>CM076569.1:261600163-262283255 GCA_034641835.2 Pinus albicaulis
ATTGGTTGAAACTGATCCCTGAAGAGGGAATTCGACCCCTAGAGGTGGGGAAAGGTGTTAGAGTGATCTATATATTGTAATTTCTCAATCATTTTCAGAGGTTGGAGAGGTTGGACTCTTGGGATACTTTTGATACCATTGTACATATTTTCATATTTTGGCTAAGGAAAGATCAGGGGTTTTGCGGCACTTGTTGGGATCCTTGTGGTGTTCTGTTCTTGATGATGTTTCTCCTTTGTTTACTGTAAGTTTCTTCATGTTTAATGTATGCCATCCTTTCATTATGCTTCTGAACTAAAATTGAATGAGTGATTAAGGTTGAATCCATTGTTTTACGATTAGCAGCAACATTTAAATTTCGATTAGTTCTATATGTTTTCTCATTTGTTTGAAGGATCCCAATTCTTCTTTGCCCTCTTGGCTCCTCGTAGTCTAATCTGTCCATATATCAATAAAGCATCAAGACATTCCTACCTACTTCAACTGAAAATCTTGCAAGGTCAGCCACCTTATCCCCGGACCCAAAATCTGTTTTCCCATTTCTCCAGCGAAAACCCAAAAACCAAAAAATCAAACATACCTATCTCTTTACTAGCCTAAAATCAGTTCTTATTGTAAGTCATCTCGCATCCTGTTGCTCATTTTCTCGAGATTGACGGAGAGAGCCCTCTCCTGTCCTCGTAGGGCTAGCTACGAGGCTGAGCGTGGTTTGATGTAGCCTTGAGTTTTACTTCATTTCAGCCTGAGGTAGATTTGAGCGCTAACAGTCAGATTTAGATTTTCCTTTACAATTTTCATTACCTTTCGATGATTTGTCTGCTGTGGTAGATTCAACAACATTTACCTCAGTGGTTTTACAATTATTATTCTAGTTAATGGAAGGAGTGGAGGGTGCAGTGACAATAATGGACTTAGACTTCGAAGAAGTTTTGGGTGGACTACTATCAACATGAGCCACTGTCCCGATAACGCCATCAACTGGAGGTGTAGTAGGAGACTGAGATGATGCCAGATCAGTTGAAGGTCATGGCACATCAGGAAATAACTCGTATAGAGTTCCAGATTGGGAATAAACCAAATCGAGGTATTGGGATCTGGCAATGACTTCATCTTCCGTGATACATCCACCCATGGAAAGATCTTTAGAAATCATGGGAACGAATGATTTCAGAAACCATTCAGTCAACAACTGATTCTGAAGACCTCTTAGCAGCCATTCATAAATTTAATTCTCAAGGTAGCTATCATGATTTAACAATTATATGTAAAGACAAAATTTCTCCATGAAGATTTGGAGGAAGAGATATACATGCAGGAACCAGAAGGATATGAGGTCAAAGGGAAAGAAAAATTGGTGTGCAGGTTAAAGAAGAGCTTGTATGGCTTAAAACAGGCTCCAAGGCAGTGGTATCTAAAGTTTGACAAGTTTATGTCTGAACAAGGTTATACTAGATGTCACTCTGATCATTGTGTTTATCTGAAAAAGCAAAATGATGGCAGCTATATTATATTGTTATTGTATGTAGATGACATGCTTGTTGCAGGGTCTAACATGCAGGAAATAAATGTGCTCAAACAAAAATTGGCAAATTCATTTGCAATGAAGGATTTGGGAGCTACAAAACAGATCCTTGGTATGAGAATAACCAGAGATAGGAAAAATAAAAAATTAACACTGTCTTAGAATGAGTACATACAAAAGGTGTTGAAAAGATTTAATATGCACAATGCAAAACCAGTTAGTACACCTTTTGCTAGCCATTTCAAGCTTAGTAAGGAGATGTGCCCAAAGACCCAAGAAGACATGGATTATATGTCTAAAGTTCCATATGCATCAGCAGTTGGAAGCTTAATGTATGCAATGGTCTACACAAGGCCTGATATTGCACATGCAGTGGGAGTTGTAAGTAGGTACATGAATAATCCAGGGAAATAACATTGGATGGCGATAAAATGGATAGGATATTTGAAGGTACAAATCAGAAATTATGTCATGGTGGGTTTCAAGCATGCTCTCTGAAGGATATATTAGTCACAGACCAGCCGGGTGACGAGATACGGAGAGAACACTACGGGATATATAACCTTTACTATAAGGTGGAACAAACTGTGGGTTAGGCTTAAAAAATCAAAAAGTGTTCTTGCACTTTCAACATTAGAAGCAGAGTATGTTGCTACTACCGAGGCTAGTAAAGAAATGATTTCGTTACAAAGGCTTATGGGTGAATTGGGTAAGAAGCATGATATGGGCACGTTATACAGTGATAGCCAAAGTGCCATTTATCTTGAAAAGAACTCAACATTTCATTCCAGGACTAAACACATACATCTCAAGTACCATTTCATACGGTTAGTATTGGAAGATGGAGAGTTGAAGCTGGAAAAGATACACACTAGCCAGAATCCTACAGATATGCTGACAAAAGTTGTAACCAGGGAGAAATTGAGAATGTGCTCAGTTTCAATTGGTATTCAAGGATGATGATGAAGATGAGAAACATCTAGGTCCAAAGAGGAGTCATTGTCCAGCAAATGAAGTAGTGGTGGAGTTGCTACAATCAGTCTCCAAGTGTGAGATTGCTGGGTGTGGAGCCTGATTTTCATCCTGATTCAGAGATCCTTGTTTTAGCTGGATGTATACCCTAGGAAAACTGTACACCCTTGTAGGGGGGGGGGGGGGGGTGCGGGGGGAACTTTTCCCCCCCGTGGGGTCTATTGGGGCTGACCACCCGGCTGGGGGGTCCGGGGGCCAGCGGTCCCCCGGCGGGGGTTTCGGGGGTAGCGCCCCCGAAGCTAAAAACACATGTAAAATTGCCTTGTAAAAGTATAGTAATTTCTAGTCAACCTGGGATGTTCATTAGGATGATGATCTGATGGTAGAAGTTATGTTTAGTTTAGGGTTTTTTTCTCTAGAAGGCAAACCCTCTCTCTGTATGAGGGTATTGTATTGCGACTATGTAATATATGTGCATTTCTCTGAGCAAAAAAGAGATAGGGAGACTGTGAGAGAGAACAGAGGATATTACAGTGGATTTGCTGTAGATTTTGTCTCTTCATTTTGCTGGATAATAGAAAGGAAGGATTGGCTGTTTGGGGTGGACGTAGCCCAAATTGGGTGAACCACGTATATCTGTGTCTCTCTGGTTTTATGTGTTTTGTGTGCTTGTATTTTCGCATATTTTATGTGTTTCATTGCTCCATAATATATAATTTTATAACAGGAGAATTGTTGTAATTCTGTCCAAAGAAAGAGAAAAATGCCTCCTCTTTTGACTGAAGAGGAAATCAATCAGATGCTAAACATGCAGCCAACCTCTAAACCTTCATGTGAACAAAACATTTATGTTCATTCTCCTGCTAATCCCGTCTACCGTAAGTCAGAATGTGAACTTGTAGATCAATTCAAAGAAGAACAAACTGATAATCCAATATTTTTGATTGGTGAAATTATTTATATTGATGATTTTCCAAAGTTTGATTAATCTGATGATGATGTTCTCCGAATAAAAGCTAACCTTGCAGAACCATCAACAGTTGGTTTGTGAGAGGAAGATCTGCTTCATCAACTTGGAAACAATAGTCAGCCAATAAATACCATCTCTGACACTGATGAGGAAAGCCTTGAAAGTTTAGAAGTAAGTGAGGGATCTCCCACTCTTTGCTCTACTTCATTTCATTCCATCAGAAATAACTTTCATGTAATTGGAAATCAACAGTCTTTCAGTTTTGATGTTGAGGTTGATGAGGATGATGAACTTCTTGAGCAAGTTGTCAATGAGAAGCCTTTTCATGAAATGGTTGAGGAAATAATTTGGGACATGGAATCCTCCTTAACTCCAGATTTGCAGCCACCAATTTCCATTGAATTACAAATTGCAGATGAAGGCATAGAAATTGATAATCACATGAGAGTTGTTGCACTACCTTCTTGGGAAGATTTATTGTCCAAGAGTGCTCCTGCTCATTAATATGATGGCCTTCACACAGAATTCAGCCCACTCTATCAAAGCACATTAGGTTTTTTAGAGGACAACATTGCAATATATGATGAGTCTGACAATGCAGATGATCATAAGGAAGAAGTGGATTTTCTTTCCCAAAAGAGTCCCAAGCTTAGCAAAGTGGAGAAAAAAGCAATCCTAGATCAAGCTTATTTCCTAAATCCTCTAGGCCAGGTATTATTTCAAGATCCCTTTGCTATTTTCTTAGAGGCAGTTGAAGAGGGAGTAAAATATGTCAAGAGTAGTTTGATGCAAGTTTTAAAGAAAAGTTTAGGCACTACTGTTCAAACACAAGTGAGGTGGGAATGGCCCTTTGATTTTTTCAAAACACTCAAAGAGTTGAACCAATATCCCTCATGGAATCATCTGCTTGATTGGTTGTAATGGAAAAGAGAGTTCACCAACTAAATGTATATCATTTATAGGTTAGATTAGGATAGATAGGCATGCAAATAAGCTCAACCTTTTGAGCATCCAGTTTTGGTTTCAGATTGTTTTGTCAAAAAACATTAAAAAAAAAAAAAATGTAAACAAAAAAAATGAGAAAAGAAGAAAAGAGGGCAGTTTTAAAGAATAGGTACAACCCCATACCAAAAAATAGTACTTCTAAAAGTGTGCAAGTCTAAATTCCACTAATTGATAAAAAAGAGTCTTACTCAGTGATCTAGCCTAATCATGGTTGAGCATGTTTTGAATTTTTGCTGATATGTTAGTGAAAGAAGGTTGTTCAAATCATTTAAGCTTGACTTGTCATGTAGGAATAGATTAGGAAGAAAAGATGCTGGTTCTTAATGCTTAAATTTGAACCAAAGAGAAAGATAGGAATGCTTAACAAATGATGGATTATAGCCCTCATACTTTCTAGTTTTGTTTGTACAAAAATAATGTCTGTGTGAAGCTTGTCCCAATGCCACAACCCACGGTGAATCATATTGCTTAATCCTGGTTGAAATCATGTTTTCAATTTCATGTCAGTAGATTAGAGAATGAAGTCTGTCAAACAGCTTAATCTTGACAGATGAGTAGTTTAGGTAGAGAATAAAAGAGTTCACTAGAATGATCTGAACTCTTGGAAGTGATAAGGGTAGAAGTAGATAATTTTTTATGCTTTCAAAAATAAAAGAATGTCAAGGGTTTGCCAGTCCAAGTGCACCCAAGTGAAGAAATTTTTTTTTAGGAAAAGTATGATGGGTAGGTAGAACTAATGTTGAAGCAATCATGTCTTTTCGTATTTCTAAGATCATAGCTTCAAGAGAAACATCAGAAAATGAAAGAAGAAAAATATGCCCAATGGATGAGGCACTAGTCTTCATAAACTCAGAGATTGGATATCTGAAGTTCTGGACACCTCCTGAAAATGAGCTGCCCTCCCCAAGTAGAGCCACTTCTAGCCATCAATAATTTTTTTCCATATTTTAGATGACTAAATGTTTGTCCTAGATTTATAAAAACAAAATTCATGAATATTGTGAGTTTTAGAAATCTCATTGCTTTCATTATCCTTAAAACAAAATTTTCACTATTTTACTACTCTGCCATTCCATGGTTAGCCTACTATTAGGACCCCATAATGCACCTTTTTGACCTTACATTTTGCTATCATTCCACTCTTTTCCAGCCCATATTCAAAGCTTATATTATCACTCTCATCCATTCTTCCAAAGGTATATAACATTCTTCTCTTTACTATATGTTTAATTTGTTTTACATGTAATTTTACATTACTTTCATATTTAATCATTAATAAAAAATATATAGTTGCTGAGATAGTTTGAAGAATATAGTTAATTCATCATGGCTGTCTGAAGACTGCGTTGCTAAAACAGTCAACATAGTACGCAAATCCTGTTGCTAAAACAGTCGTGATTTGCGATTCTGAAGCAATATTTCAGGCACGATAGCAACAAGAAAAGACAAGTAAGGAAGCTGTTACACTGGCCGTAACAATTGCACCTTGGGGCCAGCACCATCGTAACCATTGTAAAAAAATTTTGCTATGGAAGAACAAAATATTCTATTTTAGTATAGAAGATCAGATCGGGTTAAGAATAGGATATTCTATGATTTAACCAATTGTGTAATAGATTTCTCCTCTTTAAAAAGAGGAGACATCAGCATTAGTGGAGAGACAGACTAAGGGAGATTTATTTTGAAACAAAATTACAGAGAAGGGGCGTGAATCCTTCGTAATATGTTATTTTGGACAGATGAATAAAATCTTGTTCTGAGCATTTCATTTCAGTTCCTTCTCCTGGGGAATCTTGTGAGAAGGAAAGGGCCCACCTTCTTCACAAGATTCACCCATTTATTTCTGTAGTGTGTTAACTGTTCTTTTCATTTATGCCTTGTTAAACTCTATTTTCTGAATCGTTTATGCAATATTGGAATTCTGTTATTCATTGCTGAACTCTGTTTCCATTACTTGTTGCATCGTTTTCATACAATTCATTTCTAGGTAATTGTGGATTATTTTAATTGTTAATCTTGTTTACAAAATGAGTTTGTGAAAGCGTGGTAATCAGAAACAGGTGCTGAATATTCCTACTTGGGGAATAGGGTCCTGTTCTCCATTATAGCATAATTAGTCTTTCCTTCTGCATATTGGTTTCCTTTCCTAGATTGTTATCTTTTTAATGTAATCCAGGATTCTTTTGGTGATTGTCTGCAATAGAAAGATTGTCTTTGCTGTAACTCAAGTAGAACTTCAGTTTGTGTGAAGCAAGGTGTGATTAGTGTAATTGTTACTACAACTTTTCATTGCTTTTGAGATTGAACATATACAGTGTGTGATTGCCTTTGAAATAAATAGACTTCCCTGGGTTGACAATTTATGTAGCACTTGATTGTTTAAATTAATAAGCAATTAAAGTGACCAACATTTTGGTGCCGTTGCCAGGGAAGGCAATTATAAGTTTCAAAAGCATTGATGTTTTTCTTTTAGATGTGCATATTGCATGAGAGGACGCAAAAACCATAAGAAAACTAACCCTACAGGTGGCAAGGGCAAAGGAAAGGGAGGAAGAAAGACATTTATTGAAGAGATTGTATCAAAAGCTGAATCTTCTCAGAGGCTAAGCTCTCAAAATCCAAAGCCTCAACATTCCCCTCAATCGAACTACGAAACAAAAGAAATTGTGAGCCCCGAAAACGTTGAGGAGCCAACAGAGCCAACATAAAGCATTAAAGAGCCAGTAGAAAGTGTTGAAGAGCCAACAGAAAACATTGAAAAGCCAACAGAAAACATTGAAGAACCAGTAGAAAACATTGAGGATCGAGCAAGTGCAGTAGGAGACCAAGCAATGGAAGGGAACAATGACGAATTCTTTGGAGATGGACCAGCAGATCCTGGAAGAGAGGGGAAAGATGAGAATTCTCTCTCTACCTTGGGGTTTCCTATTGGTGATCTCCATAGAGGAGAAAACCCCATGAAGAATATCCGACTTTCAGCCTTACCTAATTTTCATGGTTTATCTTCTGAATATCCTGACAAATTTCTTTTCGAGTTTGATATATTATGCAGAAGTTACGATTATATTACCAATGCCCAAAAATTGAAGCTATTTCCAGCAACACTAAAAGGTAATGCATTAAGGTGGTTCATGAGTCTTGGAGGCCATGTAATCACAACTTGGGATTAGATGAAGCATAATTTTCTGCTTAAATATCAAGACTACTACCGGACAAGAGAAAAAAGAGAGGAACTATTTAAGATGGTACAAAAGGAGGATGAGAATCTGGACGACTTTGTGGAAAGACTACAATATAATTTGTAGAGATCCAATCATCCCGATGTAAGTAAAGATATTCTTAAAACAATATTATTAAAATGAGTAAGGGATGACTGTCTAGATATGCTAAATATGCTTGGTAAAGGGGAAATATCTAAAGAATCATATGATGAAATTGTTAACCTCTGCAAAAGATGTTCAAGAGGAGCTGCAAGGAACATGTCAAATAGCAGGGATACCACATATTCAAGAGTTCAAAAATCAGCCAGTGGAGGAGCAACAAGAGCTGAAATAGGTAATTTACTTGAGGAATTCAAAACTAAAATGTTAAGTTCTTTTGCTTCTCAGATTGACACCTTGCAGGTTAAGAAGAAACAAGCCGAAACAGAAGCAGCCTTGGCTGTATTTTGTTCCAAATGCAGAGATAAACACCCACTAAGGGAATGCCCATTGGACAAGGTTCCAATTTGCACCCTTTGTGAGAAGGATCATGAAATGCAACAATGCCCTTCTTTACCAGGAATAAAAGCAGCATTGCAACCAACCGAAAAAGAAGCTGAAGCGGTCTATCTGCTGACACAGAGAAGGTAATGGCAACCACGAGGAAAAGGTATGAACTCTAGTATGCCATTTACATATTATAATTGTTGGAGCAATTATACTTCTTTTAGTCAAGAAAATTACCCTCCCTTTAACCAAATGCAATACCCTCCCTTCAATCAAATGAAGTACCCACCCATGCAACAAACAAACCTTCCCTTCATAGATCCTGTAATGTGGACTCCTTAGCCTCCAATACAAAAATCTTACTTTAGCCAATGGAATCTGAATTGGAGGGGTCAACAACTCCCATTTCCAAATCAGTTTCCTCAACTTCAGCAACTACTTTCTCTACCATCAGGTGCTCCACCAAATAATCAAATGATGAGACCCCAGCTACCTGTACAACGAAATCCTAACCCCAATAATAAAGCTGTGCAAGTTATTGATATTCAGAACCAACCTATACTTCCTGTTTTCCCTACACAATGTAATGACATTCATTTATGATCTAGGAAAATAGTTGAACCCATTATTGATGATGTTACCTCTTCTGATTCTGATAAAGAAGAAACTGAAAAACGTGACTCACATGAAGAGGTACCACCACCCTCTAATAAGGGTGCTGAAATAGCAGAACCACCATTCCCTGGGCATTTATTTTTAACTAGAACGCCTGAGCCACCTTCTTTTAATCTTCTCGGGGAATTATTGGGCTTTATTTTATGATTCTTGGTTTGAAAAATTTCAAGGGAAACTACGTACAAGATGGCTGGGACCTTACGAAATAGATAATATTTTTCCCAATGGAACAGTAAGGCTCTTAACAATTGATGACTCTAAAACACCACTATTATTAAATGGTCATCAACTTCCCTTGTACCAGCGCCCTATTTCCAAAGAAGATTTTAAAGCCACTTGCATGGCAGATGCACACTATCTCTTTTTAGGGGAGCCTTTTGCTCCTCATTGCATTTAATTTTTCTGAATTGTATTTTTAGCATTAGAATTAGATTTCTTAACTAATAATCCTTGTTAAGGGCTGGCATGTTACAATTGATTATTTTGTAGATTCTTGATTCAGGAAAGGCTTACCAAGAAAGGACAATTTCAGCACAAGCAGATTCAAGCTTCATTTTGAGAAGCATTTCTCCTCTCATTTCAACCCATTCATAGTTCATTTCCCTATCTCCCAATAACATTTCATCATTCATTCCCTTCATTTATTTTTCCCCTTTCATGTCATTTTCCCTATTTTTCCCATTGCTGAAACACCATTCTTCAGCAAATATTTTCCCCATTTTCACATTGCTGAAACACCATTCTTTAGAAAACACTTCCCCATTTTCCCACTGCTAAAAAATCACTCCTCAGCAACAATTTCCCTATTTTCCCATTGCTGAAACCCCACCTTTCAGCAACATTTCATCCATTTTTTCCGTTGCTGAAACACCATCTCTTTCTCCAAAGACATGACTATGCATCATTTTCTGTCATGAGATCATCTTCTTCAGTTCTTTCATTCTTACTTCTCTTATTCCTTATGCTAATCCTGTCCTTTCACTGCCTTCTCCTATGATTAAACATACCTCTAATATGATCTCCCTCATGTTTTAAATAGCTTTTAAAGTTCTTCCATGAATATTGAGCTATTACAAAGCAAGCACTATATTTTTCGAAGTACAAATCAAAGGTAAACATGAGGTATGTAATTTTATATGTAAGTACAATTAAACTATGGTTAATGAGAAGATTTTGTTTATTATCACCACAATCTCCACACACTTAAAGACATCATTTAAGCCGTAGTTGGGGGGGAATATCGAAATTATATGACATCATTTCACAACATTCCAATTACCGTCATTTTTCCTACCCATTACCTTGCCTCTTCACCATTATTCCATGTTCTCATTCGCAAAATTTACTCTGTTCGAAGTCCGGTAACTGCACTCTTTGACTGTGCATTCTACAAAAGCTGGTTAACTATGGGAGGACCTGCTATTCGACACGAGCCTGGCTCGATAGCTCTGCTTGAATTATTCCCAGAGGTATATCATATCTTTCAGTAGGCAGGCTGGGTAGGATATTTTTAGAGACTTCAAGAATTTGATCCTCAACAGGTCCTTTAATTTGCACGAAATCTTCAGAAAGATCATTCTACTGTTCAAGGAGTCCGAATTCTAGTCTTAGAGGGTGACATAG
Source organism: Pinus albicaulis (assembly GCA_034641835.2). Classification (NCBI taxonomy): domain Eukaryota; kingdom Viridiplantae; phylum Streptophyta; class Pinopsida; order Pinales; family Pinaceae; genus Pinus; species Pinus albicaulis. Next base: position 261,610,638 of record CM076569.1, read on the forward strand.
CACAGGTTTCAGGTCTTTCGGTCACTGGTACTCGATGGTTTAGTCGAAAGCATATCATTTTGAATGCACAACATGATTTTATTCTGCTAGGAGAACAAATCAAGCTTAAAGGCCGGGGTGTCAGACTTCACTCATTACCGCCTCCTTGGCTGAAAGTTGTAGAGTTTGTTAAACATTACCTCACATGTGAAGGCCACTACCAGGTAGTCTACCAGCATGATTTTGTTTTATTAAATCATTTACGACATGGTAGACTGTTGAACATTCCTTATTATTTACTTGGATGTCTTAAAAATATGTCGTATTATTGTAGACGGGTAAAAGTCCCACTCCTTTCCCTCACCCATCATCGTCTCATCCAGTTACTAATCCGAAATGGTTTTTCTCAACAAAACCTTCCCTTAAACAATCTACCCTTAGACCCTCAGCAAGCTGCTGAAAATCCTCAAGAAATTCTTGAAAATCCCCATGAACAGCAACCAGAGAACACCCTTGACCATCTATAAATTCCACTCGTAGAACCAATTGATCCAATTCTCCCTCCTATCATACCAACTCCATACCACAATTTGGCAGAATCATCTGATCCTACTGTTCATATCTCTAGTGATGATTCTCAAGATAACCTTCCCATCTCTACTCTAAAGAGAAAAATGAAAACCACGACCCCTTTTCTATCAAAAAGACGGATGAGGGCGTAAATTGTTGCAGCCACCATTCCCACCACCCTAGACTCCCCACCCATTCTTTTAAAAGCCCATACACCATCACAGACCTAAGTCCCGAAATTTTTACCTGTCTCACCCACGGGCACTGAAACACAAGAACCGGATGCCCAAGGTTCTATGACATCATTTCCTTTAGAACAGGTAGCTGTCACACAAAACCAGCTACTCATTCAGTAGCTCTCACACAAGAACCAGCTATAGCTGTCACACAAGAACCAGCTACATCTGCAACACAATAACTAGCTGCTGACGTTCAAGAACTAGATGCCCAGGATGTTGCACATCACATAGCTATCACACAAGAACCAGCTACTGCTTCAGTAGCTATTACACAAGAACCAGTTAATGAGACTATGACTGTTACACAAAATCTAGTTACCCTGGCTTCCCTCTTACAAGAAAACGAGTTTTTGAAATCAGAACTCGAAGCCTACAAGCAAGAATTGGTAATGGTAAGGGAAGCCTATGACAAGGAGCTTAACTTGTATACCTTAGCTCACGCAACATCTATGGCAGAGAAAGACAAAGAAAATGATCAATATAAGGAATAAATGTGCAGCCAATGCGGAAATATTTATCATCAAGCGGGCTATAAAATAGTTCAAGTCCCAATGTCGGGAGCATCTATGTCTTCTGCGGTCAAAGAGGAATTCCTTACTGTTACACAAGAACCAGTAGGGCCTTCAAAAATTCCAGAAAAAGAACCTAATTTGTAGGTACCCTGCCCTACTGTAACTGATTTTTCTACTCAGACTATACCTCAGCCTAGCACTTGCAATGCTGAAACACAAACTGAACCATGGGATGAGCTGGAAATAATGAACAAGTGGAGGAAAGAATATTCCATTTCGCAAGATAAAACCTTGCAGCAGCACAAATTAGTTTAGCAGAGTCATATATATTCAAACTGGGAGATCTTGGAGCAAATACTCCAACAATATAGAGTTCATAAGAAGGAGAATAAAGAGTTAAAGGGAAAACTGCTCCTAATGTTTGAACTGGTACAAAAATTATTGGCTACTAGGAAACCATCTTTGAATTACTCTCTATTCCTCACAAAACGTCTTGTTTATTTTCTGTTGAAAGCAATCAAAGATGGAAGACCCCATGAGGTGCTTACATCCGAACAGTTTGTGAAAACATTTGCAGAAGCCTCTACCACTGATCCACACTTATTGTGTGAATTGTATCTTCACAATGAAGCCATTCCTGAAAACAGAAGGCTTAATCTCAATCCTCTTGTTAGTGATATTCAGATCAGGGCATTTGCCTCTTTCCTTGCTAATAAGATTACATGGAAGACTGCTTTTCTTGCAGCTAGGAAAAACGAAGATAATCATCTTCTCTGGATAAGGCCAGAACCGCAGAACCCTGCCATCTTTATGACAAAATATTATCAATTTTTGAATAAACCAGGGATGATTGAACATATACGGCAATTACAGGCTTCAGTACTTCAGGATTGTCAATACTTTATCAGGTCCAAGGAAACTGATGCTTTAAGAGAAAACAACATGTTTTGGAAAAAATCTTCAAAGGAAAAGCAGGAGTATAAACCTTTCAGTCCTATTAATCTTGAAACTAAAATCTCCAGAGTACTAGATTACATCAAGTGTGTTCAGCAATGTGCTGAAAAATGGATAGGGTACCACTTTAATTTTCCTATTTTGTGGATGCCAACAAAGGAATATCATGCTTATCATAGGTTGGCTAGGAAAGATGAAGCAACAGCTTGGAAAAAATTGAAAAATGTGCAAGGGTTCAGAGCTTCAACAGACAACACCTTCCATAGCTATTGCCTAAGTAATTTGCATGCCAAAAGCCAATATCCAGACTCTGATTCAGACTAAATTTTCCTGAGGACATGCAACCTTTTTAGTTGGGAGGGATGTTAGGAACCCATAATGCACCTTTTTCACCTTACATTTTGCTATCATTCCACTCTTTTCCAGCCCATATTCAAAGCTTATATTATCACTCTCATCCATTCTTCCAAAGGCATATAGCATTCTTCTCTTTACTATATGTTTAATTTGTTTTACATGTAATTTTACATTACTTCATATTTAATCATTAATTGAAAATATATAGTTGCTGAGACAGTTTGAAGACTACAGTTAATTCATCATGGCTGTCTGAAGACCGTGTTGCTGAAACAATCAGCATAGTACGCAAATCCCGTTGCTGAAACAGTCGCGATTTACGATTTTGAAGCAGCATTTCAGGTACGACAGCAACAAGAAAAGACGAGTAAGGAAGTTGTTACACTGGCCGTAACAATTGCACCTTGGAGCTAGCACCATCGTAACCATTGTAATAACATTTTTCTATGGAAGAGCATAATATTATATTTTAGTATAGAAGATCAGATTGGGTTAAGAATAGGATATTCTATGATGTAACAAATTGTGTAATAGATGTCTCCTCTTTAAAAAGAGGAGACATCAGCATTAGCGGAGAGACATATTACAGGAGATTTATTTTGAAACAGACTTACATAGAAGGGGCGTGAATCCTTCGTAATATGTTATTTTGGACAGATGAATAAAAGCTTGTTCTGAGCATTTCATTTTAGTTCCTTCTCCTGGGGAATCTTGTGAGAAGGAAAGGGCCCACCATCTTCACAAGATTCACCCATTTATTTCCATAGTGTGTTAACTATTATTTTCGTTTATGCCTTGTTAAAATTTGTTTGCTGAATCGTTTATGCAGTATTGGAATTATGTTATTCATTGCTGAACTCTGTTTCCATTACTTGTTGCATCATTTTCATACAATTCATTCCTAGGTAATTGTGGATTATTTTAATTGTTAATCTTGTTTATAGAATGATTTTATGAAAGCGTGGTAATCAGAAACAGGTGTTGAAGATTCCTACTTGGGGAATAGGGTCCCGTTCTCTATTATAGCATAATTAGTCTTTCCTTCTGCAGATTGGTTTCATTTCCTAGATTGTTATCTTTTTAATGTAATCCAGGATTATTTTGGTGATTATCTGCAGTAGAAAGATTGTCTTTGCTGTAACTTAAGTAGAAATTCATTTTGTGTGAAGCAAGGTGTGATTAGTGTAATTGTTACTACAAATTTTCATTGCTTTTGAGATTGAGAATATACAATGTGTGATTGCCTTTGAAATAAACAAACTTCCCTGGGTTGACAATTTATGTAGCACTTGATTGTTTAAATTAATAAGCAATTAAAGTGACCAACACCTACCACTCCTAGAAGACCCCTCATGGGCTCATGCCACTCATCTTTGTCTCGTTTTCACACCCATAACCTCAGCACTCTGTTTTGCCTTTGCCTAAACACTCCACTTTCCATCTAAGATTTCCAAACAACATACCCTTTCCCATGTTCATCAAATGCCTCAAGCATTGATGGTCTCAAAACTATATAAGATATTTAGATAAATCAAGTACATTGGATTTTGTATCTTCAATACGTCAATTTGTCAAAAATCTGTTTTTCATACTTGAAGACCCTAAGCCAAGATTTCTGTAAAAAACCAAGTCAAAGAGCTTCCCACTAGGTCAATAGGGTTTCATAGGTTGTAGGGTTATATTTGGTGTTCTAAATCACTGTTTTTCATGTGCTAGAAGCTAAATCAAATGTGAAAGAAGGTCAACACCTGTTTTTCAGAGTTAGATCAAGAAAATATCCAAGGAGGACTGCTTTGCCAAAGAAAAAATCTGCTAAAGGCAACTGTTCATTTTTGACATTTTTGCAGGAGTGTCAATGTGACTATCAACAGAGAATAGGTAAGGTAATAAGCCTACTCCTCATTAGAATATATACTCAAGCAAAGAAGGAGGAAGCAACCTATGTTCAAGAAAAATCAGGGTTTCTAGGCACTGATTGGGCCAGCAGTATGCCAAGCAAAGATCAATGCATCAAATCACATGGGTAGAGGCACACCAACACAATTAAGCATGAATTGAAGATTTTTAGAAATTATAAATGGAAAAGGGAAAAAGGTGAGGTGAACTGAACATAAATGAATGAACTTGAAAGGGCTATAGAGAACTTAGAAGACAACACTAATGATTCTTCTCAAACAACCCAAAAACCTAAGGTTTTGGAAAGAGAGGCAAGAGGGTGAAATGAAGAAAATGAGCCTCCATAATGACAACAGAAAGAGAGTTTGAAGAAGCTCTTGAAGGTGACTTCTAGGGTTTGCCAAGGTAAAGTGTTTCACTGCCTCAAAAGGAAAGCATGAAAGAGTATCAGTATAAGGAAGGTCAAGCCTTCATTTTTAGTCATTTGCACTCAATAATCAAAGGGATAAAAGCATAGGGATGAGTTTCAAGATGGAGAAAAATAATTGATTATGAAGTTCCTGTTGTGTAACTAAATGTGTCAAACACCAAGAAACATCAGAAAGCTCAAAATCAATATGTCATGGCACTTGCAAAAAATCAGAAGTGGCAAAAAAGGAGATATGGAAAAAATGATTATGATCACTGTAAAAGATAAGTTTTTCATGTCTAAAAAATAGTGACAGGGAAAGAAACCATAGTTTTCAAGTCACCCAAAGTAAAAAGGTCAAAGGATTAGCAGTCAGGTGAAAAAGCTCAAGAAACATTAGCAAAGTGGGTTTTTGATTCAAATTTATTTCCCTAAAGATATAAAAGACCATTTTTCTCTCCTCCCATCTCATTTATCACTTGCAAAAAGAGTGAAAAGCTTTCAAAAAAGGAAATTTCTGAGTTTTAGTGGGAAATTGGGCAAGGTTACTTGGCGCTATGCTTTGGAGTAGGCACTATGCTTAGAGCAGTCGGCGCTGTGCTCAGGGGAAATTTCGCACTGTAATTTTACATTACAGTGCGCTTACAAGGGAGCGCGCTACGCGTACAGGTGGGCGCTACCCGTTTGCCTAGTTTTTTCCGATAGGGAGGACCCGGCAGGCCTGCATGCGGGCAGCCCTGCGCTCAAACAGGCACGACAGGCCCAAAACTCGTGCAACGCTACACTTAGGAGCCTGGCAAGCCTCCATGCCAGCAGCGCTGTGCCTAGGAGGACCCGACAAGCCCAGATTTTTTCCCGGTGCTGCGCTTAGGGTAGAAACCCTATTTCACTTACAAAATTGTCAAAAAATCACAAGGGAGCACCTCCAAACTACCTTCAAGAACCTGCAAAGAAGTTAAAAATTGGTAGGTGGGTGCTTTTCCTTTCCCTCCAAGTGTTTTTTTTTATTTTATGGTTAAAGGAAATTAATCAAACGCTAGTGACTAGAAAACCTAAGTCTTCTTGGAAAATCCAAACAAGAAATTATCAGTCTTCACCCGTCCTATCAAGTTTCATAAGAAGGGTTAGGGTTACCTAAAGGCTGCACTAATCACCATGTCAGGAGAACAAGGGAGTGTGGACAATGAAAGAGGTCAAGTGCCTATGAGGCCGAAACACAAGGGTGGGAAGGTTAATAGACTTGAACCCCAAGACACTGTGGATATTACTGCCTCTCCCATGATTCTCACATGTTTTCAGAATGTAGGGTGTTTTCAGTTCCGTGAAAGGGTCAAACAAGTACAAAATCACCCAGAGCTCACAATTTTATTCATTCTTAACCTGCATAACAAAAAATCAAGCTTGGCAGGGGTGACCTTTGAACTCTCATCAAATACCATTGCTCAGGCTACTGGACTTCCTGATGTTGGTGAAAAGTGGTTCAAGAGAGAAAAACTGGACATGAGTTTCTATGAGCCTTACCTCGAGCCTAGGTACAAAGAAGGCTGCAAGACCATTTTCCATTTCTCACACCTGCTGGAGAGGTATGCTCCCTTAATGAAGGTTATCCTGAAATATTTTACCTATGAGGGGAGATATTATAGGCTCTACTCCTACCATATCAGATTACTCATGCATTTCACCTGGGTCAAAATGCTTCATTTTCCCTATTACTTGTATCGAAGTATCGATAAGATGTTTTCTGTTGTCCGAAGGAGGAGTTATTCCCAGAAAATGCATAGTTTGTTCCAACACTCCTTGATCAAGATGGTGGTATTACATTAGTTGGAGCAAAAAGGCATACCTTGGGAGGTGTTCATAGCTCATGAAATATTCACAAACCCATAGCCTCATCATCAACCTAGTTTATCCTCATCATCTCATCCTCCTCCCTACACTCCTCCATCACCTCCTACAGATCATGCCTCATCATCTACACAAGTATCCTCTCCTAAAGAAAGCCTCCCTGCCTCACCTTCTCCTGATGCATCAGAACAAGAAGGAAGTGGCAGTGAACAAGATAGTGACAATGAGGGTGAAGGTGACATTGAATCAAACCAAAGTGAAGATGAGGATGATGATGAGTTGAGCCAACATGAGGCAGAAAACATGGAAAAAAATGAAGATATACATGATCAAGACACTGAAATGACCACCATAAAACCTCTTCCATTGACATATCAAATAGGGCAAAGGCTTTTGTTTTCTACCTCTAAAAGGAAAGGGACCATGCCATCCACCTTAGCTCAGAAGATTGAAAAAGGCAAACAAAAGGTAAAGGAAGAAGAAGAAGATCATGAGGTTAAGAGGGAGTTTGAAATCATTCAGATTGAAAGTGATGAGGAGAATGAAGCAAGGATCTCAAACTTACTCATCCAGAACAGAAATTCCCTCATTGAAGACCTCCAATCAAATCTGAATAGGGCCAAGACTGTGAATGATGCCCTTGAGATTGAGAACATGCATCTAGGAGAAAAAATTGCCATTTATGAGGATAGAGCCATCAGGGCCCAGAAATAAGCCCAAATGAACCAGGTGGATATCGGTGGCCACCCACCTATTCCATTTGGACCCGCACCATCAATTCTTGCAGCTTTTCACTTTCAACAAAACTTACTTTTTTTAGCAGGTTTTCGGGTCCTGCACTCTCGGAGCCGTTTTGGGGCCTTAATGATCCAGGTGAAAATTGGTGGCCACCCACCTATTCCATTTTAAACTCCACCATCATTTCTTTCAGTTTTTAAGTTGCAGCACAACTTAATATTTTTAGCAGTTTTTTGGGTCCTGAACTTCCGGAGCTGTTTTGAGGCCCTAATCGACGTTTTTTGGGCATCGTTTGTTCGGTGAATATGATTCCATTTTGGGTTATAAAATCAAAATTTGCGGCTACATTTTTATTCCTCGGATAGATCTTTCTAACGATGTATCATGTTTGTCAAGCAGAGATAGTATGCAAAAGCTACGTCCCCGGGAAGTTGAAACACAAATTTACCCAAACGGGGCCCATAGTTTTGGCGCTTCATCTCCTAGGGTTATGTTTTTGGATGTTTACAGTTCTCCATTGTTTCTCAATAATAAATAGGCCCTCGAGCCTCATTTTAACACAGTTCAGAGGTTTGTAGCCACTACATCTCTTCTCAAAGATTCGCTACTAGCACCCTAGCTATTTTATTTCCATTGTGTCTGTAAGCATATTTATGTTATTTGATATTAATGAAATGAAGCATTATTTCCGCTACATCTTTGTATTTATGGTTATATGTTTATTATATTGCGTTCCTTCATACATATAGATCAGTGGTATCAGAGTGGTCTAATTTTTTTCGATCCTTCTTTGCATGTCCCCAACGAGGTCGGGGTATAAGGAGTTAGGGCTTGATCTGGTGGAACCTTTGCAAGAGAAGCCTCGCAAACCCTGACGGCCGCCCATGGGGGATGGAAATAAATATGAGGGAGCAGGAGATCCTGTCAAAATATTTCTCGAGGAAGCCCTCGAAAAACAAAGGAACACGATGATGGATAACTTTGCCCAGATCCTTCAACGACTGCCCGCCGGTGGCGCATCTGCATCCAATAGCCACTCTGGAGGCGCGACTCCATTTAAGGTACAAGTAAATTTTGACATTCCCATATTTGAGGGTCAAATAGATGAAGATTCTCTAGATAGATGGTTGAATCTATTAGAAGGATATTTCTTGGTTCATGACTTTTCCGACTGGGAGAAGATTATTTTTGCACTCCTCAAAGTTGCCCCCCATGTCAAAGACTGGTGGGAAACCTACTATGAGCAAGAGGACGAAGGGGAACCTTCTCTGTTCTTAGCCACACCCACTTGGAATTAATTCTGAGATGGCATCAAGGAACAATATTACCCTGTGGGGAGCTATGAGGACAAATACATCCAATGGACCATGTTGCGGCAAAAAAGGGATCAAGATGTGCACAAACTGACAAATTTGTTCCATACCCTGCGCAAAAATTTGGTATTAAAGATTCAGAGAGACATTTGGTGCTCAAGTACCACGGCTATCTGCACAAACACATTCAGGAGGAAATGGAGTTCCTCGACATTACATCGCTTGGCACGGAATATCGCTATGCTGCCAAGATCGAGTAGAAATTTAAGAAAAAGAAGCGAGACTTTGGATCTGTGAATTCGAAAGGTGCCCCTGGATTGAAGAAAAAGGTGCAAGGCCAAAGCGGTGCAACTAAAAACAACACCACAAATCCAAAGAAGGACACAGGGAAGTGGTGTGAATTTCATAATATCCCCACTCACAGCACAAACGAGTGTTGGGCCAAATAGTCATTGGTGGTCGAACTAAAGGCACTTGAATTAGATGCATTTTTTGATCCTGAGTTAGAACCAGAAAAAGGAAATGACAAAGGGAAGTAGATCATTGATGCAGATCCCAGTGCCATTTTTCCACCACCAAGATCTAGAGGGACGATCTAGAGGATCCAAAGGAGGGGTAGCACCTCTTCCATTCGCAGATGTGGGTGAAGGGTTATCCGCTGCAATTTATTTTCAATAGTAGAATCCAAAAGAACTTAATTTCAACAGAGGTCGTGAAGCAGCTCAGCCTACCGACCATAGCACACCCGCAGCCATATACCATCGGGTGGCTCCACCCATGGAGAGATCTTCGCATATGCCAGCAGTGCCGCCTTCTGTACAGTATCAAGCCATTCACAGATGAGGTATTGTATGATGTTGCTCCTCTTGATGTAGCTGATGTATTATTGGGCCAACCATACTTGTGGCGACATGCTGTGTATGAGTCTAGGCCTCGTGCTGTTGGTATTACTTTGGGAAATAACTTGTACATGATATCAGAGCTAGTACCGCCTCCTGTCATCTCTTTGACTACTGTAAAACAATGCAATAATATTGTTTCCCAAACCAGGAAATTTTTTTTCCTTACAACTCGCTCACAGGGAAAGAATAATATTGTGACCACAACCTTGAAACAGGGCTCCCCTGCACGGTTGCAGTAGATGGACAAAGTCATGGAGGAATACGAGAAAATTTTCTCCTCACTCACAAAGGTTCCTCTACATTGTCAGGACAAGCACTCCATTGATCTGACCCCTGATGCACCGCTGCCTGATGTTGCCATACCTCATGTGACTACAAATAAATAATCCACACATGTACTGGCTGAGGCTGATAAAGAAATCAAATTTACTAATTGCATCTAGCATGTCTGCCCGCAGGTCCATGACATCTTCGACAACAGAATGTGCCTCATCTCATGGAGGATCTCAACGCAATGGGGACCATTGCTTCTTAGGGAGGGAGGAATGATCCAAGTGGATATCGGTGGCCACCCACCTATTCCATTTGGACCTGCACCATCAATTCTTGCAGCTTTTCCCTTTCAGCACAACTTACTATTTTTAGCAGGTTTTCAGGTCCTGCACTCCCGAAGCCGTTTTGGGGCCTTAACGATCCAGGTGGACATTGGTGGCCACCCACCTATTCCATTTGACCCCACACCATCAGTTCTTTATTTTTTAAGTTGCAGCACAAATTACTATTTTTAGCAGTTTTTCGGGTCCTGAACTTCCAGAGCCGTTTTGAGGCCCTAAACGACATTTTTTGGGCATCGTTTGTCCGACTAATAAAATTATGTTTTGGGTCCTAGAATTAATATTTGTGGCAAAAGTTGTATTCCTTAGATATATCTTTCTAACGATGTATCATGTGCGTTAAACGAAGATAGTATGCCAAAGTTACGTCCCCGGGAAGTTGAAACACCAATTTACCCAAACGGGTCCCATAGTTTTGGCGCTTCATCCCCTAGGGTTAGGTTTTTGGATGTTTAGAGTTCTCCATTGTTTATCAATAATAAATAGGCCCTCGAGACTCATTTTAACACAATTCAGAGGTCTGTAGCCGCCACATATCTTCTTAGAGATTCACTACCAGCACCCTAGCTATTTTATTTCCATTATGTCTGTAAGCATATTTCTGTTATTTGATATTAATGAAATGAAGCATTATTTATGCTGCATATTTGTATTTATGGTTATATGTTTATTCTATTGCATTCCTGCATAAATCCAGATCGGTGGTATCAGAGCGGTCTGCTTTTTCTAGATCCTTCTTTGCATGTCCCCAACGAGGTTGGGGTATAAGGAGTTAGGGCTCGATTTGGTGGAACCGTTACAAGATGAGCCTCGCAAACCCCGATGGTCACCCATGGGGGACGAAAAGAAAGATGAGGGAGCAGGATATCCTATCAAAATATTTCTCGAGGAGGCCCTCGAAAAACAAAGGAACGCAATGATGGATAACTTTGCCTAGATCCTTCAATGACTGCCCGCCGGTGGCACATCCGCATCTAGAAGCCACCCTGGAGGCGCGACTCCCTTTAAGGTACAAGTAAATTTTGACATTCCCGTATTTGAGGGTCAAATAGATGCAGATGCCATAGATATATGGTTGAATCTATTAGAAGGATGTTTCTCGGTTCATGACTTTTCCGACCGGGAGAATATTATTTTTGCACTCCTTAAAACCGCCCCCCATGTCAAAGACTGGTGGGAAACCTACTGTGAGCAAGAGGACGAAGGGGAACCTTATTTGTTCTCAGCCAGACCCACTTGGAATTTGTTTTGAGATGGCATCAAAGAAAAATATTACCCCATGGGGAGCTATGAGGACAAATACATCCAATGGTCAACGCTGTGGTAACAAAGGGATCAAGATGTGCACGAACCGAAGAATTTTTTCCATACCCTGCGCACAAAGTTGGGTATTAAAGATTCAGAGAGACATTTGGTGCTCAAGTACTGTGGATGTCTGTACAAACACATTTAGGAGGAAATCAAGTTCCTTGACATTACATTGCTTGGCATGATATATCACTATGCCGCCAAGATCGAGCAGAAATTTAAGCAGAAGAAGCAAGAATTTGGATCTGTGAATCCGAAAGGTGCCCCCGAATCGAAGAACAAGGGGTAAGACCAAAGCGGTGTGACTAAAAACAACACCAAAAATCCAAATAAGGACACAGGGAAGTGGTGTGAATTTCATAACAGCCCCACTCATAGCACAAACGAGTGTCGGGCCAAACAGTCATTGGTGGCCGAACTAAAGGCACCCCAATCAGATGCATTTTCTGATCCTGAGTCAGAACCATACAAAGGCAATGAAAAAGGGAAGTAGATCATTGATGCAAATCCCAGTTACATTGTTTCCACCACCAATATCCATAGGGACGATCCAGAGGATCCAGAGGAGGGGGAGCGCCTCTTCCATTCGCAGACGTGGGTGAAGGGTTATCCGCTGCAATTTCTTGTCGATAGCGGAAGCCAAAAGAAACTCATTTCAGCATAGGTTGTGAAGAAGCTTGGCCTATCGACCATAGCCCACCTGTAGCCGTATACCATCGAGCGGCTCCACCGAGGGAGAGATCTCTGTATCCGCTAGCAGTGCCACCTTCCGTACAGTATCAAGCCATTCACGGATGAGGTATTGTGTGATGTTTCTCCTCTTGATGTAGCTGATGTATTATTGGGCCAACCATACTTGTGGAGGTGACATGATGTGTATGAGTCTAGGCCTCGTGATGTTGTTATTACTTTGGGAAATAACTTGTATAGGATACCGGAGGTAGTACCGCCTCCTGTCATCTCTTTGACTACTACAAAACAATGCAGTAAGATTGTTTCCCAAACCAGAAATTTATTTTCCTTACAACTCGTTCACAGGGAAAGAAGAATATTGTGGCCACAAACTTGAAATAGGGCTCCCCTGCACAGCTGCAGAAGATGGACAAAGTCATGGAGGAATACGAGGAAATTTTCTACTCACTCAGAAAGGTTCGTCTACACTTTCAGGACAAGCACTCCATTGATCTGACCCCTGATGCACCTCTACCTGATGTTGCCATACCTCATGTGACTACACAGAAAGAATCCACACATGTGCTGTCTGAGGCTAATAAACAAACCAAATTTACTAATTGCATCCAGCATGTCTGTCCGCAGGTCCATGACATATTTGACAACAGAACATGCCTCATCTCATGGAGGATCTCAACGCAATGGGGACCATTGCTTCTTAAGGAGGGAGGAATGATCTAGGTGGATATCAGTGGCCACCCACCTATTCCATTTGGACCCGCACCATCAATTCTTGCAGCTTTTCACTTTCAGCACAACTTACTATTATTAGCAGGTTTTCGTGTCCTGCACTCTCGGAGCCGTTTTGGGGCCTTAATGATCTAGGTGGATAGTGGTGGCCACCCACCTATTCCATTTGAACCCCCACCATCACTTCTTTCAGTTTTTAAGTTGCAGCACAACTTATTATTTTTAGCATTTTTTCAGGTCCTGAACTTCCGTAGCCGTTTTGAGGCCCTAAATAACGTTTTTTGGGCATTGTTTGTCCGGCGAATATGATTTCGATTCGATTTTTTTAACCGATATTCATAGAAAAATTTTATTCCTCAGATAGATATTTCTAACGATGTATCATGTGCGTAAAACGGAGATAGTATGACAAAGTTACATCCCCGGGAAGTTGAAACACCAATTTACCCAAACAGGGCCCATAGTTTTGGCGCTTCATCTCCTAGGGTTATGTTTTTTGACGTTTAGAGTTCTCCATTGTTTCTCAATAATAAATAGGCCCTCAGGCCTCATTGTAACATAGTTCAGAGGTATGTAGCCGCCACATCTCTTCTTAGAGATTCGTTACCAACACCCTAGTTATTTTATTTCCATTATGTCTGTAAGCATATTTATGTTATTTGATATTAATGAAATGATGCATTATTTCCGCTGCATATTTGTATTTATGGTTATATTTTTATTCTATTGCATTCTTGCATGAATCTGGATCAGTGGTATCAGAGCGGTCTGCTTTTTCTTGATCCTTCTTTGCATGTCCCCAACGAGGTCGGGGTATAAGTAGTTAGGGCTCAATCTGGTAGAACCTTTGCAAGATCAGCCTCGCAAACCCCGACGACCACCCATGGGGGAAGAAAATAAATATGAGGGAGTAGGAGATCCTATCAAAATACTGATCGAGGAGGCCCTCGAAAAACAAAGGAATGCGATGATGGATAACTTTGCCTAGATCCTTCAACGACTGCCTGCCGGCGATGCATCTGCATCCAACAACCACTCTGGAGGCGCGACTCCCTTTAAGGTACAAGTAAATTTTGACATTCCCATATTTGAGGGTCAAATAGATGAAGATGTCGTAGATAAATGGTTGAATCTATTAGAAGGATATTTCTCGGTTCATGACTTTTTCGACCGGGAGAAGATTATTTTTTCACTCCTCAAAGCCGCCCCCCATGTCAAAGATTGGTGGGAAACCTACTGTGAGCAAGAGGACGAAGGGGAAACTTCTCTATTCTTAGCCACACCCACTTGGAATTCATTTCGATATGGCATCAAGGAACAATATTACCCCGTTGGGAGCTATGAGGACAAATACATCCAATGGACCACGCTGCGGCAACAAAGGGATCAAGATGTGCATGAACTGATGAATTTGTTCCATACCCTGCGCATAAAGTTGGGTATTAAAGATTCAGATATACATTTGGTGCTCAAGTACTGTGGCTATCTGCAAAAACACATTAAGGAGGAAATGGAGTTCCTCGAAATTACATCGCTTGGCATGGCATATCGCTATGCCGCCAAGATCGAGCAGAAATTTAAGCAGAAGAAGCGAGACTTTGGATCTGTGAATCTGAAAGGTGCCCTGAACTGAAGAACAAGGGGCAAGGCAAAAGCGGTGTGACTTAAAACAACTCCAAAAATCCAAAGAAGGACACAGGGAAGTGGTGTGAATTTCATAACAGCCCACTCATAGCACAAACGAGTGTTGGGCCAAACAGTCATTGGTGGCCGAACTAAAGGCACCCGAATCAAATGCTTTTTATGATCCCGAGTCAGAACCAAACAAAGGCAATGAAAAAGGGAATCAAATCATTGATGCGGATCCTAGTGCCATTGTTTCAACCACCAAGATCTAGAGGGACGATCCAGAGGATCTAGAGGAGGGGGGGCACCTCTTCCATTCGAAGATGTGGGTGAAGGGTTATCCGCTGCAATTTCTTGTCTATAGAAAAAGCCAAAAGAACCTCATTTCAGTAGAGGTCGTGAAGCAGGTTGGCTTACCGACCATAGCACACCCGCAGTCATATACCATCGGGTGGCTCCACCTAGGGAGAGATCTCAGCATCCACCAGCAGTGCTGCCTTCCGTACAATATCAAGCCATTCACGGATGAGGTATTGTGTGATATTGCTCCTCTTAATGTAGCTGATGTATTATTGGGCCAATCATACTTGTGGAGGTGATATGATGTGTATGAGTCTAGGCCTCATGCTGTTTTTATTATTTTGAGAAATAACTTGTACAGGATACCAAAGGTAGTACCGCCTCCTGTCATCTCTTTGACTACTGCAAAACAACGCAGTAAGATTGTTTCCCAAACTAGGAAATTTATTTTCCTTAGAACTTGCTCATAGGGAAAGAAGAATATTGTGGTCACAACCTTGAAACAGGGCTGCCCTGCACGGCTGCAGCAGATGGACAAAGTCATGGAGGAATACGAGGAAATTTTCTCCTCACTCACAGAGTTTACTCTACACTGTCAGGACAAGCACTCCATTGATCTGACCCCTGATGCACCGCTGCCTGATGTTGCCATACCTCATGTGACTACACAAACATAATCCACACATGTACTATCAGAGGCTAATAAAGAAACCAAATTTACTAATTTCATTCAGCATGTCTGCACGCAGGTCCATGACATCTTCGACAACAGAACGTGCCTCATCTCATGGAGGATCTCAATGCAATGGGGACCATTTCTTCTTAAGGAGGGAGGAATGATCCAGGTGGATATCAGTGGCCACCCACCTATTCCATTTGGACCCGCATCATCAATTCTTGCAGCTTTTCACTTTTAGCACAACTTACTATTTTTAGCAGGTTTTCAGGGCCTGCACTCCCGGTGCCGTTTTGGGGCCTTAATGATCCAGGTGGACATTGGTGGCCACCGACCTATTCCATTTGAACCCCCACCATTAGTTCTTTCAGTTTGTAAGTTGCAGTAAAACTTAATATTTTAAGCATTTTTTCAGGTGCTAAACTTCCGGAGCCGTTTTGAGGCCCTAAACGACGTTTTTTGGGCATCGTTTGTCCGGAAAATATGATTTTGTTACAAGTTATTAAATAAATATTTGTGGCAACAGTTGTAGTCCTCAGATATATCTTGCTAACAATGTATCGTGCGTGTCAAACGAAGATAGTATGCCAAAGTTACGTCCCCAGGAAGTTGAAACACCAATTTACCCAAACGGGGCCCATAGTTTTGGCGCTTCATCTCCTAGGGTTAGGTTTTTGGATGTTTAGAGTTCTACATTGTTTCTCAATAATAAATAGGCACTCAAGCCTCATTATAACATAGTTCAGAGGTCTGTAGCCACAACATCTCCTCAGAGATTCGCTACCAGCACCTTAGCTATTTTATTTTCATTATGTCTGTAAGCATATTTCTGTTATTTTATATTAATGAAATGAAGCATTATTTCCGCTGCATATTTGTATTTATGGTTATATTTTTATTCTATTGCGTTCCTACATAAATCCGGATCACTAAAGGGCACTGGTAAAGCTAGAAGAGTGCATGGGAACCTATGCGGAGAGTGAGGATGAATAATGGCAGTCTAGGAGGAGACCAAGAACCATGGGTTTGAAGAAGGCATTGGAAAAAAAAAGAGAACAAGAATCAGCCTTAGTAGAGCAGCTCCTTCTATATGAGATCAGGATCTTGATCTGCAAAGGAAGATGACCAAGCATTATGCCCAAAGGAACCAAGTTGCAAAGGCTAAACTAAAAAAGGCCCAAACCAAGATCCAATCACTCAAAGAGGAAAAAGGCTAAGCTAAACTTGGAATATTGGCACAAAATTCTCTACGGGTCTCTCAAACCCCATGAGGAACACATCCACCAAATTTGGGAGAATTTTGACAAATTTTGTTTTTTTACAAATTTTAAGGCCTCTAAGCGCAACACCTTTGGCGTTATGCTTTCATCTCAGGAATCCTCATGAGAAAAACTCAGCATTTTTGGAATCCTTGGCTCAAGTACATTATTCTCACCAAATTTCAGAGCATTTGGAGAATTTTTGACCCCTTAAAAGGCCAAAAAACACCTCATTTTTCACCTTTCTGCCTCATTTACAGACCTGGCGTTGCGCCTAGAGTAGTTTTGGGAAATTTTTCTTTTGTATAGGCTAATGAAGCTCAATCAGAAAACCAACGGTATATTTGGAAAGTAGACTCAGTAGGATTTTCAACAGGCTATCACAGAGCCAATTACAACATTGGGAAGGTTATCAAAATTTGGCTGCAAGTGGACCCAGTTTTTCCCATGCATGGCACTACGCTTTCAGACCTCATTATGCGTTTTTGGCCAAAAAGTCAACAAAAGACGCTCATTGATGGAAAAATGATTTTTTAATGTTTTTTGAGGCAAATCACTTCAAATTTAGGTGCTAGGAGTTATTTTTGCATTTATTTCATGAGATATTTTGTGCCTTGGGCCTTGCATGATCTCTTAGGCATAAATGACATTTATGACTAGTTTTGACATTTTAAAACCCTAGTTAGGGTTTTTTCTCTCATTTTCTAGATAAATAGAGCATGAGGGATTCATTTTAAAAGGTTAGCATTTGATGAACCTTTGGAGCCATACATAGTTTTTTTTGGAGATTGGAGAAGAAATTGGTGTTGTGGAGTTTGTGAATGGCTTGTCTTGATTGATGATGGAGAAGGCTGCTTGTAGGATCCCTGAGCTTGGTTAATGGTGATGTGCTTCTATTTAGTTATTTTTTTCTTATGTATCATTGTGTTTCATCCTTCTAAATTGCAGTAGGACAAAGGTTTTAGACTAAGAAATGTTTTCAAAGGCACCTTATCTCTGTTTGTTCTTCACTGCCTCTATGTTTTCCTCTGCTAGGTCATTTTAGAGAATTCTTAATTGCTCTCTCGGACCACCTAAGCTTGT
Source organism: Pinus albicaulis (assembly GCA_034641835.2). NCBI lineage: Eukaryota > Viridiplantae > Streptophyta > Pinopsida > Pinales > Pinaceae > Pinus > Pinus albicaulis. Next base: position 261,628,640 of record CM076569.1, read on the forward strand.
TTATTTTATGAATGGTTTAATACAATAGGTATCAAAGATGTTTTATGTTTAGCCCTGCTTGTTTGATGTCACTAAAACATTGTTCTTGAGATCTCTCTCTAAAGTACCACTAATTAGGTTTGCCAAAGAGGCTATGTTTCGATCATACCCTTTGTCCATGCTTGAATAGTTGTTTTGGAGATCTTTATGGCTATGATAAATGATGTTTAGGCATTATCTCTTCTTTTATTAAAGTTATATACTTATCTTAATTTTTTTCTAACCTTGAAGGTGAAATCACTAGAATTTAAATGAGTTTCTCGCCTTCTATATTTCATTGGATTGTTTGTCTGAAATGCCTATTTGCTTGCGTTGAATCAAAGAGTTATTGGTGTGCCCTGTCTATTGGTTTCTTATTTATGCTAAATAGTGTTTAAGTCCCTTTTTGTCTTAATTAAATGACAAAGGATTCTTAATTTCCCTTTTCCCTACTTTGTTCACAAACTTGATGTTCATTTCATTTTACAAAAACCTTGAAAATCCATCTGACCATGCTAGATTTTCCCTGTGATCCACCCTGATTTATTGTTGAAACTTTCCATGACTTTTTTTGACTCCATATCCCAATGACTTGAATATTCCCTCAATCTATCTATTCTACTTGATCATCTTACCCAAACAAAACAAACAAACAAACCCTACACTTAACAACTATCCTAGAATCAAACCCTAAAAGAAAACAAGTTCACATCCTTTGCACGAAATAGAGAGAGCCCTCTCTGAGTCCAGGAATGCTAGGTATTAGGACCTAAAAGACTGGTTTTATGTTACCGTCAGCATTTGATCTCACCAATCTAACAAATCACAGTACCCTAACATAATGGCGATCACTGTGGGAGTTTCTGAATAAATGATATCTTAGACATCCTTAAGACCTCAGAAAACCACAAAATTCCTTAGATTGGCATTTATTTTTTGATGGTGGACAACAAATACATCCTTAAACAGTAAACATCATCCAACTGGAGACTCCACTGGTCTTCAGTAGCCCTGTTGACCCCACTAGTTCTCATAAACTCCCCTGGGATGGATTAAGCAATCCCAATCATGCTGATGGTGAATAGCAAAGTTGAAATCTTCCACGCGGTGACTCCACAACCCTCAATAGACCTAAAGAATCCACTGGTAGAGAACTCTAGAATGGTTGGAAAGATACAGTGACCCTTTCTGATTTACAAACATGGATCCAAGGATACAAAGGAGATATGCTCCGATGAACAAAGATCATATCCCTGGATTTCCACATAAAATACCTCAGATAAATTGGATAAAAAACCTGCCTATATTTCAAGATGAAAAATGTGATGACCCCTTGTTACATCTCATAAAATTTCATATACATGTATGGAGGTTAAAGGTTGAATGGCACGAGGACTGCCTCATGAAAATTTTTATGGAAACATTAGAGGGTAAGGCAAGAGAATGGTATGAATGGCTAAAACCTGGTAGCTTGTTTTCCTTAAAATATCTCCACAAGGTATTTTGTGATCATTATAAAGAAAATTCTCCATCCTTATCCTAGGCTGAAAATTTCTGTGATCAATCTCAGGATATCATACAATACCTTATAGATAGTGATGAAGGTTTGGAAAATTTGCATCCTAAATACCTCTTAGCAGCCATTCATTAATTTCATTCTCAAGGTAGCTATCATGATAGCCTATAGGAGTTAGTTGAGGAAGAACCCAATCAAGAAATAGAAGAAAACCCACAGGATCTCTCTGAAGGCACAAGTGATGATTCACCATCTCTTCTAGGTGAGGCTCAAGAAAACATTCGGCCTCAAAACAAGCCTTCACAAGAGAAAGAGAACTGTTGTAATTCTATCCAAAGAAAGAGAAAAATGCCTCCTCTTTTGACTGAAGAGGAAATAAATCAGATGCTAAACATGTAGCCAGCCTCTAAACCTTCATGTGAACAAAAAATTTATGTTCATTCTCCTGCTAATCCCGTCTACCATAAGTCAAAAAGTGAACTTGTAGATCAATTCAAAGAAGAACAAAATGATAATCCAATATGTTTGATTGGTGACATTATTTATATTGATGATTTTCCAAAGTTTGATTAATTTGATGATGATGTTCTCCGAATAAAATCTAACCTTGTAGAGCCATCAACAGTTGGTTTGTGGGAGGAAGATCTGCTTCATCAACTTGGAAACAATAGTCAGCCAATACATAACATCTATGACACTGATGAGGAAAGCCTTGAAAGTTTAGAAGTAAGTGAGGGATCTCTCACTCTTTTCTCTACTTCATTTCAGTCCATCAGAAATAAATTTCATGTAATTGGAAATAAGAAGTCTTTCCATTTTGATGTTGAGGTTGAGGAGGATGATGAACTTCTTGAGCAAGTTGTCAATGTGAAGCCTTTTCCTGAAATGGTTGAGGAAATCATTTGGGACATGGAATCCTCCTTAACTCCAGATTTGCAGCCACCAAGTTCCATTGAATTACAAATTTCAAATGAACGCATAGAAATTGATAATCACATGAGAGTTGTTTCACTACCTTCTTGGGAAGATTTATTGTCCAAGAGTGCTCCTGCTCATCAATATGATGGCCTTCACACAGAATTCAGCCCACTCTATCAAAGCACATCAGGTTTGTTAGAGGACAACATTGCAATATATGATGAGTCTGACAGTGTAGATGATCATAAGGAAGAAGTGGAGTTTCTTTCCCAAAAGAGTCCCAAGCTTAGCAAAGTGGAGAAAAAAGCAGTCCTGGATCAAGCTTATTTCCGAAATCCTCTAGGCCAGGTATTATTTCAATATCCCTTTTCTATTTTCTTAGAAGTAGTTGAAGAGGGAGTAAAACATGTCAAGAGCAGTTTGATGCAAGGTTTAAAGAAAGGCTTAGGCACTACTGTTCAAACACAAGTGAGGTGGGAATGGCCTTCTGATTTTTTCAAAACACTCAAAGAGCTGAACCAAGATCCCTCATGGAATCATTTGCTTGATTGGTTGTATTGGAAAAGAGAGTTCACTAGCTGAATATATATCATGTATAGGTTATATTAGGATAGATATGCATGCAAATAACCTAAGCCTTTTCAGCATCCAGTTTTGGTTTCATATTTTTTGTCAAAAAAAAAAAAACAGAGAAAAGAAGAAAAGAGGGTAGTTTTAAAGAATAGGTATAGACCCATACCAAAAAAGAGTACTTATGAAAGTGTGCAAGTCTAAATGCCACTACTTGAGAAAAAAGAATCTTGTTCAGTCATCTAGCCTAATCATGGTTGAACATTCTTTGAATTTCTGCTGATAGGTTAGTGAAAGAAGGCTTGTCAAATCATTTAAGCTTGACTTGTCATGTAGGAATAGATTAGGAAGAAAAGATGATGGTTCTTAATGCTTAAATCTGAACCAAAGAGAAATATAGAAATGCTTAACAAATTATGTATTATAGCCCTCATACTTTCTAGTTTTGTTTGTACAAAAATAATGTCTGTGTGCAGCTTGTCCCAATGCCACAGCCCATGGTGAATCAGATTGCTTAATCCTGGTTCAAATCATGTTTTCAATTTCATGTCAGTGATTAGAGAATGAAGTCTGTCAAACAAATTAATCTTGATAGATGAATAGTCTAGGTAGAGAATAAAAGAGTTCACTAGCATGATCTAAACTCTTGGAAGTGATCAGGGTAGAAGTAGATAGATTGTTATGCTTTCAAAAGTAAAAGAATGTCAAGGTTTTTCCAGTCCAAGTGCACCCAAGTGAAGAAAAAAAAATGTTAGGCAAAGTATGTTGGGTAGGTAGAACTAATATTGAAGCAATCGTGTCTTTTCAGATTTATGAGATCATAGATTCAAGAGAAACATTAGAAAATGAAAGAAGAAAAATCTACCCAATGGATGAGGCATTGGTCTTCATAAAATCAGAGATTGGATATCTAAAGTTCAAGACACGAAATGGAGCTGCCCTCCCCAAGTGAAGCCACTGTTAGTCATCAATAATTTTTTCCATTTTTTAGATGACTAAATGCTTGTCCTAGATTTCTAAAAACAACATTCATCAATATTGTGAGTTTTATAAATCTCACTGCTTTCATTTCCTTAAAACAAAATTTTCACTATTTTACTACTCTGCCATTCCCTGGTTAGCCTACCACTCCTAGAAGACCCCTCATGGGCTCATTCCACTCATATTTGTCTCATTTACACACCCATAACCTCAACACTCTATTTTTCCTTTACCTAAACCCTCCACTTTCCATATAAGATTGCAAAACAACCTACCCTTTCCCATGTTCATCAAATGCCTCAAGCATTGATGGTCTCAAAACTAGCTCTGTAGGCTCTTTAGATAAATCAAGTACATTGGATTTTGGATCTTCAATACATCCATTTGTCAAAACTTTGTTTTTCATACTTGAAGATCCTAAGCCAAGATTTCAGTCAAAAACCAAGTCAAAGAGCTTCCCACTAGGGCTTTCATAGGTTGTAGGGTTATCTTTGGTGTTCTAAATCACTATTTTTCATGTGCTATAAGCTAAATCAAATGTGAAAGAAGGTCAACACTTGTTTTTCCAAGTTAGATCAAGAAAATCTCCAAGGAGGACTGCTTTGCCAAAGACAAAATTCTGCAAAAGGAAACTGTTCATTTTGGACATTTCTACAGGAGTGTCAAGGTGGATATCAATAGAGAATAGGTAAGGTAAGAAGCCTACTCCTTATTAGAAGATATACTCAAGCAAAGAAGGAGGAAGTAGCCTATGTTCAAGAAAAATCAGGGTTTCTAGGCACTGATTGGGCCAACAGTATACCAAGCAAAGATCAATGCATCAAATCACATGGGTAGAGGCACACCAACACAATCAAGCATGAATTGAAGATTTTTATAAATTATAAATGGAAAAGTGAAAAAGGTGAGGTTAACTGAACATAAATGAATGAACTTGAAAGGGATATAGAGAACTTAGAAGACAACACTAATGATTCTTCTCGAACAGCCCAAAAACCTAAGGTTTTGGAAAGAGAGGCAAGAGGGTGAAATGAAGAAAATGAGCCTCCATAATGACAGCAGAAAGAGAGTTTGAAGAAGCTCTTGAAGGTGACTTCTAGGGTTTTCCAAGGTACAATGTTTCACTACCTCAAAGGGAAATCATGAAAGAGTATCAGTATAAGGAAGGTCAAGCCTTCTTTTTTAGTCATTTGCACTCAACAATCAAAGGGATAAAAGCATAGGGCCGAGTTTCAATATGGAAAAACATAATTGATTATGAAGTTCCTGTTGTGTAACTAAATGTGTCAAACACCAAGAAACATCAGAAAGCTCAAAATCAATATGTCATGGCACTTGCAACAAATCAGAATTGGCCAAAAAGGAGATATGGAAAAAATGATTATGGTCATTGTAAAAGATAAGTTTTTCATGTCCAAAAACCAGTGACAAGGAAAGAAACCGTAGTTTTCAAGTCACCCACAACAAAAAGTTCAAAGGATTAGCAGTCAGATGAAAAAGCTCAAGAAACATTAGCAAAGTGGGTTTTTGATTCAAATTTATTTCCCTAAAGATATAAAATACCATTTTGCTTTCCTCCCATCTCATTTATCACTTGCAAAAAGAGTGAAAAGCATTCAAAAAAGGAAATTTATGAGTTTTAGGGGGAAACTGGGCAAGGTTACTTGGCGCTACGCTTTGGAGCAGGCGCTGCGCTTAGAGCACCCGGCGCTGCACTCAGGGGAAACTTCGCAGTGTAATTTTACATTGTGCTGCGCTTACAAGGGAGCGCGCTATGCTTACAGGTGGGCGCTACCCGTTCGCCCAGTTTTTCCCGATAGGGAGGACCTCATAGGGTTGCACGTGGGTAGCGTTGTGCTCAGACAGGCCCGATAGGCCCAAAGCTCATGCAATGCTGCGCTTAAGAGCCTGGAAAGCCTGCATGCGGGCAGTGTTGCACCCAGGAGGACCCGACAGGCCCAAGTTTTTGCCCGACGCTATGCTTATGGAAGAAACCTATTTCACTTACAAAATTGTCAAAAAATCACAAGGGAGCACCTCCAAACTGCCTTCAAGAACTTGCAAAAAAATTAAAATTTTTTAGGTGGTTGCTTTTCCTTTCCCTCCAAGTGGTTTTGTTGATTTGATGGTTAAAAGAATTTAATCAAACGCCAGTGAGTATAAAACCTAAGTCCTCTTGGAAAAACCTTGTTTTGACCTCCAAACAAGAAATTATCAGTCTTCGCCCCTCCTATCAAGTTTCATAAGAAGTCTTAGGGTTACCTAAAGGCTGCACTAATCACCATGTCAGGAGAATAAGGGAGTGTGGACAGTGAAAGAGTTCAAGTGCCTATGAGGCCGAAACACAAGGGTGGGAAGGCTAATAGACATGAACCCCAAGACATTGTGGAGATTACTGCCTCTCCCATGTTTCTCACATGTTTTTAGAATGTAGGGTGTTTTCAGTTCTGTGAAAGGGTCAAACAAGTACAAAATCACCCAGAGCTCACAAGGTTATTCATTCTTAACCTGCATAAAAAACAATCAAGCTTGGTAGGGATGACCTTTGAACTCTCATCAGATACCATTTCTCAGGCTACTGGACTTCCTGATGTTGGTGAAAAGGGGTTCAAGAGAGCAAAACTAGACATGAGTTGCTATGAACCTTTCCTCAAGCCTAGGTACAAAGAAGGCTGCAAGACCATTTTCCATTTCTCACACTTGCTAGAGAGGTATGCTCCCTTAATGAATGTTATCATTAAATATTTTACCTATGATGGGAGATACTCTAGGCTCTACTCCTACCATATTAGATTACTCATGCATTTCACTAGGGTCAAAATGCTTCATTTTCCCTATTGCATTTATCAGAGTATCGATAAGATGTCTTCTGTTGTCCGAAGGAGGAGTTATTCCCAGCAAATGCAGATTTTATTCCACCACTCCTTGATCAAGATGGTGGTACTACATTAGTTGGAGCAAAAAGGCATACCTTGGGAGGTGTTCATAGCTCATGAAATATTCACAAACCCACAGCCTCATCATCAACCTAGTTTACCCTCATCATCTCATCCTCCTCCCTACACTCCTCCATCACCTCCTACATATCATGCCTCATCATATACACAAGTAGCCTCTCCTCAAGAAAACCTCCCTTCTTCACCTTCTCCTGATGCATTAGAACAAGAAGGAAGTGGGAGTGAACAAGAAAATGACAATGAGGGTGAAGGTGACATTGAATCAAACCAAAGTGAAGATGAGGATGATGATGAGTTGAGCCAACAGGAGGCAGAAAACATGGAAAAAAATGAATACAACCATGATAAAGACACTAAAATTACCACCATCAAACCTCTTCCATTGACATATCAAAGAGGGCAAAGGCTTGTGTTTGTTGCCTCTAAAAGGTAAGGGACCATGCCATCCACCTCAGCTCAGAAGATTTACAAAGGCAAAAAAAAGGTAAAGGAAGAAGAAGAAGATCATGAGGTTGAGAGGGAGTTTAAAATCTTTCAGATTGACAGTGATGAGGATAATGAAGCAAGGATCTCAAACTTACTCATCCAAAACAAAAATGACCTCATTGAAGACCTCCAATCAAATCTGAATAGGCAAAGACTGTGAATGATGCCCTTGAGATGGATAATAGGCAGCTAGGAGCACAAATTGCCATTTATGAGGCTAGAGCCATCAGGGCCCGGAAAGAAGCCCAAAGGGCACAGGTAAAGCTAGAAGATTTCATGGGCACCTATGAGGAGAATGAGGATGAAGAAGGATAGTCTAGGAGGAGACCAAGAACCAGGGGTTTGAAGAAGGCATTGGCAAAACAAAGAGAACAAGAATCAACCTTAGCAGAGCATCTCCCTCTAGATGAGCTATTGGCCATGGAGATAGCACATGATCGGGAGCCTTGGTTGGAAAGAGCCAAAATACACTTGAAGGCTAAATTGAAGAAATAAAATCAAGATCTTGATCTCCAAAGGAAGATGACCAAGCATTATGCCTGAAGGAACCAAGTTGCAAAGGCTAAACTCAAAAAGGCCCAAACCAAGATCCAAGAACTCAAAGAGGCAAAAGGCCAAGCTAACCTTGGAATATTGGCACAAAATTCTCTACAGGTCTCTCAAACCCCATGAGGAACACATCCACCAAATTTGGGAGAATTTTGACAAATTTTGGTTTTTACAAATTTTAAGGCCTTTAAGCGCAGCACCTCTGGCGCTACACTTTCATATTAGGCATCATTAGGAGGAAAACTCAGAATTTTTGGAATCCTTGGCTCTAGTACATTATGCTCACCAAATTTCATAGTATTTGGAGAATTTTTGACCCCTCAAAAGGCCAAAAAACACCTCATTTTTCACCTTTCTGTCTCATTTACAAACCTAGCGCTGCACCTAGAGAATTTTTGGGAAAATTTTCTTTTGGATAGGGTAATGGAGCTAAATCAGAAGAAAAAATGATAGATTTTGAAAGTAGACTCAACAGGCTTTCCAACGGGCCATCACAGAGCCAAATCCGACATTGGGAAGGTCATCAAAAATTGGCTGCAAGTGGACCCAGTTTTTCCCATGCATGGCGCTACGCTTTCAGACCTCACTGTGCGTTTTTGGCCAAAAAGTCAACAAAAGACACTCATTGATAGAAAAATGATTTTTTAATGTTTTTTGAGGCAAATCGTTCCAAATTTAGGTGCTAGGAGTTATTTTTTCATTTATTTCATGAGATATTTTGTGCCTTGGGCCTTGCATGGTCTCTTAGGCATAAATGACATTTATGACTAGTTTTGACATTTTCAAACCCTAGTTAGGGTTTTTCCCCTCCTTTGCTAGATTGATAGAGCATGAGGGCTTCATTGTAAAAGGTTTGCATTTGATGAATATTTGGAGCAATACATATTTTTTTTGGATATTGGAGAAGAAATTGGTTAATTGGTTCAAGGGATCATAAGGTTCCCAAGAACCAAACTAGGGAGACTGTGCATAAGTGTCCAGAGAAGAAACCAATCGGTTGTTGGTTCCAAATGTAGCCTCACAAGCCATGAGAATACTCTTATACATTTTTTCAGTAGGGCTCAAAGGCATAACATCACCAAAACTCTCAATCTGGTAAGGATTGGGAACAATCCATGGATCTTGACCAGATGATATCATATTGACAGTGGCAACATTCGAAGGCGGGAGTGGAAAATTTCCCATAATGGATGAGTATTTGAATAGACCTGGCCTAATTTTCTCATAGGGGGTAGTGGTATTCCCAACATATGGAATGTTTCCTATTGAAGAATCAAAGGAAAATAAAGCTAACTTATTGACAGCCACGATTTTTCCCTGATGAGGAAAACGAAGGACACAAAAAAGGGTGGAGACCACGCAAACCATGGCATTAGTCCAACTGCGCCCAAGAAGGAGATTATAATTCAAGATGAAATCTACCACCTCAAATTCTAAATTCATTGTTTTCCCCTCTTACAAGATGGGAAATGATTTGAGAATACGATACGGCCAAGAACCTATACCGTCGAAAGCTTCCAAGGTATTCGGGGACTAGCTCAATGGAGGAGAGCTGATGGATTTCCAACACGTGATAAACATGATGCAGGTCGAAGCACCTTCATTAACAATAATCCTATGAATGGTTTTTCCCATCACAGTAACTTGAATGAAAAAATACACCTGAGATGGGAGGCAAGGAACTAAGTTCTCAAGATTGAAAGTAACAAGATTGGAATCTACGGAATCAATCCCTCCAATAGTATAAATTAGTGCCTTCCATTATGATGGACATGACTAAAGGACCTCCAAATATGACATCGCCGAAGGCACTTGAGCTAGGTCCTCTACAATATTGTAGTGTTTCACAACTCTCACATTTGGATTATAAGACGATTTCCAAAGAACACCTTTTGGGGGTTGTTGGCTGGATAAATCGTTCTTGCGGACAAGACTGATCTCCCTAGTGTCAGAAGACAATCTAGCAACAAACGAACAACTAATTTTGTCTTTCTCTAGATATATTCATTTTACAAATAAATGCTATGAAGGTGTCTATCCTACCTTAGATCCAAATGCTTATTTGTGGTCGCAGTGCTTCCGTCATATCAATAATCCTTCGTCACAACAAGAGCTCTTTTGTCGCAAGAAAGTATCATCTTTCGTTGATCTGCAATCACAAACAAGAAAATATCAAATAGCACCTGTATAACAAATAATTATAAAACATACCTATCATAGTGATCAAGGAATCTATGAAATAAACGATCAAACGACAGCTTATTGAAATAAACAATCGAACGAAAATTTATTGAGAAAAACAGAACTTGATTGTATTAATCTTAAAATATATAGAAGAACCTTACAACCTTAGCCTTGATGTTCGAAAGGTCTTCCCGGGGTCCGAAGCAGGAATCTCCTCTACTTTGATAAGTCTTGCACTCTTCCTCCAGAAGCATAAAGAGGTATGTGATCTTTCCTCTCAAAATCTCAGCAGAAGGAAATCTAAATCTCAACAGCACTTCAACTCAAATATTTTACCCATCAAAATATTCTTCAATCCTCCATTAGTTTAACTCTCAACTTAACTTAACCCTTTGAGGCTACCTAATGCCTCCTTTTATAGAGCAAATGAGGAGGTTAGGATTCCACCTTTAAAGGGATAGAACCCTCCTTCAAAGGGATAGGCTCCTCACATCAAGGGATTAGTTCCTTAAGGTGTGGGATACATGCACCTTACTAAATCGTACTCATCCCCAAAAAATCTCATCCAGAACCTTCTAGAATTGACCAAAATTTAACTTTTTCACTTTGATTTCGCGCTTTTTTGACTTTACAGGAAGTCCGCAGGCATAACACTGGAAAATTGCGTTCTATAACGTAGTTTCTCTTTACATTACCTGCGTACCCTAGCTAAGAACGCAGGTAAGTCTCATATTAACTGCGTACCCAAGGCTTTTTTGAGTTTTAAGGGTTTTTCCTCTAGTTTTTAGGGCTTGACATGAGGAACAAAGGTTGTAAGACTTGCAAAGGAGGTAAGTATGAGTGTCAATGAGCTCATACAGTCAGCAAAATGTCAGGGTGACATTTTTTAGTGTAACAGATTTCCCCCTAAAGTGCGAAGTCTGAAATAGATGAAGATGAAGTCTGTCATATATGAAGAGTGAAGTACTTTATCATTTCAAGGATCATCATGTGGACACCCCAGTCGGAACCTGTAAAAACATTCAATGCAAAATATATATATGTAATCATATCATCGCTGAGGTAGGCATTCCCATACTCAGATCAAAACTAACTAGAAACTAATCTAAACTGTTCTGATACAGGAATGATTTTAATATTACATCAATAGTGTAGACACAGCATGGGCGCAACCATCTGTAATGAATAGTCTACTGTATAATAATAAAACTCCTCGCAGCCTGGATGGTGGAAACTAGATCCAGGGTCTTGATTTCTGCTTCCCGAACTAGTACGATTCTATCCATGCGATTAAATGTGTTGAAGTTGAACATGGTAGAAACCACTTGATTACCAGTCAATGATGTAAACTGTTAACAAGTGTGAGAGTAACCACCAGTAATGTCAATGGATCTCAAAGTACTCAGTACAATCCATGAAATGTGAATGAATGAGCTGAAGTCGAACATGTCACGGAATCATTCGATCGAAGGTCAATGATGCAACCTGTCGTCGAAGGCGAGAAACCTGCCATTGAGGCATGTAGATTTCAAGGTACTGATGATCTCTGGATCAACTTCCTAGATAATGTGCTGATGTCGATAGAAAGTGATCTGTCGAAGGCAAGCCCACAACACAAAATCATAGATCAAGTTTTGAAAATATATTGGCAAGGACTGACTCAGGGATGGTCAAAATGGAAGACAAATATTTTGCAGATGAATGGTTTATTTGAACTGTCTTCTTGAACACATAACGACACTGCAGATGGTTTGGTGACAATTGACCCAAAGCTAATACCTAGAAACCGGCTGAAGACTTTCAATATGGTTTGATTAACTAATAGGCAAAGGATTTCCCAACCCAGGTGGACAAAAAGTATCGTGTTCAAGAGTGGTTAATGGTTTTCCGAATAATCAAAATGTAACAAACAGGTTCGTTTTTCTCTCTTTTCCCCCACCATTTCTGGCAAGTACCTCTTTATTTTTGACAAGCTTGAGGAGGATAACATTTGCTTGTTTATAAGCTCATCCTTCGGATGAGTCCAACTTAGTTTAAGATTCAAACCCCAAGAAGGAGTGGTTCGTTCCTGTTTTAAAATTTGAACAGGTCCTTTACTGTTAAATTTTAACGAGTCCAGTATAGGAGAAACTCGGTGTTTTTCAATTTTAGGGAGTGAGAAGAAAAAACTTAAGAAAACTCCATGGGTGTTATTTTTCGTAAATTTAGTCTCTCGAGCCCGAAAAAGGATAAAATAATGCGGGAGAGAACTCTATTGACCATATTTTGTCAATGTATACCTTTTTCGTAAATAGTCCATTTCAGTCCGTAAAAGGGGTAAACTTATACTGAAGGGACGATCATTCATTTAATTTAACGAGTTCGAATAATCAAGTGCTCGGCAATCTTTTCATGTTTAGAGAGTCTGAAAAGGGCTTAAAAGAGAACTCCAAGGTTTCGCTTTTTCGTAATTTTCAAGAGTCCGAAAAAGTGATAAAAGTATACTCAGTAGTTTCACTTTTTCTGTAAATTTTAACGAGTTCGAAAAAGGGATAAAAATGTACTCCTGTGGTTTTCACTTTTTCGTAAGTTTTAACGAGTTCGAAAAAGAGATAAAAATGTACTCATATGGCCGTTTTTCAATTTAATTTACGAGCAGGAAAAGACGGAAATAACTCGGCATTTTCATGTGTTTTACGAGAATGAAAGATAGCAAAATAATCTCGAGATTTTCATGAGTTTAACGAGTCTTGAAAATAATAACCGAAATTGACTCAAGATAGGTTTCATTTTTACAAAATCTTGAAACAGATAAAAACTATGCTTCAGAGTGGTTTCATTTTTACACAAGCTTGAAATAGAGAGAAAACTGTGCTTGATGCCCCCTAAGCGTAACTGCTAGAGCGCATGCCCCCCCAGCTTCATTTCATTCAACTAAGTACACATCTGGTAATTAATAGTTGGATGGAATGAAGGTTCATTTACGAGATCATATGAAAGACCTGACCTAAAACTGTAAGAAAATTATGCAAAAAACTGAAATGACATAAAAGGTCTAGTCAAAGACTTGACTCAATTAGGGGAGGATTTGTTTCATTTTTTAACGAGCTTGACACAGGAAAAGAACTATGCTCATGGCAACGTGTTTCATTTTTTAAACAAGGTTGACACAGTAACAGGAACTATCCTCAGAAACTACTTATTTCTAATCTACCTACATAACCTACTATTTCATTTTTTAACGAGGTTGACACAGGAAAAGAACTGTCCTCATACCTAATTCATTTTTTAACGAGGTTGACTTAGTAGAAGGAACTATCCTCTGACCAGCTGATTCATTTTTTAACGAGGTTGACACAGGAAAAGAACTGTCCTCATACCTAATTCATTTTTTAACGAGGTTGACTTAGTAGAAGGAACTATCCTCTGACCAGCTGATTCATTTTTTAACGAGGTTGACACAGGAAAAAACCGTCCTCAGAAACTATTTATTCTAATCTACCAATCTACTCTCTACAATCTACCTACTGATTCATTTTTTAATGAGGTTGACAGAGGAAAAGAACTGTCCTCACTCACTGATTCATTTTTTAACGAGGTTGACACAGTTAAAGGAACTATCCTTGCCAGCCACTGATTCATTTTTTAATGAGGTTGACACAGTAAAAGGAACTCTCCTCGGCCACACTGATTCATTTTTTAACGAGGTTGACACAGTAAAAGGAACTCTCCTCGGCCACACTAATTCATTTTTTAACGAGGTTGACACAGTAAAAGGAACTATCCTCGCACCAACTGATTTTGGCTTCCAACAAGAAGAAACACATGTCAATGGACACACCTTGATCATGGCTTCCAAGAGGTCTTCATCAGATGGAAGAACAGTTCTATGAAAGGAACACATGTCAAGGGACTCAAAAGGGATAAGAACATCGCGTTCAAATAATCCCATAGATTTTTCCATGTCAATTACCTGAACTAAGTCATACAAAGTCGAGCAAACAGTGAGAGGCTCGCTTCCATCGGTAACTGAAAACATGGGACTAGTTGCCACATAATTAACCCATGGCGGGGTAGATACCACTTTAGAAATAGGAACATTTAGGGGTGTCATATTATTGGTAGTCGAATCAAGACTAGGGAACGAAAGCTGGTCTACAGTCACAATATTTCCATTGTGAGGGAAAGACATCACGCGAAAGAGTGTTCATACGACAGCTTTCATTGCATAAACACAGTCTTGCCCAAGGAGTAAATTGAAATCCAAGGGGCCTCGAACTACCATAATATCAATACAGAAAGTTTTACCTTCCAAAGTAATAGAAAACTTAGGAAGGATCCCTAAAGGTTCACTAATGGTTATGTTAAAAGCTTTCAGATTTTGCGTAATAGGCACAAATTGAGGGGAACCCAAAGCTTTCCAAGCAGTTGAGGATAAAATACTAACAGAAGCACCTTCATCTACCTGTGTGCGGTGTATGTCCCTACTACCAGTTTTCACAATGATTTGGAAAGGGATGGAGGAAGGAAGACAAGGTTTTGTCAGTCTATTCCAATCAAAGGAAAGGACCTCAGTACTTGGAGGGGGTTTTGTAGAAACAGGTGAAATGCCCCTCGGCGTAGAAGAATCTGATGTAACAAGAAGAACCTGAGTGGTATGAAGTTCACTCTCTACAGGGAGAATGGGATCGACTGAATGTGAAATCGAATCGACCACTTGATTAACTAATGGATCATCAACCTGAGTGATATGAGTTTCACTCTCCAATGGAAGAGTGGGATCGACCGTACTTGAAATTAGATCAATCACTCCGTCAGTTGACGGTAGGTTGGGAGAAAGTTTACGTAACTAGTTGGAAATTCTTGCTGTGGAACAGTAAGGTTTTCCAACAATTTTGAGGCTTCATCCATGTGAGGGAAAATGTGAGTTTGATGACTCCCTTTGCATAACTTACAAGGAAACCTAACTTTACCCTTTTTCCCAGGAACCTGACTATTACTGGTTGATGGATCAACGGAAAGTTGATGAGATTTTTCTGACCATACTTCCAAGACCTTTGGAATACCAGGAAAAGTGATAAGGAAGTGGTCACCCTTACAAAGTATGCAAGGGTATTTGGGTTTACGATGCATGTTGGAGGTTTCCTCAACACAACTAACACTTACAGCCATGGTTGGTTGGTTGACTTCTTTCTTATCCTGCTTCTTCTTCTTCTTCTTCTTCCCTTTCTTCTTCTTCTTAGCCACCTGGTTACTAGCGTCAAGACTTTTACCAAGCGAAGAGGAAGAAATGGAGGAAGAAATATTAGGCGAAGAAGGTAAAGGGTCAACAGAAGGTTGGTGATGTTGAGATGGTGAACTCTGTGAAGCATCCGGTTGAGGTGGAACAATTGGAGTGTTCAGGGCCAACGAAGTTGAAAATAACCATATCGGTAAACCTATTGTAAATCCAGGTAATGACAAAGTAGCCATATAAGGAGGACCAACATTTCAAAAGCAAGGAAAAGTACTAGGATTCTCACTAAGAGGGATTCCTTGGTTGGTAAATTCCGGAACAGTTGCCATTATATTCAACTTCAGTGAATTTTATTAACAAATTAAAAACTAAAATTAACAATTAACAATTCACACCTAACAATTAAAATTCACAATTCACACCTATGGTCTCTAAAAGTAAAAACAAAAAAATTAACACACGCTATCAAATATAGGAGTCAAACCACACACAAACAGTAACTTCCCGTACTAAAAGCACTAGTTGGTGATGAAATCCAACATCGTAGAATTTAATACAGAAAGGGCGGTTGGAACAGTTACCCCGACAACCTGCTTAATGAAACAGACTAGCACAAGTTTCTTCACAAAACCATCTCGAGTGAAGAGAACCCCCCAGAGAGTCCAAGTGAGTCTAGTCGACGTCTGCTCCAGGTACAGTGGGATCTTCCCTCCACCATCACCTTAGGAATTAATCCTATAGATTATGGCCACTAAGGTTACCAATAGAAACAAATATACCTGGGGGAACAGTCTACGATCCGATACACACGCAAGGGCAGAGTAACAAAGCTCAATCCCCTTGAAGGCTCCTTGACATAATCCAAGGTTTACCGACAAGTGACCCCAGGCTCCTCGACAATGGTCTATCCGAGGTTTACCGTTGTTAATACATGTATATCTTCTATCGTTCCCAATGAGGAAGGATTGATTACCTCACTGGTTCAAATATGATCTCGTGCTTGACTCCTTTAGGAGGAGCTTCCCAAAGCATACATGCAACAATTGGAATTTTTCCTACCGCAAGATCGACTACTTGCTTGTTTTACTGTCTTGGAGAGTTAACTAAAACCTATTCCAAGACACTAGCCTAAGCTAGATTGGTGGAAAGAGCCCTAAAAATGTAAAAATTACTAGATGGATTTTATTAAGCGCTGTGTTATTTAGGCTGTTATTACTCAAAAAGTAAATGGATATGAAATCAATGGTGTTATGACCTGACCCAAAACTAAATGCAATCGAACATGATAATGTAATTTTTTCAATTCGATGAATCCTAATTAAAGTAAGGAAAGAGTTTCCATTCACTTCCAACAATGCAAAGATTGATAAATAAGAGAAAATATAACAAATTCTCTATGCACTAATTTTATCAAGAAAAACTAATGCAAATCAATCCCAAAACAATTTTTTATTTTTGTGTTTTAAAAACAAGAATAAAAACATCTAAATTCAAATCAAAGAAAATTGATCTAAATCTACAATTGATTTTTCAGAATGTAAACTATGCAATTGTAATCTATGCACAATTCACATGAAAGTATGCAAATGTAATCTATGCACAGTTTTCATTCATATTCTGAAAATGAGAATTCTAATTATGCAAATGTGATCTATGCAAGAGAATCCTCAAACACAAGATGATTCTAATGTAATCTAAGAACCAATCAAGTGCAAGTCAAGAAAATCGGGTGAGAGTTCCAATGATAAAAAAAAAACACTCAAAGGCGATTTTTTTTGCAAAAAACAAAAGCAAAAAGATGCAAAATTGTGAAAAGACTGAGACAAACCTTCAATTAATGACCAAAGGAAATCAAATTAAGAATTTCTCAAAAAAGAGACTCAAAACACCCAATTAACGGAGATTGATGAGATGAAGAATTGCTGAAAGAAATTCAGAAACAAGGATTTTTGACAGAAAAATACAGATCTGGGTAGATGCTAAGAATCCTAAATTAAATCTAAACTAAAATGGAAAAAAGAAATCTAGAGTTTTTCCAAAATTTAACAGGGTCCGCAGGCTTCCAGAAGTAACAGGTGCGGTCCCGCACTGTTTACTTAAGGAAAGCGCGAAACTGCCCGCACTGTTCAAAAGAACAAAGTGCGGTCCCCAGAAAAATTCAAGAAAAACTTAAAAGATTTCCAAATTTTCAAAAACAGAGAAAACCTAAGCTACCCAGGCAGATATCCATCAATCAAAAACCAGGAAAAACTTTTCCTCAAATCAAAATAAAAGAGAACCAAAAACAAAAAGTTCTTTCCCCAGTGGAGTCGCCAATTTGTTGTATGGATAAATCGTTCTTGCAGACAAGACAGATCTCCCTAGTGTCAGAAGACAATCTAGCAACAAACAAATAACTAAGTTTGTCTTTCTCTAAATATATTCATTTTACAATTAAATGCTATGAAGGTGTCGATCCTACCTTAGATCCAAATGCTTATTTGCGGTCGTAGTGCTTCTGTCGCATCAATAATCCTTCGTCGCAACAAGAGCTCTTTTGTCGCAAGAAAGTATCATCTTTCATTGATCTACAATCACAAACAAGAAAATATCAATAGCACCTGTATAACAAATAATCATAAAACATACCTATCATAGTGATCAAGGAATCTATGAAATAAATGATCAAACGACAGCTTATTGAAATAAACAATCGAACGACAATTTATTGAGAAAAACAGAACTTGATTATATTAATCTTAAAATATACAGAAGAACCTTACAACCTTAGCCTTGATGTTCGAAAGGCCTTCCCGGGGTCCGAAGCAGGAGTCTCCTCTACTTTGATAAGTCTTGCACTCTTCCTTCAGGAGCAAAAAGAGGTATGTGATCTTTCCTCTCAAAAGCTTAGTAGAAAGAAGTCTAAATCTCAACAGCACTTCAACTCAATCTTCTTCACTTCACTTCAAAATCTTCTTAACTTCACTTAACTTAACCCCTTGAGGCTACTCAATGCCTCCTTTTATAGAGCAGATGAGGAGGTTAGGATTCCACCTTTAAAGGGATAGAATCCTCCTTCAAAGGGATAGGCTCCTCACATCAAGGGATTAGTTCCTTAAGGTGTGGGATACATGCACCTTACTAAAGCGTACTCATCCCAAAAAAATCTCATCTAAAACCTTCCAGAATTGACCAAAAATCAACTTTTTCACTTTGATTTCGCGCTTTTTTGACTTTACAGGAAGTCCGCATGCATAACACTGGAAAATTGCATTCTAGAACGCAGTTCCTCTTCACATTACCTGCGTACCCTAGATAATAACGCAGGTAAGTCTCATATTAACTGCGTACCCAAGGCTTTTTTGAGTTTTAAGGGTTTTTTCTCCATTTTTAGGGCTTGGAATGAGGAACAAAGGTTGTAAGACTTGCAGAGGAGGTAAGTATGAGTGTCAATGAGCTCATACAGTCAGCAGAATGTCAGGGTGACATTTTTTAGTGTAACAGGGGTGGTTGGACGATGGATTCACTGTTAGGTCTCTCAATTTTGAGAAAACAAAAAGTAGGAGGCATGTAAGAGGAAGGTTATGTGACTTATGGTTCCATAGGAGCCTTGGATGGATTGGGGTAGTCTTTCAATCTCGTGGTAATAGAGATAGGTTCCATGCCATCCATGAAAACTTGAGAGTTTCCAGACGATTGCGGTTGATCTACCATTTGTGTCTACTGGGAAGGAAAATTCTCTTTTAAGACAGCTAGAGTCCCAGGGGCACCTTTCAGAAGACGGGCAACTTCGACACACCGAGGACAATCCTTGGTGTAATGATCATCATCACATATTAGACAAGGATATTTAGGCTTGTGCGTAGAAGAATCTTCAACCTATGAATTTTTTGAATATTGTTTAGGGTTTTTAGATTTGGATTTTCCTTTACCCTTTTTATTACCTTTCGATGATTTGTCTTCTGTGGTAGATTCGAAAAAATTTAACTCAGAGGTTTTACCAGGATTCTTCTGGTTAATGGAAGGAGTGGAGGGTACAATGAAAATAATGGAATTATACTTCGAAGAAGTTTTGGGTGTACTACTATTAGCCTAAGCCACTGTCCTGATAATGCCATCAAGTGGAGGCGTAGTGGGAGACTGAGATGATGCCAGATTAGTTGAAGGTCGCAGTGCATCAGGAAAGAGCTCGTATAGAATTCCAGATTGGGAATAAACCAAATCGAGATATTGGTATATGGCAATGAATTCCTCTTTCGTGATACTTCCACCCATGGAAAGATCTTTAGAAATCCTGGGAATCAATGATTTCGTAAACCATTCAGTCAACAACTGATTGGGGGTCTCAAATTTTATGAGGCTACAAAGACACCTCCATTCGTGAATGTGATCCAAAATGTGAGTAATAGTTGAATGATTCAATGAGGTGAGGAGGTGGGTGTCATTTTCATACCATACAGGTAACTGGAAGTGACTGAGGAAATCCATAGGAAAAGAGTTGAAATCTAAGAAAATTCCTCGAGGGAGCTCAATATATCACTTGGCTAGAGTACCAGTCAAGGTACGCTGGAAAAGACGAAAAATAATGGAATCTTCGACCGAATAATTAGAATACAATCATAAGTGGTACATCATGACATGGGTTTGGGGGTCTTCCCTAGACTTGCATTCAAATTTAGGAAAATCTCCCAGTATTTTGGTCGGAACTAGCGGCCAATGCAATTGATGTTGGATGGGGTCATTTGTAAATTTGATACATCTTGCAGTTCCAACGTATCCAAAAATTGCGGGGGAGGATGATGAGGAGACAAAAGCCAGGGGTTCCAACCTGGTTGATATGGATTTTGCACCCAATAGGGAAAATCTTGTCCAGAATACACATATTTCCCTCATAGGGGCACTCACTATTGGGAAATCATCAACATTGGATGCCATTTCCTTATAAATAACTGACAAATAGTATTGTGATATGCTACTGAAGAAGTAGGTTAGGTAACTCCGAGTTTATCAAAAGGACTATAAGCTTATTGAGGCGAGACCATAATCGGATCAAAGAGAGGATTTTCAGGAAAGACCATAAAATGTGCAGACGGTTCAAGGATTTCCGGCTGAGAGTCTTCTGATGTCATCCAAGGAGAATCGTCAAGAAGTGGTCGAGATGAAATGGGTTGTAAACTGATGCACCAATGTGAGCATTCTTGAAAATACCTGGTTTGACAGAGATGTTGATCAAAATGGTTGGAGTAATATTTCCCATGTTCCCTTCAGACAACACTTCACGAATCAAAATTAGATTCTGAAATGGGCCAGTCGGTACAGACAAAGCATGGGATTCTAGACGGGAGGAGATGTCGCCTAGGGTTGGCAGAAACGAGGAACAATGGGGTTTCTTCGAGAGATATTACCTCCATTATACTTTTTTCAGAGGGGAAAATGTCATTGAAGTTATCATCAGATTCCCAAGAACCAAACCAGGGAGACTGCGCATAAGTGTCCAGAGAAGAAACCAATCGGTCGTTGGTTCCAGATGCAGCCTCAGAAGCCATGGGAATGCTCTGATACATTTTTTTAGCAGGGCTCAAAGGCATAACGTCACCAAAACTCTCAAGCTGGTCGGGATTGGGAACAATCCATGGATCTTGACCAAACATTATCATATTAATAATGGCGAAATTCAAAGGCAGGAGTGTAAAAATTCCCATAAGGGAAAAGTATTTGAACAGACCTGGCCTGACGTTCTCATAGGGGGTAGTGGTATTCGCAACATATGGAATTTTTCCTATTGAAGAATCAGAGGAAAATAAAGCTAACTTATTGATAGTCACAATTTTTCCCCGATGAGGAAAACAGAGGACACGAAAAAGGGTGGAGATCACACAAACCATGGCATGAGTCCAAATGAGCCCAAGAAGGAGATTATAATTCAAGTTGGAATCTACCACCTCAAATTATAATTTCACTGTTTTTCCTTCTAACAGGATGGGAAATGATTTGAGAATACCATACGGTCGAGAACCTCTATCGTTGAAAGATTCCAAGGTATTTGGGGACTAGCTCAGTGAAGGAGAGCTGATGGATTTCCAACACACGATAGACATGATGCAGGTCGAAGCACCTTCATCAACAACAGTCTTATGAATGGTTTTTCCCATCATGGTAACTTGAATAATAAAATCCACCTGAGATGGGAGGTGAGGAAATAAGTTCTCAAGATAGAAAGTAATAATATTGGAATCTACGGGATCAATCCCTCCAATAGCTGAAAGTAGTGTCTTATGTTGTGATGGACACGACTAAAGAACCTCCAAATCTGGCATCGCTGAAGGCGCTTGAGCTAGATCCTCTACAATATTGTAGTGTTGCACAACTCTCGCATTCAAATTATAGGATGATTTCCGAAGAACACCTTTTGGGGGTGGTTGGACGATGGATTCACTACTATGTCTCTTAATCTAGAGAGAACCAGAAGTAGGAGGCATGGAAGAGGAAGGGTGTTATGTGACTTCTGGTTCCACAGGAGCCTTGGATGGATTGGGGTAGTATTTCAATATTGTGGTAATAGAGATAGGTTCCGTGCCAGCCATGAAAACTTGAGAGTTTCCAGACGATTTGGGTTGATCTACCATTTGCATCTGTTGGGAAGGAAAAGGCTCTTTCAAGACAACCAGAGTCCCAGGGGCGCCTTTCAAAAGACGGGAAACTTAGACACACCGAGGAAAATCCTTGGTGTAATGATCATCATCATATATTAGAAAAGGATATTTATGCTTGCGCGTAGAATCATCAATAGATGAATTTTTTGAATCCTGTTTAGGGTTGTCAGATTTGGATTTTCCTTTACCATTTTTATTACCTTTCAATGATTTGTCTGTTGTGGTATATTCGACAACATTTACCTCAGAGGTTTTACTAGGATTCTTCTGGTTAATGGAAGGAGTGGAGGGTGCCGCGGAAAAAGTGGACTTAGACTTTGAAGAATTTTTGGGTGCACTACTATCAGCATGAGCCACTGTCTTGATAACGCCATCAACTGGAGGCGTAGCAGGAGACTGAGATGTTGCTAAATCAGTTGAAGGTCGCGACGCATCAGGAAAGAGCTCATATAGAATTCCAGATTGGGAATAAAACAAATTGAGGTATTTTGATCTAGCAATGACTTCCTCTTCCATGATACATCCACCCATGGAAAGATCTTTAGCAATCCCGGGAAAGAATGATTTCGTAAACCATTCAGTCAATAACTAATTGGGTATATCAAATTTTATGAGGCTATGGAGACGTTGCCATTCGTGAATGTGATCTGAAATGTGAGTAATAGTTGACTAATTCAACGAGGTGATGAGGTGGGTACCGGTTTCATACCAGATATGTAACTGGAAGTGAGTGAGGAAATCCATAGCCAAAGATTTGAAATCTAGGAAAATTCCTCGAGGGATCTCAATATACGACTTGGCCATAGTACCGGTCAAAGTTTGCTGGAAAAGACGAAAACAAATGGAATTGTCGACCGAAGAATTATAAAAGAACCACAAGTGGTACGTCATGACATGGGTTTGGGGGTCTTCCCTAAACTTGCATTTAAATTCAGGAAAATATCCTGGTATTTGGGTAGAAACTAGCGGCCAATGCAACTGGTGTTGGATGGGGTCATTTTTAAATTTGATGTTGGGTATGTGTTATATTCTTTCCACGACTAAGCACACAAGGGGGAGCGATAGCCCCCCCTTTGCACTAGGCGCAACGGGGGGGTCACAGGGGGGCGGTAGCCCCCCTGTTGGGGTCCGGGGCAACGCCTCGGTGAAAATTTTTTGGTCCTTAATTTCCGGTGGGTAGTCCGCGCCCATGGAAGTTTTGTGCATGGTTTTGCACATGGTTTTGGGGT
The DNA here is from genome assembly GCA_034641835.2 of Pinus albicaulis. Taxonomy (NCBI): domain Eukaryota; kingdom Viridiplantae; phylum Streptophyta; class Pinopsida; order Pinales; family Pinaceae; genus Pinus; species Pinus albicaulis. The sequence continues at coordinate 261,651,895 of CM076569.1, forward strand.
ACGATGGTTTTCGGCCCTTGGTATTTTTTGTAGATCCGGTCAAGGGAACTATGGTTATGTTCTAATCCAGGGTTAATGGATTGGGGTTTATGTATGCTTCGGCATGTATATATATGTGTTGTAACACTAAAAAGAATATAATGAAAAATCAAGCTGGTCGTCCCGATTTGGGATCCAGGGGAAAATCTCTGTGTTTATCTATTTTATGTTTTATGCTCTCGCTATTGTTTATTTTCTGTTATAAGATTCATGTGTAGATAATTTTTGTTCAAGTTTAAAACCTACATTTGACACATCCTGCAATTCCAACGTAGACAAAAATTGCAGGGGAGGATGATGAGGAGAAAAAGGTCGGGGGTTCCAAACTTGTTGATATGGATTCTGCCCCCAATAGGGCAGATTTTTTCCTGAATACGCATATTTCCCCCATAGGGGCACTCACGAATGGGACATCATCAACATTGGATTTCATTTATTTAGGAAATAACTGATGGATAGTAGAATGATATTCTACTGGAGAGGCGGGAAGGGGAACTCTGAGTTGATCAAAAGGACTATAAGCCTATTGAGGCGAGACCATAATCGAATCAAAGAGCAGATTTTCAGGAAAGACTGTAAACTGTGCAGACGGTTCGGGGATTTTCGGCTGAGAGTCTTCCGATGTCATCCAAGGAGAATCGTCAGGCAATGGTTGAGATGAAATGGGTTGTACACTGATGACAATGCCGAGTTCGACACATTTAGCTTTAAGGGGTCCAACTAGAAACTGGGGGATCTCAGGAGGAGGTCCTTGAGATCCTTCGAAGGAGGGATGAGGTGAATCTGAAAATTCAGCCACGATGACCTTTTAATAAAATATCAGAGAAGGAAGAGGTGAAAATATCAAAAATACACAATTTACCAAGCAACAGTGAGGCTGGAGAACTACACGGGTAAGATGTTTTTGTGGGAAGTTACTTTTAGAATTAACAAAAAATAAATAAAAAAGGGCGTACTAGGCATAATGGATTACCAAGTATTCGTGAGCTATAATATACACCTTGGTGATAAATTATAGAAAAAATGACCAAGGACTTAACGTACTACAACCAATCTCCCCGAATGATGTTTTCGGTGTATCACGTTCACAAGCCGACCGACTTGGTTACCTATGGTAGGCTTGCAACATAATGGTGTATCCCCAAATATACGTGACGATACGTGGGAGTCTAATCTATAGTAGTGTTATCTAATGTGTAACTTCTCGATGAGAGCACCCCAAATATACTTACCATACATCAATATAATTCCATACATAGGATGGAATATCACCCCCAAGTTGTAACGTAGACCGTTAGCGACAAGTCCTACATTTTAAGACGTCGGAACACATCTCTAGCCTAGACCTCTAAATGTTCTTATTAGTTCCAAATGATGCTTAAGGTAAATTGGGTAAATTTTTATGTTGATCTTGAGTTAAGTTTTGGTTTTTGGCTCAAATTCGATGCCACCTGAATCCTATGATGCAGGCTAAATGCAAAAAGAAAATATTTTCATTTCAGTGAAGTCTAAACTATTTAGGGAAGAGATGCAAAATAAATTTGTAATCAGTTCAACAAAAAACAATGCTCCCCAAAACTAGTTCAAAACTATGAAATGTAATTCTTTCTTATCGAATTCACTTTTCCCAAAAAATGCAACTTATTGAAAAAATGAAAAAAAATTGTTTATCCACTAAGATGCATAATATATATATATATATATATATATATATATATATATATATATATATATATATATATAACTTTTTTCTTTGGAATGCAATCAAAAGTAAAATGAACAAAACGAATGAAGAAATGCAAAAACAACACTTTTCACTTTTATTTCAGTCAAACAAAAATCAAAATATCTTTAAAAAAATACATGAATGAAATGCTTTTCACTCCCTTTTTTCAAAACGATAAAGACAAGCCAACTAAAAACTAAAATGAAAATCACTTTCAATTTCTTTTGAATTTGGAAAAAGACACACTTTTCTAGACTCATGAATCAAACAATTCGTGATCCTATGTTTGACACTAAGTTGAAGGTAAGATCATAAATCCAATGATGACCAGTGCATACGACAAACTACTTTAAACCAAGTCAGAAGCAATGCGACAAAAGGTGTTTGAAATGGTTAAAAAATCTCCCAAATTACAACCAAGTCAAAGAGACGAAAAAACTCGCTCAAAGAAGACAAGTAAGTCACACACACAGGCATAAGCTCATTGAGTCTCTACAGACATTCTTCAGGGGCTAGGACACGTTGGTAAAATAAGTGGAAACCCTAACTTTTCCTAGTTCTAATATCAATGCTTCTGTGATAAGCAAAAGGGTGTTGAAAGACAAATCAATGCGGCTATGCTATATAGAACAACACTGGCAGCGCTACTGTGCAAACAAAAAACACGTTGGTCGCTAAAAAAAGGAAAAAAAAAGGAGTTTCACATTAAAACCAGACTTGACACAATGAAATGACTATCAAACCCTATGCAAACTAACAAAGAACTAAGCAAACATAGATTTTAGCCGGTCACACTGATCCAAGATCAGTCCGGTAAAGGATAGCTAAGAGGCTAAGCTCCCCAGTGGAGTCACCAATTCTGTTGTCAATATAAATCCCCTCTACGGACATAGGCTATCTCTCTAGCCCTAGAGTGGGTCTAACAACTTCAGATACTTTATAATGCAAATATTTCTTAGCTAATATTCAAAATGAGACAAGAAAATAGATAGAGGTACCTTTTTCCTAATGCTATGTTCGAACCCGTTGATGATGACCTCGATCCACTATCCTTTTAGGCTTGCTCCTTGCTACTGGTGGCACAAAAATACCTGCAGATGACCAAGAGGCAACAAAAAACATAACCCAATACATAATAATCATAAAAATTAGCTATCTAGTAGATCAAGGAGTACCAATATATTTGCATAAGATATTAGACAAATATACAAAGAAAACATTAGATGTTTTACTAATAAATATGAAAGGAAGAGCTTACAAAGTGGGCCTTGATGTTGGAGGCCTCCCTTTGGTGAAAATCTGAGTCCTTCACTAAAGCTCTAAATCATTCCTTCTCTCGAAAAAATTAGGTGTGATCACAATGCAAGAATGTAAAGGGAACGAGAGTTCAGACTAGCCCAACAATGACCAACCAATAGTGAAAGGACGGGGACCAATTTATAGGAAGGGAGAATATGTTGGGAGCCCATGAAAGGAGGAGGAAGGTCCAATTTCTAAGGGATAAACCCCCATGGATGAGATCAAAGCTCTAAAATAAGAGAGATTGACTCTATCACCACTGTTTAACAACTAGCTCACTGCCCTAGAACTTCTGGAGGTCGAAGCTTCTCCTCCATTTGAGGAAACAATGCCAAAAAGGGATCAACACGATTTTCCAAGAAATAAGGGCATTGGCAGCACTAAGCTAGAATTGTCAATCTGACATCAGCACGAGCATGAAACTAGGAAACACACTGACCCATAAAACTAGGGTTTTGATCAATTTCCTTCAATAATATTCCAAGTCAGTTTTCTTTGAGTCTTCAGGGGATGTATTTACATATTTCTTCATGGTGCAAACATTGCACAGGGTCTGTCACGGGGCACTTCAGGATCAAGGACGGGAAGTGAGCATGGTGACAGATGACTGTGTAACACCTGCCTCTATGGAACTCGAATTTGACTCTTGACAATTCCTTCGTCAAGATGTATGCATCTTGTTCCTCTGTAGGAATGTAATCTAGCATCATGATTCGCCTCTACACACAATATCTAAGATGGTGGTACCATATGTCGATATTCTTGGACCTATCATGAATAATTGGATTACCCAAGATTTTGATGCAACTCTGGTTATCAACATAAATCACCATAGGATTCATATGTTGACCAAACAACCCAACAAGGATCTTCCTTATCTAGATAGCCACAAAAGTTGCTTCACTGGTCACTATGTACTCTGATTTTATGAACTGAGTGAAACTGATCTCTGTTTTTTGCTAAACCAAGAAATTGTTGCTGACTTAATACTGAAGATTCCGCCTGATGTGCTCTTCTTGTCGGATGGACTCCCTGTCGAATCTGCATCTGTGAAGCCTTGGAGCTTCACTCCCTCTATCCGTCTATACGAAAGAGTCAAAGACCAAACTAAGTGGTGCCTCTAAGGTATCTCAACACATGTTTGGATGCCTTCCATTAGAGTTTGGTTGGCTTAACCATTGCTTGACAAAGTTGGTTAACCACATAACACATGTCCGGTTGTGTGTTAGCCAAGTACATAAGTGAATCCTCAAGCTGCCTATAAATGGTAGCTTCTACCACTTTTCCTAGAGTAGCATCTTCCTTCCTCCAATTCCATACTAGATGAGACTCCATGGGTTTGTTGCTATCCATGTGAAACTTCATCAGTATCTCGTTGGCATACTTACCTTAAGAGACAAACATTTCCCCATCTCTTTTCCAGATTTCCAAACCAAGGAAATATTGCAAGAACCCCATGTATTTCATCTTGTATTATATTGCAAAATATTCTTTGCAATATTTTATCAACGTCTCATCACCTGTTAGAATTAAATCATTGACATATAATACTATAATAAAAAATTTACCTTCAACAACAATATGGTAAAGTTTTGCATTTATTTAACTTTTGGTGAAGCCCAACCTGGTGAAATAGTCTTCGATCTTGCTATACCAAGCACAAGGTGTTTGCTTTAATCCATAAAACGCTTGCTTGATTTTTCACACACGCGAATCTCTATTGAAGGTCTCAAATCCTTTCGGTTGCTCTATGTGCATCTCTTCCTCAATCAATTCGTTGAGGAAAGTTGTCTTTACATCCATATGATTTATTTTCCATCCCATCTGCACTAAAAGTTAAAGAATAGATATGATTGGAGAGTACCTTGCTATTGGATCAAAGGTCTCCTCGTAATATATTCCCTCCACTTGAGAGAACCCCTTATCCACATATGTGGACTCGTGCTTCTTGATACTCCCATATGCTGCTTGCTTCACCATGTAGATCCACATGGATCCTACAATTGAATTATCCTTTGGTCTTGGGACAACTTCCCATGCACTGTTCTTGATAATGGAGTCATAATCCTCTACCACGGAATCAACCCATACTGGTTTTTTCATTGCTTCCTCGAATGAGGATGGCTCAGTCTCTACACTCTCTCTCATAAGAGCCACGTAGAAAGTGCACTGATCTAAGGACCTTCTCTGTCTCCATGGTGATGTGGGTACTCCCACATTCTCTCTAGAATCATGCATCAACATTTCTGCCTCTTTGTTGCGCTTTCTTCCATCTCTGGATGTCTCTGCATGAGTGGGTGCTTCCACTCTCTGCTCCTCTACTTTTGGTTGCTCCACATCTTGAGGTTATTATTTTGGAGCTAGAATATCCTCATATACATGCAACTTAAGCTCGATCTTAAGGGAAATTCGCATAGGCTTATCTTCATCAAATTTCACATCTCTACGAACCACTATCATCTTGTGAGATGGTAGGTACACCTAATACTTATGAGGTGTATCAATGTACCCCAGAAATATGCCCAACTCAACTGTTGGTTATATATTTTTCCATGCATCCTTGAAACATAAAAGTAAATCGATGAACCAAAGATTCTAAAGTGTGCCACATCTAGTTTCTTACCGAAAAAGGCTTCTACTCATCTTGAGAATCCAATGAGGATTCCTACTATGCACATATACAACTGTGTTGCATGCTTCCCTTCACAAGTGTAATGGTAGGCCTTGATCATGTAACATCATCCGTGCAACTCCTGCAATGATTTTGTTCTTCCTTTATACAACCCCATTATGTTGTGGGTTATGGGGTGTTATTAACTCTTGCCAAATTCCTTCTAATTCAAAAAATTTCTTCAATTCATTCAACACATTATCCACTGTTATCGCTCTTGAGAGCCTTTACTTTCTTGACTGTGTATTTTTCAACAAGTGCTTTGAACTCACAAAATTTTGAGAAATTCTTGTCTTTTTTCTGCATGAAGAATATCCAATACTTGCGTGAAAAATCATCTACAAAAATCACATAATTCCTGTGCTTTGCCGTGGAGGTTATCGATAACGGTCCACACACATTTGAGTGAACTCTTTCAAGGATCGCTTGCGCTCGACTATCCTTCTCATGAAAGGTGGCTTTGGTGTACTTCCACAATTTTCATGTATCAAGCTGCTCAAGTCATTAGGGGAATTTTGAGGTCTAAAATGGGCCTCCTAAGGAAATAATAAAATAATAGCTAAACCAATAAAATAATATTTATGAATTTGCAATTCACTTTTTGCACCACAATCCATGTAACCATAGTTAAATTCAATTCAAAAGTTGTACCAAAATAAAATTAATAAATTTTTTTTATTGATGTGACTATAAATAAAAATGAACTTTTCAAGAAAAAGTCATTATCATTGAACAACTAATGCATTTGTCCTTTGTACTTAAATAACTTAAAATAAAATATAAATATAAATTTATAAATTCTTAATTATATTATATGCTATTAATTAAAATTTATATTATTTAAATTGTATAATAACATGTAATCAATATACTATATAAAAATAATATAATATAATATAATATAATATAATATAATAAATGTATAGGGATATGCATTGTTTATCTCAAGAAATATGAAATGACAATAATATATTTTTATTCAAAAAGTGTAAAATGACATTTATTATGAGTACTTTACTTTAAATTTAAAAGTACTTAGAGCACTACCATGGTTAACCATGAGTTTTTATCCACCATTGAAAATGTGACAAGTAAGTACCTTTAACTCAAGCAATGCCACCTCAACCATTAGGGATGATGTCATCCCCTAAAATGTGATTGGTTCTCATAAAGTGAATTTTGATTGTACATTTTCCTTAGGAGGCCCATTTTAGACCTCAAAATTCCCCTAATGGCACCCTTGGGAACTTCTGTAGAAATGTGCTACATGATCTTTGAAGCTTCCTGGTGTAGATGACCCAATATTCTATGCCATAGCTCACTAATGCCTTGACTCTGCACCTTCTCTACTTTCATGCTCAAGGCAGAAAAATTTTATACATCCAATTTGTAGAGGTTCTTTACCCGAACCTAGATCTTCTTCACCTGTCCCATGGCTATGTGATGAAAGAAAACATTTTTCTTTGCTAAATACCACATCATAGCCATGATCTTCCAACATAGCAAATGAAACTAAATTCTTCTTCAAACTTGGAACATACATGCAATCTTTCAATGTGAGAGGAGAACCAAACTCCCTCTGAAAACTAACAGTACTGATTTCGTTTGCACTATACCTTCCATCGTCTCCCATATCGATGTGAATTTGGAGGTCCTTCTCCTCTAGGTTGTTATCACTCCCTCCAACTTTCAAGGTTGAGAATGTAATATAAGGAAGGTAACCACAGACCAGGCTTTAGGTCAGGTAGCTAGCCCTGCCAGGAACAGAGAGGGCTCTCTCAATGTCACTTTGTAGTCAATGAAATGACTGAATATATAATGATCTTAGACTAGGTATATAAGCTCAGTAAATAGGGTTTTTTTTATGTTTCTTGTGCTGGATATGAAATGACAGTTAGGAGACTAGGTCTAGGGTTTAGGTAAAAAATCAAGGTCAGGTTGCAGAGATATTGATGAGGCCAGGTAGGTAGCTTGAAAGCATGCTTATTTTATCATTGTGTATAGAATGAAATGAAGGAGAATGAGAATGAGCATTTAGGTGAATTCATTCATTTAGAAGAACAAAGACATATAATGTAAACCTTATTAAAACAGAGCATGAAAATGCATGATTTCTGCTTATAAAATAACAAGATAAACACATAGAAAAATATATGTGAAAGAGGGTATTATATCATTCAACTTGATAAGATAAACATACAACGAAAGAACAAATGCTCCAAGGCATACCTCTAGAATCTCAACACAAATTCTGCAACACTGTCTTTGATTTCATTCCATAAGTTTCTACAATAGCTCCACTGCAAATAATAGCTATCCAACCAATAAAAAGACTTGAGGTGGTCTACTTATAGAAAATATAGTTCATGACACCTCATAGGGTCGAAATCCTATCCAAAAAGCATCATAATTACATTCGATGAGTCACTTCCTAGAATCTAGGGAAGTTAGAAACTTATCCCTAAAATTTAACTAAGGACTAGGAGTGTGTGTCTCCTCCATTAAATTACACATTTCCTCATCATAGAGGCAAAAAAAACTCAAATACATAAATTTCCACCTCATGGGACAACTAGCATCGAATTTATGTAGTTTTTTGGGCAAGACAACTGTTTGAAAGGAATCCTATGCAAAAATGTCGTGCCAATTTTGCAGAAATGTCGCACCAGTTTAGGGTTGATTTTGACCCACTTAGGGGAATCCAAATGCAAATATGAAAGTTTTTATGAGTAGCACTGTGAGTCTAGTTTGAAATACACCTTTAATTTTGATAAAACACCCATAGGAAGACCTCCAAAATTGGTTTTTCCCAACCTCACTCTAGAAGCAATGTGCTTGGTCAAAAACACTGGCAGAAGCATAGAAATGAGGTAGTTTTTTGAGTTTTCCTTCAAAACCAGAAATTTTCATGGAAAATAAAGTCCACATATGGCATGTAATGATCAATATGAACCCATACATATAAGAAAAACTTCGTTTGGATGCCCTGAGATTCGATGCTTTTGTGGAGACCAAATTTCCAAAATTGCCAAAAATCCAGAATTTTCTAAAAACATTTATGTAAAAATAGGGCTTAAAGATGGATCAATATATCTCTAACCATAACTGATTTTGCAAAACTGAGAGAGGGTTAAGTTCTTTGGCATGTTATTAACAACAAAATCCTCTATTTTTCTAAAATACTTTCCCATTTTCTCATAATCCAAGTTGGAATTTGATCACTAAACATTTGCAGAAGCATCACACCACTTTAGCAGAAGTGTCACACCACTTTGAGAGGGATTTTGGAGGCCTTAGTAGAGGATTTTTGGAATACAGGTGGTATGGCTGTAAATATTAGGATGTATAATAAAACATTGAGTCATCAAGCACTACAAACCCCTGATCCAAACCTCTAAAAAATTGACTTGAAGACAACCTGTTCAAAAGTGCATAAAATGACCTGGAGCAACTATATTGTTGGAATTTCTCTCAAATTATAACACCTAGGCATAAAATGAAGGAGGTTTTTGTTCTCTAGCCTATTATTGACAAAAATTTCTTTCAATTTTGTAAAATTCATCTCCATTACTTTAGAAACTGATTCTTAAGAAAAATTGTCCCTGTGTGCATTGTAAACCCTAGCATATGATCACAAAACTCTGAAAATGATGCCATGGGTCTGAGTTGACTTAAACCTGGAAAATTTCCCAACTATGTTGTATTTTTTCTTCTCATTTTCCATTGTGTTTTTTTGTCTTATATAAACCCTATCTTGATGAAATGGGTAGGGGAGGTGTTGAATTAGGAAAATAGGGGATAATGGTAGTGTGATTTTAGGGGCAGAAATGGAATGGAAGGAAGTCGAGGAAAAATCCAAAAAAAATTGGGGAGGTCGGGTGATGATTTGGCTACAATATTCAAGTGGAATGTTTGGAAATTAGCATGAGGAAGGTGCTCAAAAGTTAAAAAAACAGAGTTTTCCTAGTTTCCTTGCAAAAACCTAGTGAAAACTAGGGTTTCAGTGAAAATGATAGCTATGAGAGGTATGAGTGATAGGTAATGATTTGCTAAGGCATATGGATGATTTAAGGATGATTTATGAGGGTTTTATATTATGAAATTAGGTTTTTACCAACTGAAGCAAGATAAACATCAATGAAACCAAAAATGTATTTGAAAACCCTAGAAGAGGGAATCCACCTTTTTGCTGAAGAATTTGACTTGAAAGAGGTGTGAGGAAGTATCCACTTATCGATAAGAGGTCTATGAACCTTTGAGAAATATGTTTTGACCCTTGTATGGCTGTTTGGACATCATATTGTACTTTTAGAAAAATTTCTTTTGAAAAAATTTGACCATGTAGCATACTTCTTGAGAAAGGACAAGTTGCTTTTGATTTATTTCCTATCTTTGCTAACTCCCAATGAAAATGACTTGTATGGTGAAAATGAGGTTTTTTTCGCCCTCTTTCATGACATAATTGACTCTTATGGTGGCGAAAAAAATGAGACCTAGACTCTGACCTAAATGAAGGTGGGATGAATGACCTCAGACCCTAGATGATTTGATGGATGACATGACCTCTGAGATGATGATGACCATGAATGGAGTGAAGGGAGTATAATTTCAGACCTAGAAACATTTAGTGAACAAAATTTTGTTTGAAAACTGACTTTAAATATGAAATTTTGAGCTAGGACCACTACCAAGAAAATCTGAAAGAGTACCTTTGATCACTGAAAATTTGGACACTAACACAGGTCACTGAAGAACTATTTATTTATGGTCATGTGGAATGAGGCTCCACTATCTAGGTACCACACACTACCCATCACTAATGACACCATGCATGAGATGAGTGTAAAATCCAACTCGAATTTTGAAGCAAGAGCTTCACCTACCACTCCTCCCGAGGTATTCTTGCCGACCTTCTTGTGTGGACACTTCGTGGCATAATGTCCCAACTTGTGTCAGCGAAAACATTTAATATTCGACAAGTCATTCTTCTTGCCTATCTGACCAGAATTTGATTTGGAATTGGATGTATTTTGTTTCCCTTTCTTTGCCTTTCCATCCAAGGCACAATTCTCCTCATCATCATGCTTGGATGAGGATCCGTCTGTGGTTTTCCGCCGAATCTCTTCTTACACCAAGTCGGACCACAAACACTCCCACTCTGTTAGCTTCTCCCTCCCATTTACAAAATCTTGGTATCTGTGCCATCTTTGGGGAAGGCCTAGAAGTTATATGATCACTAGATCATCTTTGGCAATTGTAACACCAACACTTCCAAGCTCATCCCAACATTGGGTAAACTTGTTCAAGTAGTTTGGTATTTTGTCACACTTCTCCATCTTTATTTTCCTGAGCTTGTCCTTCATTTCCAGCTTCCTGTGGTCAATTTTGTTCTGAAACAAAATCTTTAAGGCCTTCCACATTGCACATGGATTTTCCTTTCCATGAAGGTTTGAGACAATATGACCTCGAACTCCTTCTAGTAGAATCCTTCTAGCCTTTTCTACACACTTATTCCACTCTGCTAGATCATGCACATCATCTAGAGTTGGTTTCAGGATGTCCTTATCAATGAACTCCTTCAATCCATTGTCTCCAAGACTATTTCCATTCCATCTCTCTAGGAAATGTAATTCGAGCTACCCTCAAGGGCATACTCGAGCCATAAACCATAGAACACCATTCTAATATTGCTGCTAGCTCTTGAGAAGATATCTGAAAAAATTGTTCCTTCTGCAAGTACAAACTCATATTATTCTCTTCTATAGTGATTTCAACACTGATACCATGTATAAAATCCATGTAGATTCAAACTGCTAATTGCAATTTAAAAAACAATAGACTTGAACCTACTCTACCAATTGTGGAAAACAATAAACGATCCCAAAATCACAAAGCATACAAGAGAAAGAATTCAATGAAAAAATTACACAATGGTTTCTCGGGGAAAGGAAAAACTAAAAGCCACGCTATATGTATATTTCATTAGTTAGAAAATATGAGAAGATTACAATGCTTTTCTCAAACTAGAGAAAAATCTGCATTATATCTGTCTGTCTCACTACTTCCTAGACAAGCCTAGGAAAATACTTAGCCAATTTTATGTCTACTCATATCCCTATTTCCTTGGGTAATTAGCCCATATTAATAAGGGAAATCCCCATCTAATAATATGCAATCCATCTAGGGCCTTCCTCTGACTGCATGCACAACCTGTACAATTTGGATGATTATTCAACTGATAGTACACTTCCCTTGAACTCCAATCTCAACTGGGTAACCCTTAGTTTTGACATGCATGAATTATTTATGGCTAAATCATTGATTAAATGCTTAATCATAGAGTGCATAACTCACTACTAGACCTCTCACTAGTTCCTCCAACAGTTGGAACTAGTTAAACTAACTTTAACTCAAATAAATTGAATTAATTAATTACAAATCAAAATAAACTCAACCATGGCTCTTATTTTGTAGGATCCACTCTAGATTACTTAAGTTAGCCCCTAAAATCGAATTAAATGAACCAAATAAGTCAAACTAACTTAGTTAACTCATACAAGTTGTCATGTGATGTGGAATTACAATTTTATTCTAATTTAATTCAAGGGCAAATTAAATTAGAATATTTCTTGGTGCCATTTTCAACACAATCAAGGTTATTTATCTAAGGTTGTTTTTAGTTAAGCTATTTCCAACTGTTAGAATAACTAGTGGAGGGTCAAGTAGTGCAGTGAGACTTCAGTCAAACTCAATCATTATCTATTTAAATGATCAATCAACCCAAAATAGCTAGTGTATGCAGAGAATTCAAGTTACCCAGTTGAGATGGAGATTCGAAGGCAGTGTAACATCAATGTACATGTGTTGCATGCAATCAGATGATCAACCTAACAGAATTGCGCAATCAATTGGAGGAAAATTCCTAAAAAAAATAGGGGCTAATTCCTTAAGGAACAACACAAGGAAATAGGAGCTGAAGCCAAGGAAAATTTTGACTGAGTTTGGGTTAGAGACCTTTAGTGAGCAGAGAGATAGGTTGTGCACTTGCAGGGTGAGCTCAGTTGAGAAAATAAATTGTATTACATCTCTATTTCATCCGATTAATGCAAGAGGCATTGGGATTTTTAGCAGATTTCTTTCCCTAGATAAAAATACCTATTGCATGTGTGTGATTTCTTATTGCATGTCTGAAATTTTTGTTATAAATTGTGAAATAATGTCCGCGAAATAGTAGAGTATGCTTGTATCTTATGATTTTGATTAAAAAATTCATGAGCAGTTGCAAATCTACAACATAATTTCTACAAACTTCGTGGTTTTATAATATCCCTTTTTTCATGTTGTTTTCAAAGGCTTTTGGTTAGGGTTTCTAAATATTCTCTTTGAATCATGCATTGCTCCATTCCCTTTCCATCTCAGAGTGCCAACTATCATATTTCATCCTCATCATTGCCTCGATGGAATATAAGGGAGATGATGTAGTGGAATACTTGTTCAACCCATCCTCCCACTCCACCTTTGTCTCCCAACGTGAAATTTTCCTTTGCCATATGAAATCCTTCCTTCCTAACCTCCTATAGTTTGAAAAATCTCCTCCCTCTCTAACACATGCCTTGCCTTCACTCTCTCATCCTCTCTTGCCACAATAAATTTCAATTCCCTCCACAACCTTTTTTCTCCTCCCCCCCTCTACTCCCTGTTCTACTCTTGGCTCAGTCTCATAGGTGCAATGTAGCACTTCAACCCCTCCTTCTTTTTCTTCCCTCCTAGAACCATCTTCAGCTTGGATTCTACAAGGGAGGATGGAAATGCAACAAAAAAAAAAATTTCATTTGAGACAAGCTTAAACAAGTTTCGTAGTGGGGAAATGCATCCCTCTCTCATAGGTTGTAGACCTAACATGAAAATTTTTAATAGGACACTTCAGTGGATGTGATAGAAAAATTTCTGGGCTCAAGCAAAAACTTTATGAAAACTAATATTCTCTTATTATCTACCTCCCTACCTATCGTTTCCTCCCCCATGACTGGCTAGTATTTATTTTTTGAACGGAGGAGGATTGTAATAAAATTATGGGGATTCCATAGTCTTTGGGAAAATAAGGGATCTCCCTCAAACCCTTGTTAGTAAAATTTGACCCCACTAGGAAGCTAGTGGATCACATTAAATTTTGGGCCATTATACTAGGTATGCCCCTCCCTCTTTGGATATAATACATCCTAGAGGCCACAGGGAAAAAAATCAACTCCTACATTGGGATTGAGTCAAGCTATTACTCCAAGCTCGATTGACGATGGGCCTGGATTCAGATAGAAGTCAAATTAAAGGAAGGATTATTCGTAAACATGGATATTGAAATGTAGGACTTCAAATGGTTCTAGAGGATAGACTACAGGAGATTACCCTTCAAATTTTTCCAGTTTCATGAAGTTAGACATCTCACAAGAGGATTTCAGTACAAGGGCCTGATGTTGACATGCCCCTTAAGGAAGATCTAGTCTTCTTGAAAGGGCCCCTCTCTTTCTTTTGGACTTTCTCCTCCATGTTGAAACTTTTTAGAATCCTCTTCTCTCCATATTTCAGATAAAAACATTGAGGTATATTCCCCAACGACTGTTAAATCTTCAACTTCTCCATGTATGACTCTCCCTTCCTCCTATCAAACTTCCTCTTCCCTCTCTTGTCCCATCATACACCCTTTCAACCCTTCCCTCTCCTGTCCCTTCATACACCCTTGCAACTCTTCCCTCCCTTATCTCTCCTCTTTCCTCCTCCTCCTCCCCCCCACCCTTCACTTCCCACTCCCCTCATCACTTCCTCTCATTTCTCCATACATGTCACTGACCCCACCATCCCCTCCCCTCCTCCCCCCTTTGTAAGAAAAGTTTCTTCTTCTCTTCCCTCTCCTGTGTTACCCTATCTCCCTTTCTATCCCTCTCACTTCTCCCCTATTGCTACTAATCCTTCCCTCCTCCCACCTCCCTCTCAATTGGAGAAAAAAGTATCGTATTACTTGCATTCATGTATTAAACCTCATAAAGTTCCTCCTTCCTTAGGTTCTCTCACCCGTGACTTTCCAGCTCCTAACCCCGTGGGTTGAAATTCTAATCTACACAAAGCCTAAGAAAAGGCTTTAATTGACATTAATAAAGGGAAGAAAATTCCCATCTATTGGGCCCTTATAGCAGGGAGAGCCTAGGAAACCACACCAAAATGATCTTTATTTCTTGCAATGCACATGGGTTGGGGTGTGCTCGCACAACCCTATTGATCACTTATCACAAGCAAAATTTAATTCTAATTAAGGAGATGATGTGTCTTGTGATAAACTCTAGAGGAATTATTGGGGGGTTATTAAAGAGCCGATGATTCTGTCACCTAGATGCCACTGGACATTCTAGAGGCCTTATTATGGGTTGGAGCCCTAAATATCAATACACATCATCTTCTACTCTTCCCTCAACCATTATTCTCAAGTTTATAGTTAAATATTTCAATTTTGATTTCTCAGTATTAAATATATATGAGCCTTCTAATGACTACATTGTGTACTGGGAGGATTTGGCACAAGAAGGTGCCTTTGCAGATCCTCACACTTCTCTAGGTGGTGACCAAAATTTCGTCACTTCGTTGTGACAGGTATCAAGGCCAAGTCCACACCCAGACCCATAAAGTACATTTTTTTGGGATCTTATCGATAAAATCAACTTAATTGGCATTGAACCTATTAATATATTTCCCACTTGGAGCAATGGTCACTTATATGTTAATGACGTATCAAAAGAGATTGATTGGTTTCTTATTTTGAAAGAGTTATGGAATATATGGTGCACCATTAAATACTCAGTTGAATTGGGATGAATCTCTAACCATATAAGACCTATTCTCCTACACATCATCTTGAGGGGCAATTATAATTCTTGTCCCTTTCGGTTCAATGCCACATGGATTTAGGAAGAAGAATACAGAGCTCTCATACAATCTTCTTGGAGACATTTGACACAATAGATGGACCTCTCATATATGGAACAATTCAGAGAAAATTTACTATACATTAAGAGGCTCTCTCGTGTTTGGGAGAAGGCCCATCAAGTAAGACTAGATAATGAGCTATTGGAGGTTGAAAAAAAGTTTCATGAGTTACACTCCACTTCGTTCACATGGGTAGCCACATTGTTTTCTTTACAAGAAATGCAATCCATATAAGAAATAAGGCATTATATATTACTTATAGAAGATGAGAGGTGGCATCTCAAAAATAGGGTGGTATGGATTGAATCAGGTGTTGAAGGTCAACAAGATATTGTAGCACACACACTAGTGTGGGACCACATGGCCTAGAAATACATTAGTGCGATGGCAATTTTAATTATGTATTATTGGTGCAGTGTCTAATTTAATTTTCCCTTAATTAAATTGAACAATAAAATGTAATCTTATCTCATAATCACTTGTAATAGTTAACTAAGTGTGATAAACTCAGTTAGCTCATGTATTTCGAGTTGAGGGTGGTTGGTGAGGCATGCAAAGTGATTCTGTTAGTTATGGAGTTCGAATTGAAGTTGGTGCATTAGTTTAATGCATGAGTAATCAATTAAGTGAGTTAGGTGAGTTAAAGTCAGTTGGACTAGTTGTAACTGTTTGTTGCACTAGTGAGAGATCAAGTGAATTAAATCAGATTTAATTCACAATCAGTGATCTTCCATGAAACTGATGATTTAATATTAATAGTTGCATGCATGTTTGTTCTAGTGGAGACCCAATTGAGACAAAGGTTAAAGGGATGTTAACTATCAGTTGTACATTAGTAGGTTGCCCGCATGCAACCAGACATCCAATGGATTGCCTATGATCCTTGTGCAGTTTTGGAAGGCTGAAATTTCTAAAGAAAAGGGATTACATTCTACATGAATTGTGCAAGTAAGGTAGGCTGATTAGAGGCTAAGAATTGGCTAAGTGTTGGTTGATTTTGTCCGGGTAAGTGTGAGACAATTGTGAGAGTGGAGGAGACTCTTGTGAGAAGAGTGCATTGTAATTGTTTCATGATTCCATGGTGAATATACAATAGAAGATAGAGGGTTTTTAAGAGATAATATTTCCCTAGGAAATTATCTGTGTTGTGGTTTGATTTGTTTCTTTCTGCACTTGTTGTGATTGGCTATCATGTTTATTTTATGCAATTTATTTGTAGAAGGATTCAATATCTAGCTTTAGTACATTGCTTGATCATATTGAATCCATTGATATACATATGTTTGTATAATTTATACATGGTATAAGAGCATAGTAAATCACTATAGTGGAGAAGAAATTGAGTTTGTGACTGAATATCATTCGAATTTGCAAAAGTATTCTTGGTGCGACAGGCGGATCAGGATCAAGATGGATTTCAATGGCTTGAGATTGGAGTATGAACTCGAGGGAAGTTCCAATTATATTACATGGAAAGACATGATGGAGGTAGTACTGGAGGACAATGGGTTGAATAATTCATTGATAATGACATTTCCAAACCCACTGCAACAGATGACACAAATCGTGATGCTTGGCAAACGAAGGTTGCAAAGGCGTGGGGGATCTTACTGGAAGGAGTACGAGACCACATTGTCTCAAGTATCCATGGAAAAGAGACACCATATGAAATGTGGAAAGATTTGACAAATCTGTTTCAGAGAAACAGTGATCATAGAAAATTGGTACTGAAGGAAAAGCTCAGGAAAATCAAAATGGAGAAAGGCGACAACATTTCGAAATATTTAACAAATTTTTTCCAATGTCGGGATGAGCTTGGGAGC
Organism: Pinus albicaulis; assembly: GCA_034641835.2. Taxonomy (NCBI): domain Eukaryota; kingdom Viridiplantae; phylum Streptophyta; class Pinopsida; order Pinales; family Pinaceae; genus Pinus; species Pinus albicaulis. The sequence continues at coordinate 261,669,425 of CM076569.1, forward strand.
TTTGAAATTATTGTCGCAGATGATGAATTTGTGAGCCTAGCTCTTCTAATACTTCCCAAGAGTTGGCATATTTATCAGGACTCTATCAATGGGAGGGAGAAGCTGCCAGATTGGGAACGACTTTGGTCGGATTTGGTGCAAGAAGAATTTAGGCAGAATACCAGGGATGGATATTCATCTAAGACAAATGATGAAGAAAGTTGCGCTTTGGATACCAAGGTGAAGAAGGGGAAAGGAAAGAAATTCCATTCCAAATCTGAGTCCAACAAATATGGCAAGAAGCATGACATGTCCATAATGAAGTGTTTTCACTGTCACGAGCATGGACATTAAGCCACTAATTGTCCACAAAAGAAGAAGAACAAGAAGGCTTCAGGATCTGCAACTGGTGAGGCTTTGGACTCACAATTTGAGCTTGACTTCTCACTCATTGCATGCATGGTGTCAAGTGCAATGGGATCAGTGTGGTACTTGTATAGTGGTGCACCCTTTAACATGACATGAGACAAAGAATTTTTCAGTAGCTTGGAGGAGAAGGACCTCTAGATTCATATCGAAATGGGTGATGATGGGCGGTACAGTGATACCAGGATTGGTATAGTTACCTTCTAGAGACAGTCAGGTAAACCCTTCTTATTAAAAGATGTAATTCATGTACTAGGCTTGAAGAAAAATTTAGTTTCAGTCGCAATGTTGGAGGGTAGAGGCTATGATGTGGTTTTCAGTGAAGGGAATGATTTACTTCGACACAAAGCTATAGGAAAAGCCAAGAATATTGGTATTCGTGTGAAGAATATCTATAAACTTGATGTAGATGGCTGCGCAACATTGATGGGTAATTCAGACAAAGTGGTGAGTCGGGATGAGGGTGAGTTTTGGCACAGGAGATTGGGCCATCTACACCACGAAGCCTTGAAGGTCATGCAACATATTTTTATGGGTCTTCCCAAGGGTACTCTTGCATAGTTAGACACATGCAATGGATGTACTATGGGGAAGTATGCAAAGGAAGCTTTTCACGAGAAGGAGAATCGAGCTTCAAAAATCCTTGAGAGAGTTCACTCAGACGTGTGTGGACCATTCTCTACTGCTTCGAAAACAAAGCATAAGTACTATGTGATCTTTGTTTATGTTTTTTCTAGAAAGTGTTGGATATACTTCATGCAGAAGAAATATCAGACGTTCTCAAAATTTCTTGAGTTCAAAGCACTGGTGGAGAAATATACAGGGAAGCATGTGAAGGCTCTTAGGAGCGACAATGGTGGTGAGTACATCTCCAATGAATTCAAGAACTTCTATAGAAAAGAAGGAATTCAGAGAGAGTATATTGCGCCTCGTAACACACAGCAAAATGGGGTCGCAGAAAGAAATAATAGAACAACCGTGGGTGAAACATGAGCGATGCTTCATGATTAGGGCCTACCGTTGTATCTGCGGGAAGAGGCATGAAACACAATGGTATTTTTGCAAACCGTAGTCCTCATCAAATACTTGGCATGAGTACACCAGAGGAGGATTTTACTGGTAAGAAACCTGATGTTTCATATTTTAAGATTTTTGGCTCATCTGTTTATGTGCATGTGACCAAAGACGTCAGGAAGAAGCTCGAACCAACAGCTGAGATTGGGATATTTTTGTGGTACACTGATACTCCCCACAACTATTGGGTGTATTTTCCAAATAGGAGGATGAATGTTGTGAGACGAGTTATAAAATTTGATGAGGAGAAATCCATGTGATTGTCCCTTGAGAGGGAGCTGGATTTGCATGAAGATGAGGAAGTCTTGATTCCAAAGAATGAACCTCAAGATGTGGAGCAGCCACAAGCAGAGGATCATGGGGTGGAAAAAAAAATTCATGCAGAGCCATTCACTAGAAATGGTAGAAGGCGCACCACGGAAGCTGATAGATTGAGACTTGATGCGACAGAGCATGTAGGAGCACCTACTTCACTGCACAGACAAAGACAATATCTAAACATGTTTATTGGATACATGGCTCTTATGAGAAAGTGTATTGTGATAGAACCATATTCCTTTGAGGAAGCAGTGCAACAACCAATTTGGGTTGATGCTATGGTAGAGGAGTATGACTCCATCATCAATAACAATGTATGGGAAGTTATCGCAAGACTGGTCGGAAAATCAGTGGGTTGATCTAGATGGATCTATAAGGTGAAGCATGGAGCAGATGGGAGTGTGGAGAAGTACAAGTCCGGATTTGTAGCTTGGGGATTTTCAAAAGTTGAGGGGAATGACTATGAGGATACTTTTGCATATGTTGCGAGATACTCTTCCATTAGATCTATCCTTGCACTCTCAACACAGATGGGGTGGAAAATTCATCAGATGGATGTGAAAAATGTGTTTCTCATTGGAGTTATTGAGGAAGAAGTGTACATAGAGCAACTAGAAGGTTTCAAGATCTTTAATAGTGATTCGCATGTGTGCTGACACAAGAGAGCACTGTATGGGCTGAATCATTCACCTCGTGCTTGGTACACTTGGATTGACATCTATTTCACTGGGTGGGCTTCACCAATTGTGAAGCAAATGCAAAAATATACCAGATTGTGGTTAATGGTAAGCTCCTTATTATCGTACTTTATGTTGATGATATAATTTTGACAGGTGATGAGCAGCGGAGAAATTCATGCAAGGAGGATATTGCAAGGGAGTTTGAAGTGAAGGACATGGGAATCCTTCACTATTTCCTTGTTTTGGAAATATGGCAGCGAGATGGTGAACTATTTGTTTCTCAAGGCAAGTATGCCAAAGAGATTCTGGGTAAGTCTCACATCGAGAGCTGTCAACCCATGGATACTCCTCTTCCAAGAAATTGGAGGAAAGAGGATGCTACTTTAGGAGAAGTAGTGGGCACTACTATCTATAGGCAGCTAGTGGGTTCACTGATGTACTTAGTGAACACCAGACTAGACATTTGCTACACAGTTAACCAGCTGAGTCAAGCTATGGTTAAGCCGACCAAGATTTTTTGGAAGGTGGGGAAGCATGTCTTGAGATATCTCAGGGGCACTATAGAGTATGTATTATGGTGCAGACATTCAGAGGGAGTGAATCTTCAACACTTCACAAATGCTTACTAGGAAGGCAGTCCATCAGACATAAAGAGCACATCAGGAGGGATCTTCATCATAGGATCGACAATAATTTCTTGGTACAATAGGAAGCAGAAAACTGTGGCACTCAATTCAGCCGAGGTAGAGTACATGGTAGAAATTCAGGCTACATGTGAGGCCATTTGGATGAGAAAGATCCTGGTTGGTCTGTTTGGTTCTTAGATGGATCCGACGATGATACATTGTGATAAATAGAGTTGCATTAAACTCTCGGTTAATCTAGTATTCCATGATAGGTCCAAGCACATAGACATACGGTACCACCATCTCAGAGATTGTGTTCAGAGGCGCATTATGTTACTTCAGTACATTCCCATGGAAGATCAGGATGCAGATATTCTGACGAAGGCACTCACCAAGAGAAAATTCGAATACCATAGAGGTAGGATCGGGGTGGAAGATAATCCCTTTCTTGTTGAGAGGGAGTGTTGAAGGTCAACAAGAAATTGCAGCACACACACTAGTGTGGGACCACATGCCCTAGCAATACATTAGTGTGATGGCCAATTTAATTTAATAAATTGGTGCAGTGTCTAATTTAATTTTCCCTTAATTAAATTAGACAATAAAATGTAATATTATCTCATAATCACTTGTAATAGTTAACTGAGTGTGATAAAATCAGTTAACTCATGTATATCGAGTTGAGGGTGGTTGGTGAGGCATGCAGAGTGATTCTATTAGTTATGGAGTTCGAATTGCAGTTTTTTCATTAGTTTAATGCATGAGTAATCAGTTAACTTAGTTAGGTGAGTTAAATTTAGTTGGAATAGTTGTAACTGTTTGTTGCACTAGTGAGAGATCGAGTGAATTAAATCATATTTAATTCACAATCAATGATCTACCATGCAAATTATGATTTACTATTAATATTTGCATGCATGTCAGTTCTAGTGTAGTCCCAGTTGAGACAAAGGTTAAAGGGACATTAACTATCAGTTGTATCTTTAGTAGGTTGTCTGCATGTAACCAAACATCCATTGGATTGCCCATGATCCTTGCGCAGTTTTGGAAGGCTGAAATTCCTAAAGAATAGGGATTACATTCCACATGAATTGCACTAGAAAGGCAGACTGATTAGAGGTCGAGAATTGGCTAAGTGTTGGTCTATTTTTTCCGGGTCAGTGTCAGACAATTGTGAGAGTGTAGGAGACTCTTGTGAGAAGAGTGCATTGTAATTGTTTCATGATTGCATGGTGAATATATAATAGAATATAGAGGGGTTTTGATTAGTAATATTTCCTCGAGAAATTATCTGTGTTGTGCTTTGATTTGTTTCTTTCTGCACTTGTTGTGATTGGCGATCATATTTATTTTCCGCAATTGATTTGTAGAGGGATTCAGTGTCTAGCTTTAGTACATTTCTTGACCAGATTGAATCCATTGATATAAATATGTTTGTATAATTTCTACGTCAAAATATGGCAACATAAAAATTTTCCATCAACATGTCAACAATAGAAAATAGAGGAACATAATCTGGGAGATTACATCTAGGGATGGAGCCTCCTTACAATCCTTTGAGAAGAAAGTTGAGGAAGGGGTGTGGCACTTTCATTTCCTCTTGTAGGCTTCCCCTATTTGTACCATACAAGACATACTCTAGGTGATATCACTCTTCCCCTCTTTTATATTAGAAGAAATGAACACTTTAATAACATAAAAAGTGATAGAAGTGGAAATTCTATCAGCGCTTAAATCCATGAAAAAATCTAAAAGTCATGAACCAAATGGATTCCCCTGTGGAATTTTACTTGGGATTTTATGAACTCCAAAAAGATGATCTCCTAAAAGTGGAAAATGAATCCAAACCAAGGTACGTTTCTAGGTTCAATTAATCCCACCTTTATGTGCCTTATTCTTAAAATGTAGGATGGAAAATATTTCACATACTATCACCCCATCACTTGTTTCAATGTATTCTACAAGTTAAACTTGAATATCATAGCTCACAAGCTTAATCCCATCCTGACCTCCTACATGTCTCAGGAAAAATTTGGATTCTTACAAAATTGAAACATTTTGTATGCAGTAGAAGTTTCTCAAGAAGTCACACACCATATTAAAACATAAAAAATCAGAGCCATTCTCCTCAAACTAGACCTTTCTAAAGCTTTTGACAGGGTGGATTAGACATTTCTATGGCTTCCCCTTATAAATGGGGCTCCTTATATATTTTTCAATGCTTCAAGAGGGATCCACCAAGGATACCCTCTTTCCCGTTTACTTTTTCTATTGGTCACTGAGGCCCTCAATAAGCTAGTAGAATCATATAGGTCCTACAACGACTTGAAGGCAATTTTCCTTTCTGATTCTATATAGATATCACATCTCTTATTTATGGATGATGTTATACTATGCATACAAGGAATTCACATGAATATTAGAGTCATTAAATCTATTTTGGACTCCTTCTGCAATCCAAAAGTATGATTATCAATGCCCAAAAATCAGTCCTGATATGCAATGTAACCATAGCTCGAACTCATTCTCTCACATTGGATAATTTCTCTTATCTTAGGAAGCCCCCAGAGAACGACCTCAAATACTTGGGCGTAATATTTGAAACCTAATAAATGCAAGTATGTGAATTAGGCTTGGCTCATCAAGAATGTGTAAGATTTATTTATTAAATCGACCCATTGCCTCCTCTTACGAGGAGGTCGTCTCATTCTTATGAAATATGTATTAGAAAGCATATTAGTATAGTAGTTTTCTATTGGAATGGTTTGAAAAATAATCATCAAAAGTATTTACAGACTTACTTACAATTTTTTATGTAGTGGAGCAAGACCAAATCCATGCATTGCTTTGGTTAGTTGGAAAAATACCAGAACTTTGAAAGAATTTGGGGGTTGGGATCTCAAAAACCTATACCTCTTTTTTAATGCCCTTACAAGCATAAATATTTGGAGATTGATCACATTAGACTCCCTCTGGACTAGAGTCACAAAGTGCAATTATCTAAACAACCAATCATTCACTGATTGGATCAGACTTCTAATAAATCCACCAAGGGCAAAATTTTTGGAAACATATTTTTACACCCTTCCCTCTCGCGGGAAGTGGATTGCATGGAAGGTGGAAGATGGATCACAAGTTCTTATTGGGAGGGACCTATAATATGTGGAAAGTGATTATTTTGTGCTATTTCCTCCATTCTTATAGTGCCCAGAGGCTACACATATTTTTATTCTATCTAATGCACCATACAAGATACAACAATCTAGAGGAAAGGAAGCATGGAATTCAACTCAAACTATGGTCCTAGACAAGGAATTGGCTAGGGAATGGGAGCGATACATATCTCTCTTATTACATAAATTCATCACTCTTAAGCCTGAGACTGTTCTGAGATTGATTGTTAGTTATTGATGTGCTAATATCAGTTTCAGATTTAATATGAAAATGCTTATGTTTGCTTCTTGTACAAGGATTTATAGATGTGATTATGATTGATAAACCAAAAAAATTTATGAGATTAAGTGTATTTCATGAACATAAAAGCATGTAAAATAAATTCTGAACAACAACATATAAACACACAACAAACACAGGAAACTGAGTCAAGTACACATGGTTTTGATGAAGGATTTCAACCCTCCTGGGCTACGTCTCCTTGGTCCAACTTCCATGGCATGGGCCTTTGTATTAGCTTCAATTGTGAAAAAAGTGTTGTTTACAATCTCCTATTGCCTTTGCAGCCTACTCCAATAGTTCCAAAACATCAAAATCTACCAAGAATGACTCTTCCTGAGCCAAAATTGGTCGAAAATTGCCTCATTTATGGAAAAACCAATTTTTCCTACAACTTCTCCACTAAATCTGGAAACTGACCAGATAAGCCCACTAAAACTAGAGTTGGCACCAAAATTGGCGCTCCGCCAAAGATATGAAAAATTATACTACGAGTTTAATTAGTGTTAGCTAGAGGATTAGTTATGGTTAAGTGTGATTAGCACGCTTATGGCGTGTTTATCGTTGGTGCTCCGCCTGTGGTCACGAAACACGGTCTCATGGTGAGGGGGTTGGCCCCCTCCTCTGCCCGGCGGTGGATGTACACAACTTTAAATAGAGATGTGACTCCATAGCTGTTAAGGAACATGGTGATGGTATGGCGGTATCTCTTGGTGCTTGTATGGGGGAGGTCGTGGGGTCAACCACGACCTCCGCCCCATATCGGTCATATTATTTTGTTGAACGAAACAATAGAATTGAACCTTGGTTAAAAATATATATGCACCCATTGACATTTGGTTATAAACTTTGCATTCGACCTTGGTTTAAAACATGTATTACGCCAACCTTAATTGCCATGGGGGAGGGAACGTGGCAGCCTTTGGCTGCTCCACATGTCCCTTCCCCATTGGCTCAATTCCACCATAATATAAAAATAATAATGCACCATATATATATAAATCAACCCTAGAATTGGAAGAAAAATTTCAATTTCCCAAGCAACATTAGCAAATCTGACTATGATACTTGTCACAGTGTCATTGGCTGAACATTGGAGAATATTCCCTGGATATCCCTGAGATGCTGACTGGATATCTCTGTCAATGTTTTTCACATTTTTTACTTGTTTGAGAAAATGGAAAATAGGTCACAACTTACTCATACGAACTCAGATTTTGAAAAAATGAATTACGTTGGAATCTTGGCGATGAGCTCTATCTGTTCGTTCTGGTTTGGAGAATTTCTAAGAAATTTCATTTTTGAGCTAAATAATGAGCCTCTAATCATTCATCCCCACTAGAAGCCTTTTGGACCCCAAAATATACTATCAATTTTTCATCAAGTGAGGGTACAACTCCCTCACCCTTTCACTCTCCATCCATTTGGATTTGGAAGGATTTTGTCCTTTGAATCCCACTCTAAGGTATTCAACATTCCCTCTCCTTGAAGTTCTGGTTCTTCTGTCAAGTATGAGATATTGTTGAATTTCATCAAGATATTCTGGCAAGAAATCATCTATTGATGGCTCCTGAACATGCTCTCCTTGATCATCAATCAAAGGAGGCTCAAACAATCTCAAATTCTCAACATTAACGACAAAATATATTTGCATATAAGGAGACGAATCTAACTTAAATGCATTAGTACCAATCTTTTACAGAATTTTAAATGGACCATAACAGATTGGCTTAAGATTTTTACCTGCCCCTTGAAATATTTATTTGCTAATATATAACCAAACTTCATCTCCAACTTGGAATTTGTGATCAACACGGTTTTTATCATGCCTTTCCTTGTAGCTGCTTTGAATCTTTTCAATTTGTTCTTGCACTGTGTGATGTACCAATTGAATTTTCTCAATGAACATCCTTGCCTGATCTATATCACTATGACCATTTATAGCGACATATTTCTCAAAGATGAAGTCCAAAGGCTATCTTGGTAAGTACCCAAGACATGCCTCAAATGGCGATGTGTTAGTGGAAGAATGCTTTGCCCTGTTGTATGCATGCTGAATGTAATGCAACCGTTCATCCCAAAACTTGGGATATTTGCTGCAATAGCCTATAAGAAGATGAATGACTATCCTATTAACCACCTCGGTCTGACCATCTATTTGCGGAAGAAATTATGTACTCTTATTCAACTTTGTATCCATCATGTCCAATAATTTTGACCAAAAATTACCAACAAACCGGAAATATCGATCACTTACAATAGAAGTAGGAAGACCAAAATGAACCCATACATTTTGAAAGAAAAGATAATTTTTTTGTTCTGCTGTAATTTTTTTATTACAAGGCATCAAAAGACACATTTTTCTGAACCTATCTACAACAACATACAAGTAATCATGACCTTTCCTTGACATTGGAAGACCACCTACAAAATCCATTGAGATACTCTCCCAAGGATGTGAAGGAACTAGAAGTGGAGTGTACAATCCAAGTTTCCTATTACTAGGCTTACTTATTGCACATAAAGAACATCCTCTAATAAAACGAGATACACTATCAACCATGCGTGGCCAATACCAATACCTTTGGAGATTCGCTACCATCTTGCCTACACCAAAATGTCCAACAATCAATGAAGTGTGCACCTCCCTTATGATATTGTTTCTTTCTCCCTGTGGTATACATAACTTGCCCAAGTGATACAAAAAATTGTTATGCACATGGTACTCTAACTCTTCAATATGGTTTCCTTGACTCAAGCTTTCATACACATCTTGAAAATCACTATCATATGCATATTGTTCAATGTAACTTTCATGCATAACTGAATTGTGCTTGAGTATAATAGATGAATTTACAATAGGTCTAGAGATCATATCATCTACCTTATTGTAGTTTCCCTTTAATATATGATAACCAAATGAAATTTTTGTAGAAATCCCATCCATCTGAAATGTATTGATTACTGCAACTTTGACTGTGATTGTAAGTATTGCAATGGCTAATGGTTGGTATGGATAATGGTTTATTTCCCCATCAAATAGTGCTTCCATTTATTTACACTTTGTACCAATGCATATAACTATTTGTCATAGGTGGTATAATTATGATAACTCCATCAAAAATTTCAGAATCAAACGAAGTAGGCTTGCCATGCTCCATGAGAACTGCTCCCATGGTGTAATCACTTGCATCTGTTTGGATCTCAAATGGCTATCTAAGATCTGGAAGAGCCAATACCGGTGTTGAACTTATATTTTTATTTAAAGCATCAAATTATTTTTCCTGCATATCTCCCCAATGGAATACTTTCTTGACACTTATCAATGCAAGTAGCAGAGCTGCATTGAAAGAAAAAACTAGCAATGAATTTCCTCCAATATTGTGCTGCCCCAATAAATCTTCTTACCTCTGTAACTGTATTGCACTTGGGCCAATTCAGAATGAATATATTCAACTCACCTCCTCCAATAATGTGTCCCAAATACACTAAAGAAGTCTTGCCAAACTCACACTTCGACATCTTTAAAAATAACTGCTCTTTTTTCAAGACATCAAGTACCTTGTTCACATGCATGACATGTTCATCTGTTGATTTGTTGAATATAAAGATATCATCTAAGTAAAAAATGGCGAATTCATCTATAAATGGTCTTAATACATCATTCATTACTCTCATGAAAGTAGCTGGAGCATTTGTTAGACCAAATGGCATAACTAGCCACTCAAACAATCCTTGTCTAGTTTTAAATGCAGTTTTCCAAATGTCCTCCTCACCTATTCTAACTTGATGATAACCACTTCGTAAGTCTAGCTTAATGAAATAATTTGCATACTTTAACTGATCAATAAAATCATCAATGCATGTGAGTGGATAGTGATTCTTTACTGTGATTTTATTTAGTGCACGAAAATCTGTGTACATGCACCAAGTCCTGTCCTTCTTTAGTACCAAAACAATTGGTGAAACACATGGCGAAGTAGATGGGTGTATGATACCTTTGTTAATAAATTCTTGGATTTTCTTCTTGATTTCCAAACTCTCCATAATTGACATGCAATACATACCAATATTTGGAAGTGGAACATCCTGCTGTAGCTGAATCTCATTCTGAATTTCCCTCTTGGGAGGTTACCCACTTGGTTCTTGAAACATATTGCCATGCTGACTTACCACATCAAACAAATCATATTTTAATTTTTCATCACATCCTTCAAAATATTCATAGTAAACATCATTCTTTTTCTTGATCATGAGAAGCACAAAAATTTTACTTGCATTAACTATCCTCTTCATTTGCCCTGCATTAACTAAAGAAATATTCATCTTTTTGCGATGATATCTCACAATATATTCCACCCCATCCTTAAGAAAATGGTATTTGTTCTCATGGCGATAAAACACTGCTTTCCTGTCATACAAATATGGACTTCCCAAGATAATCTCGGAAATTTCAAGTGGAACCACATCTAACTCAACTTCATCAACAAAGTTTGCAGTAATAGCAAATCAAAATATGCATTTCCTTGTAACCTGTAATTGACATTCTTAACTATCCAACCCAAAGGGTATGGTTTATGATGTGGTACGGTTTCAAGGTTAAGCTTTTTGACCTAGTCTTCTGAAATCAATTTTGCTTGTGACCCACTATCAAACAATGCATCAATCTTTGTATGATTTTAAATCACTCTCACATGGAAAAATTCTATCCTTATGTATTCACTTGGAGTGTTGTTGTGACTATTTGAGGAAATAGTACTTGCTATGGCTTCCTTTCCCTTGTTAGCCATGGCTACGATTTTGGTCTCATCTCCAGAATCAGATCCAAGATCATGTTGTGTCACATGTGGTGGCAGTAATATTTTGTTTCCCCTTGTTATTTGGTTTCTTAGGCCTTAGTTCGGGATGTAGTTTCCAATAGCGGGCTTCATCATGCCCCTCTTTGGAACAACGTTTGCATGTAGTTTTATCCTCTTCTTTCTTAATGCTTGGATTCTTCTTTCCCTTCCATTTTCCACCCTTTCCTTTTCCCTTACCCTTGAATGGATTATTCTTACTACCCTCTTCCTGAATGTTCTTTCCCCTTGCTTCAAGATGTGTGGCTTGCACACATACTTCATCTAAATTGTTTGGGTTAAACATAAGGATCATATGTTTCAAATAGGAATGTAAACCCCCATTGTATTTCAAGAGTGTGTCTTGGGAATTCAGGTTTACTCCTAAAAACAAATCCCTCTTTCTAAACTCCTGGGTGTACTCTTGAATTGTTTGGCCTTTGAGTACACAAGATAAAACACCACAAGTGACACACACAAAATAGAACACCACAAGTGTTTTTTCCGAATACCATTATCAACTTCAGTTCTACAATTTATAGATCATTTTCCTGTTAACCGGTAAAAACTTTACCTATTAACTAGAACTATTTGGAACCACCCCTAAAGCTAATTTTGGCCGGAATCTAGGACGTCGGCTCTTTACTTTAAACAACACATTATTATCAAAGTAGTATTTTCTGGGTAGGACAAATCTTTTAAGGACAAAACACAGTGAAGATTATTAATAGGACGAACCCCACGAAAGCCTTTAAGGACAATACACAGTGAAGATTCTTAAAAGGAAAAACCCCACGAAAGCCTTTAAGGACAATACACAGTGAAGATTCTTAAAAGGACAAACCCCACGAAATCCTTTTCACTATACATAATAATTAAGATAAGATATGGATATCACTGAGGGATCCATCAAATATTTGCAAGGACAGATATTAGAATCTAATCACTATTTTCCCAAGTTTCAGGATCTGACTCATGGTCTGCAATCTGGGCATCTAATAATTTTTGCTCGAAGTCATCATGATAAGGGATAGGAATAGTGTTGTAAAGCCAAATAGGTGGTTGATCTCTGATACAAATGTTAAATGGAGTCGAAAATTCTCTTTGTGCTCTATGGAATTCTGGAATTGAGATATCTCCTCGGAAGATTACAAACAGGCTAAAACTTGGTGATCCATCACTTTTTTCTGTTAAATCCATGATTGTATCATCATGAACCAAATCAAATTCTAGAATATTGCCTTGTCTGCTTGCCAGATTCAATTCCCATTTGAGGGTGCTAATAAATTTGGCTGGTGTGAAATCAAACAAATAATCAGTTCGAGGAAGATACTTATATAAGAATAATTTAAACCATAGACTCCAGTTTTTAAATGGTGAAATGACTTCCTCTGTAAATATATAAATTTTCATTCTCCCATTTATTCTGCACCTTTGATGAAGTAGAAAGTAATCAGCCCATGTTAAATCTGGATTTTGGATGTATGCATAAAAAATTTCTCTCCCTTCTCAATGCACCAAATTAAAAAAGATACTCCATACCATATCTCTATATGTTAGCTCAAAAGTATAGCCATATTGACATTCTGACGAATCAAAATATTTCTGCAGAATGATTTGTAGAACCTCTGGTGGCAGAGTGCTAATCTTCTGTACAAGGCAATCCCAACAATATTTATAAACACAATTTGAATAGATATTCACATGAAATCTTGCAACTGATGTATTGGAAGAAGAGGCTCCATCATCCCTTCCTTGTTTTTTCCAGCCAAAATGAAACATTTTGACTTCTGTCACCACTTCAGCCCCTTCCTTGGTTAACATATCAGCAAGACAATTTTCAGTACCAGCTTTATAAACAATCTCAAAATCAAATCCATCTAACCATACTGCCCATCTAAGAACCCTTGAACTTATTCGTTCAAGGAATTTTTTATTTTTCAGCATGCCTTTCATATGTTTAAGATCTGTTCTGACTATGAATTTTGTACTTTTGAGAAATAGTCTGAATCGATTAATGCCTCTCTTGACTGCAAGAATTTCTTTATGAGATGAGGGATATTTGATTTCTGTGTTGTCAAAGATACCCGAGGCATAAGCACAAACTAGTTCTTTCCTTCCATGCTTCTGTAATAGTATTGCTACCCAAGTGTGGTCTGAAGCAACTGTTTCAAGGGTAAATACATGGTTGGAATCAGGAAGTTTCAATCCTGGAAGACACTGGATTTTTGCTTTCATATTCCTCAGTGCTATAGTCATTTCTTCAGTCCAACTAGTTTCGAGCTTCAATATTTGTTGTAGAACCCTTGTATATTTAGCTTGCTGCTCATAAAATTGTCGAACATAATTCAAACATCCAAGGAATATCTGCACCATTTTTACATCATTTAGCTGATCTAGAAAATTTCGAAGGTTGGTCAAAATATGAGGTTGAAGCTGTACACGACCTTGAGAAATATGTAGACCAAGATAATCAATTGAGATCTTGCCTATCTGGAATTTTTCTTCAGAATTAGAGAGAGCCAAACCATGCTTATATACAAGATCATAAAATTGTTCTAAATGAATCTTGTGTTGTGCTATATCTCTGCTAAAAACTAACAGATCATCAATATAAACAATGACAAATTCTACACCACCAAATATATATTCCATCCGTTTCTAGAATTCTGAGGGTGCATTTTTTAACCCAAATGGAAAAAATTTCCACATATACAGCCCATGTGGAACAACAAATGTTGTCCTATATCTATCTTCAGGGACAATACCAATTTGCCAAAATCCACTTTTCAAATCAAATTTGCTAAAAACATTTGCATTGGAAATCTTTGCTAAAAGGAGTTCTTTATTTGGAAGAGGACACCTGATTGGGAGCAAGGCTTCATTCAACGCTTTATAATTGATTACTAATCTTTTCTTTCCTCTCTTCTTCTCATTATGATTATTGACATAGAACGTTGGATAGGCCCAAGGGCTTTTGCATGGTTCTATCAATTCTTGATCCAGCAACTGTGTGATCTCCTTCTTACACAGTTCTTTCTCTGATGGACTCATATAGTTAGCAGATGATTTTTGAGGCTTAACAGTGAAACCTTCATTGTATGGAAAATTTACAAAATATTTTTCTCTGGTCCAAAATGCATCTGGATGACTTGCAGTGCAATCCCTTTTCAACTTTCTTACCACACCTGAAAGCGTTTTTTCTCCATGTAATGCAGCATGCTTGAAAATTTTCTAGATCTTGATCAAATCATTTAATGAATACTGAGCTAAGTCAGGCTGATCTAGTTCAATAACAAATTTATAGTCACTTTTGGAGGGCAAGGTGACTGGTCCTTCAGAAGTACTCAAGATTAAAGAATCATGAGTGAAGGTCACTGAAAAATGATTTTTCAGAAAGTCTTTTCTAAGTAAGACATCAAACCTTGAATCAAAACTATACAAAGTAACAAATGTCAAAACAGAACCAATATAAACAGGAAAATATGGTGCAATATGACTAATTTCAATGGACTCCTTATTGACAGCTTTAAAAATTATTTTTGTAGGCTGCCAAAAATATTCAAGGATTGCACCATGCTTGCAACAACTACTTATAGCACCAGTATCAATTTGAGCATCAAGAGTATAGGCTTTCAATCCTTCCATCTTGATCTGTATTGGTATAACAACTCGGTCACCAATACTATGTATTTCTGAAAATTCAATCTTCTTAGACTTATCTACTAGGTTTTGATTTAATTTGGTCAACAAAACCTGAGTCAACATTGAAGTGCAATCTTCATAAGCAGCCATATCTTCTTGAAGATTTGTAGAAAGAAATATCATTTGTTGTCTGCTTTCTTGTATTGATTTCTCAAGTTTTTCAACTTGTCTTTTCAACTTTTCTTCTTCACTTTCTTTAGCAGGCTCAATGGGAATTTGTTGCAGAAACCAACCTTATTCTTCTGATTTTGATTCTTCTTTTTCAAACATACCAACTGTTGACTTTCTGGGAAGCTGATCTTCCAAAACCTTCAATCTTTCTTGTAGTATTCTTTTAACTGTTAATTGACCTGACTGCAAATTAGCAAGTTTTCGTTTGACATCTTCTATCTGGTTTTGCACAGGATTATATCGAAACATTTTACATTCAGACACAAATGTTTCACCGGAATCAGAATCAGTCATAACATGGAGATCATTAAATTTTCCGCACAAATCATCAGACTCATCTTCTGAACTTGAAATTTCAAAATATTCTCCTCCTGAATGAGATGTTAGATCCCATTCATCTGGCTTGTGTATGGTGGTGAAAATATCCATAATTTTCATTTTCTTTTTTCCTTTCTTCTCCTAACACTTATTTGCAAAGTGTCCTTCTTTGCCACAAATATAACATTTTGGTTTATCAGAAGGTTTATTTCTTCTTTTGAAAACATACCTTTTGCGACCAAATTTTTGTCTTGGAGAATACTTAGGATAGAATTTTATTTTTTGATAAGACTTTTTGGACACATCACAATCACATGATTTAGCAGCATACTTCTTTTTCTTTTTCTTGAATTTGTGACAGCCAAAATCATAAGTCTCATTGAAATTATCACACATCTTCTGACTAAAATTCATTCGCTTCTTGAAATTTTTCTTCACCTTTGCTGCAACGCATTCTTTTTGTAGAATGGTAACAATATACTGATGTAATGAAGCAAAATACAAACCTTCAATTTGAACATTTTTTGCTTGGAAATAGGACTCGATAAATTATGGAATCTTGCCAGGTAATGAAGCAACATAATACCTCAAATATGCTATATTATGAGGATCAATTGTCCTATAAAGTAGTGATTGCATGGTACAGTTATATTCTTGCAACTGATCAATATCACAGAGCTTTTGTGAAAGAAACATCTGAGAATGGTGAGAGGAATCAGTTGGTAAAGCTCCAAGGAATTCATGAATTAAAGCTTCAAATAGAGCTTGCAAAGGATCTTCATTTTCTATGATTGTATTTTTATCCCCTTCTGGCAAATGTTCCCACCATAGTTTCAGAATACCAGTGAAGGCCCAAGTGATTTGTGTGGCAATATCTGACCATGTGGCCTTCGATTCTGCTTTTCTTTGTAAGGCCCATGCATGCACATTTTGAAAGACCGTTAAAACATTATCATGAGACAGGAAGTCTATATTGAAATACAAAGTATTTCCATACCCCTTTTGTGTATTGTTTTCAAACCTAACATTGATATTTTCCAAATTACTGGTATATTTGGAAAATGCAAAAGGTTTCTTATGCTAGTCTCCTCTCTTAGGAGATTTATTGGTAAAGGAAAAAGTATCTTCTCTTGGCCTTTTACTACTTTCTCCTTCTATCATAACTCCTGGGATTCATGTTTCTTCTTTCAAATTACCATCTTCATCATACATAGATGATGAGTACATGTGGATAGATTTTTCTTGCCTATCATACTGGTCCTTAAGGCTGACATAACCTTTTGGCAGATTCCTCATAGGTGGAAGAGCTTCCAACCTGGATTTCATCAGATCAATCTTTTCTTTAGCCACATTGATTCCTAAAGCAACCTTTTTCACTGTTTCTTCATTTGGTAAATTCATCCCCTTAAACAATAGGCTCCTAAGTCCCAGCTTGGGTTGGTTAGTGCCAGGGATAATTTTAAGAACCCCCCTAAATTTATATATATATAAAATAGGCGAATCCCCATGATACATAGGAAAAATGGAAGGCGATTTTATTAATAATATAATATGTGTATATAATTTTTTGGCGAATCTCTCACGAGATTATATTATCCTGTAAAATCATGGCGAATCACCAGTACAAATGGCGAATCACTACTACAAAATGGTGAATCGTTGTCTAGTGGAGTTCGGAGTGTTGGTTCCAATGAAGATATGGTAATTGAACCAGGAGTAGAAGGAAGAGAACCACCGAGACCAAACATGGCACATGGTGACTCGTGAGGGAAGTAGTTCTCATGTAGTTTGGAAAACACGTTCTTCTAGTTCTGCTAAGCGTAGTGTTGTTTGTCATGCTACTACTAGCACTGATATTGAGGTTGGAGAGGAGTTTGAGGAAAGGTAGCAGTGGTGGAGAATGACAAAGAGTACCCCATGATGGGCTCCATTTTTCCCTTTGGTATTTGTGCCTGCAAGACCTTCTGTCCATTGAACCAACAATTAGCCGTTCAACCAACAATCAACTTGAATGAGTTGATTAGGTACGAGTCAACTTAGACTAATCTTCAAAACTATGCTTTTCACTATCCCATATTTATCACACTAATGCTACACAACATTGTGCATTTGCACCTAACTCTCAATAATTCTTTTCCAAGAAAAATCTATAATAAGAAAAATATTTTACTATATTCTAAAAGGTGAAGATGTCGAAATCATGCCACAAAGTGAAAGGAAATAAAATATCTTTCCTCAAACCACAAAATATATAAAGAAAACAATAATGATTATAATAATAGAACTGGATCTATCGATCTATCGATATATGCATGATATGAGAACCATAAGCATTCAAGAGACTAATTTCAAACTCAACAAAATCCTTTAAACAAGCAACAAACAAACCACTAAAATTTTCAAAGATATCAAGGCTAGACATTAACACAATTTCATGTACTTGAATAAGCCCATTGTTGCTTAGCGTTAGACTTCTTAAATTACTTCTTTATCATTTAATACTATGACACTATCTATGTGAAAAGAAATAGGTCCCAACTTCATCAAATCTGATTTCATTTCCAATCAAAGATCAAAACTAGCTTCGTTTCCAATACCAATATAAAATCACACATTTTCCAAATATCAATAATTATTTTCCAAGAAATTATAAAACTCGAAACTCAGCAAAATTCCCCAAACACAAGCAACATATATACCATTAAAATTTTCTAAGATGTAAAAGATAGACATCAAGGTAGTTTCATGTACTTGAATGAGCCCATTCATGCTTTTCATTAGTCTTGTTATATTAGTTATTTATCATTTAATACTAGTCAAACGCTATCTATGTGAAAATAGGTCCCAAAATCATCAAATCCAGCTTCATTTCCTGTCACAAATAAGAAGCAAACAATGTAAGGATTAAATATGAAACATCAATCTTAAAATAACACACATGAAAGAAATGTAGCTGCAATGTTACAATGAAAAATACAAAATATAGAACCCATTTTTACCTTAATTTGACATGTAGTAATCTTGCATGATCAACGGAACATGTATACCAAAATAAGAGTCCTAGGGTATTTCAATTTCCCAATTGTCATCTTGGTCATCATTTTCTACATTGTGAACATGATCTTATCCAGATGTACTATCATTATGAGCCTCCAAAACATTATGTTATGTATCAAGTTCATTAGATAAATTTGTTATATTGTTTTCTCCCCTTCTATCACAATCTGATCGCCAAAGCGCTAGTGCTCTTTCATATGGAAAATTGTCAACGTCATACTTTGTTACATATAATCTTAAACATGTATCCACATGTTTATCAAGCTTGTTCCTCAACTTTGACTTCAAAAATGATAGTGCACTAAACATTCTCTCATCCTCCATTGATCCCAAAATCATAGTTTGACACAAATCTGCTAATTTAAAATATTCTGATATGTTTTCTTGCAGGTATTGGCTAGCACTTAAAGTATTCCATAATCTTGTTATAGCACCATTTTCATTAGGATTCTCCAAAAAAGGATATTTCTTCCACATTGTTTCAGCAAATCGTCCACCTTGTTGATACAATTTTGATGAATCTAAAATACCTTCAATCTGTTCTCCATGTATCGAGACTTTCTTGCAAAAGTGGTCTACTAAACATTTTAATCTCTTTTGAAAATCGGCTTTTAAATTTCTTGAACATTGACAATTGTTCCAATATTGAGGGTATACCACACACATGGCCTCCAACAATTCATCTCGAGGAAATTGTTCTCTTATCTCTGATGATAGTGATCTTGCAATTTCTATCAAATTTTGTCTCACTGAGATAACAATATTATCAAATTGGTCTCTTGACACGGGGCAATCTTTGGTGATTCGTCCTGTCTTACTAATATAATGAAAGGGGACCATATACCCATGCACTGTGATACATAGTATCCCTTTTTCATCAAACGTCAAAAAAATTTCAGTGTTTTCTATATCGATGATCTTAGTCCAACTTGTAAACTCTAGACCAGTAAAAGAGTCCGGAATCATATACAAATTATCCAATGCAAGGCATGCTGACTTTATCGCATTTGTGTGTTCGGAAATATACATTGTGCGATTCTGAGACATTTTCACGAGGACATTCATTTCATGTAGCATAGGAAGAATTTCAGCCAATGTCAATAATGTTTCTATATCAGTTAGTCGAAAAAGAAGATCTTGAGCTTTGTCTACATTGTAGCGATTTTCATACATCAACCCTACCAAAGATTTGAACTCACTAAATAGTCTTTGAGCTGGTCCATTTAATGAGATCCATCTTGTATCAACATCTTTCAGTAGTTGTTTTCCATCCGTAACACCATATGCAAATTTTTGAAACTCTAAATATCGTTTGGGACTACGAGAAAAGTATGCATGAGTCTCACGTACAAGATCTTCAACTTTTGAAACTAATGGAAACTTGCTTACTATTTTAAATGCAAGATTCATCCTATGAGCCATACAATGAATATTAATCATATATTGCAAAGCTGATAGTTGTAGTCGAACACAAAGACCATTCCTTTGTCCTTGCATTACCAATGCTCCATCTGCTCTAACACATACCAACTTTTTTGCAATCATTAAATGATCCATACGACTTTCCTTCAAAGTATTAAGAACAAGTTCATAAATATTTTCAGCTGTAGAAGTCTCTCTCATCTTTTCAATCCCAAGTAGATAGGAATGCCTAATATGGTCATTAGCCATATAAATGCTCATGCAAATCCATGAAGTATTATCAATAGCTGTAACCTCATCCAAAGAAAATGCCAAAAACCTAGCATTTGCAATCTCCTGTTTCAAATCATCAATTTCTACTTGAGCTAGATATCTTGCCCATTCCCAACCACTAGTTATGGACCAATGAGAAGATGGAAAGTTTGGCACGTGAAGAAAAGATAGAAATTTCATCTGATCTGGATAATTTGTCATAGGACGACCTTTACATAAGATGTGAAATACAGTGCTCAATTGTATCGTCTTGGATAACAAACTTCTTTCCATCGTCTTTTCAAATTGAGATATGATGGTTCCTCCACTTGCCTCAAGTTTCTTCTTATTTATTAAATATTTTTTGTATTCTTCCACACATTGGCTATGTCGGCATTCCTCCAAATATTTCCATCTAACAATAGATTTCTCTTTACCATCTACAATTTTCTTTTCATAAACCTTTCCTGCATGCTTTTGTACTGTATCTAGCTTCATCTGAAATTTCACTACCTTGCAACTTTTCCAACTACATGCAAGACATTTAACTTCTCGTAAATCCTCATTTGTAGAAGGTATTTCTTCAATAAATGGAAAACTTGAGAGCCAATCATCTTGGAATTTTCTCCCTATGGTCCACTGGCCTTTTTTCCTTTTCAGTGAATGGTTTGTGTCACCTTCCAAGGAAATATCTTTAACATTTTCATCATTAATTTCTGTTGAAACTGCATTTATCTCACCCTGATCACTTGAGGAACCTATTATTTCATCCATCATATGGATATCAGATGCATTTTCACAAGAGTTAACATCTCTCTCGGTAACAGATTGTTCAAAGGAGCTTGAAGCATGAAGAGAATGTGTATTCTTGGATTGAGACTTTTTAAAGTATGATAATACATCAATTTGCCTTGATAGTTTCTTCCCAGGATTAGATTTTGACATCTCACTGAATATTCCAGAAGTAAAATTTCAAATCGATCTAGAAACCTGCATCAATATTTTTCAAGAGTTGAGAATTACTAGATTTGTAAGTAGCTTTCAAAGTAAAATAAGTGTAATGTTCACAAAAACCATTATGCAATTTTTTATTAAAATGTTGTGCCAAGGCCCAAGCCCAAAAGCAAAAATAAATCATTATACACAAAATAATAACATCATGAGTCATCATCTATAAAACAAAGAACATCATTCAAATATAAAATATAAAAAAATTTCCACTAAATTAAATCATATCTCCAAATCACCTAATGAACACTTGAAAGCTTTAAACAAAACAGCAAAATATTACAATAACTTTAATCATCCTTTCCAAAACACCTCTCCCTTAAGTTGCAAAGAATTGGTTATAAGAAGTTGAAACATATCCTCTATCATTTTCCATGATAAAAGTGAGGAAGGAAACTAGTCAGTTATTAGTGATTCTTTTACTTATCAATGGAAAGAAATCCCTTAAGACATTGTCCTCCTGTTGACCATAATTTCCTTTCCATAGTCAAACACGTCCAGTATGGCCATGAAATAACCTAAAAAGACTCAAATGTTTTCCATGATTTGTAAACACACGGGTGCCATGTAAAGTTTCAGGCCCAAAAAAGCACATTTGGGATCCTATAAGGCAAAATTAGTTATTGTATCAAACATTTAAAACTCCTAATTAGCACTTAGTGTTTGTTATTTAACCAAGTTCCATTGAAATAACAGTCATGGGATGTTACCAAAGAGTTAACCAATAGATAAATGCACACCACAAATCATACATTCACTGGAACTTCCCCTCCCATGAATGACCATCTAAGGGAAAGGGGCAAAAAAGAAGAAAAGAAGTCAACGAATCACCACAGTCAGCCAATGATTATTAGTGTCAAATCATTGGAAACTGCAAATCAAGTGCAAATTTAACCCATGCATCCATGGGTTGACAAAAAGAGTTTATAGCAGCCACAAGCTAATCATTCTACGAGTCTACCCAAATCTGACACAAACTCCTAAAACTTGTTGATTAGAAATTCCCTAAGAAATTTCACTTGTTTCATGAGAGAATGAAAGACAAGTGAAAATAAAATTCCATGAAAGATGAGTGCAAATATCCTTCCATGAATGGATATCACTCTCCAAAATCATTTTGGGCATATTCCAATATGTAGGAGCTAGGGAAACATGGTGCATAACAACGGTCTATTGTGCCTGAATTTAAACTGCATCAAGGGAACATTTGCACTCTTCACACATTGAACATTGAAGACAATTAATTAATGCCTGACATGACCATAGCAACAAAAGCATCAAGCAGAGGCTATAACAAGATTATGTGAAAGTGAGAAATAACACCCATCATGAAGCATCAAGTAATATCATCCACAACATCAACATCACTGTTGGGCAGATTTTGATCGCCTTCGCCTACTAGAAGTAACTTCTAGTGGTAAAGGTGGTTTTAAAGCTAATCTATGTGAACGACGGGGGGTAGGATTATGTTCTTCCACGATTGCTGATTAATTTTAACCAAAAATAAATAAACAAAAAGAGGGTAATGCTAGGCAAAAGGGTTTACCAGTAAACTGTGAACTGCAGAATACCTCCTGGCAAGCCAAGAAGTACGGGTAGGCAATCTCCCCGAATGTTGTGTTCGGTGTATCACAATTTAAAGGCGGCCGACTCGGTTCACTATGGATGGATAGCACCTAAAAGTTGTCCTCCCAAATATACCCGAAGGTACGTGGAGGCCCAAGTCCGTAATAGTGTTGTCTAATGCGAAACCGCACAGTGAGAGCACCACCTATATACTTATCGTACTGTAACGCCGCCCCAAGGGACGTGCTACGATATACTTACGTACGTGGGGTGAGATATCACACTCGGAATGTATCGCAGACAAGTTAACGACAGCTGCTATGTTTTACGACGCCGGAACACATCTCTAGCCTAGACCTTCTAAATGTTATCGTTATGGTTCCAATTCATTTTTAGATAAATTGAGATTAATTTTATGTTGATCTTGCTTAACAATTTGCCTTTCAATGGTACCGCGATGATGTATGTAGAAATTCCTAAATGCAAAATAAGAATGATAAGCAAACTTTTCACTTTTAGTTTTTCAATGAAAGACCTAGCTACAAAGGGAAGAGAGCAAATAATTTTGTGAGCAAGCAAATCAATGAACAAAAGAAAACATTGAGCACAAAACTAAATGCAAATTTCCTAATGTTCCTTTTTTGCAAAAAAAACACAATCCTACATGCAAATGCAAGTTTTTCTTTTTAGTTCCTTTAATGTTATGAATGCAAAAAAGAAACTAAGTGCATCAAACAAATGCTTTTTACTTTTTGAGAAATGAAGAATATGAACGACAATTGTATAACTGCCATCATTGCCGGCGTATACATGCCATTTACAAAATGTCAAGGAACTAGATTAAGAAGAGATATCTCAAAGATCGAATTAAAAAGGAAAATAAAACAATCATCATGATACAAGAAACAAAAATATCAGATGTCTTAAATATCAGATTTTCTCTAACTGACAACAATTGGCTTTCTGTTTGCTCAATATTAGTTCTTATTTTTCTGTTATCCATTCTCATTTATTTAAAATTCTCATAAAATTTACATAAAAGGTCCTTCAATTCCCTAATTTATTCTTCATTTTGAGGTTTTATTTGAATTCATCACATTTACTTTTCATTTATAAGCTCTACTTCCTTTTCTTCGTAATTGAATATTTCTCTGAGGAACATGTCCAAAGAAATTATAGCTTATTTTTCCAACGAATTTCCATAATCAAAATCAAGCTTAAAAAAACATCTATGAACCATGTTCACTTATGAGAATTAACTACATTCTATTTTTTAATAAGAAAAAGGAGGCTTGTATCAAGATAAGACAATCTCTCCATGCAAGGAACAATTTCCAAAGTATAATATTAAATTAATTCCTCAATGTAAGCTATTAACTTCTCTATGGTAGTATCAAACTGGTGTTTCAAGTCAGGATGAAATCATGAGGAGGCTTTCATTGATATTTACTTTTCTGAAAGATATTTTCTAAAGGAATCTACCTCCAAATGTAAGGAATCTCTGTCATTTGCATTTTGAGCGGCTTGAAAATCCATTTCATGTGGCCCAACATATCCTACCACCTGGAATCCATAATGTTTTACCTACCACTCAACATCTAGATCCCAATTTTTGCTCTATCCACTTAACACCAACATTTCAACTGTCACGCACTCTTGAAATATGAAATATACATATTGTGTTATTTGCACTATCATAATGATATCCAAAATCTGGACCTTTCTTTAAAATCCAAATATTCAAATATCTAGATTTTAAAGAAAGACCCAGATTCAAATTTTCTAAGTTATGAGTTTTCCTTGCTATAATGTTTTGCCTTAATTATTGGGATATCTGAATCATTCTACTCAGTTCCAACTCACCCACTTGTCCACTTGCATCTGACATCACATGTGGCCCTTCTTACTCCATTAAAGTTAAGTATGCAGAAAACTAGCTTTTTTTTCAGTCTTAGATAGCATTTTTGGTCTCAGAGTAGGATTGATTTTTTCTTCATGACAAAAGAACAAGCTAGAGTTCAGAGCAGGGCCAAGGAAAAAGCATTTACTTAAAAGGAATCAAAGAATGACCTTAATAATGTACTAAGAATAAGTCAGGGTTGTGAACGGTCAAGTTATAGGCTTATGACTCTGAGAAGTATAGTTGCAAGATTTGAGATATTTACGAGCTAGTTTGAGAAATAAGAACATGCAGAAAATTTAACTAGTCTATGAAGATAGTGTTCAAGATCCAAACTTATTTTTAAATGAGGGGACTCTGTAAAAAGAAACAGAATAAAAGTAAGAGTTTCCTGGTTTTAAAAATAAGATTCACCTTGTAATCCTAACATACGCTTTAAAGAAAAGAGTCAGATGTCTGAGTATTTCTTCAAACTACCCCCAATAGACTATGTTATCACTTCTCAACTTCTTCGAAAGTATCTCAGTTTGATTATTCTTGGAAACATAGGAATTCATACTGGCAAAATTGCATTTCACTTTAACTTGTCGTTCCTTTCAAATATAGAGGAAAAGTTTAATCTGCAATCAAAGGAAATGTATTCCTTGCCATTCAAGTTCTGCAGAGTAGAGATTCTGAGTACTGTTGTTTCATGGTAAAGCATTGTTACTTTAATGGGTTTTTTAAGTTTTCATTTTTTTAAGCTTTGGAAATTGCTTGTAGCTCATTTTGACTTAGTTTTTTGATCTATTGCTGTATAGTGTTAATGTCCTCCAGGGAAAAATCAGTATCATCTCCTTTGGATACGACTCAGAATTAGAATTCAAGGGATTTGTCCCAAATTTCACTAATCTTCCCTCAATCAATAGTCACTTTAAGCCTCTAAACCTTGTAGCTTCCCGGAAAATATTTCTTCAAAATTCCTACCAAGCTTAAAATTCTGGGTTCACTAGTGTGTTTTGTCCATCAATAGCTTTCTATTCACTATCCATTTATCAAATTCCAATACTTGGGCTAAAAATCATGCCTTCTGGAAGTTAAGATTGGTAAGCACAATTCACTCATGTTTTCTTATAGCTTTCTCTATGGATTTCGTGGAATTTTTTCCTCCAAGCAAAATTATGGGTTGGTAGTTGTATTCTATTTGGAAACAACTTTCTTTTGACTGCTCACTCATCCAATTTTGATGTTTGAGCTAAAAGTCACTATCTCAGCAAGCTCAGCCTATTAAGCCACATTTTTCCCTTCTGGTCATCTATAACTTCTCTCTAGAATTTAAGCAGAATTTCATCCTCAATTCAAAATTATGGTTTGATAGTTGTGTTTTGCTCGAAATTACTTTCTTTTGACTATTCACGAGCTGAATTTTGACTCACAGGAGAAAATATATGGCCCTGTAAAGTTTGGCCTTTCTTTTCCCAATTTTGTTGTTGTTTTAAGCCCTACTTGTTCTGAAATTTGGCGCTCATCCGCACTCAATTATCGATTGCACTCAAATTTCTCCACTACTTTCACTCATAATGTCATAGGCCACATCATCATGATTTTAGCCAACCTCAATTAGTTTTAGGCTCACCAACTTACTCCACATGTACATGGCGATTACAACACACAAGGGTCGAATAGGGGGTGTTACATCCTCCCCCCTTATTTGTGCACTGTCCTCAGTGCATTCAATTATAGTCGGATCTTGCAAGAACTGCTATCACATATGACCTATCCTCCATTAATTCATACTTGCAGTTAGCATATTGCAGGCACACTATTCATATTCTACAATGATGTCTTTATTTAAGCGCATCCTCAATTCTCGGTGCACTAACCGAATTCAGAGGTCTTTATCATGCCATATATAATATACAGTTAATAACAATAGATATTCACAAGATAAAACTTTAGTAAATGAGTATGGCACATTGTACACCTAAGAGCCCTGTCATTGTTCTTTCTGGAACAGAGAATCCACCATATAACAGGAAATTAGCAACAAGAGGTTAACTCTCAAGGTAACACCACATTCAATGAGCAACCACAACTGGAATTTAAGCCTTTCCTCAACGAAGTTACTAGTGCATATAACGTTACTGTTGTTTCCTTGATTTTCAATCCTGCATTTAGGTTGCAAAACCTCAATGCATTGTTTGTCCTATCCTTAATCCTGTAAATTTTCAGTATTCCAAACTAACTCAGATACCCAAGAACTCTTTTCAATGGTGGAAACTCATTTGCAATAGACACCTTACAAGCTTGCACGTGTTTGTCCCAGAACATACTTGAGTGAAATATATTTGTTTCTCCTTAATTGTTGATATAAAGCTCCTACACACATTGTACTATTGAAGGTAATATGCCTAATCATCATCCAAGAAAGGCATGTGTACTATTGAAGGTAATCTGCTTAATCATCATCCAAGAAAGGCATTGTTACTAATTTTAACTGCATCTTCATAAGTATGCAACCTTTCTCTGATTATCGACCTGAGGATGTGTTGATTGTCACGTAGTCTTGGAGAGAGCAAGACTATATGAACGTAGCTGACTAAATAAATCATCCTTTGAATTATACATGGCTGCAACAACAATTTAACAGGATCAAAATGAATTCTCGTATCGACTTTGGAAATATCAATAGAACCACCTTTCCAAGGTATGCTTAACTGGTCCAAACCCCAAGAAGCCACCTCCATTTCCATTTATAGTTGACACTTGAGCCTTAATAGCCTGACCTCATGCAGACATGCCACTGTAGAGTGATGCAATGGACCTTGAAGTTCCTTTGAAGTATCAACTAAATTCCTGGAAGCAATTAAGTTAGGACTAGGTGTATATACCGTCCACCTTGAAGTCTTGTAAGCAAGGTTAGAATGCTGCACAAAATCTTTCCAACTTAAAAATAATCTGAAGATGAAAAACACCTCAATTTTGTAGATTAAATTTTCATTTCATAGGGCTACTGTAATTCCAAGATATTCTGTATCAAAGTAAATTATGACAACATTGTAGGCAATGAGTGTACAATCAAATCCATAGAAGAATTTGGCACATAAATCAGAGAATTGAGGTCCTCATAGAAAATCAGAAAGACCAATTGTTGACCATTTTGACAAACTGTGATCCTTCTTCCTGACACTATTAGTTTGACAGCTTGAGTGGGCCTAATGGATAAGAGCATGTGTTTCCTCCTATGAGGTCACAGGTTCAGAACCAGAGGGGGGCAGAGTATGTACGCCTTTGTAGACTTAGCAGTCAAATCGCTATGCAGATGTGGGTCTCTTGTCCCACAAACAAAGAAGTCTCATACACCAATTTGGTGTCTGGCTTAGTCGTGATCTTAAAATTGGATAGTAATAATAATAATTTACATGCTTCAAATCACCGATTCATCCAATAAAATTTTCCAAAACCTTTTATCTACTGAACACAGAAATAACCATGAAAAATCTAATCCATTCTCACAGTTGGCTGCAGAGAGGATAGTAGAAAAAGGAGACTCTGTTTGCAAAGTATGAAAGTGAGAGTAGACTTCACAGTTGGCTACAGAGAGGACAATAGAAAAAGGAGACTTCGTTTGCAAAGTATGAAAGTGAGAGTAGACTTCATAGTTGGCTACAGAGAGGACAGTAGAAAAAGGAGACTGCAGACATAGTTCTAGGAGGTTGGAAGGTCACTCTATAGAGTGTGGGCATTGTGTTAGATTTTTGTCTCAGACCATGGACAACAGTATGGTATATTTACGTCATAAATAAAATCACAAAATCCATGTAACAAAATGGCAATTGTTACTATCTATGCATAAGTCAAGTCAGGGCATACCATTTATTTGCTAGTTTTGAAGGTTACTGCGTCATCAAACACATTTGAGGGTCACTGTCATAAGTTTTGTCAACATAATCACTATTTCTTAAGGTTACTGCCAATATAAGATGTATGTCCCACTGACACAAGCTCAAAGATCTTAGCCACAAAACTGTCTATCACAATAGGTCTCTGTGATTATGAAAAAATTTTAGAAGAAATTTTAAAATTGTTATTTAGATGGAGGTTCAAAATTCTAGAGTAAAATCGAAATTACATTGTAATTAGATTAAAGATCTAGAGTGCGAGATTATGAAAGTGAATAGAAATTTTAAAATTGTTATTTGATGGAGCTTCAGTGTGCTCTTTGGAAAGTTTGGGTATGATGGTATGTCTTCTTTTACTTGAAAGTATCATTTAAGTTAATAAAATAAAATTTCAAACCCAAGGTCTATATTCTAAGGTGATATCACTTTATATTTTAGAAATTTTAAAATGAACTAACACTTTAGGAATTGAGTTTTATATTCTAAATTTATATCAAGTAGTTGTCGAGCGTATGTATTCGGGGAGATGTTTTATTCACGTACTAAATAAAATGTCCAACATTCTCCTTCATAATTCTTGTTTCCTTCATAAATGTAATCTTCCCATAACTCATTTTTTCATCATGGCCTCAATGCCTATATGGCTACATTGTAATTGCAGATCAATCCTTCCCCTTTAGGTTGATGGAAATTATCAATACTATCTACATTCATCCTCTACATGATTTTAGTAACAATCACTGACTTGTTAATGACCAGAACCTGTATAGTTAATCACTGAATGTATAGTTAATAACAATCACTGACTTGTTAATGACCAGAACCTGTATAGTTAATCACTGAATGTATAGTTAATACGAGTAACAATCACTGATATGACTGGAATAGAACCTGTATTTTGTCATATGTGCTTAGTTTCACCTTTACACTAATGATTAGGCTTATTACCATAACTATCCATATTGAACAGAGTGAGCTTAAGCATGATTACTGTACTTTCCATATCTATTGGTACCTTATGAGTAATACAGCTCTTTGTACAGAAAGCTCTGACTAGTGTACGTCTAACGATTACCATTCAAGCTGGGTTCAAATCATCAAGCTACAAGGTAAGTTATTAGCTATAAGTAATATCATAGCTAAGTAATATCATAGGTTACAGCTTAATACCAATCACACAGCTTAAGTAGATCCATGGAATTAGTACTATTAGCTTCCACTGAATACTGTGATTACTGATACCAAGTTCAAGCTATAGGCCCCTAGTAATATGATACACATTAGTAACCATAATGATCACCATTACTTTCAACAGCTTTATACAGCTAAACCAATGAGGTATGTAAACATGTATGAATTACGTCATTCTCCTTATACCTATTAAAGATTAGGGAATACAGGTCATAAGCAGGTCTATTCAATATGTACTTACCTTATAGAGTAGAGTGTAATCATTACTAATGGTTGAATCAGTGCCATAAGTAGAACCATGGAAATCAAAGTAATGAGGAAACAGAGCTTGTTACATTAGGATATGCGTATACAGTGATTACAGTCTATCCATATGTAATGGTTATGGAGAGAACGGTACTCATTAACAAGTCAGTGATAGTTAATACGAGTGAACAATCACTGACTTGTTAATGACCAGAAGTTGTATGACTGGAATAGTCATGTCATTGACAGACTATAGGTTTTATTCCAGTCATATCAGTGATTGTTACTCGGGACTTGTTGGTATTGGACTTTGGTTCTTTAGCTTTAACTCCACCTGTGACTGGAACTCTGCCCCTTGCTCTTATGTTGACTTTAGATTTTGCACAAGTTTGACCATGGATTTCCAAATGCGGTCATCCTTGGTTATTGCCAAGGTACCTGGGATACCATCACCTTCGTGTGCTCTGATTCCTGCTATACTTCCCAAACAACCCTCACACGCCTCAATTGAAAGTGTATGGAAAGCTCATGTTATGCCATTGGTGGTGCAACATACTCAACCTATATTTCCACTACTTCTCTATATTTTACATGTAAAACTACAGTTCATGGTCTGAGCTTCCTCTGTGTTGATATCTGATATACTTCCCAAAAAACCCTCACATGCCTCAATTGACGGTGCACAGAGAACTTATGTTATGCTGGTGCAGGGTGCCCAACATATATTTCAATCTCTTGTTTACATTTGAACTGCCAAAACTACAATTCATGGACTGAAATGTAAGACTTATGTAATTTCTACATAATTATAACATTTTTTATGGAATTAACTAATCCTTCACTAGAAACAATTTATCAACCCATA
This sequence comes from Pinus albicaulis, assembly GCA_034641835.2. Taxonomy (NCBI): domain Eukaryota; kingdom Viridiplantae; phylum Streptophyta; class Pinopsida; order Pinales; family Pinaceae; genus Pinus; species Pinus albicaulis. Next base: position 261,700,398 of record CM076569.1, read on the forward strand.
ATTCAACACAAACCTTACATTACACCATTATCATCTTAAACATTACAACTTGTATGAAAGTGAGAGTAGACTTCACAGTTGGCTACAGAGAGGACAGTAGAAAAAGGAGACTGCAGACATAGTTCTCGGAGGCTGGAAGGTCACTCTATAGAGTGTGGGCATTGTGTTAGATTTTTGTCTCAGACCATGGACAACGATATGGTATATTTAAGTCATAAATAAAATCACAAAATCCATGTAACAAAATGGCAATTGTTACTATCTATGCATAATTCAAGTCAGGGCATACCATTTATTTGCTAGTTTTGAAGGTTACTGCCTCATCAAACACATTTGAGGGTCACTGTCATAAGTTTTGTCAACATAATCAATATTTCTTAAGGTTACTACCAATATAAGATGTATGTCCCACTTACACAAGCTCAAAGATCTTAGCCACAAAACTGTCTATCACAATAGGTCTCTTAGCCACAAAACTGTCTATCACAATAGGTCTCTATGATTATGAAAAAAATTTAGAAGAAATTTTAAAATTGTTATTTAGATGGAGGTTCAAAATTCTAGAGTAAAATCGAGAGTACTGAACATTGCTAAAAGTCTAGAGTAAAGTTTAGAGTACTGAATTATGAAAAAAAATTAGAAGAAATTTTAAAATTGTTATTTAGATGGAGCTTCAAAATTATGCTCTTTGGAGAAAGTTTTAGGTGTAAGTGAAATTGTCTTCTTCTTCTTTTTTACTTGAAAGTATAAATTTAAAGTTAATAAAATAAAATTTCAAACCCAAGGTCTATATTCTAAGGTGATATCACTTTATATTTAAGAAATTTTAAAATGAACTAACACTTTAGGAATTGAGTTTTATATTCTAAATTTATATCAAGTAGCTATCAGCTGATGTATTCGGGGAATGTCTTTGTTCGCATTATTACTAAATCTGGAAACATCCAACATTCTCCTTCATAATTCTTGTTTCCTTCATAAATGTAATCTTCCCATAACTCATTTTGTCATCATGGCCTCAATGCCTATATGGCTACATTGTAATTGCATATCAATCCTTCCCCTTTAGGTTGATGGAAATTATCAATACTATCTACGTTCATCCTCTACATGCTTTTAGTAACAATCACTGACTTGTTAATGACCAGAACCTGTATAGTTAATCACTGAATGTATAGTTAATAACAATCACTGACTTGTTAATGACCAGAACCTATATAGTTAATCACTGAATGTATAGTTAATACGAGTAACAATCACTGATATGACTGGAATAGAACCTGTATTCTGTCATATGTGCTTAATTTCACCTTTACACTAATGATTAGGCTTATTACCATAACTATCCATATTGAACAGAGTGAGCTTAAGCATGATTACTGTACTTTCCATATCTATTGGTACCTTATGAGTAATACAGCTCTTTGTACAGAAAGCTCTGACTAGTGTACGTCTAATGATTACCATTCAAGCTGGGTTCAAACCATCAAGCTACAAGGTAAGTTATTAGCTATAAGTAATATCATAGGTAAGTAATATCATAGGTTACAGCTTAATACCAATCACACAACTTAAGTAGATCCATGGAATTAGTACTATTAGCTTCCACTGAAAACTGTGATTACTGATACCAAGTTCAAGCTATAGGCCCCTAGTAATATGATACACATTAGTAACCATAATGATCACCATTACTTTCAACAGCTTTATACAGCTAAACCAATGAGGTATGTAAACATGTATCAATTACGTCATTCTCCTTATACCTGTTAAAGATTAAGGAATACAGGTAATAAGCAAGTTTATTCAATATGTACTTACCCTATAGAGTAGAGTGTAATCATAACTAATGGTTGAATCAATGCCATAAGTAGAACCATGGAAATCAAAGTAATGAGGAAACAGAGCTTGTTACATTAGGATATGTGTATACAGTGATTACAGTCTATCCATATGTATTGATTATGGAGAGAACGGTACTCTATATACCAATAAGAAAAAAGGTATTTATATAATAGGAATGACTAAGAGCTAGAACCCCGGGATATCATGTTGTATATTGATTAGCTTGTCACCTTTGTACCTTATCTAAGCTTATGACAAGCTATGGAATTAGAACACAGTAGTTACACATGACTCTTTCTAACCATGCTTGTTTACCTAATCACTTGCTTGTCTCATTCTCATTACACTCGGCATAAGTAATAGCACAGATATTTTATAAGTAACATCATCTAAAGGTTGACCTATCAGTACTAACCTAATAAATACATGTATAGATATGATAAAGTACGTGTATCAAAGGTTGGTTATCTCCCTAATATTTTTGTCATCATGGCCTCAATGCCTATATGGCTACATTGTAATTGCAGATCAATCCTTCCCCTTTAGGTTGATGGAAATTATCAATACTATCTACGTTCATCCTCTACATGCTTTTACTCGGGACTTGTTGGTATTGGACTTTGGTTCTTTAGCTTTAACTCCACCTGTGACTGGAACTATGCCCCTTGCTCTTATGTTGACTTTAGATTTTGCACAAGTTTTACCATGGATTTCCGAATGCGGTCATCCTTGGTTATTGCCAAGGTACCTGGGATACCATCGCCTTCGCGTGCTCTGATTCCTGCTATACTTCCCAAACAACCCTCACACGCCTCAATTGAAAGTGTATGGAAAGCTCATGTTATGCCATTGGTGGTGCAACATACTCAACCTATATTTCCACTACTTCTCTATATTTTACATGTAAAACTACAGTTCATGGTCTGAGCTTCCTCTGCGTTGATCTCTGATATACTTCCCAAACAACCCTCACATGCCTCAATTGACGGTGCACAGAGAACTTATGTTATGCTGGTGCAAGGTGCCCAACATATATTTCAATCTCTTGTTTACATTTGAACTGCCAAAACTGCAATTCATGGCCTGAGATGTAGGACTTATGTAATTTTTACATAATTATAACATTTTTTATGGAATTAACTAATCCTTCACTAGAAACAATTTATCAACCCATAATTCAACACAAACCTTACATTACACCATTATCATCTTAAACATTACAACTTGTATGAAAGTGAGAGTAGACTTCACAGTTGGCTACAGAGAGGACAGTAGAAAAAGGAGACTGCAGACATAGAAAAATGCAGGTAGAATGAATCTACATTTGAATGTGGAATCCGAATTACTTGACAGGAATCAATGCGGGCTCAAGATAGAGAAATGTGCGAAGCATTACATCATGATTTCATATGAATTAAATACTTAATTTATAGAGGATAATTGTTAGATAGATTTTAGATTAAACAACATCCAAGCTCAAATCACTCCAAGAAAGGGAATGAATGTCACAAGCAGTGCTTCAAAAAACATCATGACCATCATGACCTAGTCAAGGACCTCTCCCTCATAGTTTGTTGGGTCTCTGAAGCAGATCATTTGATTCTAAAAAGCGCATCATGCAAAGTAGTGATAACAACACCTTCAGGCATCATGGGTACTGTTACAATAAGAGAATGCATTGGGAAGCACTGCTTTGAAGCACTGGGAAGCACTGCTTGCACTGATTCGAAACCCTCTGTCGACCTTCACACTCACAATTAAGTCGACCTTCTAGCTAGTGGATGGTGGGCATAAAACAAGAAGACTGCCACCATGTACATACACTCTCTGCAGTCAATCACATATCAATTTTTTCGGATCTCTCTAAGTAAGAAGTGTGGATAACCTGAAGAAGAGTAATTGAAATGCGTGACAAAGAGTGGAGTCAGTGGACTATTCTGCGGATAAATGAATATGAGGTGTTCTGTTCATATAAGTGAGAACAGTCAAGTCTGGAATATAAGATGGAGTAGACTGAAAGAAAATTTTATGGGTTTAAATGCGGATTACAGGAACCAATGTGAGTAGAATGAATCTATGATTGAATGCAGAATCCAAACTACTTGACAGGGATCAGTGTGGGCTGAAGACAGAAAAATGTAGGTAGAATGAATCTGCATTTGAATGCGGAATCCGAATTACTTGACAGGAATCAATGCGGACTCATGATAGAGAAATGTGCGAAGCATTACATCATGATTTCATATGAATTAAATACTTAATTTACAGAGGATAATTGTCAGATATATTTTAGATTAAACAACATCCAAGCTCAAATCACTCCAAGAAAGGGAATGAATGTCACAAGCAGTGCTTCAAAAAACATCATGACCATCATGACCTAGTCAAGGACCTCTCCTTCATAGTTTGTTGGGTGTCTGAAGCAGATCATCTGATTCTAAAAAGTGCATCATGCAAAGTAGTGATAACAACACCTTCAGGCATCATGGGTACTGTTACAATAAGAGAATGCACTGGGAAGCACTGCTTGCACTGATTCGAAACCCACTGTCGACCTTCACACTCACAATTAAGTCGACCTTCTAGCTAGTGGATGGTGGGCATAAAACAAGAAGACTGCCACCATATACATACACTCTCTGCAGTCAATCACATATCAAGTTTTTCGGATCTCTCTAAGTAAGAAGTGTGGATAACCTGAAGAAGAGTAATTGAAATGCGTGACAAAGAGTGGACTATTCTGTGGATAAATGAATATGAGGTGTTCTGTTCATATAAGTGAGAACAGTCAAGTCTGGAATATAAGATGGAGTAGACTGAAAGAAAATTTTCTGGGTTTAAATGCGGATTACAGGAGCCAATGTGAGTAGAATGAATCTATGATTGAATGCAGAATCCAAACTACTTGACAGGGATCAGTGTGGGCTGAAGACAGAAAAATGCAGGTAGAATGAATCTGCATTTGAATGCGGAATCCGAATTACTTGACAGGAATCAATGCGGGCTCAAGATAGAGAAATGTGCGAAGCATTACATCATGATTTCATATGAATTAAATACTTAATTTACAGAGGATAATTGTCAGATAGATTTTAGATTAAACAACATCCAAGCTCAAATCACTCCAAGAAAGGGAATGAAGGTGCATACCCTTGAACAGACTGGCGAAAAGCGGGGTGCCTCTATGTTATTAATTAGCGTTGGAGTCTGGACTCTGAGAGCGTCGAGCGACCTTGTACATGCGGCGTGTGCTTGAGGTCGAGCGCGTCCGCTCTGGCGAGTGTTATCTCCCACAACAGTGAACACCAATACCATATTTTTCGAACTGTATATCTCTGCTATATACTAACTATGGAAGGGCCCTAACAAGACCAGAGAGGGTCGGCCTGGCTCAGCCAGCAAGAATATCGGTGTCCAGCGGCTAGCCACCTCTCCTAACCATTGAAAAAATTGGGGCGAATCACTGTAACTCCTCATTTGGACCCTGTAAATCTAGGCGAATGCCATGGAAATTTGCTCGATAAGAAAAAAATCGGGGCGAATTTCATTTCTCCAGTGTTATGCGCCCTTTTTTTTGGTGGGATAATACTTAATAATTAATTATTTTTAAAATATTTATTGGGATAAGTTTATTAAACTATAGAAAATGGGTTTTATGTAAAAAATTCGCCCTATTAAAATTGAAAATCCCTTAAAATTCGCCTTTGGGCTAAAATTCGCCCCTAAAATTATCCCTGGTTAGTGCCTGGTATGAGATACTTCAACTTATAACTTGACCACTCAGTTTCTCTGTATCTAGGAGACTGTTCGTTTTTCAAAACAGTAGACATATTATCAATTGCTTCTGAAATGATACCCATATTTGACTGGATATCGTTCAGTGCCTTTGTATTTTCATGATGCAAACCCAAAGTGTCTAGATAACCAATGTGCAGCTTTTTAATATGTTCTTTAATTTCTACAACATAATTTGCTAAATTATCTAGATTTTTCAACATACATGTGATCTGATAATTAGCAAAATTCTACATCTTTACTGACTCTTCAGATTCAGGTTTTGTTAGATTCTTCATTTTTAACCATTGAAAATTTGATTTCATGGTTCCATTCCTAAAAGTTCTGCTTGAATTTCCGGGCTCAAGATACCTTTCTGGAATTAGCATTCTTTGGCCTTCCCTTCCCCTTGGTAAGGTGAAGCTTTTAACATTTGCAGTCATAATTGTTTTTATACACTCATGGTAGTCTTTATGCTGACTGTTATGTTCTGAATCAACAACTTGATATTTTGAAATGGGTACAGAATGCTTTGGAGATGCTTGGACAAAATCACAGTCTAAAGTTAAAGCTTTAGATGGTTGAGGTCTTGAAGGTAGAAAGTATTTTGGTGTCTGGAAGTATTTAGGAATCCCATTCCCTCCTCGAAACATGGGATTAACAGAGAAAGAAGGTCTAGAAGCAGAACTAGAACCTGATCGGGAAAATTTTGTTTTGACAAACTGCAAAATTTTGGTACCATCAGCTTTACTGACTAGTTCGAGCTTTTGTGGTAACTGAGGTGAAGTATGCAGTTGAGGATACTTTTGTGATAGAGGAACATATGTACTATCCCATTCAGGTGGAAGAGTACATTCAGGAAATCCAATTTGTAGAGGAACAACGTTACCCAGACCAACAATAACTCCTGCTTTTAAAGCTCGATATTTCAATTTAGGATTTAAAGGTGGCATAGTGGTTGAGACAAATTGGAGGCATACAGTGGTATGCAATTGGGAAATATGTGATTGACTGGCAACATCAAAACCATGAAACTAGATAAAATCCTGAAGGAAATCATTGATATAAGGATCTGAGAGTGAGACTTGGTATCTAGGGACTAATGAAGACCAAGTAGGACCATTGTTCAGAGGACTCTGAAAACCCCCTAGTAAAGCATCTTGAAATTGATTCAAATGGGTGTCTAAAACACAGGTTAAACAAGAAGTGTTTAAACCTGGTCGCACCAAAGGGTTAATTCCAAGTTGGATCATTCCAGTATGAATGTAGTTATAACCATGTTCAATACCCCATTGGACATCTTTAGATTTAATGAGAGGTATCTGGTAAACAGAATGATCTACAGAGATAGGAATATTTACTAATGTAAATCTAAATAATTGAGCCGACTTAAATTGAAATGCAGGAAGACGATAGATCGTATCTATGTCAATCTCTGGCAATGTCCAGTTTGGTTGTGGTTAAAATTCTTGAGAAACAATCCTTTCATCATACAGATTTATATTGGAAGGGCGATTAAGATATTTAGATAAAAATGCTAGCATTTCTGATGAGCTCGTTTCCTTTCCTCTGGAGTACTTAAAATAAATCTATCAACATTTTCAGCCATGGATCAAAGAAAAGAATGAATAGTGCACCTGCAAACTCCTTGACTAATTATCACGCCTCTGGAAATGGTAGCATATGACTCTCCTGGTCTCCTCGCCGCGTCAACAGTGGCCTTACAGTCTAATTAGCAGTTATCGGCAGGGTCGCCAAACATGTCTCTCTTAGAAACAGAGTTGAAAAAACTACGGATGGATTTATGAGATCAATAGAGAACCAAAGTAAACCAAACACATACAAAGAAATTGTTGGCTTTGATACCATAAACAAGTGATACACAAGATAGAACACCACAAGTGACACACACAAAATAGAACACCCGTCTAAATCAATTTCAAGATGCTTTACTAGGGGGTTTTCAGAGTCCTCTGAACAATGGTCCTGCTTGGTCTTCATTAGTCCCTAGATACCAAGTCTCACTCTCAGATCCTTATATCAATGATTTCCTTCAGGATTTTATATATTTTCATGGTTTTGATGTTGCTAGTCAATCACATATTTCCAAATTTCATACCATTGTCTGCCTCCGATTTGTCTCAACCACTATGCCACCTTTAAATATTAAATTGAAAGATCGAGCTTTAAAAGGAGTTATTGTTGGTCCGGGGAATGTTGTTCCTCTACAAATTGGATTTTCTGAATGTACTCTTCCACTTGAATGGGATAGTACATATGTTCCTCTGTCACAAAATTATCCTCAGCTACATACTCCACCTCAGTTACCACAAAAGCTCGAACTAGTCAGTAAAACTGATGGTACCAAAAGTTTGCAGTTTGTCAAACCAAAATTTTCCCGATCAGGTTCTAGTTCTGCTTTTAGACCTTCTTTCTCTGTTAATCCCATGTTTTGAGGAGGGAATGGGATTCCTAAATACTTCCAGACACCAAAATACTTTCTACCTTCAAGACCTCAACCATCCAAAGCTTTAACTTCAGACTGTGATTTTTTCCAAGCATCTCCAAAGCATTTTGTACCCATTTCAAAATATCAAGTTGCTGATTCAGAACATAACGGTCAGCATAAATACTGCCATGAGTGTGTAAAAAAAATTATGACTGTAGATGTTAAAAGCTTCACCTTACCAATAGGAAGGAAAGGCCAAAGAATGCTAATTCCAGAAAGGTATCTTGAGCCCGGAAATTCAAGCATAACTTTTAGGAATGGAACCATGAAATCAGATTTTCAATGGTTACAAATGAAGAGTCTAACAGAACCTGAATCTGAAGAGTCAGTAAAGATGTAGAATTTTGCTAATTATCAGATCACATGTATGTTGCAAAATCTAGATGATTTAGCAAATGATGTTGTAGAAATTAAAGAACATATTAAAAAGTTGCACACTGGTTATCTAGACACTTTGGGTTTGCATCATGAAAATACAAAGGCACTGAATGATATCCAGTCAAATATGGGTATCATTTCAAAAGTAATTGATAATCTATCTACTGTTTTGAAAAATGAACAGTCTCCTCCTAGATACAGAGAAACTGAGCGGTCAAGTTATAAGTTGAAGTATCTCATACCAGGCACTAACCAACCCAAGTCGGGACTTAGGAGCCTATTGTTTAAGGGGATGAATTTACCAAATGAAGAAACAGTGAAAAAGGTTGCTCTAGGAATCAATGTGGCTAAAGAAAAGATTGATCTGATGAAATCTAGGTTGGAAGCTCTTCCACATGTGAGGAATCTGCCAAAAGGTTATTTCAGCCTTAGAGACCGGTATGATAGGCAAGAAAAATCTATCCACATGTACTCATCATCTATGCATGATGAAGATGGTAATTTGGAAGAAGAAACACGAATCCCAGGAGTTAAGACAGAAGGAGAAAGTAGTAAAAGGCCAAGAGAAGATACTTTTTCCTTTACCAGTAAATCTCCTAAGAGAGGAGACCAGCATAAGAAACCTTTTTCATTTTCCAAATATACCAGTAATTTGGAAAATATCAATGTCAGGTTTGAAAACAATACACAAAAGGGGTATGGCAATACATTTTTGTTCAATATAGACTGCCTGTCTCATGATAATGTTTTAACAGTCTTTCAAAATGTGCATGCATGGGCCTTACAAAGAAAAGCAAAATCGAAGGCCACATGGTCAGATATTGCCACACAAATCACTTGGGCTTTCACTGGTATTCTGAAACTATGGTGGGAACATCTGCTAGAAGGGGATAAAAATACAATCATAGAAAATGAAGATCCTTTGCAAGCTCTATTTGAAGCTTTAATTCATGAATTCCTTGGAGCTTTACCAACTGATTCCTCTCACCATTCTCAGATGTTTCTTTCACAAAAGCTCTGTGATATTGATCAGTTGCAAGAATATTACTGTACCATGCAATCACTACTTTATAGGACAACTGATCCTCATAATCTAGCATATTTGAGGTATTATTTTGCTTCATTACCTGGCAGGATTCCAAAATTGATCGAGTCCTATTTCCAGACAAACAATGTTCAAATTGAAGATTTGTCTTTTGCTTCATTACATCAGTATATTGTTACCATTCTACAAAAAGAATGCGCTGCAGCAAAGGTGAAGAAAATTTTCAAGAAACGGGTGAATTTTAGTCAGAAGATGTGTAATAATTTCAATGACGCTTATGATTTTGGTTGTCACAAATTCAAGAAAAATAAAAAGAAGTATGTTGCTAAACCCTGTGATTTTGATGTGTCCAAAAATAATTATCAAAAAAGAAAATTCTATCCTAAGAAGTATTCTCCAAGACAAAAATTTGGTTGCAAAAGGTATGTTTTCAGAAGAAGAAATAAACCTTATGATAAACCAAAATGTTTTATTTGTGGCAAAGAAGGACACTTTGCAAATAAGTATCAGGAGAAGAAAGGAAAAAAGAAAATGAAAATTATGGATATTTTCACCACCATACATAAGCCAGATGAATGGGATCTAACATCTCATTTAGGAGGAGAATATTTTGAAATTTAAAGTTTAGAAGATGAGTCTGATGATTTGTGTGGAAAATTTAATGATCTCCATGTTATGACTGATTTTGATTCTGGTGAAACATTTGTGTCTGAATGTAAAATGTTTCGATATAATCCTATGCAGAACCAGATAGAAGATGTCAAACGACAACTTGCTAATTTGTAGTGAGGTCAATTAAAAGTTAAAAGAAGACTGCAAGAAATATTGAAGGTTTTGGAAGATCAGCTTCCCAGAAATTCAACAGTTGGTATGTTTGAAAAAGAAGAATCAGAATCAGAAGAAGAAGGTTGGTTTCTGCAACAAATTCCCATTGAGCCTGCTAAAGAAAGTGAAGAAGAAAAATTGAAAAGACAAGTTGAAAAACTTGAGAAATCAATACAAGAAAGCAGACAACAAATGATATTTCTTTCTACAAAGCTTCAAGAAGATATGGCTGCTTATGAAGATTGCACTTCAAATTTAACTTAGGTTCTATTGACCAAAGTAAATCAAAACCCAGTAAATAAGTCTAAGAAGATTGAATTTTCAGAAATACATAGTATTGGTGACCGAGTTGTTATACCAATACAGATCAAGATGGAAGGATTGAAAGCCTATACTCTTGATGCTCAAATTGATACTGGTGCTATGAGTAGTTGTTGCAAGCATGGTGCAAACCCTGAATATTTTTGCCAGCCTAAAAAAATACTTTTTAAAGCTGTCAGTAAGGAGTCCATTCAAATTAGTCATATTGCACCAGATTTTCCTTTTTATATTGGTTCTGTTTTGACATTTGTTACTTTGTATAGTTTTGATTCAAGGTCTGATGTCTTACTCGGAAAAGACTTCATGAAAAAGCATTTGCTAGTGACCTTCACTCATGATTCTTTAATCCTGTGTACTTCTGAAGGACCAGTCACCTTGCCCTCCAAAAGTGACTATAAAGTTGTTATTGAACCAGATCAGCCTGACTTGGCTCATCATTCATTAAATGATTTGATCAAGATCTAGAAAATTTTCAAGCATGCTGCATTACATGGAGAAAAAATGCTTTCAGGTGTGGTAAGAAAATTGAAAAAGGATTGCACTACAAGTCGTCCAGATGCATTCTGAACCAGAGAGAAATATTTTGTAAATTTGCCATACAATGAAGGTTTCACTGCTAAGCCTCAAAAAACATCTGCTAACTATATGAGTCCATTAGAGCAAGAACTATTTAAGAAGGAGATCACACAGTTTCTGGATCAAGGATTGATAGAACCATGCAAAATCCCTTGGGCCTGTCCAGTGTTCTATGTCAATAAGCATAATGAGCAGAAGAGAGGAAAGAAAAGATTCGTAATCAATTATAAAGCGTTGAATGAAGCCTTTCTCCCAATCAGGTATCCTCTTCCAAATAAAGAACTCCTTTTAGCAAAGATTGCCAATGCAAATGTTTTTAGAAAATTTGATTTGAAAAGTGGATTTTGGAAAATTGGTATTGTCCCTGAAGATAGATATAAGACAACATTTGTTGTTCCACATGGGCAGTATATGTGGAAAGTTGTGCCATTTGGGTTAAAAAATGCACCCTCAGAATTCTAGAAACGGATGGAAGATATATTTGGTGGTGTAGAATTTGTCATTGTTTATATTGATGATCTGTTATTTTTTAGTAGAGATATAGCACAACACAAGATTCATTTAGAACAGTATTACAATATTGTATATAAGCATGGTTTGGTTCTCTCTAATTCTGAAGAAAAATTCCAGATAGGAAAGATCTCAATTGATTATCTTGGTCTACATATTTCTCAAGGTTGTGTACAACTTCAACCTCATATTTTGACCAGCCTTCTAAAGTTTCTAGATCATCTAAATGATGTAAAAATGGTGCAGAGATTCCTTGGCTGTTTGAATTATGTTCGACAATTTTATGAGCAACAAGCTAAAGATACAAGGGTTCTACAACAAAGATTGAAGCTCGGAACTAGTTGGACTGAAGAAATGACTATAGTAGTGAGGAATATCAAATCAAAAATCCAGTGTCTTCCAAGATTGAAACTTCCTGATTCCAACCATGTATTTACCCTTGAAACAGATGCTTCAGACCACACTTGGGCAACAGTACTATTACAGAAGCATGGAAGGAAAGAACTAGTTTGTGCTTATGCCTCGGGTACCTTTGACAACACAGAAATAAAATATCCCTCATCTCATAAGGAAATTCTTGCAGTCAAGAGAGGCATTAATCGATTCAGACTATTTCTCAAAAGTACAAAATTCACAGTCATAACAGATCTTAAACATGTGAAAGGCATGCTGACAAATAAAAAATTTCTTGAACGAGGAAGTTCAAGGGTTCTTAGATGGGCACTATGGTTAGATGGATTTGATTTTGAGATTTTTTATAAAGCTGGTACTGAAAATTGTCTTGCTGATATGTTAACTAGGGAAGGGGCTGAAGTGGTGACAGAAGACAAAATGTTTCATTTTGGCTGGAAAAAACAAGGAAGGGATGATGGAGCCTCTTCTTCCAATACATCAGTTGCAAGATTGCATGTGAATATCTGTTCAAATTGTGTTTATAAATATTGTTGGGATTGCCTTGTACAAAATATTAGCACTTTGCCACCAGAGGTTCTACAAATCATCCTGCAGAAATATTTTGATTCGTTGGAATGTCAATATGGCTATACTTTTGAGCTACCATATAGAGATATGGTATGGAGTATCTTTTTTAATTTGGTGCATCGAGAAGGGAGAGAAATTTTTTATGCATACATCCACAATCCAAATTTAACATGGACTGATTACTTTCTACTTCATCAAAGGTGTAGAATAAATGGGAGAATGAAAATTTATATATTTACAGAGGAAGTCATTTCACCATTTAAAAATCGGAGTCCATGGTTTAAATTATTCTTATATAAGTATCTTCCTCACACTAATTATTTGGTTGATTTCACACCAGCCGAATTTATTAGCACCCTCAAATGGGAATTCAATATGGCAAGTAGACAAGGAAATATTCTAGAATTTGATTTGGTTCATGATGATACAATCGTGGATTTAACAGAAAACAATGATGGGTCACCAAGTTTTAGCCTGTTTGTAATCTTCCAAGGAGATATCTCAGTTCCAGAATTCCATGGAGCACAAAGAGAATTTTCGACTCCATTTAATAGTTGTATCAGAGATCAACCACCTATTTGGCTTTAAAACACTATTCCTATCCTTTATCATGATGACTTCGAGCAACAGTTATTGGATGCCCAGATTGTAGACCATGAGTCAGATCCTGAACCTTGGGAAAATAGTGATTAGATTCTAATATCTATCCTTGTAAATATTTGATGGATCCCTTAGTGATATCCATATCTTATCTTAATTATTATGTCTAGTGAAAAGGATTTCATGGGGTTCATCCTTTTAAGAATCTTCACTGTGTATTGTCCTTAAAGGCTTCCGTGGGGTTCGTCCTTTTAAGAATATTCACTGTGTATTGTCCTTAAAGGCTTTCGTGGGGTTCGTCCTATTAAGAATCTTCACTATGTTTTGTTCTTAAAATATTTGTCCTACCCAAAAAATCTTACTTTGATAATAATGTGTTATTTAAAGTAAAGAGCCGATGTCCTAGATTTCGGCCAAAAGTAGCTTTAGGAATGGTTCCAAATAGTTCCAGTTAACAGGTAAATTTTTTACTAGTTAACAGGAAAATGATCTATAAATTGTAGAACTGAAGTTGATAATGGTATTCGGAAAAAACACTTGTGGTGTTCTATTTTGTGTGTGTCACTTGTGGTGTTCTATCTTGTGTATGGAGGGGGAGAGAGGGAAGAAAAGAGACATAAAGAGGGAGGGAGGGAGAGATAGATAAATATATAGAGAGAGAGAGTGTGTATGTGTGTGTTTTGGGGTGAGATTTAGAGACAAAGAAGGAGATATGGAGGGAGATATAGATATAAATGGTGAGAGAGAGAGAGAGAGAGAGAGAGAGAGAGAGAGAGAGAGAGAGAGAGAGAAGGAGGGGGAGATATGATGTTATTCACTGAAATAGATCCATTGATTTTAATGTAGATGTTGATTCCTAATCCTATTTGATTGATTACGCTTGATGGATTGATTTCAATATAGTTGTGATTTCTAATATTATTTTATTGCTTGCACTAGATGTATTGATTTCAGTGTAGATGTTGATTTATAATCCAATTTGATTGCTTGTAGTAGATGCATTGATTTTGGTATGGATGTTGATTTATAACCCTATTTGATTTCTTGCACTATATGCATTGATTTCAATGTCGATGTTGATTTCTAATTCTATTTGAATTCTTGCACTAAATGCATTTATTTAAGTGTAGATGTTGATTTTGATTTGATGTAGCTAGATGTATGATAAAAGTTAATTTCAAGTAATTAGATTAATGGAGTGTGTTGATCTCAATGTAAGTAATTTTTTATTTATTTATGGCGTGCATTAATTTTTGTGTTAGAATAATTCAACCATAAATAAAATACTTGAGTTTTCATCTTAAATAAAATGTTAACTTACCTGAAATGTTTGCTTTTTGAAATTTTAAACTATTTATAATTGACTACATCCTTATTAGTCCCATTTTCCATCAATCAACATTGTTAGTCACTTTGCAATCAAACAAGGTAATATAAAAAAACTATCATTGAAACTTATTTGGGCTTAACACTACATAAGTCACAATGATTGACTTTGGAGAAAACTACTATTAATATTGGAGAGCAAGAGAGACAAGGTATGATGTTTACTATAATAGCTCAAATTAAATATTTAAATGGCCTGTGATTTCAAATTCCCTTTTCATATGATCAATATAAAAAGAAGGAAAAACTAATAGGTGTGACAATAAGAACAATATAAGAAAATAGTTTTAGATTGATCACAATGAAGACTATTTGTAATTGAGTACAATATTATTATTCACATTTTCTATCATTCAACACTATTCATTTTCACTTTGCAATCAAATTTTTTATTTCATCATTTTTCATCATTCAAGTTATTAATAGTCTCTATCATCTCAACAAACTGAGGTAAGTGAGCAAATTTAAAATTAAAATGACCAGATTAATCTTAGCATATTTAAAATGATCGAAATAATTAGACGTTAAAAACAAATCCATGGCTTCACACAACTCAAACCAGGCTAGATTCCTCTTAACCCATGATCTATCAAGCGCTGAGAGGGATCGAATCTCTCGAGGTGCAAACATTTCCTCATTTTTTGCACTCAAAAAAGAGGTTTTCACCTCAAGAGATTTTATCTCTCTCACCACTTAATAGATCTTGGGTTAAGATGGATCTAAGCCAGTAATAATAATATTAAGGTTGACCATATAAGGTGACCATAGTTAGATATACTCACCATGTTTTACTATGGTTGACCATAGTCAACTATTGTAGCTTCTAGCTAGCTATGGTTAACATGGTCAACCATTGTCAACCATAATTGACTATGTTCACGATGGTTGACAATAATCAACCATGGTCAATCAATAACTTTAGTTAGCCATCATAAGCCATCGTTAACAGTCGTCAATGATGATCAACCACGACCAACCATGGTATTCTCTATTTTATCATAGTCAACCTTGGATAACGATAGTAAACCTATGCTCAACATGGAAAACCATGGTCAACAATGGTTAGAATGGTAAAACATGCTCAACCTTAGTCGACAATGCTCAACATTAATGTAACGTTGTTAAATTTATTTAACAATAATATGTTGTTGCATTAATGGTTAACCATGGTCAAACTTAGTCAAAATTGATCAACCATATTCAACCTTGGTCAACTTCGTCAACCATGATCAAACCCATCAACCCTCTTCAACCATTGTCAACCATGGTCAACAAATCCACCCCACACATGTCGACCATCAACTAGCACAACCACATTAGTAAATGTGGTTGATATGCATCGATCGACATCATTTTCCACCTTTTATACGCCAATAGGCATATGGAAATGACACCGATCAATGTATATCAACCACATTTACTAATGTGGTTGTGCTAGTTATTATTTGTTTATTTTTTAATGTTATATGTTGTAACAATCACTTTAATAATTTATTCTTTTAGTAGAAATCACTTTTTCCAATGAATTTCAATCACCAATGACAATAAGAAATTGTAGATAGAACAATAAACAATATACACAATAAAAGGGAACCAAGATCAAATGAGACCAAAAGTTTTAGGTCAAATACCAAAGAAAAAACCCCACAAGGGGGAAAACCAAACCAGATTCTTCTTCTATTCAATGTTCATCAAATGTTCAGTAGAGATACATAGTCCAAGTACATCCAACAATTAGTCAAAGGTCAAAGCCTTGAATTTCAAGTCAACTAATCTAATATCCAATCAAATATGAGAGAGAAAGTCAAATCTAGTCAAAGCACCAATTCTGCAATTTTCAACCTTGGTTAAAGTTTAGTCAGAGAAATTAACACATGCCTAACTAGTCAAGAGTCAATGGTCAAAGTACCCATAAAAATTGTCCAAACAAGCAACAAACTAGGCCTTCCTTGCTTGGTCAAACCCAATCAAAATAGTCCACAAATCAGCCTAAAAATTGGTCAAATTCAAAGTCAACCTGCGAAAACCCTAGCTTTCGATTTGTGGTCAACGCTGGTCAAACTACTCAAAAAATTTTGGTCTTCTTCTCCTCGAATTCAACCTTCTAGATCAGATCCAAAACCAAGTCAAATCAAGAAAAAAATTCCCAAAGTCAATGCTAGTCAAAGATGCGAAAATAGAAGTCAAAATCGTTCAACAAATTTCTCTTTCTTCCTCTCACACGTGTGAAATCAAATCTTGCAATTTCATATTAGATCGGACCAAGAGAAAATTATTTGTTGTGTGTGATGAGGCCTCCAGGTGATGCCAAGCTTGGTTTATTTATATGTGGTCTAGGTGGATGGATTTCTCCTTTTGGATGACTTGTAATTTTCGAGGTGACATGGACCAACATTAAAAATAATATTTTCCCATGTGTAAATTGATTTTTTCCAAGGGAAAGTGGGGTCTCCTTAGGGTTTGATGGGCTTCCCAAATGAGGAAATTTCTCCCTCAGCTGCCAATTTTCAACACTCCCTCTCAACTAGGGAGGAATTTCTGGCTGCATCATATGTCTCATATTTGTTCATCTTTGCTCATCTTTGCTCATCTGCTGAACAATGATGTCTTGATTTAAAGAAGAAAAATCATCATAGGGGAGATAAATTTACCTTCTAGGGGAAAGATTCTCTACACCCTATATCCAATGACAATACGAGAGATCAATTTACCACAGGGGTAAAGATCCTCGAAACCCTATGTTTGACAGGTTAATTGGAAAATCCATCCAAATAATAGGGGTGATCAATTTACCATTGGGGTAAATATCCTTCGAACCCTATATATTCAACAATAGGGAAGATCAATTTTCCAAAAGTGATGAAGATCCTCCAAACCCTATGTCACCCAACTTTATCCTTAGTGATCAAGTGGTTGAACACCATGCATCTGGAACTTAGGGAGATCAATTTACCATATCCGTACAACATGGGTAAATATCCTTCAAACCTAACTCTCTTCACTCATTGGCCAGATGAGTGGAAATCCTAACAATCTCAACTTGTGGGTAGGATTCATGTTGAGGTATGTACTTTTTCAAGTCGTAGACTTGATTAGGGGAGATCAACTTATCAAAAGACAAGGATCCTCTAACCCTATAGCTCCAAAGGAGTACCCCATGCCCCTAGGAGCTTCTAGAGCTCAGTGTACATGATCAGTCTTGACCCCTTCCTAGAAGCTGGGTCACTTCCACTAGTCCAAGCTACTCTTTGAAGACCAAGAACTTCCCTTTCAACAAAGGCTTGGTAATAATGTCAACTATTTTCTCAACAATCGAAATGTGATGGTGTCTTATGGCTTCTCTCTACACAATATCCTAGATATAGTGATATTTGATATCAATATGCTTGGACCTTTCGTGGAACTAGGTGCATATATTCTATAAGCTTTACAATTTTCACAATAACCAACAAAAGTACCTTTCTTTCCTAAAGCTTCTAGCTTGGTCCTCTTCTCCTTTAGCACATGAAAGTAGATGGGACAGTCAAATATTATCAAGTGTCCAACTTCGAAATTTATACTTGTGAAAGCTTCTTCGGGAGACTTGTCACCCAAGGCTTGGTGAGGAGTCATATTTTGAACATAGACAACAAAGTTAACAAATTATTCCCATAGCAAATTTTGATCATGCAACATGGCTATGGAAGTGTCCATGATATTCCTATTCTTCTTTTCAACTACACCATTTTGTTCGAGGTTATAAGGTACGATGGTATCCTTTTTTATTCTTACTTTATTGCAAAAGTTAATGAATTCATTTGAAGTAAATTCTCCTCTGTTGTCAGACCTAAAAACTTTAATCTTTTTCCCTGTTTGATTTTCCACTAGTGCCTTGAAATCCCTAAGCATGTAAAATTCTTGGTACTTGTGTTTCAAGAAGAAAATCCATTTTTTGTGGGATAATTCATCCAAAAATATTATATAGTACAAATAGCCACCAAGAGAAGTTACTAGCATGGGTTCACACATATCATAATGTATAAGTTGAATTATCCCATTATTCCTACTTCTACTTGAGGGAAATGGTCCCTTCTATTGAGATTGCAACAAGATGATGAGCTTAGTGAAAAGAGTCGCCTTCACTAAGTGGGCCCGCAGGCTATTTTTGGCGCGAGTCTATTTTTAGACATGTCGATCATATTCTATGAGTTGCAGGATGATATTTTTGGATGGTTGGTCAAGTTGGAAAAATAGATGGAATTCTATTTTTAGACATATTGGGCGGAATCTATTTTTAGATTGCCAGTCTAAAAATAGATATGTCGAATATTATTAGCTCTTAATAATATTCAGACTATAAACATTATCTTATTCTCTTGGAGCACTTCAGTTAAGTGCACAGATGTGGCACAGGAGCTGACAGAAGGAATTACGCTATTCCTGAGGGTTAAGTGGAGCTATTGCATGGAGACTTCAGTTAGAACTCATGTGACATAATTTGGTGGAGTTATTGAAGTAGTTGGTGGAGTTGTGTTCAGTTTAACTGAGTTAAACATAGTTGAGCTAGTTGTATCTAGTCTAACTGATTGATACACTAGTGAGAGTGGTGTGAATTAATTATTAATTAATTCAATAATTATTAACTCATTAATCAACTAAATAATACATCAGCTAACTACAGTGCATAGACAATTTCAGTGGAGACCAGTGAAGAGGTAGGTGAAAGAGCATTGTGACTATCAATTGTGACTATAGTGTTGCATGATTTGCAACACACAGTGGTTGGAGATGCCAATGAGGATTGCGTGAGCAAGGCTGGACCAATTCGAGTTCATTCAGAGCCATTCTTCAGCAGTGATTACGCAGTAGAGGCAGGCTAGCAGGTGGCAGAGATTGGAGCATGTGTTTTGCTAGATCGGACCTGATTAGTGTGTAGCAGTTGGAGATTGTACTGAGAGCTTGTGAGGAGCTTTGTATAATAATTGTTACATGATCTCTATGACATATAATATATAGATAGTTG
Organism: Pinus albicaulis; assembly: GCA_034641835.2. Lineage (NCBI taxonomy): Eukaryota > Viridiplantae > Streptophyta > Pinopsida > Pinales > Pinaceae > Pinus > Pinus albicaulis. The sequence goes on from CM076569.1 coordinate 261,720,150, forward strand.
GGGGTTTTTAGCTTTAAGCTTTCCCATAAAATACTATGTTCATATATGTGAATGTTTATGGTTTTAATGTGCGCATGCGATTGTTTTTATTTCCGCAATTAATGATCAATGGTAGAAAAGATTTTGTATTGTGCATGAAGTCAAATAGTGTGTGATAAAGAGAATCTCGGATGTATAACATATCATTTATATAAATTTCTACATGGTATTAGAGCGATATTGATCATTGGAGAAAGGCGACAGTATACCCAAGTACCTCACGAAGTTTGTCCAGTGCAGGGATGAGCTGGGAAGTGTGGGGGTTACTGTAGATGACTAGGACTTGGTGAGCTTAGCTCTCCTTGGGCTTCCGAAGAGTTTTCATTCCTATCAGGACTCTGTCAATGATCAGGAGAAATTTCCAGGATGGGAGCGACTTTGGTCAGATCTTGTGTAAGAGGAGATAAGGCGGAATACTAGGGACGGATCTTCATCGAAGAGTGCAGATGAGGAAAATTGCACTTTGGCTGCCAAAGAAAGGAAGGGGAAGAGCAAGACGAATGCTTCTCAATCCGGTACGAAAGGCAAGAAGCAGTACATGTCCAAGGTGAAGTGCTTTCACTGTCACCAACACGGACATTACGCCACTAATTGTCCACAGAAGAAGAAAAATAAGCAGGCTACTGGATCTGCAGCTAGAGAGGCCTTAGCCTCACAGTTTGAGCTGGGTTTTTTGCTGATCGCATGCTTGGTCTCAAGTGTGATGGGTTTGGTGTGGTTTCTTGACAGTGGTGTGTCTTTTCATATGTCCGGAGACAAATATTTGTTTACTGATATGGATGAGAAAGATCTTGGAGTGCACATCGAGATGGGCAATGATGGTAGATACAGTGCGACCGGTATCGGTACCATTTCCTTTGAGAGGGAGTCTGGTAAACCCTTTGTATTGAAGGAAGTGATGCATGTTCCAGGATTGAAGAATAATCTTATCTCTGTGGCGATGTTAGAAGACAAGGGATATGATGTTGTCTTTAGCGAGGGAAAGGCTTTCCTGCGCAGTAAGGCAACTGGTGAGACCCGGAGGATAGGGGTTCGAGTTAAGAACCTTTATCAATTGCAGGTAGATGGCTGCGCAGCAATGGCAGGCAAGGCAAAAGGAGTGGTGAGCCGGGATGATGGCGAGTTGTGGCACCGGAGATTGGGCCACCTTCACCATGGAGCTTTGAAGATACTGCAGCAGATTTCTACTGGGCTTCCTAAGGGTACTCTTGCACAGTCAGATCAGTGCAAGGGATGTACCTTGGGAAAATTTGTGAAAGCCACCTTTCACGAGAAGGATAGTCACACCACGACGATCCTTGAGAGAATTCACACAGACGTGTGTGGACCTTTCTCAGCAGCTTCGACAGAAAAGCATAGGTATTATGTGATATTTTTTGATGATTTTTCTCGTAAGTGCTGGATCTTCTTCATGCAGAAGAAGAGCGAGACATACTCAAAGTTCTGTGAGTTCAAGGCACTGGTTGAGAAAGAATCGGGGAAGTAGGTGAAGGCTCTTAGGAGCGACAATGGTGGTGAATTCATCTCTGGCGAGTTCAAGGACTTTTGTAGCGCAGAAGGAATTTGAAGAGAGCTCATAGCACCTCATAACCCACAACAGAATGGGGTTGCTGAGCGGAAGAACAGAACGATCGTGGGTGCTGCACGGGCGATGTTGCATGATCAGGGCCTTCCCATACACTTGTGGGCTAAGGCATGCAATACTGCAGTATATGTGCAGAACCGTTGTCCTCACAAGATACTTGGCATGAGTACACCCGAGGAGGCGTTTTCTGGTAAGCAGCCTGATATTTCCCATTTGAGGATTTTTGGTTCACTTGTTTACATTCATGTGACGAAGGATGCCAGGAAGAAGCTGGAGCCGACTGCAGAGGTTGGGATATTTGTGGGGTACACTGATACACCCCACAACTATCATGTGTATTTGCCAGACAGTCGCAAGACTGTTGTGCGACGGGATATCAAATTTCATGAGGAGAAAGCCATGAAGTGTTCGCTTGAGAGGGAGCCACACTTGCATGAAGATGAGGAGCTATTAGTTCCTAAGGATGAGCCTCAGGATGTGGATCAGCCACAAGAGGAGGTTCATGGAGTGGAAGAGACCACTCATGCAGCGCCAACCAACAGAGGGCAGAAGCGCACTACAGAAGTTGAGCGACTGATTCAGGATGTAGAGAAGGTTGTAGGAGCACCTACATCACAGCGCAGACAGAGATAGTCACCTAACCGGTATATTGGATACATGGCTCTTATGAGCAATTGTATCATGACAGAGCCATCCTCTTTCGAGGAAGCTGTGGAGGACCCCGCATGGGTAGATGCCATGGTGGAAGAGTATGATTCGATTGTCAGAAATAGTGCATGGGAGATTGTCCCAAGGCCGGAAGGGAAATCAGTGGTAGGTTCGAGATGGATCTACAAATTGAAGCAAGAAGCTGACGGGAGCATCGAGAAGTACAAGGAAATATTTGTTGCCCGAGGCTTCTCACAGATTGAGGGGATCGATTATGAGGAAAACCTTTGCACCTGTCGCAAGGTATTCTTCCATACGGATGATTCTTTCTCTCTCAGCGCAGATGGGGTGGCACATTCATCAGATGGATGTGAAGACTGCATTCCTCAACGGAGTGATTGAGGAAGAGGTGTACATAGAGCAGCCCGAAGGTTTCAAGATCTTCAGCAGTGAGTCGCATGTGTGCAGGCTCAAAAGAGTGTTGTATGGGTTGAAACAAGCACCTCGTGCTTGGTACACACGGATAGACAGTTATTTCACCGGACTTGGATTCTCCAAGAGTGAGGCGGATCCGAACCTATACCAGATTGTGGTGGAGGGTAAGTTGCTGATCATTGTACTTTATGTAGATGATTTGATTCTGACAGGTGATGAATTGTTGATACACTCATGCAAGGCTAATCTTGCAAAGGAGTTTGAGATGAAGGACTTGGGCCTCCTTCATTATTTCCTGGGATTGGAAAATTGGCAGCACAGTGATGGATTGTTTGTGTCTCAAGGCAAGTATGCGCGGGAGATACTGGAGAAGTTCAACATGTATGGTTGCAAGCCTATTGACACTCCTCTTCCTGGTGGATGGAGGAAAGAGGATGCTACATCGGCAGAGGTAGTGGATGCCACTGTTTACCGACAGTTGGTGGGGTCGCTTATGTATCTGGTCAATACACGACCTGACATATGCTATGCTGTTAACCAGCTTTCACAAGCTATGGTTAAGCCTACCAAGCTCTTTTGGAAGGTAGGAAAGGTTGTATTGAGATATATCAGAGGCACATTGGGATATGGATCATGGTATAGACAGTCGGATGAGGTGAAGCTGTGTGGCTTCACGGATACAGATTGGGCAGGGAGCCCAACGGAAAGAAAGAGCACATCTGGAGGGATTTTTAGTATCGGGTCAACAGCAATTTCTTGGTTCAGCAAGAAGCAGAGATCTGTGGCACTCAGTTCAGCGAAGGCCAAGTATATGGCAGCGAGTTTGGCTGCATGCGAGGCTATATGGATGAGGAAGATCCTGGTCGAGTTGTTCTGTTCACACTTAGATCCTACTGTGATATATTTTGATAATCAGAGTTGCATCAAACTCTTGGTTAATCCAGTATTTTATGATAGATCTAAACACATTGACATCTGGTATCATCATATCAGAGATTGTGTGCAGTGGAAGATCATGTTACTTTCATACATTTCCACGGAGGATCAGGATGTTGATATCTTGACGAAGGCGCTCACCAGAAGAAAATTTGAATACCACAGAGGCAGGATCGGGGTGGCAGATAATCCCTATCTTGTTGAGAGGAAGTTTTGAGATTGCAACAAGATGATGAGCTTAGTGAAAATAGTCGCCTTCACTAAGTGGGCCCGCAGGTTATTTTTGGCGCAAGTCTATTTTTAGACATGTCGATCATATTCTATGAGTTGCAGGATGCTATTTGTGGATGGTTGGTCAAGTTGGAAAAATAGATGGACTTATATTTTTAGACATATTGGGCAGAATCTATTTTTAGATTTCCAATCTAAAAATAGATATGTCGAATATTATTAGCTCTTAATAATATTTGGACTATAAACATTATCTTATTCTCTTGGAGCACTTCAGTTAAGTGCACAGATGTGGCACAGGAGCTGACAGAAGGAATTATGCTATTCTTGAGGGTTAAGTGGAGCTATTGCATGGATAGTTCAGTTAGAACTCATGTGACAGAGTTTGGTGGAGTTATTGAAGTAGTTGGTGGATTTGTGTTCAGTTTAACTGAGTTAAACATAGTTGAGCTAGTTGTATCTAGTCTAACTGATTGATACACTAGTGAGAGTGGTGTGAATTAATTATTAATGAATTCACTAATTATTAACTCATTAATCAACTAAATAATACATCAGTTAACTACAGTGCATGGACAGTTTCAGTGGAGACCAGTGAAGAGGTAGGTGAAAGAGCAGGTTGACTATCAGTTGTGACTATAGTGTTGCATGATTTGCAACACCCAGTGATTGGAGATGCCAATGAGGATTGTGTGAGCAAGGCTGGACCAATTCGAGTTCATTCAGAGCCATTCTTCAGCAGTGATTGCGCAGTAGAGGCAGGCTAGTAGGTGGCAGAGATTGGAGCATGTGTTTTGCTAGATCGGACCTGATTAGTGTGTAGCAATTGGAGATTGTACTGAGAGCTTGTGAGGAGCTTTGTATAATGATTGTTACATGATATCTATGACATATAATATATAGATAGTTGGGGGTTTTTAGCTTTAATCTTTCCCATAAAATACTGTGTTCATATGTGTGAATGTTTATGGTTTTAATGTGTGCATGCAATTGATTTTATTTCCGCAATTAATGATCAATGGTAGAAGAGATTATGTATTATGCATGAAGTCAAATAGTGTGTGATCAGGAGAATCTCGGATGTATAACATATCAGTTATATAAATTTCTACATGGTATCAGAGCAATATTGATCATTGGAGCAATTGCAAAACATTGAAGCGGTTGAGTTTTGTGCTGGTGGAATTCGAATTTGCAGCAGTGTTTTCTTGGTGTCGAAGTTGAGATGTCTTTCAACAGATTGCGATTGGAGTATTCCCTTGAGGGCGGCTTGAATTATATTGCATGGAAGGACAGGATGGAGGCGGTGCTGGATGACAATGGGTTGAAGGAGTTCATAGATGTAGAAATTCCAAAACCTACTTCTAGTGATGCTGCCATACTTGACGCATGGCAAAAGAAGACAGCAAAGTGTCAAAGGATTCTGTTGGAAGGTGTGAAGGATCACATAGTGTCCAGCCTTCATGGTAAATCTTCTCCATTCTTGATGTGGAAAGCTTTGACAGATTTATTCCAAAGCAAGAGCGATCAGAGGAAGATGGCGCTCAAGCATAAACTCATAAACATAAAAATGGAGAAAGGCGACAGTATGCCCAAGTACCTCACGAAGTTCATCCAATGCAGGGATGAGCTGGGAAGTGTGGGGGTGACTGTTGATGATGAGGACTTGGTGAGCTTGGCTCTCCTTGGGCTTCCGAAGAGTTGGCATTCCTATCAGGACTCTGTCAATGGTCGAGAGAAATTGCCAGGATGGGAGCGACTTTGGTCGGATCTTGTGCAAGAGGAGATAAGGCGGAGTACCAGGGACGGATCTTCATCAAAGGCATCTGATGAAGAGAATTGTGCTTTGGCTACCAAAGCAAAGAAGGGGAAGAGCAAGAAAGCTTCTCAATCTGGTGCGAAAGGCAAGAAGCAAGACATGTCCAAGGTGAAGTGCTTTCACTATCACCAACACGAACATTATGCCACAAATTGTCCGCAAAAGAAGAAAAATAAGCAGGCTGCTGGATCTGCAGCTGGAGAGGCCTTAGCCTCACAGTTTGAGCTATATTTTTCACTGATCACATGCTTGGTCTCAAGTGTGGCGGGATCAGTGTGGTTTCTTGACAGTGGTGCGTCTTTTCACATGACAGGAGATCGAGATTTGTTTACTGATCTGGATGAGAAAGATCTTGGAGTGCACACCGAGATGGGCGATGATGGTAGATACAGTGCGACCGGTATCGGTACCATTTCCTTTGAGAGGGATTCTGGTAAACCCTTCGTATTGAAGGAAGTGATGCATGTTCCAGGATTGAAGAAGAATCTTATCTCTGTGGCCATGTTAGAAGACAAGGGATATGATGTTGTCTTTAGCGAGGGAAAGGCTTTCCTGCGCAGTAAGGCAACTGGTGAAACCCGGAGGATAGGGGTTCGAGTTAATAACCTTTATCAATTGCAGGTAGATGGCTGCGTAGCAATGGCAGGCAAGGTAGAAGGAGTGGTGAGCTGGGATGAGGGTGAGCTATGGCACAGGAGATTGGGCCATCTTCACCATGGTGCTTTGAAAATTTTGCAGTAGATTTCTACCGGGCTTCCCACTGGTACACTTGCGCAGTCAGATCAGTGCAAGGGATGTACTTTGGGAAAATTTGTGAAAGCCACCTTTCACGAGAAGGATAGTCGCGCCATGACGATCCTTGAGAGAATTCACACAGACGTGTGTGGACCTTTCTCAGTAGCTTTGATAGCAAAGCATAGGTACTATGTGATATTTGTTGATGATTTTTCTCATAAGTGTTGGATCTTCTTCATGCAGAAGAAGAGCGATACATACTCAAATTTCTGTGAGTTCAAGGCACTAGTTGAGAAAGAATCGAGGAAGCAGGTGAAGGCTCTTAGGAGCGACAATGGTGGTGAATTCATCTCTGGCGAATTCAAGGACTTTTGCAACGCAGAAGGAATTCGAAGAGAGCTCATAGCCCCTGATAACCCACAATAGAATGGGGTCGCTGAGCAAAAGAACAGAACGATCGTGGGTACTGCACGGGAAATGTTGCATGATCAAGGCCTTCCCATACACTTGTGGGCTGAGGCATGCAATAATACGGTTTATGTGCAAAACCGTTTTCCTCACAGGATACTTGGCATGAGTACACCCAAGGAGGCGTTTTCTGGTAAGAAGCTTGATATTTCTCATTTGAGGATTTTTGGTTCACCTGTTTACAATCATGTGACAAAGGATGCCAGGAAGAAGCTGGAGCTGACTGCAGAGGTTGGGATATTTGTGGGGTACACTAATACACCCCACAATTATCGTGTGTATTTTCCAGACAGTCGCAATAATGTTGTGCGATGAGATATCAAATTTCATGAGGAGAAGCCATGAAGTGTTTGCTTAAGAGGGAGCCACACTTGCATGCAGATGAGGAGCTATTAGTTCCTAAGAATGAGCCTCAGGATGTGGATCAGCCACAAGAGGACGTTCATGGAGTGGAAGAGACCACTCATGCAGTGCCAACCATCAGAGGGCGGAAGCGCACTATAGAAGTTGAGCGACTGATTCAGGATGCAGAGAAAATTGTAGGAGCGCCTATATCACAACGCAAATAGAGACAGTCACCTGACCGGTATACTGGATACATGGCTCTTATGAGCAAGTGTATCGTGACAGAGCCATCCTCTTTCGAGGAAGCTGTGGAGGACCCCGCATGGGTAGATGCCATGGTGGAAGAGTATGATTCGATTGTCAGAAATAGTGCATGGGAGATTGTCCCAAGGACGGAAGGGAAATCAGTGGTAGGTTCGAGATGGATCTACAAAGTGAAGCAAGCAGCTGATGGGAGCGTCAAGAAGTACAAGGAAATATTTTTTTCCCGAGGCTTCTCACAGATTGAGGGGATCGATTATGAGGAAACCTTTGCACCTGTCACAAGGTATTCTTCCATACGGACGATTCTTGCTCTCTCAGCGCAGATGGGGTGGCACATTCATCAGATGGATGTGAAGACTGCGTTCCTCAATGGAGTGATTGAGGAGGAGGTGTACATAGAGCATCCCGAAGGTTTCGAGATCTTCAGCAGTGAGTCGCATGTGTGCAGTCTCAAAAGAGCGTTGTATGGGTTGAAACAAGCACCTCGTGCTTGGTACGCACGGATAGACAGTTATTTCACCGGACTTGGATTCTCCAAGAGTGAGGCGGATCCAAACCTATACCAGATTGTGGTGGAGGGTAAGTTTTTGATCATTGTATTTTATGTAGATGATTTGATTCTAACAGGTGATGAACTGTTGATACACTCATGCAAGGTTGATCTTGAAAAGGAGTTTGAGATGAAGGACTTGGGCCTCCTTCATTATTTCCTGGGATTGGAAATTTGGCAGCGCAGTGATGGATTGTTTGTGTCTCAAGGCAAGTATGCTTGGGAGATACTGGAGAATTTAAGTGCATATATGTGGCACAGGAGCTGACAGAAGGAATTATGCTATTCCTAAGGGTTAAGTGGAGCTATTGCATGGATAATTCAGTTAGAACTCATGTGACAGAGTTTGGTTGAGTTATTGAAGTAGTTTGTGGAGTTGTGTTCAGTTTAACTGAGTTAAACATAGTTGAGCTAGTTGTATCTAGTCTAACTGATTGATACACTAGTGAGAGTGGTGTGAATTAATTATTAATTAATTCACTAATTATTAACTCATTAATCAACTAAAGAATACATCATTTAACTACAGTGCATGGACAGTTTTAGTGGAGACCAGTGAAGAGGTAGGTGAAAGAGCAGTGTGACTATCAGTTGTGACTATAGTGTTGCATGATTTGCAAACCACAGTGGTTGGAGATGCCAATGAGGATTGCGTGAGCAAGGCTGGACCAATTCGAGTTCATTCAGAGCCATTCTTCAGCAGTGATTTCGCAGTAGAGGCATTCTAGAAAGTGGCAGAGATTGGAGCATGTGTTTTGCTAGATTGGACCTGATTAGAGTGTAGAAATTGGAGATTGTACTGAGAGCTTGTGAGGAGTTTTGTATAATGATTGTTACATGATCTCTATGACATATAAAATACAGATAGTTGGGGGTTTTCAGCTTTAAGCTTTCCCATAAAATATTGTGTTCATATGTGTGAATGTTTATGGTTTTAATGTGAGCATGTGATTGTTTTTATTTCCGCAATTAATGATCAATGGTATAAGAGATTATGTATTGTGCATGAAGTCAAATAGTGTGTGATCAGGAGAATCTTGGATGTATAACATATCAGTTATATAAATTTCTACACCTTCACCTTCTTTCCACTTACACATCCCTCATAGCTACAACATGATTTAATTGAACATCATGCATTCCAAAGACCATATTTCTCACCTTAGGCAAGGCTTCATGGTGAAGAGGAGAAAATCTTTGGTGTCACAACTAATATTGATGAGAAGTATCATGAACAAAGGCTTAGAAAGGACTCCCACAAAATTTATAGAGGCCTTCATTTCTAGTCCCAAGTGTGAAGGCATCTCTCATGCTAGTTATCCTTGGCCAAGCAAGGATGTTCAAATTAATGAATACAACCTTGAAACCCTTGTCTTCCATGGAAGAATTTGTGACAAGATTATTCTTCAAACCCGACATATATAGGACATCATGTAGAAGTATGACTTGACCATAGTTCAAATGAAAAGAAACAAATCCAAACCCTTCATAGGATATGCAGAATTTTCCCCAAGTATTATCATCAAATCAGACTCCCACTCAACCAAATTTGAGACGAATTCTCTATAACTAGTGAAATGTCTAGAATCCCCACTATCTACTAACTATCTATCAAATGAATCCAGAGGAGAGGAACTAGAAATATTAGAAACAAGAAAGTACTCAGATTCAGTTTCAACTGCATTATTACTGTACCTTGGATTTCTTGATCTCTTTTGAGGACAGTGGCCTTCTTAGATTGTAGTTATTCTTGGGTCCACTTCTTTCTTCTAAACAATCTCAAGCATAATGACCATGCTTGTGACAATTTTAGCATTGGATGTTGGAAAATTCCTTATTGAATCCTCTATTGTTTTTCTCGAGTCCTTGATTGTTGTTCTTGGATCCTTGGCCTTGCTTTCTTGACTTCTACTTCGAGGGCCTTCCTTTCTCTCTCTTATTCTTGGTTTAAGCAATAAATGTAGTGGTTTCTCCTTCTTCATGCTTTTAAATTCTTACTCTAAAGATCATTGTCTCCTCTTGAGTGCACTTTTCCAATAGCTCATTGAATGATTGAAACCTGAAATTGTTGCTAATGTTTGTAATAAATGTCTTCCAAATCATAGGAATACCTCCAAGGTCGATCAATACCAAATCTCTATCAGATACAATCTCTCCAATAGTCAAAAGTTGATCCTTGAGTTGGGTTATCCTCATGAAGTATTTTTGAATGGTCTATGCACCCTTGTTCATCTTGATGTCCTTGAGTTTATTCTTTAAAGAAAGAATATGGTTCAAGTTTTGACTTCATACATCCCAACTAGCTTATCATACATTTCCTTAGACTTCTTTAACTTCGAAACATAAGTGATCAAATGATCTCTCAAAGAATAAATAATAATTTTCTTAGCTTTTATTTCAACTTTCTTGTACTTATAATTGATAGAAACAAAATCACTCTATAGAGGCTCAAGTACCTTGTATTCAACATATTCCATGACATCATTCTCTTCCAAAGTCAGATCCAACCTAGCCCTCCATGGACAAAAACTTGATGAGCCATTCAACTTCTCCTCAATCTTGAAATATGAGGTAGACATCTTGATCAAGTCAAATGGTATTCAATAACATACAAGGGTGATTGCTCATGTCTCCTTGGGCTTGTCTTCACCTCAACTCTGATACCATGATAATTTTTCAATGTTTTATGCTATTACAATCACTTTAATAATTTATTCTTTCATTAGAAATCACTTTTTCAAATTAATTTCAATCACCCTATGAAAATTAGCAATTATAGATAGAACAATAAACAATATGCACAATAGACAACCAAGATTAAATTAGACATGGAGATTTAGGTCAAAGAGCAGGGAAAAAACCCCATAGGGGGGAAAACCCAGCCATATTCTTCTTCTAATAGATGTTAAAGAAAGATACATAGTCCAAGTACATCCAAAAATTATTCAAATGTCAAAGCCTTTTCTTTCAAGTCAACCAATCCAATATCCAATCAAATATGAGAGATAAAGTCAAATATGGTCAAAGCACCAATTCTGCATTTTTCGACCCTCGTCAAAGTTTAGTCAACAACAGTCAACACAGCCCTAACCAATCAAGAGTCAATGATCAAAGTGCCTAGAAAAATTTAATTAAAGCAACAACAAACTTGGCCTTACTTAGTCAAACCCAGTCAAAATAGTCCACAAATCTACCTAAAAAATTGGCCAAAGTCAAAGTCAACATGTGGAAACCCTATCTTCAAATTTTCCTTCAATGTTGGTCAAAGTGCCTAGAAAAGTTCGGCCTTCTTCTCCCTGAATTTGACCTTCCATACCAGATCCAGAACCAATTCAAACCAAGATAAAAATTCCCAAAGTCAACACTAATCAAAGATTCCAAAACAAAAGTCAAACTTGGTCAACATATTTCTCTCTCTTCCTCTCGCAGATGTGAACTTAGACCCTACAATTTCATATTAGATCAAATCAATATAAGATGATTTGATGTGTGTGATGATGCCTCCAAGTGATGCCAAGATTGGTCTATTTATATGTGGTCTAGGTGGATGAATTTCTCCTTTAGGCCGACTTGTACTTTTTGAGGTGGCATGGTGTTACACATTATTTTGTCACCATGACATTTTACTGTTTATATGGGTTCATCAACACCTATATAATGCTCCCTTAGAAGTATACAACCCTAAATTTCCTAAACCAAGTCTTGAATTTGGAGAAAAGCTTGTAAAAATCATTAAAATATTGGTACCACACTTTTTCCTAGCTTTACCTACGGCACCGCATTCTTTTGCTCCAAACACTGCGGAGCTGACCGCACATTTTCTTCATTAAAAGTGCGGACCCCTGTAAAAGGTAATTTTAAGGTGGAAGTAAATTCTAGAATCCCAGCTGGTGAAATATTCTCCCAACTGGAAGCTTCTAGAATGTGTTATCCAGTCGAAGCCTTATTCCCTCCATTATCATGAACATTCATTCCTTCATAAAAGGAGCCTATTCCTTGGACTTTGGAACTTAATCCCTTGATAAGGGGACACTAGCCCTTCCATTTTGGAGCTGTAACCACTTTCCTTTTCCTATAAATTGAAGCTTTGGTTCAGTCTCAAGGGTACATGCTCACATATGTAAAACTTCTCTATGCATTTTGAATATACTTAAGTACTTGCTTTGTACTTAGTACTTGTATTAGAGAAGAGAAGTGCTGAAGAAATATACTCTTCTTTCTAGCTACGAGAACGATTACACACTCGTAGTTAGGCTGGTTCAAAGAGTGGAAGGGCTTATCAGGCCAAAGGGAAACGCTTGTTCCGGACCTCGAAAGGACCTGTATGACATCAAGGTGAACGCGGTTGTAAGAATCCTTCTTTAATTAAGAGATAATACAATTGGATCCTGTTTTCTCAATAAGTTGTTTATATGTTTACTTAAATGGCTTATTTCTTAAATTCCTTGATCATTAAGATAGATTTGTGATTTATGAATTGATATATGTTGCAGATGCTTTTGATTCTTTTCTATGTTTTTGTTTGTAGATCTCGAGAAGTGACTGCTTGGAGCAACGAAGGAAAGAATTCAACTAGCGTTGGACCATAGGTAGGTCCTCCCTTCGTCATATAGAATTCTTAATCATGTATAATCTAGAAGAAATAGTTTACATTTGTCCTGTTTGTTTCTAGCTATCTTTGTAATACTAGGGAGATCTGTCTTGTCCATACGAACGATTTATCTGCCTAACAAAATGGCGACTCCACTAGGGATTAGAACTTAGTTTTATTTTTCTTTGAGCTTGACTTTTGAAAGTATTTTTCTGATTTGATTAGTCTGTACTGGTTTGGGTTAATTAGCCTTAGAATCCCTGATAAGTTTGATTTAAGAATTTTTTAAATTTTCTTTAATTTTTTTGGGCTCTGCATTTTTTCTTGGAAAACAGTGTGGTATCATCTGCAGTTTCTCTGTGTAAACTGTGCGATGCCGCACCTTTTTGCACGAAAACCCGCGGACCCGGTGAAAATTTTTGAAAAAATTAAAATTCTCTTTTCTAGTACCAGCTTATAAGATTCTCTGTAATTACCCAGATTTGTATTTACTGTTAAAAGCCTTTTCTGAAAGCTTCTTCTAGCACTCCTAAGTTTTGAGTGATTTTCTAAAAATTTGCATTTTATCAGTGATTTTTTCTTTGTCTTTCGGTTGCTCAAAGATAAGAAACCTAGATATACCTTAGATCACTGGTATTTCATTATTTTCTTGCTAAGCCTCTGACTTTGTAGCAGAACTTTCTTTTATGAAAATTAGATTAAAGTTTTCATTTGCAATTCTTAAAAGACTTTTGGTTCATAAGTTTTCAATTTCACTTAAAACCACCATTGGATAATTTTGATTTATTGTTGGGATAAGCAAAGGATTTCTTGGTTAGATTACAAACTGAGCAAAACATCCTCAAAATTTTTAGAGTTTTTAGTTTTAAAAATTAAATCTTTAGAATTTTTAGAGTTCAAAATTAGTGTTTTTAGTTTTGAATTTCGATTTCTAAGTAATCATAATTTTCTTTTGGAAATTGTTTATTTGTAGTTTAAGACTTGAATGATTAAAAGGGATTTCTTTTGAGCAATTAGTCATTGAGTTCTCATAAAAAAGATTTATTTTCATGTATTCTTGTTTTAAAAGAAAGGATTGATGTTTTAGTAGCATTTTTCATTCCTCAACTCTTTCTTTTAGATAGGTTTCATTGAAAAGGAATGAATTGTTTCTCATATAGATGCATTTTAGTGTTTTTTGGAGTTGGGTCACTATACATCATTGAAGTTTCACTTTCATGCCCATTGTCCTAAGAAACAGCCAATTAAAGTTAATGCTTAATTAAAATCAACCTAGCAAATTCTTATTTTTCTAGGGCTCTTTCCACCAACATAGCTTAGGCTAGTGTCTTGGAATAGGTTTTAGTTAACTCTCCAAGATAGTTAAAACAAACAAGTATTCGAACTTGCGGTAGGAAAATTCCAATAGTAGCATCTATGCTCTGGGAAGCTCCTCTTAAAGGAGTCAAGCACGAGATCATATCCGAACCAGTGAGGTAATCAATCCTTCCTCATTGGGAACAATAGAAGATATACACATATTAACAACGGTAAACCTCGGATTGACCATTGTCGAGGAGCCTGGGGTCACTTGTCGGTAAACCTTGGATTATGTCAAGGAGCCTTCAAGGGGATTGAGCTTTATTACGCTGCCCTTGCATGTGCGTCGGATCATAGACTGTTCCCCCAGGTATATTTGTTTCTGTTGGTGACCTTAGTGGCCATAATCTATAGGATTCTTTCCCAAGGTGACGATGGAGGGAAGATCCCACTGTACCTGGAGCAGTTGTCGGTTAGACTCACTTGGACTCTCCGAAGGGTTATCTTCACTCGATATGGTTTAAGTGGAGAAACTTGCACCGGTTTGTTTCATTAAGCAGGTTGTCGGGGTAACTGTTCCAACTGCCATTTATGCATTAAAATACTACGATGTTGGATTTCATCAACAACTAGTGTTTTTAGTGCGTAAATATATTGTTTTTGAGTGGTTTGATCTCTTATATTTTATAGGTGTGTGATCATTTGTTTGTTTCTTAATGACCTTAGCATTTTTTATTGAGATTTTCTTTGATTGCATGTGTTAAAAGGTTTAATTGTGGTTGAATTACCGAAATGATCACACAGAACTCAGGGGAAACCCCCTGAGTATACACCTAGCCAATTAGAAGGACTTTAATCTCTGATACCAAATGTTATTAGTCGAAATGGATTAACGGAACAAGGAGAATCATCTATAATTCCTTATCCTGATTTTGAAGTAGATCAGTCTCAAGTAGCAAAACATATTCCACAAATGATTTCAATTTCTGAATTAACAGAAGTTGCTTCTGCAACAAGTGAATTATCACCTGAAGAACCTGAAATTTCTAAACCGGAAACTGAACCTGCTACATCAGAACCTACTTTAGAATTCACTAATCCAATTCTTGATTATCCTGATTCACCCAGAGTGAAGAATTTGATCACAGAAGATCTTCCTCTTGGTCTTATTAGTATTGAAGAAATCATTGATATAGAAGAAGAAGTAATTCTCTATTCAACTCAGGAAACTTTAGAACTTAGACAATGTGAATCAATTTTTTATAGTCCTTTTAGACAAGACGCTTGGTATTATTCGTTGACAGATTTTTTGCAAAATGTAGGTCTTCAGTATTCGCCACCCCGAATACCTTTTTACTCTACATCGATAGGTTATGGACCTCAGATAAAGATTTTGGGTGAGTCATCTATGTTTTCTGAATCGCCATAAACATTTCTCTATGGTGGTCCATCTATTCCTGCAGGCTATCAGTCGCTCTCTGGTACACACTCAGGAGCATCTCCTTTTCTGAGAAAATCAATGTCATCATCTGGGCTGAATGAATCAAATACTAGAACTTCGAACAATGAGCAAGTTTTTATGATGTCTGGAAATATTTAGAACCCCGCATCTCAAGGTAGTAATATACAGCCTGGGGGGCAATCTCAAAGTAGCCAAATACAGCCTGGGGGACAACCCCAAGGATAGTACATACCTCAAGGTCAAACTCGGGGACAATACATACCTCAGGGTCAATATCAACCCCAAGGACAATACATACCTCAAGGTCAACCCCAGGGATAATACATACCTCAAGGTCAACCCCAGGGACAATACGTCCCCCAAGGTAAATATCAACCTCAGGGCTAGTACATGCCCCAAGGTCAATATCAACCTCAAGGACAGTATCCTACTCAAGGATTGCAACCTCCTTTAGCACAATTGTTCTATCAAGAACAACAAATGTTACAAGGAGGTGTAAATTATCCAGTTAATTATCAACCATCTGTTCAACCTAGTTATGGGTCGTCTTATGTACAACCTTCAAGGGGACCCTCATATCCCGGAATGGTGTGGGATCCATCACAAGTTCAATAGAACTTACAACCAAATATGCAAGTACCTTATTATCAAGCAGGACAACCTGTTGGTTACATTCAACCCCAACAATCAGTCCAGCCTTCTATTCCAACACTTGCATCTGGTCCTATTCAGCAACCTGGTCCAAGTACACCTACGACTCCACCGTAATCAGCTGTTCAAGCTTCTGTTCAACCTATCACACATATTCCTGCAGTGTCTACAGTTCTTGTTTCATCTGCCCCTCAAACATCGATACAGACTCCTCAGGCTTCTATCACGCAGTCTGGACCGAAAATCCAGACTACTGTTCAAATACATACAGGACAAACTGGTACAAGTACAATAATAACGATTCAACCTCAATTTACTTATCAACAATATTAGGGGCCGTATCAATATGGATCTGTTCCACAAAATCCAGTTTACCCGCAACAACCATAACCTGGATATACATATCAAACACCTGTTCAACCATAGTATGGTTTGGTTATTGTTGTGCCTCAATCTAGTCTCCTAAATTGAGCTCATTTAATTGTCAACCAGGATTTGTAAACTGCTGAAGTGAAATGTACCATATGTACCTAGGTGCTTGTTTCCTAGTGCGTTGTATGTAGTGTTTTGTGATGTTTTGGTCTTTTTTGTTGATTTATGATGTTTTTGGTCTTTTGAAGTTTTATGTTTACAATGAAAATGCCTAGAAAACTAATGAAAAGAGAGTGGTAGTCAAAAACACAGTTGAGCCTAATGTATGGAATGGAAAATGTAATCAAAAACACTGAAACAATATCTAAACTATGACTGAATAGAAACAAGAGCTTGATGATGACTTTTTAAACAAATGACACAAACTAGACTTTGAGAAATGATCACTTAAATATGCAAATTTTCTAACTAGACAATCAGACACTAATCATGATGCAACATTCTATTCTAAACTCATCTATTCATGACTAATTTCTAGTTCTATTCTGCAATTTCAATTGAAGGTCAAAGTCTATTCTTCAAGAGTTATTGGTTTCTTTTCAGGGTAGTTCTGTTGAGGAAAAGCTCTGTTTATAGTGAGGAATTTGCAGAGATATTTCAGACCTTGTAATGATGTTATCTTCTGTTCCTAAAGTTATGGATCATTGATAGTTTTCAGAACAAAAAGATATTTTTAAATAATGAAGGCTGTCTTAGGAATCCTATCAACTAAAATGATCTACTGTGCAAAGGGTGACAGTGTGACTATGAGATATGAATGCAATGAATTGATTTAAACATGAGCTTAAGATGCTTCTAAACTAGAACAATGTTAAACCATAAGCCATCATCAAACTTTGAAATGAAGTAGCTGGACATGAATTAAATGCAAAATGAAACTCCGGAGAATTCTAATTAACATGCACTATCCTATGAAGTTACACAATCAGTTTGTTCATCATGAGGGATATTTTGGAAGAGTTCCTTCTTGTGGAAGAGGTAGAACAATTTTGATTGTGGACTTGTATGCAATTGAAAGCAATGAACTGAAAGCAAATGAAACTAAGTTGTCACATCACAGTCATATCTTGAACTTCTTAAGGATGTCTTGGAAGAATTTCTTCTTATGGAAGAGTGATTAGGACAAGTGCAACTATGATAGTGAAGACTAAAAACTACAACTAATTCCTATGACACTATAGCTATTCATCATTCATTGTTAAGATTTATTGGAAAAATGTCTTCTTGTGAAAGAACTATGATGAATATAACTACAGTCTCTAGTTAAAAACAGATACAACTTCTATCCTACAGTACCATAGTCATTAAACATTCATTGTTTTGATTTATTGGCAAAGTGTCTTCTTGTGGAAGAACTGGAACGAATTATGGCTACAGTAGCTAGCTAAAAAAAATACAAATCCTATCCTACAGTACCATAGTCATTAAACATTCATCGTTTTGATTTATTGGCAAAGTTTCTTCTTGTGGAAGAACTGGAACGAATTATGGCTACAGTAGCTAGCTAAAACAAATACAAATCTAACTGATATCCTACAATACCATAGTCATCAATCATTCATCATTTTGGTCTGTTGGAAGAATTTCTTCTTATGGAAGAACTGGAACGAATACGACCACAGTATATAAAACACGGCAACTACTAATTCAATATGCAAAACGTAAAGACAGCTAGGAAAAACTTATCTAGTTTACGCTAAGGAAATCCGTTCAAGGGGCAGGGGCCCTCTACCACTGGACGGCATTCAACTTCACAATTAAATCACGTCTTCAAGATAATTTTGTCTGCTCCATTAACAATGCAATAGTCTGAACATAATGCTCTGTGTCTTAAAATACGTAACACAGAGTTTTACACCAAAATCTAGCAACAAATCTACACAAAATTTCTAACTAAGCTCTCGGCCTATTCAAGAGTTTTTAAAGTAAATGCAAGTAACAATAATTACAATAATTTAGGAATGATGTCTTCCTAATCCAAATCATCTTAGGAGTCTTTAAGGTGGCTGCGTAAAAGAGAAAAGACACCTAGACTGTAACAGTCCTAGTAGGAGTCTTCTTTCACAAATGTGTTCCCACGTGCATAACCGTACACAGAATTCATTTCCTCTTCCATGACGAGCAACACACCATGTAGGCACGACGTGGATCATGCCCATATGCGTTTTTCCTCAAGAGGCCACCTGGAACATGCTCAAACATAAAGGTAGCTGCAGAATCGCCGGTTAGCTACGGAATGCATGCATTCTGCAGCTAGTTCCGGTCAAAATGCTTAACAATGGAAACAATCACAAAATTCAACAAGTCAGTTATGTAAACCATTCTAGAAGTAATTATAACTATTTTTATTGATCAATTGGGTTTAAAATGGAAATGGACAAGGGAAAAATGAGGTAAAATGAGGTGAAGGAAAGCACAAATTTGAGGCTCAACATACCCCCACTTCTGTCTCTTTGCATGTCCTCATGCAAATTATCCTATGAATTCTGAGGCTTCTGCAAGGACATCTAATCCCCTTCTTTTCCTTTGTCTGCATGCTAAAGGCCTTCTGGGTTTTCTGATCACAAGTTTGAACCTGAGGTTTGTGAGTGCTCTGATCAACTTTCTGTTCCTTGTCTTCATCTTCTCATTGGTTCTCTCCACTTTGTCTATATGCAGGGATAAGGTTGAGTTCATGTCAATCTTGAGCTTGATTTGATCTTTGAGAATTTCATTCTCATTTCTGATGTGTCTATTCAACACTTCCAACTCATACCTATCCCTCCTCAATATATCAATTTCAGTTAGTGGAGGACTGGGGGTTCTCTCTTCTCTTTCTGAAGCTGTTCTTTCTAAAGTTTCCACATAATCATAGATTTCCTGTTGAGCAGGATCAATCTCGGGGGTGCCTTCATAAAAATCTTCATCATCATACTCTTCCATAGATGTTTCTTCATCTTCAATATTGATTACCCCTGTTTGTTTGATTGATGTTTTCTTCAGTTTTCCTTTTAATCTGTGGCTTCTCCTAAGTTGAGAGGAACCCTCCCCTTTTTCCATAACAGATTCCTTGATTTCCTTCTCTGCCTTGAGTTGACTCTTGATTCTAGTCAACTTCTCGAGAATGACTTCTTCACTGCTTTCTTGAACCGGTTTGTCAATTTTACCTGTTGGAGTCCTCCATCTCCTACTTCTCTTTGTGGCTTGTGGTTCAGGTGATAGTTCTTTTGCTTCCTCAAAATGATTTCTTATTAAGAAATCACACCATGTATCATTTGATTTAGATAGATGATGCTCAATTAAAATTTTTACTAACCCATGATGATACAGGGTTGTTTCCAAAAACTGAACTCTTCTCTGAACACAGGAAGCCATTTTCTTCAGACTTTGATACAAGAAATATGGTAAATTCAAATCTTCTCCTAGAAAATGCAACATTAGTCTCATATGTAGACATAAAATGTCCCATACCTACCTTCACATGTAACAAATTTTTGTAAAAGAAGTAGTATATTCCTCCATTTGCTCTTCAATGCTGTACTGGGAATTCCCTTCTTGAACACACTAACATCCATGTTTGGTGATTTTAGGATTTGTTTCCATGAGTCATTATGGAATTCCCTATTTTTAAACCATCTTTCCCCAGCTCTGGATAATCCTGTAGCCTCTGCTATAAAAGCTTCATTAACAGTAAACTTAACATTTCCTATTTCAACCTCAGTGCCTTGGAATGATCTAGCAAACGTTTTGGTGACTTCCTTATGGCAACCATTAAACTTTTCCAAGAATTGGAGCCATCCTATTTGTTGTAGCATCTCCTTGCATTGTGGATAACCTTCTAAATATTTTGATCCTATAGGCTCAATCCTTACGATGAAACCCATGATTTTTCACTATCAATTAACACTCTTCTCTATCCACAAAACAATGGCTTTTACTTTCGGATTAAAATGGCTTCAATCTCTAAAAAAAAATGGCTTCAATTTTGGAAGAACATACCTTTGAAATAGCTACAGTCTTAAAAATCTCTGGTTTGTATGCCTCTGTTTGGAAAATGCCTTCGAATCCTCGGACTGATGTACTTCTGTTGAACCTTGGAATGATATGGAAGCAATTTCAATTTTCAGGCTAATGTGTCTCTGATAGACAGTGGTAGATGATTCCAAATTTCTTTTTGTGCAATACCTCCGTCTCTGGTAACAGAAGACTTCAAACTCAATCACTGAAAAACGCTTCTGTTTCTAGTAACACCAGACTTCAAACTCAACCTCTGTCTCTAGTAGCAAATGGTATGCTTCAAATTCAACACTACAACCTCTCTGTCTCGGATAACAATAACTTCAAAACCAGTCACTACCACACCTCTGTCTTTGGTAATAACAGACTTCAAACTTCAATTACTACCATACCTCTGTTTTTGGTAGCAAAGTCTTCAATTTTAGCACCTCTGTCTTCTGGTAGCAAGAGGCTTTAAACTCTTCACGGCCACAATTCTGTGTTGACAATGCAATGCTCCGAACTTTGTTCTCAGTGATATGCTCTCTGTTCAGTGAGTTCTCACACCGTTATGCTTGCAATGTACCTCTTTTGTTCTGTCCCTGATGATAATAATGCTTCTGCCTTCGGAATGTAATACTAGCTACGGAATGACGTTATGGCAAATGGTCACGGCATAGAGTGGTGAAGTGAGGTGGAGGAATGCATTAATGATTTGAGGAGACAGCGGAGGATTTACGACGGCAGGAAAAATCTTCATCATTAAAGAACTTGGTTAAGAGTCGTGGGAATTTCAAATGATTTGGCCGTTCCACCGCTCAAATGCTATTGGATAGAAAATTTGAATTGGAAATTTTAATACAAAGTCTATAGAGGGTTTTGTTTGGTGTTTGATCAATAAAATAATTAAAACAACTCTTTGAATAATTTCACAACTAAACTATGCTAAATTTTCATGAATTGCCATCGTAATTTAAATTTTTTACCTCTTCCCTTGATGTTTGTGTAGCCTTTGTCTTCTCTGCTCATCTTTGGAGGAATCTTTCACTATTTTCTTGATGTCTTTGATTCATGAATTCTCTGGATCACTTTGTTGTAACTCTGATGTCTGCTGGTTGATGTCTTCGGGATTTGTAGCTGTGAAAAACTATCGGGCTGCAGAAAGGCCGATCAGCTACAGAATGTACACTGAGCTGCAGAATGTCCCTGTAGAACACTTTTATTATGAAAATGAAATGTTTCTGGGAGATGGGTGAAATGTTTATGAAAATGGATGAAATGGATGATGGATTATGAAGTGGATAATGAAATAAGAATGGATTCAGTTCATGGAATGAAGGAACATAAGGGCTGTACTGCAATTCATGGCATATTTTTATTCTCTTGCAGCAAGATATCAAATTCTATGTTTTGACATGAAAATGAAGTGAATGGAAGATGGAGTGAAATGAATGAAATGGAATGGAGTGAGATGTGAATGATGGATGAGATGAAGTATGGATGGATAGTGAATGGAATGAGATGAAATGAATCATAAGTACTATGGCACTGAACTTATGATTTTTATAACAACTGCTTAGAAACAAAAATGGGAAAAGTTAGAGTGTCAGAGAAACTCTGATTTTCACCCTATCTTTTCTGTATAAACATGCCAATTAGTGATTGGTTTTCATGTTTATACCTTTATTTTATTATATATATATATATATATATATATTTTATTTTATTTTTTCAAAAGAGAAATGCTTCAGAAAATTTAATCAAGTTGATGAAGAAGAGAGACTCTTCTTCATTAACTTCACATCATTGTCTCTTTGGAACTTCTTGACAAACTCTTCTCTTGAGAGTGGCTTGTGGTATAGCTTCAGTCTATGGCCATTCACAAGAAAAGTGACCTCCTCTTCATCTATAGTTCTGATTTTTACTGCCCCATTATCAAAAATTCGAACAATTTCATATGGCCCAAGCCAATGTGTCTGAAATTTTCCTTGAAAATCCTTGAATTTTGAATCAAACAAGAGAGCCCAATCACCCTCTTTAAATTTCTTCTCTTTGATGTACTTGTCATGCCATCTAGCCCTTTGTTGTTGGACTAGACTCGTTTTCTGAACTGCATCTTGTCTGATCTCATCCAATTCATTAATTTGCTCCAGTCTATGCTTCTGTGCCTCCGTTAGATCAAGTCCTAGCTGAACTGCCATCTTGAATGTTTGGATTTGGAACTCTATAGGAAACAAAACTTGCTTTCCGTAAACAAGCTCATAAGGAGTATGGCCTGTTGTGTTTCTCCATGTAGTTCTATAGGCCCACAAGGCTTCAGGAAGCCTATCTACCCAATCTCTTCTATGTAGATGAGCAGTCTTTGTTAGGATACCTTCAATGACTTTGTTAGTGGATTCCACTTGACCATTTGCTTGTGGATGATAAGGAGTAGATGTTCTATGTCTGATTTTGTACTTCTCCATCATTTGCTCCACTAGCCTTGATGTAAATTGAGCTCCTTGATATGTAACAATTTCCCTTGGGACACCAAAACGAGTAAAAATATCCTCAAAAAGAAAAGTAACTACAGATGATTCATTAGCAACAAGTAATGGTTTAGCTTCTACCCACTTAGTAACATAATCGGTGCAAACTAATATGTATTTCTTTTGTCTTGATGGAGGACTAATAGGTCCTACAAAATCCAAGGCCCATTTTTCAAAAGGTTCAATGTGTACCTGAGGTTGTAATGGCATCTCACCTGAAGGAGAAGGTTTCCCTACCCTTTGGAAACTGTCACACTTTTTGACATACTCTTTAGCATCTTTAAACAAGGATGGCCAATAATATCCTAAATTAAGGATTTTATAGGCTGTCCTCTTATCTGCAAAGTGTCCGCCACAAGGTTCATCATGACATGCCTTGAGAATCTCAGGCATCTCATCTTCACGAACACACCTTCTAATGATCAAATCTGGACCTGTCTTGTAAAACTCATTAGCAACCCATGAATATTTTGCACTATCACAAATGATTTTTCTTTTATCCCTTACATTCATAATTGAAGGAAATTTTTCTGAAACTAAATAATTAGCAATATCAGCAAACCATGGAGTTTGAGTAGAGATTGCAAAAAGATATTCATCGGGAAATTGATCTTCAACCGGAGTGTCATCTTTGATATTTTGGAGTCTAGATAGGAAATCAGCTACTGTGTTTTGTTTTCCAGGCCTATCTAGAATAGTAATGTTGAATTCTTGTAAGAGCAACAACCATCTTATAACTCTACCATTAGTGATTGATTTTTTCATTAAATATCTAATTGCAGAATGATCAGTGTGAACAAAAGTTTCATAGCCTGTTATATAGTGTCTAAATTTGTTTATGGCATGAACAACAGCTAAAAACTCTTTTTCAGTTACAGTATAGTTTAACTCTGCAGGAGTCAAAATTTTACTGGTATAATAGATGGCATAGGGAATCAAATCTTTCTGTCCCAATACTACTCCTAGAGCTGTATCGGAAGCATCTGTTGAGATATGAAAAGGTAACTTCCGGTTAGGTCCCCTTAATATAGGTGCTTCAGAAATTTTGGTTTTCAGGGTTTCAAAAGCTAACTGGCAATCAGAAGTCCACTTAAATTCACAATCTTTGGTGAGTAATTTGAAAAGAGGAGATGCTATTTTGGTGAAGTTTTCTATAAATCTCGGATAGTACCCCGTAAATCCTAGAAAACTTCTTACATCTCTTTGACAACTTGGAATGGATAGGTTAGAAATAACTTCAACTTTCGCTTCATCAACTCTAATCCCATCCCCTGAAATGTGGTGCCCTAAAACAATACCTTCAGTGAACATCATAAAACATTTTTCATGACTAAGTGAAAGGTTTGCTTCTTGACATCTTTTAAGACTTTTTCCAAGTTTTCTAAAGCCTCTTCAAATGTGTCCCCATAAACTGTGAAATCATCCATGTACACCTCTACACAGTCATGTATTAGATCAGAAAAAATTCCTAATACTGCCCTTTGGAATGTTGCAGGTGCATTGCACAATCCAAATGGCAATACTCGGTAGGCATAGGTACCCCAAGGACAAGTAAATGTGGTTTTATCTTGGTCTTCAAGTGCTACTTGGAGTTGATTGTAACCACTAAACCCATCTAGGAATGAAAAGTACTTTTTACCTGCTAATGTATCTAATACTTGATCTATGAAAGGTAAGGGAAAATGGTCTTTAAGAGTAGCTTTATTCAGTTCTTGGTAGTCAACACACACCCTCCATTTTCCATTTTTCTTTGGCACAATTACCAAAGGAGAAACCCACTGACTATCTGAAATAGGATAGATGAAATTAACATTTAACAATTTTTGCAATTCCTCTTTAACAATTTTCCTAAGATTTGGATTCATCCGTCTTTGAGGCTGTCTGATTGGTTTGCAATTTGCCTCTATATAGATGTGATGAGTACAAGTCTTGGGACTTATCCCTTTCATGTCAGTGTATTCCCATGCATATGCAGAAGAATGTCTCTGTAATACTTTGACTAGTTCTTCTTGTTGAGATTTTTTCAGGTTTTTGTTTATATTCAAGGTCTTGCCTGGAAAAATTTCACTTGTAGAACTGCCAAATTTGTCCATAGAATGAAGAGACATCTGTCTAGATGACAAGAACTCAATATTGGATTTCTCTTGAAATGATTCTTGTTTGTGTTCTGGAGAAGATTCAAAATTTTCTAGAGTATTCAAAATTTGATTATCTTCACTAATTTCTGAAATTGTGAAGAGTGGTTGCAAATATTCTTCATCCTCTATCCATTGAGTGTCATCTAGATCTGTAATTGTCCTAGCTGGAGGATATAAAGTAAATTTCTTTGTTGAACTTCCATCAGAAATATACATATCACCGGACCTACAACTAATAAAAGCATCAGCTGTATCTAACCAAGGTCTTCCTAGTATAACAGGATGGCCTCCTAGATTATTCTTGGGTGTAAGGATCATGAAATCCACAGGGTACTCCCAAGAGTCTAGGGACACTGGAATGTCTTCTATTACCCCATCTGGTCTGATCACAGATCTATCTGCTAATTGTAATAGTGTGGGTGTAAAGAGAAGATTAGGAAGTTTCGGTTTGTCCATGATTTGTCTACTCATGATATTTATTGCTGCTCCTAAGTCAATGAGTGTGTTTTGAATTTCAATTCCATTGATGTGAATTTTGACAATTGGATTTCCTGGGTCAAGGTACTTTGGAATAGTAATCTTACCCATCATAATATCTGCTATTTGTCCTACCAGTTGAATTTTCTTGGTTTCTCTTATTCTTTTCTTTGTTGTCTTCATACTCAACTCCTTTATTGTTTTGGCTAAAATTGAGATTTCCTTGATGGCTTGCAATAATGGAATTTTAATGCAAACATTTCTCAATTCATCCAAGAAATCATAATTAGGCACCATTATTTGTTTTTCTACACCTTTGTCAATTTGTAATCTTTCCGGAAAGGGAGGTGTAGAAGTAGATGTGGATGGTTTCTCTAATACTGGAGTTGGGCTTATTGGATCTTTTTGTTTCAGTTTTTCAATGTTTTGGCCTTGAAAGGATGTTTCTTCCTCAAGACTTTTATTAACCCGTAGGGAGTCTTCCTCAGAATTATCTTGTTCTTGTATGATCACGGAAGGTTTCCTCTTCTCAAGTATCCTTCCAGACCTAAGTTGAACATCACTAAGGTCTAGAGGAGTAATTAAATAAGTTGGAAATTGTTGTCCTTCTATCATGTATGTATTCTGAGGATTCTTATTATTGGGGTTTGGGATGGGCTGAGCTGGTAATTGATTGGATTTTTGAGGGAATGGTAATGGAAGTGGTTGATTTTGATGAGGTTGGTTCTGATGATGTTGTTGAGAATTTTGTTGAAAATTTTGTTGAAGATTTTGAGGAAAATTTTGTGGGTATGGTGGATAGGATGGTGGATACTGATAATATGGAGAGTATCTTCCATAGGGACCTTGTGATCCTTGTGCCCAAGCTTGAGATTGATTTTGAAATTGGGGCCAAGGTTGCTGCCAAAAATTCCAAGGTGGAGGTTGATTATACATTTGATCATGAAATCCCTGTGTCTGAGATCCCTGCCAAGGTCTTCTAGATACAAAGTTAAGAGATTCTGTGGAATCTGTAGGATTTTCTTCTTGAAAAACAGCCTTGAGACCAGGAAGAGAAGGACAATTCTTGGTCTCATGTTTCTCGGAACAAATAACACAGGTTTCTACAACTTTTACATCCAAAGGGCACTCTCTCAAGGCATGTTTCTTCCTACATTTGGGACAAAAGATTGCAAAGGCATCAGATTCAACCTTTTGCTTGTTTTGTATCTTGAGGGTGTCTATTTGTTCACTAAGACTCCCTAAGATGTCAGATTTAAAATCATCAAGCATGTGTCCTATTTCTGATCTACTTACTGTCCCAGAAGCAGATTTACTTGCTCTTGCAAGAGCGGATCTCTTGGACCTTTGACAGTTTTGGATTTCCCCCTGGAAAGGTTGATACATAACTCAGATATTTCAGGTAATGTGAGTTGTGATATATCCCCTTTTCCCATCATGTTAAGGATATCCAACCATTCATCCCTAATGGTTTTCAGCAAAAGAGATTTTAAAGTGTCTTGATCTAGGTTTTCCATTTGTGCCCTTTTTATGTTGTATTTAAATCTTTCCAACAAATCTTCTAAGTTTTCATCTTCTTTTTGTATCATCTTGAACACTTCTTCCTTATGATTAACCGGCATACAATAATCCAAGTATCTCTCTAGAAATTCTTGTTTCATGTCTTCCCATGTCCTAATGGAACTACTGCTTAAGCTCATAAACCACTTCAATGATGCTCCTTTCAGAGTTGAAGGAAATAATTTCAATTTTTGGGCATCTTGAAGGTAGTCATAAGTCCTACACAGTACTTCAAATTCGAATAAGAAAGTTTCAGGATCCTCGGTTTTAAGTCCATAGAAGTTCGGAAGGACAGAAGGTGAAATGTTTTTCATGGTTGTATTGGTTTCTCCATCAAGTATAGGGAACCCAAAAGAGCTTCCTATTATACCTCTTCCTCCATCTGCACCTCTACCTCCTCTTCCTCCTTCTCCTCTACCTCTTCCTCTACCTCCTCCAAATGTGTTTTCTCCATTAACAACTCCTTCTCCTCCTTCTTCTGCCATGGTTGACTCTCCTGTGGAAGTAGAAAGGTTTGTATCCTCAACAAAGGTTTTTGGATCCTCTTCTATGGCAGGTTCAGTGGATGAAGTGGAAGGTTTCTCTAATGGAATAGGTGACCTTAGATCTTCTAGAAGTCCAGGATCGGTAAAGGATGGAAGATGGGTTTGAGTTGAAGGTGTACTAGTTCTGGATCTAGATGAAACAAGTGGTGTTCTAGATGTCAAACTTCTGCCTCTGCTGCTTATAAATCTTCCTCTTGAATCTCTCTCCCTACGCATAAAATTGTTTTTGGATGCTAAGAAACAAAAGTTACCTAGTTTTCACTTCCCCGGCAACGGCGCCAAAATGTTGTGCCTCAATCTAGTCTCCTAAACTGAGTTCATTTAATTGTCAACCAGGATTTGTAAACTGCTGAAGTGAAATGTACCATATGTACCTAGGTGCTTGTTTACTAGTGCGTTGTATGTAGTGTTTTGTGATGTTTTGGTCTTTTATGTTGATTTATGATGTTTTTGGTCTTTTGAAGTTTTATGTTTACAATGAAAATGCCTAGAAAACTAATGAAAAGAAATTGGTGGTCAAAAACACAGTTGAGCCTAATGTATGGAATGGAAAATGTAATAAAAAACAATGAAGCAACATCTAAACTATGACTGAATAGAAACAAGAGCTTAATGATGACTTCTTAAACAAATGACACAAACTAGACTTTGAGAAATGATCACTTAAATATGCAAGTTTTCTAACTAGACAGTTAGACATTAATCATGATGCAACATTCTATTCTAAGCTCAT
This sequence comes from Pinus albicaulis, assembly GCA_034641835.2. Taxonomy (NCBI): domain Eukaryota; kingdom Viridiplantae; phylum Streptophyta; class Pinopsida; order Pinales; family Pinaceae; genus Pinus; species Pinus albicaulis. The sequence continues at coordinate 261,748,596 of CM076569.1, forward strand.
CTATTTCATGACTAATTCCTAGTTCTATTCTACAATTTCAATTGAAGGTCAGAGTCTATACTCCAAGAGTTATTGGTTTCTTTTCAGGGTAGTTCTGTTGAGGAAGAGCTCTGTTTATGGTGATGGATTTGCATAGATATTTCAGACCTTGAAATGATGTTATCTTCTGTTCCTAAGGTTATGGATCACTGATGGTTTTCAGAAAAAAAAGATATTTGTAAATAATGAAGGTTGTCTTATGAATCCTATCAACTAAAGTGATCTACTGTGCAAAGAGTGACAATGTGACTATGAGATGTAAGTGCAATGAATTAATTTAAACATGAGCTTAAGATGCTTCTGAACTAGAACAATGTTAACTATAAGCCATCATCAAACTTGAAACGAAGTAGCTGGACATGAATTAAATGCAAAATGAAACTCAGGAGCATTCTAATTAACATGCATTATTCTATGAGGTTACACAATCTGTTTGTTCATCATTAGTGATATTTTGGAAAAGTTCCTTCTTGTGGAAGAGCTAGAACAATTCTGACTGTGAACTTGTATGCAATTGAAAGCAAATGAACTGAAAGCAAATGAAACTAAGTTGTCACATCACAGTCATATCTTGAACTTCTTAAGGATGTCTTGGAAGAATTTCTTCTTGTGGAAGAGTGATTAGGACAAGTGCAACTATGATAGTGAAGACTAAAAAACTACAACTAATTCCTATGACACTATAGCTATTCATCATTCATTGTTAAGATTTATTGGAAGAATGTCTTCTTTTGAAAGAACTATGATGAATATAACTACAGTCTCTAGTTAAAAACAGATACAACTCCTATCCTACAGTACCATAGTCATTAAACATTCATTGTTTTGATTTATTGGCAAAGTGTCTTCTTGTGGAATAACTGGAACGAATTATGGCTACAGTAGCTAGCTAAAACAAATACAAATCCTATCCTACAGTACCATAGTCATTAAACATTCATCGTTTTGATTTATTGGCAAAGTGTCTTCTTGTGGAAGAACTGGAATGAATTATGGCTACAGTAGCTAGTTAAAACAAATACAAATCTAACTGATATCCTACAATACCATAGTCATCAATCATTCATCATTTTGGTCTGTTGGAAGAATGTCTTCTTATGGAAGAACTGGAATGAGTACGACTATAGTATATAAAACATAACAACTACTAATTCAATATGCAGAACGTAAAGACAGCTAGGAAAAACTTATCTAGTTTACGCTAAGGAAATCCGTTCAAGGGGCAGGGGCCCTCTACCACTTGACGGCATTCGACTTCACAATTAAATCACGTCTTCAAGATAATTTTTTCTGCTCCATTAACAATGCAATAGTCTGAACATAATGCTCTGTGTCTTAAAAGACGTAACACAGAGTTTTACACCAAAATCTAGCAGCAAATCTACACAAAAATTTCTAACTAAGCTCTCGGCCTATTCAAGAGTTTTTAAAGTAAATGCAAGTAACAATAATTACAATAATTTAGGAATGATGTCTTCCTAATCCAAATCATCTTAGGAGTCTTTAAGGTGGCTGCGTAAAAGAGAAAAGACACCTGGACTGTAACAGTCCGAGTAGGAGTCTTCTTTCACAAAATGTGTTCCCACGTGCATAACCGTACACAGACTTCATTTCCTCTTCCATGACGAGCAACACACCATGTAGGCATGACGTGGATCATGCCCATATGCGTTTTTCCTCAAGAGGCCACCTAGAACATGCTCAAACATAAAGGTAGCTGCAGAATCGCCGGTTAGCTACAGAATGCCTGCATTCTGCAGCTAGTTCCGGTCAAAATGTTTAACAATGGCAACAATCACAAAATTAAACAAGTCAGTTATGTAAACCATTCTAGAAGTAATTTTAACTATTTTTATTGATCAATTGGGTTTAAAATGGAAATGGACAAGGGAAAAATGAGGTAAAATGAGGTGAAGGAAAGCACAAATTTGAGGCTCAACAGTTATTCCTGGTTATCTAGGAGGTAATATGATTCCAAATGCACATCCTATTCCAGGTTATCCTGGATATCCTCCTCCTGGAACTGGTTTAGCTTCACAAAGTTATCCGCAAGACCCTACCCATCGATTACCGTTCATAGCAACTTTGGATTTACTGGATTTGTCTCGCCTTATGAATGATCCTGTCTATTATCATCCATACTGGCCACCAATGCCTCATAAGTTGCCCAGTGACATTCCGAAATTTGAAGCAAAATTAGGAGAGGATCCTTCTAATCATGTTATGACTTACCACCATTGGTGCGCATCTAATTCTTTAATTGATGATTCTATTAGACTTAGACTTTTTCAGAGAACATTAATAGGATTAGCTACTAAGTGGTACTTCGAACTACCATGAGGCTCATTTAACAACTTTAATGCTTTATCAAATGCCTTCTTAACTCATTTTCAGTTGCCAGTCAGATACGACAATGGGACGGAATTAGTAACTTCGCTAAAACAATCTTCGTCCACATATATATCAGATCATATTCATGAATGGAGACGTAGAAGACGTTTTGTAAAAGTTTTTATTCCGGATCAAATATTGGCAGAATGGTTTGTTAAAACCTAAAATCACTGAATATGTAGCTAAAGCAGGCATTGTTATGGAAGAACAAGTTATTTCTCAAGCTTAATATCTAGACTTGGTATATACCCAGTCATGTACTCTATATGAGAAAATCCCTAATTTACCACGACCTGGTTAGTTAACTGAAACTCCTTCAGGGTCTCATGTCGCTGATGGTGTAATCGGTTCAGTTGCTACAATTAACAACAAGAAGAAATCCTCAAAGGTTACTTCTCCTATACTAAATTTACCTGATTCACCAAAAGGAGAATCTTCCTTGGAAGCTACTGCCAATATTCACATTGTAGATTCATCTACTAAGTCAAAATCAGGAAAAAATAAGAAAGGGAAGAAAAATAATAAACAGACCTCATCTCCTAAATAAAAAACTAATAAAAGTGAATCAAATGATGACAAGTGGAAATCTCGTTATCCTTGTCTTATCTGTGACAAGGATCATTTCACCAAGGAATGTCCACATAGGGAAGAAGTTTCTAAGTTCATTAAAGGTTCACCCACTCCTGCTATCTTGAAGGATCCCTTTCTAATTCAAGATAGTAGAATGATTGGATCTTCTTCTACTCCATTAGAAGAGATTTTGATGGTTGTAACTCGATCACAAGATTACAGTAGTAAAAATCTCGTTACTGGTAAAGAAGCAGAAAATTCTAATTCTACACTAGCTGCATCTACTTCAGTTTACGATCTGCTTCACATCGAAAAACCGAATCCTGAATTAGTAATCAAACCGCCTCCTAAAGGTGTACTTCGTAAATCAGCTTTCAATCCACATGCGAGAGCTACTCAGAATTACAACATTGTCGAAGATTTGGCAATTTCCCCTTCGGCACTGTCGGCTTTGGAAGTGCTGCAATCATGTCCAACACAGAGAAAATTACTATTGTCAGTTTTAGGAGCTATAGATCTGTAGGATTTGAACCTTATGATCTTTGATTTAGAAAATTTTACTCCTCACCTACCCCATCAAATGGCTTTCCAGATTCCAGTGTTAGTAAAAAACACACGTTGCTTTCATACTATCATTAATGAAGGGGCATCTATGTGTATTATGTCGTTGAGTTGTTGGAAATCCCTAGGTTCTCTGACACTTAACTGATCTCTGACCATCCTTAAAGCTTTTGATGAAAGAGGATTCCATCCTTACGGTATTTTACAGGATCTATGTATAGAGGTCGAAGGGAAAATTGCTAATCTAGATGTAGAAGTAGTTGATGCTCCTCTAGATTACAACCTTCTCATGGGTTGAAATTGGTCTTATGCTATGATTGCTGTAGTGTCTTCCATCTTTCGGATAATCGTGTTTCCTCATCAAGGAAATATTGTGAAAGTCAATCAACTCTCGTATTATTCGTCCGATCCAGCTTCTACGGATATTATTCAGCATGTTGGAAAAACAACTATTCCTTATAAGGATGTAGGAGTAGGCTTGATTAAAGATTCCGCTTTGTTGGGAAATTTTTCCTTGCCTCCACCTAACGTACCGCGTACTATAGCTAATATCAATATGATTACATCAAGCACTATTCCATTTGATGACGCTTGGATAGTGCCTTTAGAGTCAGAACTGGATTCGTTTGAAGGCATGATGCCTTTGAGTCCATTTGAATTAGCATAACAAGCAGTACAGTAGTTTTCCAATCCACCATCAACTATCACTGACCCTATGAATGTGGTCAATGAAGAATCATTTTCACATTCAAGCTTAGCTATAACATCAATTCCGGATTCTTTTCAAGAAGTGTTTTATTCTGACGAAAATATTCGCGAATTTTTGTCAATAGATGATTTACCATGGGATGATCTTCATCATAGGTCATCATTTTTACCTAAGCTTAATAGATTTGAAGATAATTTTTCATCTATTTTCAACATTGACTATGTCAACCACAGAATCCGATATCGATCACAAATTCAGATTCTGAAGTAAATTTAGGGAATATCTCTTCAACGATTCCTATTGACATATTAGTAAAACCATGAATTGTTGAAAACATTCATATAGGCGCTTCTTGTACCAAAGTTGAAATTGATATATACAAAGCCCTATTTCAATAATTCCACGACGTTTTTTCCTGGTATTATGAAGAAGTGCTAGGAATTGACCCTAAAATTGTTGTTCATGAAATCAAAACATATCCGGATGTCGGTCCTTTTGCAAAATGGGGCATTGGTTTCATTACATGTAACCCTCACTCAGTCGAGGGGCATGGGTATATTATTCTTGTAGTAGATTATTTTACCAAATGGGCCGAGGCGATGCCTAAATTTGCGGCAGATGGAAAAACTGCAGCTACTTTTGTTTTCAATCACGTGATTGCTCGATTTGGTGTACCTCAAGCTATCATTACTAATCATGGGAGCCATTTTCGAAACATTATGATGACCGAACTGACTGATCAACTTGGCCTATGCCACGATAGTTATACTCCATATTACCCGCAGGATAATGGTCAGGTTGAAGCTGTTAATAAGGTTTTAACCACCATGATCAAACAGATAATCGGAATTCATAAATCAAATTGGAATACTATGCTTTTCTCAGCACTTTGGGCATACTAAACTTCAACAAAAACCGCAACAGGTTTCACTCCTTTTCAGCTGGTTTACGGTTTAGAAGTTGTGTTACTGATTGAATATGAAATACCATCACTCAAATTAGCCATAGAATTAATACCAGCTACCTCTGAGGAGAAAAACACTTTTTGTACTTAGCTCAATTAGATGAGACTTGGCGCTCTGCTGCATTAGCTACCGAGGCTCATAAAAAACGAATTAAAGCTCATTATGATAGGAGTGTTTCACCTTGTACTTTTTCAGAGGGTGACCTAGTATTGGTATACGACCAAGAAAATGGTAAACTAGGAGTTTGGAAATTCGAACCTATGTGGCACGGTCCTTATATTGTCAAGCGTGTGCTTGCAAAAGGGGCCTATGAATTAACTGATTATGACAGAGTATCTTTAGACAAACCCAGAAATGGGCTTTATCTGAAGAGATATTATGCTTAAATCTTGTGTGAAGATCTTTTTTGTATTTTAGTTCTTTTCGTAGCTAGTGTGCCTTAGATTAGAAAAGTGTGCCTAGATTAAGTTTTTTTTTTAATCCCTGCTTATCTAGATTACTCTTGATATTGCAGATGTCAACATCCCTTCAAACATATATTGGTTTTGCTGATGGTGCTTGTCGTAGTACATGGAACATTTCTTTCGCAGCCTGGGTTATTTATTCACCCACTGATGAGTTAATATCTATGCATGGGGTAAGCCTCAGTCAAACGACGCATAATATTGCAGAATATAGCGCAGTGATTGAGTTATTATCTGAATCCATTTCATTTGGAATTCGACGTTTGATCGTTATGTTAGATTCTGAACTCATTGTATTACATTTAAATCAAGTATACACAATTAAAAATCCAGTATTATTAAGATTATTTTTGAAGGTACGTCTCTTGGAACAAGAGTTTGATTACATTTAATATCAACACATTCCAAGAAATTTAAACACATTGGCTGATGCATTAGCTACTAGTGTTATAAACAAACATTTGCAATTTTAAAAGCAGTAAATCAACACAACATTCGAAAAACATGTTGGACAAATAGCCGGAAATAGTAGTAATATCATAGAATAGAGTAATGTTTCAAAAAATATTATATCATCTTCGACTATAGGTTTAAAATACCTTATAATCGGTAAAAATAGTGATGCAAAAAAAAAATGTCATAGTCTGCAAAATCATCCACTATCCGTGGTGATGATCATGATAGTATACAACAGCTTGCGCTACTTTGTTCAGGAAACTCCTGAACTGACCAGGAACACCGATAACATGTCTCTGGAGATGGAGAGGGACATCGTCTATAGAAGTCTCTAGGATATCCAAAGTCAACCGCTCTAGGTTGTGTTCCAAGTCAGTTAGAATATCAGCCGCCTAAATCTGTGGTGGTGTGATGGGCTCTGTTTGCTTCCTGTTGAAGCGGCGGAGCGTGGCTGGCCTGCGTGGACCAACATCTACATTTTGAAAATTTTTGTCATCAGTATTGGACGATTTTAGACAAAAAAAAAATAAAAATTAGAATTTAAAATATGTCACAATGATTCTTACCTGAATCATCCCACTGTGCTCCTAGAGGAAGGGACATCTTTCGGTCACCACGAAAGTCTATCCTGGCATACGGAAAATATTCTATAGTGAAGATTTTATTCTCCAACCAATGAAAATATGCTGGGGTAAAATGAACAATTTCACCTCCCTCATTGTGATGGGCCATCAATGCAACCCATCAAACCATCTGAGGCTCTTTGACTCTACCATGATCAATCGAAATAAGCTGTGGGGCAAGCGAGGGAATTCTCTCCAGAGCAAATGTGACCACAATAGCTCCATAACCAAAGTTTTTCAACTTTGAGTTATTTGCCCTGGTCAATTTGCCTTTTACATTGGCCAATACTGCTTCACACCAGTTGAAAATGGTGCCTCTGAAAAAATCGACAACGGTTTGCATCTGCGATCTAGTAGCAACATGTAAAGCTGCGCTCCCACACAACTGGGTTATAGTAAATGCAACCACCTTGAGCTCAGGATGGATAATTTTCTTTATATCAATACGTTTATCTTTGGGATCAGTCTCCTCATTGCAAAACTCTTGCTGAAGGCTAGTGACAGATTGGCCACCTGCCCTAGTCCGAAACAAAGAAATTGGTTCGCCTCTCTTTGACAAACCAGTAAGAAAATATATGTCTTCTAGCTCAATTTCGAGCCGGTGATCGCCAATTATGAAACATTGATCTTGGACATCCCATTTGTTTACTAGCCAGGTAAGTAAATCTAATTGGGCCCTCATGCCATGAATAGCCAAAAACTTATACAAACCGCATTCCCTCAATACGCGTAATGTGGGTGGATGAACCATGGTAGCCTCATCAACCTCTTCATGTTCACGTTCTCTCCACTCAAGCATTGTAGATATCCTGCAATGGACAAATTGAAAGATTAGAAACAATTTGAGTGAGAAAATTTGGCTTATTTTGGGAGAATTAATCATTTAATTTTCTTTACAGCGCCTCCGCACTTTTTTCACAAAAATAGTGCGTGGATCCACACGCGTCTTATGCATAAAGTTCGGGACCATGACAATTTTCCCTTTGAAAAATTGTCAGGGTCTGCAGGTGTCATGTGTATTACCTGCGGACCCACGTGAGCGAATTTTTGAACATATTTTTCTCCATAAAAATCAATTTAAGCCCTAAATTAAGAAATTAAACGGACAAAAATGAAGGCAAGGATGATGTGGATTACCTGAAGCCAACGGTTTTCGATTCTAATGGGCGAATTTTCCGTGATCTCCTCTGGAACGTTTTTTACCAAAGGCTCTTAATTTTCACTCTAGAATCAAATGGTAAAAATGATTTAGAAAAACTCCTTTATATAAGATTTTTTGAATAAATGAAATATAATTTTGTTTATTTTCCACTTTGAAAAGTTGTTTTCTGAATTATTTTTATTAATCATAAACATGCATGTTTAATTTTTGAGTTTTTGTGTAGAATATAGGATTTTTTTGGGTAAAATGATCATTTTTGACAAATGAGTACACTTTTTATCACTTTTTCGAACTCGATAAAAATTATGAAAAAGAGAAAACCATGAGTACATTTTTATCCCTTTTTCGAACTCGTTAAAACTTACGAAAAAGTGAAATAGTAAGTTCTCTTTTAAGCCCTTTTCAGACTCTTTAAATATGAAAAGATTGCCGAGTACTTGACTATTCGAACTCGTTAAAGGAAATGAACAGTCGTTCCTTTAGTATAAGTTTACCCCTTTTTTGGACTGAAATGGACTATTTACGAAAAAGGTATACTTTGACTAATCATGGTCAATAGAGTTCTCTCTTGTATTATTTTATCCTTTTTCGGGCTTGAGAGACTAAATTTATGAAAAAGAACACCTACGGAGTTTCCTTAAGTTTTTCTTCTGACTCCCTAAAATTGAAAAACATTGAATTTCTCCTATACTAGACTCGTTCAAATTTAATAGTAAAGGACCTGTAAATTACAAACAGGAACGAACCACTCCTTCTTAGTGTTCAATTTTTAAACTAAGTTGGACTCATCCGAAGGATGAGCTTATATAACAAGCAATTGTTATCCTCCTCAAGCTTGTCAGAAATAAAGAGGTACTTGCTAGAAATGGTGGGGGAAAAAGAGAGAAAATGGATCTAGTTGTTTAACTTTGATTAAAAGCAGTATACCACTCTTGAACATGACACTTTTTGTCACATTTCTACCTGGGTTGGGAAAATCATTTGCCTATCAATTAATCAAACCACATTGAAAGTCTTCAGCCAGTTTTTGGGTATTAGCTTTAGGTCAATTGTCACCAAACCATTTGCAGTGTCTTTATGTGTTCAAGAGGACATTTCAAATAAACCATTCATCTGCAAACATATGTCTCCATTCGCATTGACCATCCCTAAGTCAGTCCTTGCAAAGTATTTCTATAAAACTTGATCTAATGGTTTCATGTCGTGGGCTTTTCTACGACGGGTCACTTTCTATCGACGACAACTCATCATCTAGGAAGTTGATCTAGAATCCTATCAGTACCTTGGAATCTGCATGCCTTAATGGCAGGTTTCTCGCCTTCGACGAAAGGTTGCATCATTGACCTTCGATCGAATGATTCTGTGAAATGTTTGACTTCATATCACAAATTCACATTTCATAGATTGTACTGAGTACTTTCAGAACCATTGTCATTATTGGTGGTTTCTCTCACATTTGTTAACAGTTCACATCATTGACTGGTAATCAAGTGGTTTCTACCATGTTTGACTTCGACACAATCAATCGCATGGTTAGAATCATACTAGTTCGAGAAACAGAAATCAAGACCATGGATCTAGTTTCCACCATCCAGGCTGTGAGGAGTTTTATTGTTCATTATACAGTAGACTATTCATGATAGATGGCTACGTCCATACTGTGTCTACTATTGATGTAATATTAAAATCATTTCTATATCATAAAATTTTAGTTAAGTTTTGATTTAGTTAGTTATTTTTCTGAGTATGGGAATGCCTACCTCAGCAATGATGTATATATATATATATATATATATATATATATATTTGCATTGAATTTTTTTACAGGTTCCAACTGGTGTCCATAAGAAAATCCTTGGAATGATAAAGCACTTCACTCATTGAATTATCTCAGACTTCTCGCTTTAGAGGGGGAATTTGTTACACATTATTTTGTCACCATGACATTTTACTGTTTATATGGGTTCATCAACACCTATATAATGCTCCCTTAGAAGTATACAACCCTAAAGTTCCTAAACCAAGTCCTGAATTTGGAGAAAAGCTTGTAAAAATAATTAAAATATTGGTACTGCACTTTTTCCTAGATTTACCTGCAGCACCGCATTCTTTTGCTCCAAACACTGCGGAGCGGACCGCACGTTTTTTTCATTAAAAGTGCGGACCCTTGTAAAAGGAAATTTTAAGGTGAAATTAAATTCTAGAAGCCCAGTTGGTCGAATATTCTCCCAGCTAGAAGCTTCTAGAATGCGTTATCCAGTCAAAGCCTTATTCCCTCCATTATCATGAACATTCATTCCTTCATAAAAGGAGCCTATTCCTTGGACTTCAGAACTTAATCCCTTGATAATGGGACACTATCCCTTCCATTTTGGAACTGTAACCACTTTCCTTTTCCTATAAATTGAAGCTTTGGTTCAGTCTCAAGGGTACATGCTCACATATGTAAAACTTCTCTATGCATTTTGAATATACTTAAGTACTTGCTTTGTACTTAGTACTTGTATTAGAGAAGAGAAGTGCTGAAGAAATATACTCTTCTTTCTAGCTACGAGAACGATTACACACTCATAGTTAGGCTGGTTCAAAGAGTGGAAGGGCTTGTCAGGCCAAAGGGAAACGCTTGTTCCGGACCCCGGAAGGACCTGTACGACATCAAGGCGAATGCGGTTGTAAGAATCCTTCTTTAATTAAGAGATAATACAATTGGATCCTGTTTTCTCAATAAGTTGTTTATATGTTTACTTAAATGGCTTATTTCTTAAATTCCTTGATCATTAAGATAGATTTGTGATTTATTAATTGATATATGTTGTAGATGCTTTTGATTCTTTTCTATGTTTTTGTTTGCAGATCTCGAGAAGTGACTGCTTGGAGCAATGAAGGAAAGAATTCAATTAGTATTGGACCATAGGTAGGTCCTTCCTTCATCATATAGAATTCTTAATCATGTATAATATGGAGGAAACAGTTTACATTTGTCCTGTTTGTTTCTAGCTACCTTTGTGATACTAGGAAGATCTGTCTTGTCCGCAAGAATGATTTATCTGCCTAACACATGGACCAACATTAAAAATAATATTTTACGATGTGAAAATTGATTTTTTCTAAGGGAAAGTGGAATCTCCTTAGGGTTTTTTGGGCTTCCCAAATGGGGATTTTCAACACTATTTAGAACTTCCTAAATTAGGAAAATCATAGTAACCTTCAAACTTTCATTTCCACCATTTTTTGTTGAAAATCAATAAGAAAATGTGTGTCTAATTTATTTTTCCCTTAAATAAATTAGACAATACACTGTAATCTTATCTCATAACAACTTGTATCAATTAAGTAAGGCATAAATACCGAATTAGCTTAAGAATTTCGAGTTGAGGGTCAAAGGTGAGGCATGTAGAGTGATTCTATTATTTTGGGGGTCCAATTGCAGTTAATGCACTAGTGTGGTGTGAGTGTAATCAGTTAACTCAAATTAATTGAGTTAAAATCAGTTTAACTAGTTCTAACTGAGTGATGAGATAGTGAGAGGTCCAGTGAATTAAATTAGATTTAATTCACAAGTAGTGATAAATCAGATAACTGATGATTCACTATTATTAGTTGCATGCATGTCAATTCTGATGAAGACCCAGTTGAGAGAAAGGTTAAAGGGAAGATAACTATCAGTTGTATTATTAGAAAATTTCTCTGGTGCAGTTATAAAGCCACAGGATGCCCATGAAGGATTGTGCAGTCAAGGAAGGTTGGAATTCCTATTTAATAGGGATTTATTTTACTAGGAATTGCGTGAGAAAGGCAAGCTAAAGGAAGGTAGAAAATGGTTATGTGTTTATCCATTTTTTCCTAGACCAATGTGAGACGATTGGTAGAGTGCATGCGATTCTTGTGAGCAAGAATGCATTTTATTGTTTCATTATTCCTTGGCTTATTATACAATAGAGATAGAGGGGTTTTGAGCTGTTTCTTTCCCCAGGAAATATCGTATGTTGTGCGATTGATTTATTTCTTTCTCTTACTTGCATGTGATTGAGCGATCATGTTTTATATTCCGCAAATATTGTAGAAGGATTCAATATATTGTTTTAATACATTGCATGATCGGATTGAATCCATTGGCATAATTTCTACATGGTATTAGAGCATCAGGAATCACAATAGTGGAGAAGAAATTGAGTTTGTGTTGAACAATATTTAAATTTGCAGATACATACTTTGGAGTTAGTAGCTGACCAAGATGTCTTTCACTGGCTTGAGACTTGAATATGCACTTGAGGTCAATTCAAACTATATTTCATGGAAGGACACGATGGTGGTAGTATTGGAGGATAACGGGTTGAAGGACTTCATTGACACTGATATTCCTTAACCCAATCAGGCATATGTTGCATAACATGAAGCGTGGAGGAAGAATGTTGCAAAGGCGAGGAGGATCTTATGAGAGGGAGTTCGAGATCATATTTTCTTGAGTCTCCATGGAAAGGAAACTCCATATGCTATGTGGAAGGCCTTGACAGATATGTTTCAAAGAAGCAGTGACCACAAGATATTGGCACTCAAGGACAAGCTCGGGAAAATCAAAATGGAGAAGGGCGACACAATCCAGAAATACTTGACCAAGTTCACTCAATGTCGAGATGAGCTTGGAAGTGTTGGGATTACTGTAGCTGATGATGAATTGGTGAGCCTAGAACTTCTAGGCCTTCCCAAGAGTTGGCATAGTTACCAGGACTCTATGAATGGGAGGGAGTAGTTACAAAAGTGGGAGCGACTATGGTCGGATTTGGTACAAGAAGAGTTTCAGCAGAATACTAGGGATGGATCCTCATCCAAGACTGATGATGAGAAAAATTGTGCCTTGGCTGGTAAGGCAAAGAAGGGGAAAGGGAAGAATTCTAATTCCAAATCTGACACTGGCAAATAAGGCAAGAAACGATACATGTCAAAGGTGAAATGTTTCAAATGTCATGATCATGGACACTATGCAAAAAAATTTCCACAAAAGAAGAAGAAAAACAAGAAGGATCCGGAAGCTGCAGTGGGCGAAGCTTTGGCCTCACAGTTTGAGAGGGACTTCTCTCTCATCGCATGCATGGTGTCAACTATGGTGGGATTTATGTGGTACTTGGATAGTGGAGCATCTTTCCACATGACTGACAATAAAGAACTCTTTAGTAGCTTGGAGGAGAAGGATCTTCATATGCACATCGAGATGGGTGATGATGGGAGGTATAGCGCTACCAGGATTGGTACAGTTACTTTCTAGAGAGAGTCAGGTAAACCTTTCATATTAATATATGTCATGCATGTACCATGTTTGAAAAATAATTTAGTTGCAATTGCTATGTTGGAGGATCTTGGATATGATGTGGTTTTCAGTGAAGGAAAGGTGTTCCTTCATCACAAAGCCGCAAGATAGGTAAATAAGATTGGGGTTCATGTGAAGAACCTCTACAAACTTGACGTAGATGGCTGCACAACATTAAGTAGTAAAGCAGATGAGTTGGTGAGTCGGGATACCGATGAGTTATGGAATAGGAGGTTGGATCATCTACACCACAGTGCTTTGAGGATCATGCAGCAGATTTCTACATGTCTTCCAAAGGGTACACTTGCACAAAGAGACACATTCAAGGTTTTTACTATGGGGAAGTATACAAAGGAAACCTTTCATGAGAAGGAGAACCGAGTAGCGGCAATCCTTGATAGAATTCACTGAGACATGTGTGGACCATTCTCAACAGCTTCCACAACAAAGAACATGTATTATGTGATTTTTGTTGATGATTTTTCTAGAAAGTGTTGGATCTTCTTCATGCAAAGAAAGATCAGATGTTCTCCATGTTTTCTGAGTTCAAAGCATTGGTAGAGAAAGATACAGGGAAGAATGTGAAGGCTCTAAGGAGTGGCAATGGTGGTGAGTATATCTCTAATGAATTCAAGAACTTCTATGTCAAAGAAGGAATTCAGAGAGAATTGATTACACCTCATAACCCACAACATAATAGTGTTGTAGAAAGAAAGAATAGAGCAATTGTGGGAGCAACATGAGCTATGTTACATGGTTAGGGCCTACCGTTTCATCTGTGGGCATAGGCATGCAACAAAATGGTATTTGTGAAGAATCGTAGTCCTCATTGGATACTTGGCATGAGTACACCAGAGGAGGCTTTTTCAGGTAAGAAATCAGATGTTTCACATTTTAAATTTTTTGGCTCATCTGTCTATTGCCATGTGACCAAAGATGCTAGGAAGAAGCTAGAACCAACGACAGAGGTTGGGATATTTGTGGGGTACACTTATACTCCCCACAACTATCGGGTGTATTTTCCAGCAAACGAGATGAAAATTTTCAAGGAGATGTTAAATTTGATGAGGAGGAAGCCATGCGATTGTCCCTTGAGAGGGAACTTGACTTGCATGTAGAAGAGGAAATATTAGTTCCAAAGGATGAGTCTCAGGATGTGGAGCAACCACAAGCAGAGGAATAGAGAGTGATAGAAACCACTCATGTAGATCCATCCACCAGAAATGGTAGGAAGTGCGCCAGAGAGGCTGACATATTGATGCTAGATGTGGCAGAGAATGTAGGTGCACCTACATCACAATGCAGGCCAAGAAGGTCCCCAAACATGTATACTGGATACATGACTCTTATGAGCAAGTGTATTGTGAGAGAACCATCCTCTTTTGAGGAAGCATTGCAACAAACGATATGGGTTGATGCCATGGTTGTGGAGTATGACTCCATTATCAGAAACAGTGCATGGGAAGTAGTCCCAAGACCAATGGGGAAGTCAGTGGTTGGATCCAGGTGGATATACAAGGTGAAGCAAGCATCAGATTGGAGTGTGGAGAAATTCAAGGCTAGATTTGTGGCCAGAGGATTCTCACAGGTGGAGGGGATTGACTATGAGGAGAATTTTGCACCAGTTGCAAGGTACTCATCGATTAGTTCCATCCTTGCACTCTTAGTGCAAATGGGGTGGCAGATACATCAGATGGATGTAAAGAAAACCTTTCTCAATGGAGTTATTAAGGAAGAAGTGTACATTGAGCAACCATAAGTTTTTGAGACCTTTGACAGGGAGTCACATGTGTGTAGATTCAAGAGAGCACTGTATGGGCTGAAGCAAGCACCTCGTGCTTGATACACCATGATCAACATCTATTTCACCGATTTGGGCTTCCCAAAGAGTGAAGCGGATGCAAGCCTATATCATATTGTGGTTGATGATAAGCTTTTGATTATTTTTCTTTATGTTGATGATATTATACTGACAGGTGATGAGCAGCTCATAAATTATTGCAAAGAGGATCTTGCAAGAGAGTTTGAGATGAAGGACATGGGGCTATTGCACTATTTCCTTGTTTTGGAGATATGGCAAAGAGATGGGGAGCTATTTGTATCTCAGGGCAAGTATGCCAAGGAGATTCTGAGGAAGTTCCACATGGAGGGAACCAAACCCATGGAGACTCCTCTTGCAAGAAACTGGAGGAAGAAGGATGCTACTGTTTATAGGCAACTTGTGGGTTCACTTATGTATTTGGTGAAAACACAACCAAACACATGATACACAGTTAACAAACTTAGTCAAGCTATGGTTAAGCCTACCAAGCCATTTTGGAAGGCGGGGAAGCATGTTTTGAGATATATCAAGGGTACTACAAAGTATGGATTATGGTACAGACAGACAAAGGGAGTGAATCTTCAAGGCTTCACAGATGCAGATTGGGCAGGCAGTCCATCAGACAGGAAGAGCACATAAGGGGGCATTGTCAGCATAGGATCAACAACAACTTCTTGGTACACTAGGAAGCAAAGATTAGTTGCACTCAGTTCAACTGAGGCATAGCACATGGTAGCTTGTCAGGCTTCATGCAAGGAAATCTGGATGAGGAAGATACTTGTTGGTTTGTTTGGTCATCAGATGGATCTGATGGTGATACATTGCAATAACCAAAGTTGCATAAAACTCTCGGTTAATCCGGTATTCCATGACAGGTCCAAGCATATTGATATTTGATACCACCATCTCAGAGATTGTGTTTAGAGGCTCCTTATGTTGTTGCAGTACATTCCCACGGAGGATCAAGATGCAAACATCTTGACGGAGGCATTGGAAAAGAGAAAATTTGAATACCACAGAGGCAAGATCAGGGTGGTTGATAATCCCTTTCTTGTTGAGAGGGAGTGTTGAAAATCAACAAGAAAAAGTGTGTCTAATTTATTTTTCCCTTAAAATAA
The DNA here is from genome assembly GCA_034641835.2 of Pinus albicaulis. NCBI lineage: Eukaryota > Viridiplantae > Streptophyta > Pinopsida > Pinales > Pinaceae > Pinus > Pinus albicaulis. The sequence continues at coordinate 261,764,781 of CM076569.1, forward strand.
AATGGACAATAAATTGTAATCTTATCTCATAACAAATATATATCAGTTAACTTGTACGTAGAGTGATTTTATTATTTTGGGGGTCCAGTTGCAATTAATGCACTAGTGTGGCGTGAGTGTAATCAATTAACTCAAATTAATTGAGTTAAAATAAGTTTAACTAGTTCTAACTAAGTGATGAGCTAGTGAGAGGTCCAGTGAATTAAATTAGATTTGATTCACAAGTAGTGATCAATCAGATAAATGATGATTCACTATTATTAGTTGCATGCATGTCAATTCTGATGAAGACCCAGTTGAGACAAAGGTTAAATGGAAGATAACGATTAATTGTATTATTAGCAAATTGCCTGGGTGCAGTTATAAAGCCAGATGATGCCCATGAAGGATTGCGCAGTCAATGAAGGTCAGAATTCCTATTTAATAGGGTTTATTTGCCTAGGAATTGTGTGAGCAAGGTAGGCTGAAGGAAGGCAGGAAATTGGCTATGTGTTTGTCCAATTTTTCGTAGATTTAGTGCGAGGCGATTGGTAAAGTGCATTGGTAAAGTGCATGATTCCTTGGCTTATTATACAATATAGATAGAAGGGTTTTGAGCAGTCGCTTTCCCTAGGAAATTTCTTGTGTTGTGCGATTGATTTAGAGTCTTTCTCTTATTTGCATGTGATTGAGCGACTATGTTTTATATTCCGCAAATATTGTAGAAGGATTCAATATCTTGTTTTAGTACATTGCATGATCAAATTGAATCCATTGGTATAATTTCTACATTTACAATTATAAAAATAACAAAAAATAAATGTTTCCTACCCTTCTTAATAATATAAGATGTAACTTTATCTAATGTTATTACTTAATTACTATTTAGGATCTTCTAAATTGTGAAAATTATAATAACCTTCAAACATTTATTTCCACCATGTTTAATTATTAAAATGACATTTAAAAAATAAACATGAATACAATTTTATTTCCCTTAATAATATAAGATTTGACTTTATCTAATACCATCACTTAATTACTATTTAGAACCTTTTAGATTGTGAAAATCATAATGACCTTCAAAATTTCATTTCTACCATGGTTTGTTTTTTTTTAGCTTCAAATTCTATTAGTAAGTCAAGAAATTACATCATGTATAACCATATCAATAACTCTTTTGCCGTGGTCTGCCATTATGGAAACTGAACCAACTGCAATAGAGAAATTTTTTTGTCCAAAATCTTACAAACATTATGCAACATTTATATTGTTTAAATAGAGAGACATAAAACATAACATACAACACATAAAAGCTCATAACTAAGAAACTATGATAACAAACTAAAATAGTGAAAGCCATAAGTTAAGGTTGAGACATCTATGGGTACAACATCAGTGCCAAAGGAGTCTGGTTCCTTTCCTTTAGTCATCAACGCTTCAATTCTTGCGAGTCTAAGTGCCATGTCTCGGTGTTCCAGAAACATGGCTCTATGCTCCTGTATGTGGTCCATTTGGTGAGATAGATTTTACTTGGCTTCATTCCTTTCAAAATGAGATTTTCTAATTAAAGTCTTCATATGATAGTAGAGCTCTATTGTGCATATGTAAAGGTTTTTTCTTTTGCAGGTATGCCTTAGATCAAGAAGCCAATCAACCGCATATTCCCAAACTTATGAATTAGAATGTTCCTCTCTTTTTGCTTGGGCTTTTGAAGAGGCTTAGTGAATTTCCAATTGGATCCGTTTTGGAGCGGAGTCACGATATAGTTGCGCAATGTCATAAGTTCATTGGTGACCATGTGAGATACCTTCCCCTTGAGAGGATGAGGCACATCAAGACCTAGCCTGCTATTGGGGCGTTGTGTTTAGAAGCAGAGAAACAATATGCAAAGAAGCAATGCAAGTCAGATCAAGTGAGTAGTGTTGTGAAAATCCAAAATAGATAAACAATGCACATGTGGAGGCAAGATATGAAGGACTGGGTGGCTAAGAACACCCCCACGACAGGGTAGGGACACACCCACTAGAGATGAACAGTAAGCGTGCACCAAAGACTATGAGTAAAGACACACCCACCAAAGATAAACCCAAAGTGCCAAGGTGAGGGAGTCTATTTTAGGAGGTGGACAAAGGACTATTTCCAATCCAAGCCAATGCTCCTAACAACAACATGACACCCACTCTGACTTGTATTCACTATGAGTGGGGTCATTTTTACCATGTTTAATTATAAAAATGGAATAATAAAAAATATTGAATATAATTCACTTTCTCAATAAACCTTGATAGTCTTAGAGCATAAGAAACATTAATGTTATCATAATAATGATTAAATATCAATAAAATGATTAATTAAACATTCTAATAAATTTGAAAGGAAACTTCAAAATTGTATACTCTTTGTTTTAAAAAGTTTCATGGTGCATTATCATAATCACTTTGAACTTAATGGAACCTTGTGGCAAAGCAATGTTGGGTTTTATTTGCCTAAAAGTTTCACGTTTTTTTTTTTTTTTTTTTCAATTATAAAGTGTGACATGATATGTTATTTATATAAAGAAATTTACTTAAAACTTCTCTAAGAAAAGCTAAGTATATTTATCTTATAATAAATCAATTAAAGTCATTATAGTCGCGAACACCTTCATGGATATGCCAATTATGATAGGTTAGAATTTATATAAATTTACCAATGAAGTTGAAAAAAAAATATTTTAAAATATTAAATACACATTTTCAAGGGGACACATATTTTTTAGGCTATGGCATATATTGCATATATTGCATTAAATAATCTATGATCAGAAAAATAATATTTGTTCTCTCAAACGTATATCAACAACAACAACGAAGAATTATTATTTACTTTAAAATGAATTATTATAAAATAAATAATAATAATAATAAAAAATTATTATTTACCTTAAAATGAACTAACTATTTTATTAATAATTAAATTTCATTAATTTCATATTAAGTTTAAAATAATTTAAATTTGAAAAATAGAGTAATTTGATTAGGTCACAATTTTATTAATATGTAAATTTTATTAATTTCATATTAAGTTTAAAATAATTTAAATTAAAAAGAGTAATTTGATTAGGTCACAATTTTTGTTTTGAAATAATAGAATTTTTGCAAGATTTTAATTAAATTTAGCCTCTTTTTTTGAAATTTAAATTACAATTTGAAATTTAAAGTACAATTATCAAACATATATATTTTGGGTGTCTTAAAAGGTCTTTTAAATTTTATTTTCATTAATAAAAAAATTCATACTCTTTAACAATCAATTTTTTTTGAAAATTTTCTTATCAAATTAAAATTCAAAAAAATATTAAAAACCATCAGTACACTCCACAAAATTTTCTATAATGATAATGATAAGAAAACAAATTTTCTCAAAATAAATGAACTATTTTATAATAGAACGAAATACAACTTGAGTGGGCCTAATAGTTAAGAGTATATGTTTCTTCCTAAATATCAAGTTCAAAACAAAAAAAATTTCAAAAATGATACAGCAATTTAGTGTCTGACTTAGATATCACCTTAAAAATTGAATAATAATAATAGATATTTATTCGTAAATCAATAAACCATTTTATTAATTAGAAAATAATCAAATTCAACTTTCAATTTGATAACCATTTCCACCTCACAATTATTGAACGGAGTCAAAGGTCTTGACATGCCACGATCACTATTATTCACCGGGCGGAAGGGATTGTTATGCCACGTCTTCGCTGCTGCATTACTCTGCATCACAACACAATTCTTATAAATATGCCATGGCACCCTGGGCCAATGGAGGAACCAGAGTATCTCAGTTAAACTGGAGAACGTGAACTGGTTCGAGTATTTGCAGATTTCTTTCCCAAATCCTCACCCATGGCATCCTTCCGAATCCTCACTTCAGCCTTAGTTGCATCCCGCAGATCTTCTTCTTTCGCTCGCCTTTCATTTCCCTTCACCTCCCATATTCACAATTTAACAGCAAAATCCATTTCTTCATCATCATCATCCATCCCTTTCTGCCCGCAAAAACCTGCAAACATCCCAATCGCCCCAACAGCTTTCAAAATCCGCGCCTTCAGCACTGCCAATGAAACAATTAAAGTGGGCGACAAGCTCCCGGACGCAACGCTCTCGTATTTCGACAGGGAAGGAAATCTACAGACGGTTTCCATCTCGGGTCTTGCCGAGGGCAAAAAGATTATCCTCCTTGCAGTTCCGGGAGCCTTCACTCCGACTTGTTCTCAAAAGCATCTCCCTGGCTTCATTCAGAGGGCGGACGAGCTCAGGGCTAAGGGCGTCGATTTAATTGCCTGCGTTGCCGTAAACGATGCCTTTGTGCTTAAAGCATGGGCGGATTCTCTCGGGATTGCAGGAGATAATAGCAAAGTTCTGCTGCTCTCTGATGGCAACGGGCAATTCACCAAGGCCATGGGGGTTTCCGTCGATTTAAGCGATAAGCCGGTGGGTTTGGGTGTGCGATCGCGCAGGTACTCGTTACTGGCGGACAATGGGGTCGTTAAAGTGCTAAATTTAGAGGAAGGCGGGTCGTTTACCGTCAGCGGGGCCGATGATATATTGAAGGCCCTGTGACCATTCTTAGGGTTTGAGATCTGTGGGTTAGGCTTCAGCGGGTTCTTTTTGCAGGTATGTACCGTTTTTTGCAGGTCTGTGAGCCTCAGGGTTTACGGTGCTTCTATTTGTGTAATTTTAGGAGGCTTGGGTTTCAGCTAATCAGAGTTTTAGGGTTAGGTATTATGGTTCTGGGCCTTCTTTGAAATTTGTGGTTTTATTGGATCTAGGGGTTTGAGGTTCCCCAGGTTTTAGGGTTTAAGCAAGGTTTGACTTTGTCCTTCTGCAACAGCTGCGGGACTTAGGGTTTATGCCATGACATCAAACTAGAAGGTCTCTTTTCCCATTGCATTTGCAGGATTATTGTTATCAATGATGGGTTCACAGTAAATCGATGACCGATGGTTGAGGTATTTTTAGAAGGCTGTATTTAGATGCCTGTTTCGCTTGCCCCAGCTTCGATTGTTTGAATAGTTGAGTAACCATTATGGAGCTTTGCATTGCTTGAATGTTATTGTTATCAATGGTGGATTCACTGTGAACTGATGGCTGACTCATTATCAGTAGAATCTATTTAGAAGTTTGTTTCGCCTGCCCTAGATTTGATTAGTATCTTATGTTTCTGAGGATGATTTTTGTAAAGCTTAGGTTGCAACTTTTTCTGATTAATGGAATTTCACGGAGGTTTTCTCCTTCATTTAGGTTCTCGATTGGTTGTTGCACCAATGTCTTTTTCCTTTTAATCTTTCTTTCCTTTTTTCCTGTATTTTCCTGTCATTTTTTTTTCCAGAGTCTCTTGGGTGTTGAATTATGGTAAGTTATGGGCATAGAAATTTGATTTACCTTTTTTAACCAATTGATATCAATTTTTTCCCGAGTCTCTTGGGTGTTGATATTTTCAGTCTAGGCCATTGCCATTGATGTAACATTTCCAGCCATATGATGACTTTGAAATTAGTCTCTTGGGTGCTGATATTTTCTAGTATAGGCCATTGATGTAACATTCCCAGCCAGATGATGACTTTGAAATTAATATTCTATAGCTGTGACACTATATTGTCGCACATTCATATAATATCCGATAGCTGTGACACTATATTGTCGCACATTCAATATACACTGAATTTTTTTTTGAATGGGAGATTTATTAAAACCACAAATTCTATTTGATATCTTGGCTTGATACCAATTTCCTTTTCTTAATTATTTTCTTAAGTATATTAAACCTAATGTCTCTTCTATTGTGGATTAAAACCAATGCTTGTCTGTCTACATGTGGGTGTTGTTTTGGTAATCTATTTTTTAAAATTTAAGTTTGCTATGACAGGGTATGGGTATCAAAATTTGATTTACCTCTTTTAGCCACCTATGTTGTTATCAGTTTTTTTCCAAGTCTCTTGGTGGTTGATATTTTTTTGTTTAGGGCCATGGCTGTAACATAACTAACCATATAATTAGCTTGAAATTAACATTCTATAGCTCTAATATTATATTGTGATGCTGCAGTGGTGCCGGGTTAAAACCCACATTCCCTGATTTACTCATATTTTCATCAAGGCTGTGCATAAAATGCATTCAAGATTCCTTGTCCCATCAATTTCCAATCTGGGCAATCTCACCTCATCCTTTCTTTTTTGAGCTGGCAATTTAAATATATCTGTGTGCTTTAAATATCTCAATCAGAGATTGAGATATTAAATTCAATTCCTCTTTTTCTCTTCATATAAAACCTTAGTTTTAAACCCTCAACATATAAGGCACTCTTTTAATACAAACCAACCAATGGTTTGTTCCACGTTCGGAAGTTTCCACTTGGTGGTTGTAAAACACTATTCAACGTATATGCAAGGTTTCTCCATGCAGAACTAAACAACCCTTATACCTAAGGCTTTTCTTTGATTCGATCTCTATACGAGGAATTCTTTACCTTTTATATATGTTCATGAACCCATATGCTGGAACCCACTTACACCTTTACTTCATTTCCAATTGAAAGCGCCCCTTGAACAGTATTACCATAAAATCCTTGAACTTATTAACTCTTGGCCTAAATTAGGCTTTATACACTAACCCAATGGTTACACTAGCACTATTCGGAATCCACTTTATTCAAAGCCCGAATTACAATATGACCCTGGGTTAACCAATGCATGCTATACATAATGCATCGTGCTTCCAAGGCGACCCTTTGTTATGGTGATTCGTATAACCCGCAAACCTTAATTAGAACAGCAACAATCAATATACATGTGCGTTGGGGCCCAGCGCTAATGGGCCTTCTACATCCAACGACGGATAACACGTCGCATTGCTTTAGATGATCCGACGTCCCCAAACGCATATCGTGTGATTTAAATGCACGAGCGATAATTCACAAAAATTGCGCGATGGAAATGGTATTACAAAACCATCCTCCTCCACGTGTCAGGCAACTACATATATCGCGTTCGAAATTCAAATACAGCGTACCACTTGTGAACTTGCGCAAAAACCATAACTGTTCCCGAATACCACTTTTACTGTTCACTCGTTTGGTTCCGCCCTTTTGGCTCGGGGTTCCACACCGTTCAATTTAACATAGTTCTTCCGCATCATAGCTAATACGCCCTCGCTCCTTGTTACATAAAGCTCATCCAATGAACATCGCTTTTGTGCAGGTTAACTCCTGGTTCACCAACGTTAACACGGTGCTTCCAAATTGAAATTGGCAGTGCATATGACACCAACGCCCTTTTCTCTATCATATCCCAACAATCACGGGTCGACTCGATCTAATTCAATCAGAAACGAGTTACAATGCGGTCAGACCTTAGCCAGGGGTTCACTGAACAGAATCTCCCCTCTATTCTATTCCAATATCATCTCACAGTCTCTTCTTCTTTAAAGACTGCCTTCGGTTCGAGTCCTACTCAACTACGCCCTTAACTTAAGCAAGGGATCTTCACCCATCAAACAGAGCATCATTAAACTCAATCACATACAGGATTTCAGTGTCATCCTTCTACACAGAGAGTCACACCAACCTCAGAGCGGACTTCTGATGCAATTGGCCTCTTCGCACAAGACAGTCATACATTCATTACATCTACAGAACACATATATCTTCAAGCATTCAAGAATATAACATTCACACAGAATTTAACCCGACAAATGCACAATAATACTGAACTAAATTCCTCAATTATACAGTGGATTTACTTACAAAGTTCTAGTCCTCGGCCAGATATTCAAAATCAAGATGGCCCTTCTCCTCCACTCTGTCTCCTCTACAGTTCTATGCAGCGCTATGTAGCTCTCGATGCAGGTCTCCTTGACTCTGCCACTGAGGCTTATTTTTATACAAAACTGCTATTCAGATTCTTCAGTGACTCGACAGAACTCTTGAACTCCTACAATTCTAAATTTAGACTAAGTCCTAAACTGACACTGACTATCTTTTCATGTGCCCACTAATCATTCGGTCAGTTACATTTTCTCCACAACTAACTAAAAATAACTCCAATATGAATAATTTCATAGGGAAACAAAAACACAAGACCCCCCTTATGTTTATTTATGTACAAAGATTGTCTTGAGCCTAATGCCCCTGCATCAGACTCCCCAGGTTAAAATGGTTCATGATCTCCTGATCATGTGCTTATCCTTGTCTTCCTGGATCCCACACCTTGTTCTGCAACTGGTCATCTGTTGCAGTGTTCTTCTTTTGCATTCCTCCTGGCTTCCATACTTTATGCTGCAGCTTTCCACTGGCTGCACTTTTACATCCTCTTTCTGTTTTTCTTTTGCTGCTACTTCTTTGTTTCTTTGCCGCTGTCTTTTCCTTAGAGACCCTCACCATCAGTCTTCTTATTAATGCAATTTCTCTGTCTAATCTTTCCTCTGACTGCTGGACACTGCTTCCTCTTGAGTGCTGAAATCTTACTTCTGTTTGCTGCATTCTTATTTCTTCAGTTCTTACTGCTGCCCTAACCACTGTGTTAGCTTCAGCTGTATCTGTAGCTCTTCTTACTGCCATGCTTACTTGACTCTTACTGTTGCTTGCGGTTGCTCTAGCCCCCGCTCTAACTTCCACCCAATCATCCATACCCTCTTGCTCTTTGCAACAGTAAAACTTTTCTTGATTGTCAAATGTGACAATTTCTCCATCCTCTGACTTCAACAATTCTCTTGACTGGTATTTAAATTGCCAGTTATCATCTTCATCTCTTCTATTATTCTGGACTAAACATGCCTTAGTCCTTCCATCAGTATCTGCAATCAAGAAACAAACATCAAAAGTATAAACTCCTTGTGTTTCCTTCTCCTCCTCTGGCAACACTTCAATTTGTTGCTTCAACATTTCCTCCAGCAACACTCCAAGCTACTATTCCGACATTTCACACTCTTCTTTGAACGTTTTTTGCAAACGTTTTAGCCATCTCCTTTGGCCAAACACATCATCAATATTCTGCAACTCAGTTTCAGCATCTTCTTCTTCCTTCCTGACAATCCTCAACAATTGTCCTTCATCCGCTTGATTGATTCTACTAATCACATCAAGTTCTTCAAACACTGCATTTTCATCTTTTGTCAGAGTAAAACTCTGATTCTCTACTGCTGTAGCAGCCCTAAAAGCCTGCCTTACAGTCTTCTCTTGGCTATTCAGACAAGCTAATTCTTTCCTACCATCAATAGCAACCAACTTCTGCACATGAGACATGACTGTCTCATCTTCTTTCAGTTGCTCATCTTCATTCTGCAACAGCTCTTCTTCTTTTAAGACAACTCCAAGTGATGGATTGTCTTCTGTCATTCCTATAAACACAGCGAGTTCATCAGTCTCAAAACCACAAGACCCAATGGTCTCAATTGATGATTCAATCACCAATTCTTCTCTATCTTCATCCCATTGTGTCTTCACATGTTGCAATCCCCAATTCTGAAATTGAGGTTCCCTCTCTTGCATAGGATCCTGCTGATTCAACAACTTAATTTCCTCAGTCCATGGAATAAACATCTCCACAGAATTCTTCTCCTCTTTCAATTGACTGCCCAATGCTGTCAACTTATCTCCATCATCAACATGATCTGCATTCACCAAACAATTGTCAAAACAAAATTCACAAGGCCTCAATGCCTTTCTCTCTTCTGCCAGCATCTCAGTATGTTGTCCCAAATTTTTTTCCTTCTCTATCAGCACATCAGTATTCTGATTCCAATCCTTCAAACAACTCTCGAGACTATCAATCAGTCTCTCCTCTCCATCATCCTCTTCAATGATACCTCTCTATTCTAGTTCATAAAAATGAACTTTCTCATCCTCAGTCATCTCTGTCCTTACAATTTGAACACCTTCTCTCTGTGTTTCTGTCCTCTGCTCATGCCACAATCCTGACATCTCATCTGAGGAAACATTTTCACAATCTTTACAAATCCAGTTTCCTGCTGTCACTATCTCTCCAGCCTTCATCAGAATAGAATTCTGATCTTCCATCTCTGAAATAAATTCAGTCCTCTGTCCATCATTCCTCACTTGGCTATTTACCAAAAACAATTTGTCATTATCAGCATTAACAACAAATTTGTCATCATCAAACACAACTTCATTGAAACAATCTCTTTCATAGAACAAGGAATTTATGAATTCCCTCTGCTGCAATAATTCAACTGATCCTCATCAGAAAGATACTCATCATACTTTAATTGGAAACATTCAGCTTCATTGAATACAATTTCATTATATGAACTGTCTTCTTCAATATTTGCATTCACACACAACTTGTCAGTTGTAAAAAAAAAAGACCCCATGGTCTCTTTTGATGATTTGATCATCAAATCTCCCTCCTGTTCCAAGTCTTCTATACTCTCCAGAGATTCTTCAATAGTCTCTTCTTCAAGCTGTCCAACTTCCAGCTTCTGGCCATCATCAAAATTTAAATCTCCTTTGCTTCCAATATGTTGGAAAGCAGAACCTTTCTCCAACTGTGCATGGACATCCTCAAAACATGTAGCTGCTCCATTTTCTTCCTTAGTGACAACATCAGCAGTTTGTTCTCTCTCACCTGCTTTTCCTGCAAACATACAAAAATTGTCAGATGTAAGGCCCTTGGACCCCTTGGTCACACTTGAAGCTTCAGTCTTCAAGTCCTTCTCCAGATACTCAATCATCTTGAGTAATCTCTCTTTCAGCTGAGCATTTGTCATTTGCTCTTTCTTCCTTTGTGGCATCTGCCACTTTACCTTCTTCTTCATGAGCCAACCAACTCTCTGGTTTTCCTCTATCAGCCTCTCCAGTTCACAAAGCTACTTACTGATCTCAGCTATCTCTTTCTAGTATTCTTCATCAGTGAGTTTCTTCCTCATGCCAACTACTTTGGCATCTTCCCTCACTCTTCTGTTGTGGCCTCTCTCAGAACCTCTGCAACCTCTGCTGTGGCTATCAGTAGCCATTTTCTCCACCATGAGTTCTTCACTCACAAGCTGCACTAAGACTTTGCAACAGCAAGCTCTCTTGCTGCAACTTACCTCACCAATCCTTCCCTTTGGATCCGGCTTTTGGCAAGTACTGGTCCTCTTCTGCTGGAACCTTCTGAGCACTCTCTTTTTCTCTCCCTAGGCTTCACTCTGCAACTTCTTTCAAGAACACATCTGTTCTTCTTTCATCCAACCTCAGTTAGGAATCTTCCAGGTTCTGCCACACTTTCTTCTTCACTCAGAATCTCTTGCTAGACTCTTCTATCACTGCTCTCAAAGCTTGTGATCTGGTTCTTGCTGAGATTCCTTCCTCAATCGCTTGCACTCTGCATTCTACAAACAAATCTTTCAAACCAGAGTCAAATAAGGCTCATCAACTCACCTCCCAAGATCCTTGAATGATCTTGCTTCTTTTTTCACCTGCACTGCATCTCTATCTGCTGCAATCTTCAAGACTCTTTGTCTTCAACTCCAGATTCTGCACATCTGGAAACCTTCACTGCATATCTAATCAAATCTGCAATTCTGATTAACAGATTTAAAAGCCAAACTTCTCATCACTGTTTGCATCTCTATCTGCTGCAATCTTCAAGACTCTTTGTCTTCAACTCCAGATTCTGCACATCTGGAAACCTTCACTGCATATCTAATCAAATCTGCAATTCTGATTAACAGATTTAAAAGCCAAACTTCTCATCACTGTTTCAGTATATGTGCATTTCAAAAATAAATTTTCAAAGAGCTATTGCAATTCTAGCTCTGATACCACTATGGTGCCGGGTTAAAACCCACATTCCCTGATTTACTCATATTTTCATCAACGCTGTGCATAAAATGCATTCAAGATTCCTTGTCCGATCAATCTCCAATCCGGGCAATCTCACCTCATCCTTTCTTTTTTGAGCTGGCAATTTAAATATATCTATGTGCTTTAAATATCTCAATCAGAGATTGAGATATTAAATTCAATTCCTCTTTTTCTCTTCATATAAAACCTTAGTTTTAAACCCAAAACATATAAGGCACTCTTTTAATACAAACCAACCAATGGTTTGTTCCACATTCGGAAGTTTCCACTTGGTGGTTGTAAAACACTATTCAACGTATATGCAAGGTTTCTCCATGCGGAACTAAACAACCCTTATACCTAAGGCTTTTCTTTGATTCGATCTCTATACGAGGAATTCTTTACCTTTTATATATGTTCATGAACCCATATGCTGGTACCCACTTACACATTTACTTCATTTCCAACTGAAAGCGCCCCTTGAACAGTATTACCATAAAATCCTTGAACTTATTAACTCTCGGCCTAAATTAGGCTTTATACACTAACCCAATGGTTACACTAGCACTATTCGGAATCCACTTTATTCAAAGCCTGAATTACAATATGACCCTGGGTGAACCAACACACGCTATACATAATGCATCGTGCTTCCAAGGTGACCCTTTGTTATGGTGATTTGTATAACCCGCAAACCTTAATTAGAACAACAACAATCAATATATATGTGCGTTGGGGCCCAGTGCTAACGAGCCTTCTACATCCAACGACGGATAACACGTCGCATTGCTTCGGATGATCCAACGTCCCCAAACGCATATCGCGTGATTTAAATGCACGAGCGATAATTCACAAAAATTGCGCGATGGAAATGGTATTACAAAACCACCCTCCTCCACGTGTCAGCGAACTACATATATCGCGTTCAAAATTCAAATACAACTTACCAGTTGTGAACTTGCACGAAAACCATAATTGTTCCCGAATACCACTTTTACTGTTCACTTGTTTGGTTCCGCCCTTTTGGCTTGGTTGTTTTTTGATGATATACTAATCTACAACAAGTCTTGGAAGGATCATGTTCAACATGTTGACAGGGTGCTCAAACTATTGGAGGAGAAACAATTATTTGCAAAAACATCCAAATGTTTCTTTGGAGTACAAGAGGTGGAATATCTGGGTCATATTGTATCTCATGAGGGTGTTAAGGTAGACCCTAACAAAATTAAATCCATTAAGGAATGGAAAGTCCCCACAACCATAAAGTAGTTGCGCGGATTTCTCGGGTTAACAAGGTATTATTGCAATTTTGTTAAGAATTATGGGAGAATAGCAACACCTCTAACAACATTATTGAAGAAAGATACATTTTCATGGACTCTTGAAGCAACTAAGGCCTTTGAACATCTTAAAGAGGAAATGTGCCTAGCACTAGTCTTAGCTACGCCAGACTTCACAAAAACCTTTATTGTGGAATGTGATGCCTCAGGAACTGGAATTGGTGTTGTTTTAATGAAAGAAGGAAGACCCATTGCTTTTGAAAGTCGTTCAATCAAAGGAAAGTATTTACAAAAGGCTATTTATGAGAAGGAAATGTTGGCAATACTACATGCACTAAAGAAATATAGACCTTACCTAGTGGGAAGACACTTCAAGGTAAAAACTGATCATGATAGTCTTAAACACTTTTTGGAAAAAAGACTATCTTCAGAAGAGCAACAAAAATGGGTCACAAAGATGTTGGGTTATGACTTTGAAATCATCTACAAAAAAGGGAAGCTAAATTTTGTTGCATATGCACTCTCTAGAAATGATGAAGAGGTGGAAGCATTGCTTTGTGCCATTTCTATTATCCAACCAGATTGGATAACCGAAACAAGGGATGAATGGAAGAAGGACGAAGAAGTGTGGAAACTCATTCAAAAGTGGCAGCAAGATCCTAGTACATCTGATACATTTAGTTGGAAAAATGATTCCTTATGGTACAAAGATCACTTATATATTTGCAAGAATTCCCAACTAAAACAAAAGATTCTTTTGGAATTGCACATTTTTCCTTTAGGAGGACACTTGAGATTTTTAAAAACTTACCACAGGGCGAAGAAATAATTTTTTTGGTATGGCCTTAAATCTAATATTTAAGAATTTGTGGCGGAATGTTTGGTTTGCCAGCAAAATAAATTTGAGACAATTAAGACCCCGGGTCTTCTACAACCTTTATCCATTCCAAGTCAATGTTGGGAGGAGATTTCAATGGATTTTATCACAGGTTTACCTAAGTCCGAAGGAAGGAGTTTCATCATGGTGGTAGTTGATAGACTTACCAAATATGCACAATTTTGTGCATTATCTCATCCATTTAAAGCAATTATAGTTGCTACTGCATTTATGGAAACATTTCAAAATCTACGTGGAAACCCGAAGATTATTGTAAGTGACAGAGATCCCATTTTTATAGGAAATTTTTGGACAAAATTATTTTCTTGTTTGGGTACTCAACTAGCTCATAGCTCATCTTATCATCCTCAATCCGATGGTCAAACAGAGATAGTGAATAAATGTTTGGAAGGATATCTTCGTTGTTTTGTATCTGATAAGCAAGCACATTGGTTCAAGTGGTTACCTCTCGCTGAATAGTGGTATAACACATCCTTCGATACTGCAGCAAAAATGACCCCATTTATGGCACTTTATGGATATCATCCACCGTCCATAACACCTTCTTTAAGGGAAAATTCTAGGGTTCATGCAGTGGAGGATCACATCGAGCATCAATAAGTTCTTCTCCAACTCTTAAAGGATAACCTAAATTTGGCACAAAATTGAATGAAACAATAGGCAGATCAAAATCGCAGTGAGAGAAGTTTTGATGTGGGAGACTAGGTATTTTTACGGCTACAACCATACAAACAAATGTCCCTCAAGCAAGCTAAGAAGGATAATAAATTATTTCCAAAGTACTATGGTCCTTACAAGGTGTTGCAAAAGATTGGTACTATGGCATACAAATCGGAGCTTCCTGTTTCTTCGCGAGTGCATCCAGTTTTCCATGTTTCATGCTTAAAAAGGGTTAGAAGGGACAAAATTCCAGTTCAAACAATATTGCCAAAACTTGATGAGGAAGGAAAAACCATATTGAAACCTGAAGCAGTCACGGAAACAAGAACTCGACAACTACGAAATCGATCAATTTCAGAGTATCTCATCAAATGTAAGAACTTACCAACTGAAGATTCTACATGGGAGGATGAGAATTTTATACAAAAGCACTAGGAGCTACTCAAGCATTGAGGACAACACTTTTTTTGAAGGAGAGGAACATGTTAGGTCCTTATATTACTAGTATAGTCTCTTATTGTTGTTAGTGTAACCCCCTTATTGTTATTGTTGTACCCCTGTAACCCCCATATTGTTATTATTGTGCCCTTACATTATTATTGTTAGGTCGGCTAGGATTACATTGTGGCCCCATGGACTCCTATATATAGAGAGGAGGTTTTGTCATTTGTATCATCCAAGAATTGTTCATTTATGTAATTTATTGGAGGTTGTCCCCTTGAAGTGGCTATTTCTAAGGCGTTGATCTCTCTTGTCTTCTATTTTTGGAGCTGGTTTCATAACATCCTTCCAACTGTTAAACTGCTATTGAAGGAACCAAGCTCTGATACCAATTGTCAGAAATACTGAGGGGGGGAGGGGGGGAGGGGGAATCAATATTCCTTTCAATTAGTATTATTAATAATCTTTCAGAGCATTAGTTAATCTTCAATTATTATCAGTGTTTGTACAATGATAGCAGTAAACAAAAGGAACACAAATGCAGACAATTTTTAAGGTGGAAAACCACTCCGGGACAAAAACCACCTGAATGCTTTTCTAATAATTCTTTAATATTCAACTCCAATTGAAAATAAAGCTCCAACTTCCTAGAATCTAGAAAATATTTTTTCTCCAGTGCCCACTAGATGGACGCTCTAATGCCCGAGATTCTTCAGTATTCAACTGAACAGATGCCCCAACACCCAATGAGCTACAACTCACCCTAGCACCACCCTAGCACCCTATAGAAGAATAAAACAAGAATGGACTCTCGTACCAGGGAAAATGGTCCACTTTACAATGATATAGAATGATGTAGAAGAAAAAGACACACTAGACCATAACCCCAACTATGACATAACCACCTAATGATGATCCTATACCTCCCGACACTGCCTCTTCAACTCTTGGCATATAGGCACTTGTACAATTTTTACAATGACTTAGTACAATGATACCTTTAGAATAACTGTATGCAGTGCTGCCCACTTGAAGACTTCATGTGGTGAAATTATTGTTGTTGTTCTACACCTTGATTTCTGCTCTTGTCATGCTACCCTCTGTTGCACCTTGCTTTGCTTTGCTTCCCTAGAAAGTCTGGTCCTTTGCAACCCTTAAGAACACATGATCTAGCTTTTTCTTGCCTTCTAGGAGCTCGATATTGAATCTGGTGTATTTATGCTATTTTAGATCCCCAATATGTGATTTTTGGTTATGTAGTATTCCTCTGAGTCTTCTTCCAGTGCCATAGGTTTGACCCAATTTGGATTCTTCAAGTGAGAGTTAATGCCCAATCTCTCACAATTCCCTAATTATGGACTAGTTCAGTAGATATAACTTGTATGGTGTGCCATGTGTCACTGCTTATTCATTCAGCTTTGAAATTGATATCACACAAACTGTAGTCAGTGCACTATCTGTCACTTTTTACAGAATTCCAATCGGATACTCAGAGAGAGAGTTATGATGATTTTCCCAAGGTCACTTATTTGAGATGAGTTTCAGGAGCCTGCAAAAACACTTACTTCCACAGGTCATATCTCTGAAAATATTTCACACATTGATCTGAAATTTTTACAGGAGCTTCATCAAGATTTCCGATTCACCTCATAAAATTTTCAGCTTCTGAAATTTCATAGAAAAAATGTTATAGCACAAATTCCACGGTGACCTGTTTTAGGTAGCGAAATCCATACAAGAGGAAGAGATGAGGATCACAATTTATATAAATGCTTAGGTTGAGAGGGACTTCAACAAGTGAACATGGGAGGGATTTTAGGAGCCTAATAATTATTAATTATTGAATTTTCAATGACCCGTGCCACAACCCCATGGGGTTTTAGCCCACTAATTGGGGTTACAAACTTCAAACATGGATATCTCTCAAACCATGAAGAATTACATGGCGTGCCATATATAAAGGGAAACATCTCGACAAGTAGAAACCATAAAAAAATATTATTGACCCAGAATATAGTAATTTGGTAGGTCAAAAATCCTATGAAATATCGGGGTAGCCCTTGGTGCTGATTGGGTTGACATCAATAACAACCACTGATCAACATGTGGAGTTGCATTTTTGCCCAAATTTTTACGATTTTTTATCAAATAATTATATGCTTGTACCTGGTGTTTTTTTCCTTTTAAGCTGATGATTAGAGGCATTTAGAGACAATAGCTATTAATTTATAAATTATTGTTATTATTTAATTTGAGGAGTGTTTTGTGTAATAATATCATTAATAATAGGCTTTCCTGGTGGCAGGTGAATAAGTCTAGCACCAGCAGTGCTGGAATGCTTCTCAAAGTGTATTTTAGTATGGATTCATGCACGAAGAAGAACCATATTTGAGAACAGATTCATCTACTTCGATGTTGCCCTTCAGTAACACTTCACATTGCAAGGCTTTTCAAAGCCTTCAATTGGCCATTCGGGATATAATGTGGTCATGCGTTATGCAACAACTACCATCATGAAGATCTGTGCTTTTGAAATCATAGTTGGAGAGAAATTGGATTTATTTACAAAGTGCCATTCCTTAATTGATGAATTATCTACATCACTTGCAACGCAACGAGCCATCTGATAAAATAAAGTCCACCTTTGTATGCGATGAATATGTGATCACAACCTATATAGATGGATCGATTGAAAAATTCAAACAAACACATTGATTATTATCTGCAAAACTTCAGGAAATCCATAATAGAATAGAATTTGCGGAATTTCCGATTCCAATGGGGATTCGTTGTGAAGATAAAAAATTATTCAAGAAATGGATTTTGTGGAAATATTCTCCAAGGTTTTTATGGAACATTGATCCCAGGATCAGATCCTTTCTATGAAAATTCCTTCAAAGCTGTCGACACATGAATAATTTTTGGGATTTGGACGAAAATAACAGCTTTTACATGAGACAATATCGTTCAACCATAATGAAATTCCAATATCCAAAATCCATCACCGAGCAATGCACTTCATGTCAATACAAACTAGCATTGGAGTTTATTATGGATAAAATTTGTTGCATAAGAACCCACGATTTTTCCAAAAGAATCAGATGGAAATTTGGAAAAGAATAATGAAGGAGCCAATGACGTACGCGAATGTTGGGTTTGTAGGCGCCCTTGCCGGCCTCATCCGCTGGAATGCGTAGATTTCATAGATCGCCTGCTTGTTCGTTCAACAACAGAAATATTTGTCACGCAAACCACCGTGGCTTGCCAGCTGTGCATTTCCTCTGCTAGCAATATGATGGAGTCAGAATTATTTCCAGAATCCATATTTGCTGGGAAATAAATATTCTCATTGTGATCTTAACCAATTTGTGGGTGATCGAATCTAGCATGAGATTTATGAAGGAAAATTAGAGTTCAAGCTCCCAATGTGGCACTGCTCTAACCTCACCGAGAAATTGTAATTAATTGAAAAATTTCCAATGGCAGTTATGAATCAGATTGCGTGAAGCTGAGGGAACACAAGGAAATTCCTAATTGCACCAAAGAAGAATAATCCCTCAATTTTACAACTCAGTTTATGAAAGAATGGAGATCAATCATGAACTTGACATGTTTAATCAATTCGTTCCAAAAAGTTCAATAAAATTTGATTACATGAGTTGTAAAATATGGAAGGTAGAAATATAAAGAATCATCAACACATAGAGGATGCATGTTAAAACTATTTAAGATCGATTTTTGTAATATTACCGGGGGGGGGGGGGGGGGAGATCCTGGAAAGGTTTCAAATCCACCTGGATCGATGGCACACACAGGAGTAGTGTAATAGAGACAGAGGACTAAATAGAAGTAGGCTGAGGCTAGGATCATAGGGAATAGGAGATGCTTGAGCTTGCTGTGGAATGCTATATTATGAATTGGAGCCAACATTGTAACAATTGTAATTGAGTATTTTTGTAATTTTATTTCTACAATAATATGAATTTGCATTTAAATTATGTTTTCCAGCTCTTTTAAATTCTGAGATATTGTGTTAATGTAGTTTCTTTTCAGGTATATTGATTTAGGAGATCAGGGCTATCAATCGACTCATTGTCTAGATTCTTAGGATTTATTTAGTCAACTTTAGAATGATTTATTTCGTTGCAACTGTAGGTCTGCTTATGTTTTCTGAGTTGTGTGTTTTATTTCCTAAATCATGTGGTGTGCTTGAAACTCTACCATTTCGTGATTTTTTTATGTCCTTGATTTAGTTGCACATGTTTGATTAGTGAGTTTAAAGATAGTGTTAATTTATTTTTGTTCCAGCCACTAGAGTAGAGATAGAAAGTGCTTCTTTATCTCAATTTCAAGTTATTTTATAACATAATTTATATTAAATTTGTAGGGATTTTGAACGGGAATAATCATGATATAAATTCAACAAGGGTTTTACTTAATTTGACATTTATATTTTTTGGCACTTATAAACAATTTAGATCACTCCATGAAGTTGATTTTGGAATCAAGAAAAAAATATTCATTAAGCATAGCTTAATACCAAGATTAAAATATGTAAGTTTCTAACAAATACTCTTGAAGATATTCTCGCTCAATAATTTAGAAATTGAATTGAATATTTCCATACGCTTGTGATTTCTTTCCAGCAACAGTACTTGCATCATTTGTAAGAAGCATTTTAAATTTTAAAGCAACATTTTAACTATAGATTCAAAGCATCATTTTAAGAACATATTTTAAGTAGGTGGAATAGAATTGTTTATGCTTTTCAGTTGTAGTCTTTTATAGCTTCGCATTCTTTTTCTGCAGTGTGATTACTTTGAAATGTCTTATTTGTTTTCTTGCATGATTTCCTTTCTGAATTAGTTCTAGGGTTTTGATTTTGCAAGTCCCTGAGGCCATATTTTGGCATATATTTTGCTACGTATCTAAGTCTTACAACCCCAGTTTGAAAATTTAAATGTGGGTGTAAATATAGCATTTATACCTCCCAACGGTCCGTAACAAGTGCATGAGCGCATTATTTTATGCAAGCTTGTACAAGCATAACATGTTGTAATTGAGACTGTGCCTGTGCAATGTCAAATCCACGATGTCCAATCCATGTTGACAGTAAGTGCACACTTACAACGACAATTTCTCATATACTAGCTACGTTTGTACTTCCATTTCAGTGAGTTTTGCAAACTATTGCTTTCGCGCAACTTTTTTTTTATTCGCGAGTGTCTTTTTCATGTTTTTGGTTGTCACTTTCGCTTGATTTCACTCTAATTAGTTTCATTTTCATGTTATATTTTCTCTGACATGTGTTACTTTCACTTTCATTTACATATCACAAGAGTTAACACTTTAGCAATTGTCGTCTTTTTGCATGTTAGCTATCACACAATGTATATATGTTTGTTCTGGTGGTTTCAAGCGGTTATATTTGTGTGAATGATTTTTTCTAACCATGTAAACATCAGTCGCATTCATTCCCAAAGTTTTAATCATTGTTGCACAAGTGTCGTCACAGTCATCGCAAATTTTACCTTTAGTGTCGCACTTGTCGTAAGGGTATCACAAAGTTGTCACATTGAGGGAAATTTGTTGTTAACGTGTTTCACATGATCTATGTTGTTGTGTTGTCAAAGTGTTTCAAGTGTGTGATCATAGTCAAATTATATCACTATTCACATCAATTTCTTTTGCCCCACATTTTACCAATTTTTAAAAATTCCCCAGCAACCTAGCCTCATCTGACCATCCTCAACTGCACACTACATAGTTCCAACCCTCAAGTTTCATCCTTGTGCCTTGAAACAATGCAATGCATAGTTCCTGCATCCCAAGACTATGCAATACATAGTTCTAGTGCTCAAGCCCGACCTTTGGCCCCCATAATTGCTCAATCCATCCCTCCAGCTTGGCCCAAACTACACATTACATAGTCTCTGAGCTAAAGCTCGAACCCTCAGCTCTTCAACTGCACAAATACGAAATCACTAGGTCTGATCTTCCTCCCATAATTGCATATTTGAAAGAAATAGTGCAAAACCCTATAGTCTAACTCACCGAGCCTCAGAATTGCGCAATCTTCCTTTACAGTTCAACCTTAATTTTTCATTGTGTAGTATCAAGGCTCAATCCTCAGCCTTGAGCTTTTAAACTGTGGAATCTTGCAATCTCTTGGGATCCTTTGTATTACCTAACTACGCAATGGGAAAAATCAGTACTCAAGCCCTCAACCTAGCTCTCTGAGCTCCTCGTCTGCACAATATTTTTACTTAGTCCAAGCCTGAACTGCACGTTGCATAGTCTCAATGCTCAAGCTTGACCCTTGACTTCCTGAGCTACACAATTGCATATTTACTGAGCCTCTTTCCCAACCTATCACCCAGTTCCAGCTCACTATGTGGATTAATGTGCACCATCTTAGACTAGGTGTTTATCAGACTTATGTCATCTTGTCATGAGTGGATTATTGATGCAGGCAGGGCCTGCAAACCCAGAATCTTCCCAAAGATTTGCATATAAAATGCATCTCAACATCTACACCCAGTTGACACCTTAAGTTCGGGCAATTTCATTCACTGTCATTTGCGGAAGCTTTATCTCACAATCATTCCACTATGATTATCAAATTTACAACCAATTCTCATTTCCTTTAAATGGTCTACAAAAACTTTCTCACTTTAAAATCATAAACCCAATAATTAAACTTCATGCAAAGTTTATCAACACCACTCAAATTCGATAATCAAGAATTTATGTAAGACCTAATAACTCGCATCCTCAATTTCCATTTAACTCCCAACAAGGCCATTTCACAAATAAAAGTTTTTTCCAAAAGTCTTATAAAAGACTTTAATTATTCAAACACTTGTCTTATTCATAAACTCAACTTAAAAACCCCCTTTTAACAAATGCCCTTGTTACCATTATACATGTGTATCATTGGTTTTAAAACGAACTTGCATTGTTTTAATCCATCTAACTCCATTCTACGCAAACCATTTGAATAACATCGCCCATGGAATTTATATCAACGTGCTTACCTTTATAAACATCCCGCAAATTCAACTGTTGTCTTCAACGCTTCCATCAAATCGATATACGAGGTATGATTGACTGCAAAAGCCTTCGAACTTCTAAAGGTCCGAACTACAACGCCATGCTATTTCACTGTCCAATTCACTCAATACGCCATCAATACAATAGGATTTTCACATGAACCGGTTAAAATTAAATAATCGTGCATTTTCTACTCACCATGGAATTAAATAATTGTGCATTTTCTACTCACCATGGATCGCCTGCAAAGTGATCTACGTTCAATTAAAGCAACTGCTCTTCGCTATATCATACCCAGAACATCAACATTCCTCAAAACGAATCAATGATTCCTTTGCGTCCTTGGGGATTCACTCCAAATTCAGAATCCGTCTTATGCCTGAACGCCTTTCTCTGCTACAACTATCCCGCCTTTATCCTTTAACTCATGCATCACGCTACAACTTGACATCATATAAACGCTGCAATCTAACGCTTATACCTGTGTTTGACTCCTCAGATCGGACCATTCATCCACGCGTTCTGGTCTTGATTTAACTCAGCTTCAAACTCTCATTACGCAGTCAGCTTGTGCGGAATTTAATCTGCAACATGTAATTGCCGGATCTAATTCAAATTCAACCCATGTGTCGATTTATTAATCGATTCCCATGTCCATTGTTGAGCTATTAGCAACGTCCCAGTAACGCTTCCTTATACGCTTTCACGCGTTGAGACTACGCTCTTCAATGCTGTATATATTCAATACAGTCTTAACCTCAGCATTCGATTTCATAATACCTGTATTAAATCCACAAATAAACCAGAACACGGTTTCCAAGTAATTTTTAACACAAGCACTGGATTAGTTATCAGTTTATTCCACAGCTCAACAAATTTCACTTTAACCCAACATTCACAACGACCAATTAGATTTTACCAAAACAAGTGCGCCTCCATGAATTCGACTTCTTAAAGTCGATATGTCAATGCTGCTTTAATTGACAATCGATCTAATCCTCATTCAGTAGGATCGCTTTCTTTTCCTGCATCCTTTCATCAAATGCTCATTCCTTCAATCGATCTCCCATAGTCGATACTTCAATTCATGCATATACATTTAACCAGAAACCGCACACAACTTTTCTGTGTTATTCTTCACAAAATTGGCATATCAATTTCCACAATTACATACATAATTCATTTCAAAATCCCACTTCAGAAATCAAATATACAGTTCCTCAATCGATCAACCAATATATATATAATGCTGAACAATGTTTTCATATAAACAAAATGAAACCACTTACAAACTTGTATTTGGCCCGATATTCAACTCTCATGGCTCTTTACAAATACTGGAGGCTTATAACCTCTTTCCCTATTTCACACTCTAATTTCACCCCTCAAACTCTATTCTACCTGCCTCTTTGCCTTTGAGGCCTACTAATTTATACAAATTAAAAATGCACTAATTTGAGTTCAATCCCCTTAAACTCTCAACAAATCCCCAAATCTCTCAACATCCCTAAAAAATAGATTTTTATCCCTAAAACTTTGAAACTAATTCCAACTTAGCCTCTATCATTAATTCTAAATTATCTTGAAGTTAATTCCTCTCATGTTTCCAGTTGTTTGGAAACATTTACAAATTCTCACATATAATTAATTAAAAACATAATTAATCACTCAAAATCTTATAAATATTTACATAAAATTAATAATTTCTTAAAAACATGAAACCCCCTAGTTTAAATAAAATACAAGGTGTTTTCCGGAGCTAATGCTCCTGCATCAGACTCCCAAAGTAGAAAATGATCATGATCTCCAGATCATGCGTTAAGTCCTCGTCCATTTGGATCCCACACTTTGTTTTGCAAGTCAGCATCTGCTGTCGTATGCTGCTTCTCTCCAGGTCTCCATATCTTATGCTGTCTTGCTCCTCTTGCTGCACTTTCACAATCTGTCTCCGTCTTCATTTTGCTGCCGCTGCTTCTCCTCGTTCCTGCTGATGTCTTCCTCCGAGACACTTTCAACATGATTTTTTTGATTAGTTCAATTTCTCGGTCCAATAAATCTCCAGGCTGTTGACTTCTTGCTGTCTGCTGAGCTAAGACGACTTGCTCAGTTCTTACTCGCTCTATTTGCACTGTCACTTGCTGGCTTCTTGCTTGCTTCGTTTGTACTTTCTCATTTCTTACTGCCACCCAATCGTCCATGCCCACTTGTTTTCTGCAACGGAAAACTTCTCCTCTGCCTTCTTCTATCAGCAACTTACTGGACTGGTACATTGTGTGCTTCTTCCGGTTGTCTTCATCTCTCTGCATCTGCATTTCCCAATTCTGCAATTGAGATTCTTTCTGCACTGAATTCTGATCATTCAATATCCTTTCCAGCAACATAACATCCTCATCCCATGGATTAGATGTTTCTACAAGATTCTCGTCTTTCTTCTTCATTTGACTGCTCAACTGAGTCAAATGTTCTTCAACACCTGCAATCATACCTGCATTCACAAAACACTTGTTAAAACAAAAATCATAAGGCATCAGTGCCTTGTCCTCCTTTGCCAGCATTTCAGTATGCTGTCCTGAATTTTCCATCTCAACCAGCACATCAGTATGCTGATTCTCTCTGCTCAAAGAATCCTCTGAAGAATTCTCAAGACTGTCAACCAATTTTCCTCTCACATCATCTGCTTCCATGATATCTTTCTGCACTCGTTCACTGTACTGAACTCTTTCTTCTGCCTTCTCTCTGTCATACTCCGAATTCTTCAACAAGTACTCCAACAATGCAATTTCTCTGTGGCATTGCTGAAGCATATCATCATCATGTATCATCCCTGCACTCACACACAAATCTTCAGTTTGAAAATCAAAAAGTTCAACAGTCTCAACTGTTGGTTCATATACCAGCTCTTCCAGCTGATCCCCTTCTTCATTCACATGAACTTTCTCTTGTACTGTAACAATAAAAGCATCATTGTTTTCTTCTTCAAAGTACTTATCTCCCAAAAGATTCTTTTCCATGCTTGTGACAGCTTCACAAGATTGTGCATCCTCCTCAACAAAACCTGTAATCACATCACAATTGTCAGCTATAAAAACACAAGAGTTCTCACTATCCAGCTGATCTGGATTTGCCCAATAATTCAAGAAATCATCAATGATCTCCTCCTCTGTTTCATCAATGGAAACCTCCTTTTCCAACTCAGCTGTTCTGAGTTCTTCCCGTCTCAACTGTACATCCATCATCTGCTCGAACTTCTTCAACTCTTCCGTTAACTGCATGTTTATCTGTCGATATCTTTTCTGTTGTAGCCTCTGCCACTTCACTCTCTTCCTCATTAGCCAACCCTGTCTCTAGCTTCTCATATTCTCCTGCAACAACTCCATTAACAACTCAAGATGAATTGCAATCTCAGCTTTCTCTTTCTCATACTCCTCATCAGTCCATTGCTTCAATATGCCATTTGCCTTGGCAACTTTCTCCCTCATTCTACTGTGGCCTCTCTCTGAACCTCTGCTCTCTCCTTTATGACTTTCAGTAGTCATCTCCTTCGCCATGAGTTTCTCACTCATGAGTTGCACCAAGCCTCTGCAACAACAAGCTCTCCTGTCCTGCCGCCACTTACCTCACCAAGCTCTCCTCACTCAGTCTTTTGGTAAGTACTGGTTCACTGCCTCTGGAACCTCTTGAGCACTCTCCTCTGCTCCTTTAGGCTTCTCTCATCTGCAACTTTCAAGAACACACTTATCCTTTTCATTCAACCTCTGTTGAATCTTTAGGTTCTGCCACACATCTAGAATCCCTTGCTGAACTCCTTCATCACCGCACTTCAGCTGTGATCTGCTTCTTCCTGCTGAGATTTCTCCACTATGCCTGCAACCAAATTCTACAAATAGTCTTCAAACCAGAGTTAAATATCAACTACACAATCTCACCTTTCAAGATCCTGTTGATATCGCTTCCTTCCTCAACTGCACTTGCATACCTGTGCTGCCATCTTCATCAGTTTCACAATCCGACATTCATTCACCACATGCAATTAACTAAATTAAAAAAAAACTTGAATCCTTTCCCAGAGCCATTCCAGCTTTGATACCAAAAAATGATGCAGGCAGGGCCTGCAAACCTAGAATCTTCCCAAAGATTTGCATATAAAATGCATCTCAACATCTACACCCAATTGACACCTTAAGTCCGAGAATTTCATTCACTGTCATTTGCGGAAGCTTTATCTCACAATTATTCCACTATGATTATCAAATTTACAACCAATTCTCATTTCCTTTAAATGGTCTACAGAACCTTTCTCACTTTAAAATCATAAACCCAATAATTAAACTTCATGCAAAGTTTATCAACACCACTCAAATTCGATAATCAATAATTTATGTAAGACCCAATAACTCGCATCCTCAATTTCCATTTAACTCCCAACAAGGCCATTTCACAAATAAAAGTTTTTTCCAAAAGTCTTATAAAAGACGTTAATTATTCAACCACTTGTCTTATTCATAAACTCAACTTAAAAACCCCCTTTTAACAAATGCCCTTGTTACCATTATACATGTGTATCATTGGTTTTAAAAGGAACTTGCATTGTTTTAATCCATCTAACTCCATTCTACGCAAACCATTTGAATAACATCGCCCACGGAATTTATATCAACATGCTTACCTTTATAAACATCCCGCAAATTCAACTGCTGTCTTCAACGCTTCCATCAAATCGATATACGAGGTATGATTGACTGTAAAAGCCTTCGAACCTCTGAAGGTACGAACTACAGCGCCATGCTATTTCACTGTCCAATTCACTCAATTCGCCATCAATACAACAGGATTTTCACATGAACCGGTTAAAATTAAATAATCGTGCATTTTCTACTCACCATGGAATTAAATAATCGTGCATTTTCTACTCACCATGGATCGCCTGCAAAGTGATCTACGTTCAATTAAAGCAACTGCTCTTCGCTATATCATAGCCAGAACATCAACATTCCTCAGAACAAATCAGTGATTCCTCTGCGTCCTTGGGGATTCACTCCAAATTCAGAATCTGTCTTATGCCTGAACGCCTTTCTCTGCTACAAATATCTCGCCTCTATCCTTTAACTCATGCATCACGCTACAACTTGACATCATATAAACGCTGCAATCTAACGCTTATACCTGCGTTTGACTCCTCAGATCGGACCATTCATCCACGCGTTCTGGTCTTGATTTAACTCAGCTTCAAACTCTCATTACGCAGTCAGCTTGTGCGGAATTTAATCTGCAACATGTAATTGCCGGATCTAATTCAAATTCAACCCATGTGTCGATTTATTAATCGATTCCCATGTCCATTGTTGAGCTATTAACATCGTCCCAGTAATGCTTCCTTATACGCTTTCACGCGTTGAGACTACGCTCTTCAATGCTGTATATATTCAATACAGTCTTAACCTCAGCATTCGATTTCATAATACCTGTATTAAATCCACAAATAAACCAGAACACGGTTTCCAAGTAATTTGTAACACAAGCATTGGATTAGTTATCAGTTTATTCCACAGCTCAACAAATTTCACTTTAACCCAACATTCACAACGACCAATTAGATTTTACCAAAACAAGTGCGCCTCTGTGAATTCGACTTCTTAAAGTCAATATGTCAATGCTGCTTTAATTGACAATTGATCTAATCCTCCTTCAGTAGGATCGATTTCTTTTCCTGCATCCTTTCATCAAATGCTCATTCCTTCAATCGATCTCCCATAGTCGATGCTTCAATTCATGCATATACATTTAACCAGAAACCGCACACAACTTTTCTGTGTTATTATTCACAAAATTGGCATATCAATTTCCACAATTACATACATAATTCATTTTAAAATCCCACTTCAGAAATCAAATATACAGTTCCTCAATCAATCAACCAAAATATATATAATGCTGAACAATGTTTTCATATAAACAAAATGAGACCACTTACAAACTTGTATTTGGTCCGATATTCAACACTCATGGCCTTTTACAAATACTGGAGGCTTATAACCTCTTTCCCTATTTCACACTCTAATTTCACCTCTCAAACTCTATTCTACCTGCCTCTTTGCCTTTGAGGCCTACTAATTTATACAAATTAAAAATGCACTAATTTGAGTTCAATCCCCTTAAACTCTCAACAAAACCCCAAATCTCTCAACATCCCTAAAAAATAGATTTTTATCCCTAAAACTTTGAAACTAATTCCAACTTAGGCTCTATCATTAATTCTAAATTATCTTGAATCTAATTCCTCTCATGTTTCCGGTTGTTTGGAAACATTTACAAATTCTCACATATAATTAATTAAAAACATAATTAATCACTCAAAATCTTATAAATATTTACATAAAATTAATAATTTCTTAAAAACATGAAACCCCCTAGTTTAAATAAAATACAAGGTGTTTTCCGGAGCTAATGCTCCTGCATCAATTATAGACGCAGGTACTCTATGATGCTATGGAAAGATGATGAAGAAGGGGATGGAGAAGGAGGACATTATAGAAGACACATATGGAGATAAAGATATAATATGATCATTAGGCGAGAAGATGAAGGAACACCATAGTATACCGGAATATGAATATTAAGATCACATGGAAGACTCCCCATCTTCAAGTCGCAAGGAGGAAGAAAAAGAAAAACATGTACCATCTTTTCAAGAAGACACAAAGAAAGAAGCAACAATAAGGACAACTTGGAATGTTCACATCATCATGCAGTCCATGTCACCTGTGTCATGTCATGTCCTGTCAAAATTCATCATATTCCACATCATTAATGTCGATTAAGTAATTACGTATTCAAAATGTATTTTAAAGTGGAAGTCCAAAAGGCACATTCAAAATATGAAGAGTCATGTAAAGTCAAAAAGTCATAGGAATTCAAATAATCATGAGCATAGTCAAAGAGTCACAAGGAAGGTGAAGCATCATGTCTTGGTTATATATACACCCTCATTGTATGAGAAAAGTACTTTTCACTTTGGCTCATCCCGCAAGGCATTAGAGAGACAAACTAGTTCTTTTAGGGAGCAAGGAGTGGCTCCAACATTCCACTATTGGAGCTAGTGATGTTCATTGTATACATGTGTCTTGTAACTTTTACTTAATAAAAAAATCCTTCAAGGACAACACGTTCTTCATGCATGGATTATGAATATTTTTAAGACTATTCTGCGGATGTTTTGTATTTCATGTTTACTTTCATCCATGCTAAACTAGTTAAAATATTTCGGTTATTTTAGTACTTATCTTATTGATAATGTGTTGTAATGGTTGTTATCGTTGTCCCATCCTTGTGGACTATTTCGTGAGATACTAAACATATCTTTCTCACTAAATTTTTGTAATTATCGTCATATATTTTGTGGAATATTACGCTAGATGTTATTAATTAGGGGAAGTTTTAGGTCTAAAATGGACCTCCTAAGGAAAATGTACAATCAAAATTCACTTTATGAGAACCAATCACATTTTAGGGTATGAAATCATCCCTAATGGTTGAGGTGGCATTGTTTGAGTTAAATGTACTTACTTGTCACATTCTGAATGGTGGATAAAAACTCATGGTTAACCATTGTAGTGCTCTAAGTACTTTTAAAGTCATAAAGTAAAGTACTCATAATAAATGTCATTTCACATTTTTTGAATAAAATAATATTATTGTCATTTCATATTTCTTGAAATAAACAATGCATATCCCTATACATATATTATATTATACTATTTTTATATAGTATATTAATTACATGCTATTATACAATTTAAATAATATAAATTTTAATTAATAACATATAATATAATTAAGAATTTATAAATTTATATTTATATTTTATTTTAATTTATTTAAGTACAAAGGACATGCATTAGTTGTTCAATGATAATGACTTTTTCTTGAAAAACTCATTCTTATTTATAGTCACATCAATACAATTTTTTTATTAATTTTATTTTGGTACAACTTTTGAATTGAATTTAACTATGGTTACATGGATTGTGGAGCAAAAAGTGAATTGAAAATTCATAAATATTATTTTATTGGTTTAGCTATTATTTTATTATTTCCTTACGAGGCCCATTTTAGACACAAATCCTTCTTGGTTACGTGTGTCTCTACTAGGGTGTTACTATTACCTCTCTCTTATAGGCTCATTTTACTCTTCCCCCCCACTATAGAAGAACTTTGACACACCTACAACTAAACACTCACCAAGCTCACCTTCTTGCTTTTTGAAGGCACACATGTGTCCTTTATCTTGTTGACAATTAGAACCAAGGAAAATCTATAAGAATACATGGAAAACAAGCTGATATTCTAGATGGGGCTCCTATTCCAAATGATGTGAGGTCTAATTGGGAATTCACATTGGGAAGACTCCTTGGTTGACAAATTTCCAACATTATCAATGTAATATTCCTAAAATTTAGCTTTTTAGCGAAATGGAATATTATGGATCATTTTGTCACTAGGTAGGTGAATAAATGGGTGGGGAGACCCATAAATCTCTTTAGCAGCAATAAAAACACTTCAAATGTGGAAGGAGACCTTCTAAGTAACTACATAAAGCACCTTTGAGTATGAACAGGGGTTGGATTATGTTGAACAGGTCAACTTTGACCAAGTCAACAACACTGTTATGGAAGAGTGGACATTAAATGAGGAATAACACAGTTTTGGAGGGAGATGGATTGCATGGAGGAAATAACCTAATTGATTGGGGCCAAAGGCAAGGAAGCTCATAAACTATATAAGAAAGAGGATGGTAGCCATATGGGGTTATGTTTTGGATTATTGTTTTGTGTGTGGTATGTTTAGACTTCTTGCATTCTTCGGCTGTTTAGTTGAGATTGTTGTGCTGTATAGCACCAGGTGTTCTCGAGTGGGAATCCCACTTCTTTCCTTGAGAAGCCTCTTGGAAGAGCATTGCATTTCATTTCCACATTCAGGTTTTTAGACCAAGCTACAACTTTCTTCATCAGCATAGTTTCTGCAGGATATTGTGCTGTGTTGCAGGGTGCAGCAGTGGAGAATTAGATCGGGTGTCTTCAGAGCTAGTTTTGCAATGGAGGAAGGTTTCCATCCATTGGAAGGCCTGTAAAGAAGCCCCTTGAGCTTTCTTTACACATTTAGTAGCAGGCTAAGGAGCATTTATCCCCTACAGCGCAGTTTCAGCCCAGATCTGCATTATTTTAGGGAGGAGTTGCAGGGGCAGTTGCAGTGGTTGTTTTGGGAGGTGATTTCTTTAGTGGAGGAGCCATCCTTTCATCCAAAGGATCTATTGGAGAAGGGATGTAGGTTTCTACATCAGCTTCATCCATATCTTCTCATTTCATTTGTTGCAGCATATCTGCAGCCCTAGGGCTGTAGCTTACATTAGCACATTGTGTGCATTTTCCAGAAACCCTCTTGGGTTGTCTTGGAAAGCTGATCTAGTGCCCAAATCTATATGTTTAGATTCTATTGGGGCCTATATCAATATTTTTACTTCATTGTATCATCTCCAGCTATAGTTATATCTAATATGACTACGTTGTAGCAGTTCTCTGGGATTTTGTATTGAAGCAACATCTCACTTTTGAGAGTGTTTATGTATTGGAGGCTTGTGTGATCACATTCTATGATTGGTGTCTCATTGTTTTGTACTTATTTACTGCATATACGATCAATAACATGGCTTATATTTGTCTCATGATTTCATGTGTTAAATAATTGTTGTTGCTTTCATTTTATGAGCTATATTGCTGAGTTCCCCATTTGGGAATATTACAGTCAACAGTGGTGCTAGAAGGAGGGCCAAATGACAAGATGTTCCCATTGAGTCTATTTTGAATCTCCTATCATAAACGGATCTTTCCCAAATCATAATCCCAGATTTTTTTTCTAACCTACCTCCTAAAAAAATTTCAATCTCCACGGAACTTGTCCATGCCTTGTCTCAGTTTAAGTTTAATGGTGAGGGTGGTATATTTTTATCCAAGCACACAAATGATTTTCTTGGGTTTTTAAAAAATTTTCATATTGATGATGAAGATTTTATGTGTATTCTATTCACCCTCACTCTCAAAGGTCATGTTAAGCATTGGTGTCATACCTTACCATATGCTTGCATTCATTCTCTTCGTCATTTTACTAAGGAGATTCATCAATATTTCGATTAGTATGATTACCGATATGTTACCAAAATAATAAATAAACTTAGAATGGATCCTAATCAATCAGTTGAAGGTTTTTCTAATAGATTCCTTCATTTATGCTATGAGTTTCCTCAAGAAGATATGGACCGGGATTCCTATAAGAACAATTTTGAACATTTGGTTCGAAGTTCTTTGAATCAGTTTGAATCTAAACCTCATGATGTTTTCACTTCCCCAACTCTTATGAATCATGAGACACCTCAAATTTCAAAGGAGGACCCTATTATTCATTTTTTTCCTTGTCCTCCACCTTTTCCAGTCCCGGTTTGGGTGCCTCCTTGCGATGATTATAAACTTGGGAAATATTCAAATCAAATTCCTAATCCATCTTCTCATTCTTCTTCTGATTTTCATGATTCATATTGAATGGAGGAAATTCCAGATTGGAACATGAAGTCTACGGTCAATGCTAACTCCTACATTCCTCAAGATGATGTTATTGTTTATAATTTTACTCTCAAATCTGATTTGGATTTATGTTATCCCCTATCATCTACATGCCATGACTCTTTATACCATGATCTGCTTGAGAAATCTCTTCCACCAGCTAGTTTTTCACACTCTCTTGGTTTTCATGTTGTTGGTTCAAATTGAGATTAAATACAAGGAAATCACATTACATAGGTAAAGGAGTAGGAAGGTGAAGATGCTTTCAATATTTTTTCTATTTTCTAAAATCCTCCATGAGAAGATGATGCACATCCATTCTTGGATGATTTTCAATTTTCTAATCTCGGTAGTGAATCAAATGTAATCAATTCCTTCGATCAATCTGTAACCTTGGGAAAGAATCTTTATGATGATGATGACTTTGTTGATGTATGTGATCATGAATGCCCAAGTGCATCATTTGATATTTTGGTTTCTCATGAAGATTTTAATCTAGAATATGATTCGGTCAAACAATATTTCCTTATTGAAACTTCCTCTTCATCTCACTATACCTTGTGCTTTACCATGTTCGATCCACCTACTTGTGGCATAGATACTCCATCCTCTTCAAGTTATTCAATCGATCAGTTAACTTCGAAATTGTCAGAAGGTGGTGAGATTATCCATGATGCAAAATAAAACAATCAAATCATTAAGTACTCTTCCCATCCCTCATCATCTCTTCCATTGCATGAAGACAACTCTTAAAATCAACTTTCTCATGAAATTTTCCCGATTAATTCATATTTGAATTTGCGATCAGAAGAATATTTCAACTTGCATAATTTGCTTGTTGAAGTTGAAGAATCTAGTAAAATTAGTGAAAATGATGGCTTCCATCCAGTGAGTAGTGGTATTATTGAAACTAGTGGTAGAAACTATCCTCACACCATGCACGATCTCGTTTAGTCTTCAAAATGTGATTTTAATATCCTTGAAAGTTTCGGGACTTGTCAGGAAGTCGAGGCACTTCAACTTATGTTGATGGTTATTTCAGGATCTTGCAACTCTGGTAAGCCCCCCGAACTATGTCAGGTTTGGTTTATTTTGCACAATCCTTCTCTTTGCATGGTTTCACTCGATGCAAATTTATTTTGGAAAGATGTTTGGTATTTCAGATATAATTTTTCAAAATTTTAAGACTTTACTTCTGATCAGATTCAAGAAGATTCTTTATTTGTTTCATCTCCATGCAAATATCTTGCATCAAACTTGGGTTTGGAATGTGTATCTCTCATAGGGTCATGGGATAGCAAAATTGATAATTTCAAAGACTATTTGGTTGTAGGAATCATGCCTATTGGATTCATTTCTTAATAGCCAACTCCTGGTTTTTCTTGTGAATGTTGTATTGCAAATATTTCCCTTCATCACACATGAAATCCTCTTGAGTGATAATTAATGCATGAGTTTTGCGCGAATCAAGTTCTTCTTTGTTCACTATTTCCTGACTGGTCTCATGTGTTTGTTGTGTTGGCATACCTTTTAAATTATTTTGATGATTAAGATGTTTGTATAGTTAGTCACTGTTGTGTAACCAGCTCCAAAAATAGAAGAAAAGAGATATGAACGCCTTAGAAATAAGCCACTTCGAGGGGGCAACCTCCAATACATTACATAAATGAACAATTCTTGGATGATACAATTTACAAAACCTCCTTTCTATATATAGGAGTCCATGGGGGCATAATGTAATCCTAGTGGGCCACAATGTAATCCTAGCCGACCTAACAATAATAATTTAAGGGCACAATAATAACAAAATGGGGGTTACAAGGGTTCAATAATAACAATAAGGGGATTACACTAACAATAATAAGGGACTATACTAGTGATATAGGGACCTAACATGCCCCTCTCCTTCAAAAAAGTGTTGTCCTCAACGCTTGAGTAGCTACGGGTGCTTCTGTATAAAATTCTCATCCTCCCATGTAGAATCTTCAGTGGGTAAGTTCTTCCACTTGATGAGATACTCTGAAATTGATCGATTCGGTAGTTGTCGAGTTCTTTTTTCTATGACTGCTTCAGGTTCCAATATGATCTTCCCTTCCCCATCAAGTTCTGGCAATACTGTTTGAACTGGAAGATTTTCACCTATAACCTTCTTTAAGCATGAAACATGGAAAACTCGATGTACTCGCGAAGAAGCAGGAAGCTCCAATTTGTATGCCATAGTACCAATCTTTTGCAACACCTTGTAAGGACCATAGTACTTTGGTGATAATTTATTATCCTTCTTAGCTTGCTTGAGGGACATTTGTTTATATGGTTGTAGCCGTAAAAATACCCAATCTCCTATACCAAAACTTCTCTCGCTGCGATGTTGATCTGCCTGTTGTTTCATTCGATTTTGTGCCAAATTCAGGTTATCCTTTAAGAGTTGGAGAACTTCTTGCCGATGCTCGACGTGATCTTCCACTGCTTGAACCTTCGAATTTTCCCTTAAAGATGATGTGATCGATGGTGGATGATATCCATAAAGTGCCATAAATGGGGTCATTTTTGCCGCAGTATGGAAGGAAGTGTTATACCACCATTCAGCGAGAGGTAACCACTTGACCCATTGTGTTTGTTTATCAGATACAAAACAACGAAGATATCCTTCCAAACATTTATTTACTATCTCAGTTCGACCATCGGATTGAGGATGATAAGATGAGCTATGAGCTAATTGAGTACCCAAACAAGAAAATAACTCTGTCCAAAAATTTCCAGTAAAAATGGGATCTCTGTCGCTCACAATAACCCTCGGGCTTCCATGTAGCTTTTGAATTCTATCCATAAATGTAGTAGCAACTGTACTTGCTTTAAATGGATGAGATAATGCACAAAAGTGTGCATACTTGGTAAGTCTATCAACTACCACCATGATGGCATTCTTTCCTTCAGACTTAGGTAAACCTGTGATAAAATCCATTGAAATCTCCTCCCAACGCTGACTTGGAATGGATAAAGGTTGTAGAAGTCCCGGGTCTTAATTGTCTCCACTTTATTCTGCTGGCAAACCAAACATTCCGCCACAAACTTTTGAATATCAGATTTAAGGCCATCCCAAAAAAATTCTTTCTTCACCCTGTGGTAAGTTTTTAAAAATCCTGAGTGTCCTCCTAAAGGAGAAGTGTGCAATTCCAGAAGAATCTTTTGTTTTAGTTGGGAATTCTAACAAAGATATAAGCGATCTTTGTACCATAAGGAATCATTTTTCCAACTAAATGTATCAGATGTACTAGGATCTTGCTGCAACTTTTGAATGAGTGTCCATACATCTTTCTCCTTCTTCCATTCATCTCTTGCTTCAGTTATCCAATCTGGTTGGATAATAGAAATGGCACAAAGCAATGCTTCCACCTCTTCATTCTTTCTTGAGAGTGCATCCGCAACAACATTAAGCTTTCCTTTTTTGTAGATTATTTCAAAGTCATAACCCAACATCTTTGTGACCCATTTTTGCTGCTCTTCTGAAGATAGTCTTTGTTCCAAAAAAGTGTTTAAGACTATCATGATCAGTTTTTACCTTGAAGTGTCTTCCCATTAGGTAAGTTCGCCATTTCTTTAGTGCATGCAGTATTGCTAACATTTCCTTCTCATAAATAGGTTTCTGTAAATACTTTCCTTTGATTGGACGAATTTCAAAAGCAATGGGTCTTCCTTCCCGCATTAAAACAACACCAATTCCATTTCCTGAGGCATCACATTCCACAATAAAGGTTTTTGTGAAGTCTGGCGTAGCTAAGACCGGTGCTAGGTACATTGCCTCTTTAAGATGTTCAAAGGCCTTAGTTGCTTCAGGAGTCCATGAAAATGCATCTTTCTTCAATAATGTTGTTATAGGTGCTGCTATTCTCCCATAATTCTTAACAAACTTGCGATAATAGCCTGTTAACCCGAGAAATCCTCGCAACTGCTTTATTGTCTTGGGGACTTTCCATTCCTTAATGGCTTTAATTTTGTTAGGGTCTACTTTAACACCCTCGTGAGATATAATATGACCTAGATATTCCACCTCTTGTACTCCAAAGAAACATTTGGATGTTTTTGCATATAATTGTTTCTCCTGGAATAGTTTGAGCACCCTGTCAACATGTTCAACATGATCCTTCCAAGACCTGCTGTAGATTAGTATATCATCAAAAAATACTAGCACAAATTTTCTAAGGAAGGGTTTCATCAACCCTTGAAATGTAGAAGGTGCATTAGTAAGGCCAAAAGGCATGACCAAAAATTCATAATGACCCTCATGAGTTCGAAATGCTGCTTTTGGAATATCTTCAGTCTTCATTCTAATTTGATGATATCCTGAACGAAGATCCAACTTGGTAAAATAAATTGCTCCATGTAATTCATCCAATAATTCATCAATCACAGAATGGGAAATTTATCTTTAATGGTGAGCTTATTGAGCTCCCTATAATCCGGACACATGCGCCATGATCCATCCTTCTTGTGTACCAATACTACAGGAGCAGAGAAAGAACTTTGACTAGGTTGAATTATACCCGCCTCTAACATTTTTGCAATCATACGCTCAATTTCGCTCTTTTGGACGTAAGGATATCTATAAGGCCTGATGTTTGGAGGAACACTTCCTGGAATCAAATGAATAGCATGATCATGATCACGAATAGGTGGGAGTCCTTTGGGAGTTTCAAACACCTTGGAATGATTGTCCAAGACTTGTTGGAGATCTGCAGAAATAGATGATTTTGATATTGGAACTTCTAGTGAGCATAATTGTGCAATTACGCCTCGCTGTTCTTTCTTTAGAAGCTTTGTCATGACATTAGAGCTTATTATCCTTCCTGGCTTCCCCGCAATACCCCGTAATTCAACTTCCTTTCCTTCTGAAAAAAATTTCAAGAAAAGTTCTTGAAAATTAAAAGCTACCGTCCCCAAAGATTGTAACCATTGTACTTCTAGTACAACATCAACACCTCCCATAGGAATGGAAAGCATTGGACTAGTCAATACATATTCCCCCATGGTTAGCTTGATATTATGGCATTTTCCAGAGAAATTTATAGTTCCTACATTTGCAACCATCACTTGACATTCTGGTGTTGGGTATAGGAAACAATTTTAATTCCTTGGCTACCTTACAATGAATAAAATTATGGGTGCTACCTGAATCAATCAACACTATTACCTTTTTATTCTTGATATGTCCTTCTATCTTGAGAGTTTGAGGAGTGGTAATTCCTGCCAGTGCATTACACGATATGGTCGGATTCATTTCTTCCTCTTCTAGAGTTGGTTCCCGGTGTATATCCTCTTCTTGTTCATTTTCTCCTTCCTCTTCACAATCTATGTAAAATAATTTCTTCTCAGCACACTTATGACCTTTAGTGTATTTGCTATCACAACTGTAGCAAAGCCCTTTTGCTCTTTTTTCTTCCAATTGTTGTGGTGTCAACCTTGTAGGTTGTGGAAATCTAGATGTAGCCACACTTCCTTCTTTATAGAATTGAGTAGTAGACTTCCTTGTTGCCATAATTTTACATTCAACTTTTCTTGCCAACCCGAATGCCTTCTCTAATGAATCAGGTTCCAGAACACGAACTTCATGTTGAATGTTATCCTTTAAACTGCCTAAGAAGAGATCAATCCTGTGGTCCTCTGA
Source organism: Pinus albicaulis (assembly GCA_034641835.2). Classification (NCBI taxonomy): domain Eukaryota; kingdom Viridiplantae; phylum Streptophyta; class Pinopsida; order Pinales; family Pinaceae; genus Pinus; species Pinus albicaulis. Next base: position 261,803,193 of record CM076569.1, read on the forward strand.
AATATCAGTTACCCTTATACTCAATTTTTGGAAGTCCTCAATGTGCTGCCCCACTAAACCCTTTTGTTTGAGATTTATCAATTGGGTAAAGAAGGTGTTGCTCGTTGTATCCTCATAATGTGCTATCATTTCCTCCGTAAAAATTGACCAAGTGACAATTTTTTTACGGGAGCAAAGCCATTGATACCATACAAATGTATTTTGTTCTAAATGTAAAGTTGTAATGCGTACCTTTTGTGTGTTTTGCACGTTATGGAGATCAAAATATTGCTCCATCTGTAGTATCCATGTTACCGGATCCTTTCCATCAAACTTCTTCATATCCAATTTTGGAATATGGTGGTTCTTCCTGCCAACATTAGAGTTTATGAAATCATGATTAACATTTATTTTGTTCTCATCATGAGGTTCTTCTCCTATATTTCCGCCATTAGGAATCATTTCTGGTTTTAAGCTTGTCATCAAGCCTTCCATGTATGCTTTTAGATCATTCTTCATGTTTTCTATGTTGTCTTTCATGTCATCCATCTTAGTTTCCATGCCCACTTCCACGCCATCCATCTTATCTTGCACACCATCCATCTTATCTTCCACGCCATCCATCTTAGCTTGCACACCATCCATCTTATCTTCCACGCCTTTCTTCAAACCTTCCATCTTCACTTCCACGCCATCCATCTTAGCTTCCATGCCTTTCTTCAAACCATCCATCTTCACTTCCACACCTTTCTTCAAAACTTCCATTTCATTTTTTCCTGCTCTTTGCGAGAGTGAAATTTGTTGCACTTGTTCTTGTAATTTTGATAGATCATGTTGCAATTCTTCATCTTCATGAGTCATGGTAGAGCCTTCTGAAGGTTTGATGGGTGTTGAATTCTTTTTAGGGGCCATTTTAGAATCCAATATTGATATATATTCTACAAGATGCCCTTGGAATCAATTCAACTTGATTCTTCAAACAAGACTTATGCAATTTGGAAAAAAATACACACCTTTTACTAACTTTGAGGAGCTCGATATTGAAATTGTATTATCTCTGTTATTTCAGATTTTCAATATCTGAAATTCAGCACTGAAGTAGCCCTCTGAATTATCTTTTGAATGCCACAGGTCTGACCTGATTTGGATTCTCCAAGACACATTTGTGTCCAATCTCCCACAATGACCTAATTCTGGACTGGTTCAGTAGAGCGAACTTGTACGACTTGCCACGTGTCACTGTTTTGTCCTTTGTCTCCGAAATTGATAGCGAAGAAACTACAGGCTGTGTACTTGTGACCACTTTTGACGGCACTCAAATCCAATCTTCAGAGAGAGAGTTATTGAACTTTTCCCACGATCACCTCTTTGAGATGAAATTCAGGAGCCTGAAAAAGCACTACCTTCCACAGATCATATCTCCAAAAATATTGCGAACCAAGTTCTGAAATATTTTGACGAATTTCCTCAGGATTTCAGCTTCGCACCATATGAATTTCAGACTCTGACCCTTCGTACAAAAAAAATTTATAGCGCAAATGCCACGATGACCTGTTTATGAGCCTGAAAAAATACCTAACTTCCACAGATGATATCTCCTCAAATATTACGAACCAAGATCTGAAATTTTTAGACAACCTTCCTCAAGATTTCAGCTTCGCACCCTAAAAATTTCAGCTTCTGAAGCTTCGTAGAAAAAAAAGTTATAGCGAAAATTCCACGATGACCTGTTTGGAGCAGCGAAACCCTAGAATCCCAAACCTCTGATACCAAATGTTGTGTAACCAACTCAAAAAGAGAAGAAAAGAGATATAAACGCCTTAGAAATGTGCCACTTCGAGGGGGCAACCTCCAATACATTACATAAATGAACAATTCTTGGATGATACAATTCACAAAACCTCCTTTCTATATATAGGAGTCCATGGGGGCATAATGTAATCCTAGTGGGCCACAATGTAATCCTAGCCGACCTAACAATAATAATTTAAGGGCACAATAATAACAAAATGGGGGTTACAAGGGTACAATAATAACAATAAGGGGGTTACACTAACAAAAATAAGGGACTATACTAGTAATATAGGGACCTAACAGTCACCAGTTACAGGAAAATGGTTTTTCACATTTGACTTGTGAGGAAGTTGGTTCGATTTTCATCGCATTCACAGAGATGTTCGAATTGATTTATCTTTGTTAATTAAAAACTGGGAATCTGATGCTTTAATCATGCCATCTGATCATTATCCTGTCTCTGATGACTTTCATTCAAATTATCATTTTCCCATCAACACATCCAATGAGATTTGTCTTACATCCTTTGATCTTTATGGTTCGACATTTCACTATTTTGATACTTGTCAAGCAATTAGGGCACTTCAACCTTCACTGATGGTTATGTCAGGCATCACTGTCTTGACATGAATTTTAAATATGATCAGGTCTATTTTCCCTCACAATATTCTCATCGTAATCCCGTGCCTCTAATTGAAAATTAATCTTCTCAAATATTTCATGGTTTTCAAGAGGATTATCATGAATTTTAAGATCTAATCAGTGAATGGTTGGAAGAATCTTACATGGAAAGCTCTGTCGCAAATACAAAGTTTCGATCTTTCCTCTCACTTTCTAAGGAGTTAGGTGTAGATGGAGACACATACATGATAAGCTTCTGAGGTGTTTTTAGTGATGGTTATCATTGAAAGAGTAATAATGTAAACTGGCTAGAAATAGAGGCTATGGTCTATCTTCCTGCTGACAGGAAATACCTTCAATTTTTTGTGTAAGTTATTCAAGTTCTTATCTTTTCTGTTGCACATTACTTTATATCTGTTTTAATTATTCCTATCTTTGTGGATACAGGTCAAGAACAACTAAATTGGCTTCAATGGAAATTTCATTATATGTGACCCTGACATTCTAGATGTTAGGTTAGGAGTAAGATTAGCTACATCCTATTTTTCCCTCTCTTGCACTCATCCCATGCTTGTTCTCTTTAGTCTCTCTTGTATTTTCTTACTTTTGTCTTGCATTATGCTTTGGTTTACCCTCTTTTGCTTGTGATTTGGTTTTTCTTTCTTTTTGTATTGTGTATTTTCTTTTTGTTTTATCAATAAAACCTTGCATGAATATGCTATGTTGGCTCAAAAGGGAATGCAACAAAATAGAAAAGGACTTTGTGACACTGCAACATTTGGTTAACTCTTTGTCCTTCTTACTTGTCTTTGTTGCATCTTTGGTCGATTTTGTTCCAATGGAAAATACGATCCTTGTGTCAAACTATGACCTACATGTCTATTTTGGAAACCTCACCCCTACACTCGGATTTTTAATTTTCGGTGTTTTCAGGCTGATCAAATCAAGTAGAGAAGGACACGGGGACAATTTAAATGACAAAAACAATATTGAAGGTCTTTTATATGCTTCTCTGAAGGGACAACCTCTCCTTCTCTTAATAAGTCGATATCCCTCTTCCGCCCATGAAAGAAATAAGTGTTGATGCACAGTACTATATAAATAGATAAATAAATTCAAAAGAAGAGAAATTATTCTTTCGTAAAGAGGTGCAACAAGAAAATTTGCTGGGGTAATTTCTAGGCTTGCTGGCAACAAAGCAATGTTTGTGGTATTGAAGAAATCTCTAGATTATCCACAGTGTTATAAAACAACGGTCGACATTTCGAATCCCAACAGGGATCCATCTTCAGGACAAGATGTTGAATAAAGAATGAAAGAAGGACAAAAGGTCAAGGTTTTAATAGTGACAAAGAGAAAATAAGACCGACAAGAACTAACTAATTAATATTCTATTTATTTATTTAATAAATTTTATTTTAATAAATAAATAAATAATTTATTTTAATAAATTATAATAGTTTATATAATATCATTTATTCATTAATTCAATAATAATAATAATTAGATTAATTTTATTTTAATAAATAAATAATTTATTTCGATAACTTTTAATAGCTTTATAAATTTTTTTATTAAATGTTATTAAAATAAATTATTTATTTATTAAAATAAATTAATATAATTTTTATTATTGAATTAATGAATAAATGATATTATATAAACTTTTTAAATTTATTAAAATAAAATTTATTAAATAAAAAATAGAATATTAATTAGTTAGTTCTTTTCATCTCTTCTTTTCTCTTTGTCACTATTAAAACATTGACCTTTTGTCCTTCTTTCATTCTTCATTCAACATCTTGTCCTGAAGATGGATCCCCGTTGGGATTTGAAACATCAACCATTGCTTTATAACACTGTGGATAATCTAGAGATTTCTTCAATAAACGATAACCATAGAAGCTTGAGATTTTTTGTGTTCGTGAAGTGACTCCACTGGGATACTATCTAGGCCTTCTAGCAGTGAAGCAACACCAGAGATGAAAAATTATTCTATGAAAATATAAATCTCATGAACTTCATCACCTTATCTTGATTTGAAACATTATGTGATCGGTGGTCTTCTATTTGTGCTTAATCGAGTAAAGGAATGAAGGGGTCTATGTTTATGCACGGGGTAAGTGAGGAAGCCATGGTAATCTGAACAATGAATCAATACTTCCTGAAGAAATATACCCTACACGAAAGAATTGACCAAGGCAGAGAAGATGGAGTTCTACCAGTGTGTCTCCAAGTGTTTTCGCTACAAAAAACACCTTCCAAAATTTTGCGTACACTTGAAATTTGGAGCCTACTTTGGATCTTGTGATCAGTCGTTCTGTAGTCACTTCATGGTCAGCTGATGCTTCTTGAGCCCCCTTCTTGGATTGGAAGTGTCGAAGTCAGTTTCTCACACATTCTTAGTCTGTAACAAGTGCATGAGATCATCCTTTTACGCAACCTTGGACAAGCATAGCATGTTCCAATCAATAATGTGCATGTGAGATTTCCAATCCATGTCGATAGTCAGTGTGCACTGACAACGACAATTTCTCACATACTGGCTATGCGTGTACTTCCATTTTAGCGAGTTTTGAAAATTGTCACTTCCATGCACCTTTGTTTTCGTGAGTGCCACTTTAATGTTTTCAGTTGTTTATTTTACTTTATTTCACTCTAATTAGTGTCATTTTTATGTTATCTTTGCTCTGGAATGTGTTATTTTCACTTTGATTTACATATCGCACGAGTCGTTCACATTTTAGCAATTGTCATATTTTCATGTGTTAGCTATCACACAATGTATATATGCTTGTTCTGGTAGTTTCAAGGGGTTATATTTGTGTGAATGAGTTTGTATAACCATGTAAACATCAGTCACACTTATTCCCAAAGTTTTAAGAATTGTATCACAAGTGTCGTCATGGTCATTGTAAAGTGTACCTTTAGTGTTGCACTTATCGTAAAGTCATTGCAAAGTTGTCACATTGAGGGAAATATGTTTTTAACATCTTCCAGGTGATATTTGTTATTGTGTCGTCAAATTTTTTCAAGTGTGTGATCATAGTTAAGTCAAATCACTATTGACATAGTTTCTTTGGTCCCACACAACCAATTTTTGGAAATGTTCCAACAACCTAGTCTTATCCAACCTTCCTCAACTGTGCACTGTGCAGTTCCAATCCTCAATTTGAATCCTTGTCCCCTGACACTGTGAAATTCACAGTTCTTTCTTCCCATGAATATGAATTGTGCAATTCCAGTGCTCAAGCCTAGCCTTTGGCCCCCAAAATTTTGCAATCCAACCCTCCAGCCTGGCCCAAAATATGCATTGCGCAGTCTATGAGATTAAGCCCAAACCCTAAGCTATTGAACTACACAACTTCGTAATCACCAGGTCTGCTCCACCTCCCAGAACCGTGCAATTGATAGAAACAGTGCAAAACCCTCCAGTCTGACTCACTAAGCCTAAAACTATGCAATATGTCTGCATAGTCTAGCCTGAATTGTGCATTGCGCAGTCTCAAGGCTCAAGCCTCAGGCCTAAGCTCTTGAACTACGTAATTGCATTCACCTATGCTCCTATGTCTTCCGTAACTTCACAATAGGAAAAATCAGTGTTCAAGCCCTCAACCTGGCTCCCTGAGATTCCCAACTGCACAATATTTTTTCTTAGTGCAAGCCTAAACTATGCATTGCACAGTCTCAAGGATCAAGACTGACCCTTTATTGCATGATCTGTGATATTTCACAGTGTCTGAGCCTATTTCCCAGCTTGTTACCTAGTTTTGGATTAGTCAATAGATCGATATGCACCATCTTATACTAAGGGTTTATCAGACAGATGCCATGTTGTGATGAGTGGATTGTAGATGCAGGTACTCTATCATGCTATGGAAAAATGATGAAGGAGATGCATAACAAGGACATGCTATAAGACACATATGGAGATGAACAAATAATATGATCATAAGGTGAGAAGACGAAGGAACACTAGACTATAACAAAAGATGAAGATCAAGATAACATGGAATACTCCTCATCTTCAAGTCATAAGGAGGAGGAAGAAGAATAACATGTACAATATTTTCAATAAGACACAAAGAAAAAAGAAGGAAGAAGGACAACTTAGCACTGTCACATAATCATGCAGTCCATGTCACCGGTGTCATGTCATCTCCTGTTACAAGTCATCATATGTCATCTCCTTGGATCCTCTCGCAAGGCATTAGAGAGACATACTAGTTCTTTTGGAGAGCAAGGAGTGGCTCCAACGCTCCACTATTGGAGCTAGTGATGTTCATTGTGTACACGTGTCTTGGAACTTTTATTTAATAACATAAGCCTTCAAGGCCAACACATTATTCATGCATGTATTATAAATATTTGTAAGAATATCCTATGGATGTTTGTATTTCATTTTTTCTTTCATCTATGCTAAATTAGTTGAACTATTTCAGATATTTTAGTACTTAACTTATTGAGAATGTGTTGTAATGGTTGTTATCGTTATCCCATCCTTGTGGACTATTCCGCATGATACAAGATAGATATTTCTCACTGATTAGTTGTAATGAACGTCACATATTTTGTGGACTATTACGCTGTATGTTAGACAGGTCCTTGTTGGCTACTTGTGTCTCTACTACGGTGGTACTATTACCTCTCTCTTAGAGGCTCACTTTACTCTTCCCCCCCGCAGTGGAAGAAATTTGACACACCTAAAACCGAATACTCACCAGGCACATCTTCTTGCTTTCGAAGGCACACACATGTTCCTCTCTCTTGCCTATAGTTAGAGCCAAGGAAAATCTATAAGAATACATGGAAACTGGGTCGATTTTACATATGGGGCTCCTATTCAAAATGGCGGGAGCTCTATTTTGGACTTCACATCGAGGAGACACCTTGGTTGATAGATTTATAGCACTGTTAACACCCTTATAACCACACACAAGTGTGTTTTCCTCTATGTAAGCCCAATACAATAATATGAAATAATCATGAGCACTTGGCATCAATGAGAAATGTTATATGCTCCATAGAACAACAATTACGCTAGAAATCCATGGCATATGCATCAAATACATGGCCTCCATGTGTAATGACATAAGCTCTCAATATGTTTTTGCAACAATAGAATTACTATACAAACCATATGGTAGTGCATGGCCATCACCATCCCAACAATGAAGGTCTTGCAACAAGATTATGATAACCACTAGCAACCACCATGCTCCACATAGGCATCAACAACACAATAAAATGGCAGCAACAACATGGAAACATGCCATAAAAATGACAACAAACACATATCCTCATCATAATGAGGTTTGTCAACCAGTAATATACTATATCATAAATTGAATCCACGAGTAGCACATCAACAAGAAGCAACATCAACATTAGGAGCATATGAACTAATATAGGTAATCTCTCCTATATCACCAATGTGTAGCCAAGTAAACAATGTATCCAATAAATACTAGGAAACAACAACAATAGAATAAGATATGGAAATTTAGCACCATCAGTGACATAAAATCATCATCTCCTCATCACAAGTGAACAACATATCATCAATAAGGCATAAGCAACAAATCATCATTATACATTATTAGCAACATCATACATAATCTCTCTCCATGAAATAGCAACATCACAACTTAGCCATACTAATGCATATCGACAACAACATGATACATATAAAGTCTAACAATATAAACACTATCAATGCACCAGCTATTTCATGCAAGCATATTACTTCACAATATGTGGTAGAAACAACAAAATTCTCCTCCATTATAAGAAAAATGCCAACCATCTGCAATGCCATTAGGAAGCAAAAACTCTCCCCCTCAATGTGTGATCCTTCATCATGTTATAATCATGCACATATCACAACCATGTAGCTAATATATCTTCAAAAATATCAATAAAGGCTTTAACATGCAGCTGCTCCAAAACCCATCAATAATAATATGGTTGATCCAATTGATATTCAAACAGGAAATCAATAGATCAGAATAAAAACACACTTAAAACCTCATAAACTCCCCCTAAGCACATGCATCTCCTACAAAATGAAATTTTTTCTTCATGCACTCTTTCAGATATGGTTTCACATCCAAAAATATACATACAAATCATGTTGCAACCACATGCTCCCCCTGAGACCATGCAGACCTCAATTTTTTATGGGAGTTCCTTGCTAGTCTTTTCTCCTCCAAAGTTTCAATTGTTGATCCTCTTTTTTCTCTTTGTCACAATTTTCTAGTGTATGTCCATGTACTCCATAGTTATAGCATCCATCAATTTTTTCTTCTTCTTTGGACTCTTACTCTTCTTCTTCTTGCATGGTTATTTATTTTTCTGATGGTTCTCTTTTTTCTCATTGGTAATATCTACTCCAATAATTTCTTATTTTCTTTTAGATGATTGAGAACTAGATCTAAACCTCTCTAATTATTTTCTTATAGAAATCGCTTCAACCTTCAATTTTTGGCCCTCATCTTCCAACTTCATAAAATGCTTCTTCATTTCATTTTCAATTTTTATTCCTTCCTTCAACTGAGTTTTTAGATCTGAAATTTCTTCTTTGAAATCACACTCTTTTCCATCAATTTTTTTTTAGTAGCATTCATTTATATTTATTTTCAATTGTGAGTCTTTTGGTATCTGCTTCTAAGGCCATTATATTGGATTTATCATCATCTTTTCTAGTGATATCTTCTTGTTTTCCCTCTTTATTGATGCTTGATCCATCATTATTATCACTAGGGATTTCATATCCATCTTATGAGAAAATATTGGTACTTCCATCTTCTTCCTGTGAGGAGACTTGATTTTTCACTGCAATAAGAGTATAATCCTTTGAATGGTTCTCCATCTATGAAATGTGAAATTTTCTTCCACAAAATATATTATGTAACTTGTCTAACATATCTTCTGTAGTCTCATAATGTTTCACATGCAAATTATTAGATATTGAAATCCCATTCAAGATAATCTTTTTAGCCAAATCATTAAATTCATCTATAACTTCATACTCTACTGATAGAAAAATATTTTCATCGAGATATAGAAAATTTGAATCCAATTTCATCCTCCGAGATATAGAAAATTTACCTTTGTGAAGTAATGGAACTCCTTGTTTATCCATCTCGAAAAATTGCAAAATTATAATAAAACTCCTAGATCCACTCTCTAGTGATCAAGTTGCAACTAAGAGCCGTTCTCTAATACCAATTTTTGGAAAGTAGATCGGTACTGAGAAGGGAGGGGGTGAATGAGTAGTGAAGGAGCTTATAAATTTTGCTTCAATTAATTAAACCTTTAAACCATGCATAAAATAAATCACATAAGAGAGAATCAAACAAAAGTAAGACCATGCAAGCATTCAACATAAGAGACACAAATATTTCTACAAGAAAACCATCCTCTTGGGTCAAAAACCACCCTTGTTTTTGTTGTGTTGCTCAATAAATTTTATTATGCTAAGAAACTTATTTACATATAGATTCAACTGGCTACTATCAAATGGAGATCTCTCTCTCATGCATATCTATGGACTACCATCTGCTGGAAGCCACCACGAACAATGATTCTTTCTCGATTACTCCTAAACTATCAAACGACTCTACATATTCCTATCTACTGGAAGCCACCATGACCAATGAGCCTCACCCAATTTATTTTGAACTATGCAACTACCATTGGATTGAGAAAACTAATCACTTAAATTGATTTTACCAGAGTCCTCCACCTCCACTCCTCTGTGTATTTCTCATTTCATACATTTTCAGACTAGAACCAAGAATTACTCAACACGAACACCACAACAAAAATCTCTTCAAGGAACAAAATAAAAAACTAGAACTACACCAAAAATTGCATCATAATCACACCAAACACTACATACAATAATTTTAGCAACACATCAGCTAAAACCCTCTCCGCAACAAGTAAAATTGCTCACAATTGAATGATACACTAAAAAAATGAAATAGAGAATATACTAGGGGGAAACAATCTCCAAATTCACCTGCAATAAAAATATATATCATCTCCTTGCTCACTGCACAAAATGTTGGCTAAAACATACTCCTCTTATCTGCTACAACACCTAAAAATTGCTTCAGAAAATATGCATCATACAACTCTCACAACTTGCACACAATCCTCCAAAATCACACTCACTTAACACATAACTCATCCAACCAAATTATCATTGAGCTCTCTCCAATATATAGATGAACTAAGGTGCTCAACTGAATAATTACCAAGAACTACTAAGCTCCAAAAATCTTTGTTCATACACTTGATTTTATCAGTATTCATCTCCTTGACTAGATCATACCACTAATTCCACTTCATGAAGTATATTGTCAATGTTAATCACATTCTATAAGCTCATTAACATTTTTCCGACCTTTACATAATGAGTCCAAAATAAGAAAAGCCGGAAAAACAAGTAAACAATCGATGTGCATGAGGAATATAGAGAAAAACTCGCTATAGGCCTCAACTTCACCCACAAAACTTCTAAATCTCAATTGTAACCGCACTCACAACACTGTCTCCCAACAGATGGATCCTTCCAATTGCATGCATGAGCTTGTCTCCATGCGGTTGGGGAAGAGGATGGAGAAAACTCAATCAAATCAGCTCAGAGCTCTACCTAACTTTAGGAACACCTTTATCAACTCCAAAACACACCTCCAAACCTATGTGACAAGTCGAAAATTGGTGACATATTCCAAGAACCTATGCAATAAGTTAGTGACATGAAGACCCTAGTATGCCAAACTCCTCATCAAGACAAAAACCTCCAACTCCTCAAGAAGAAATAACAACTTGTCCAAACACTTCCAACACCTGTAGCAACATCTCTAGCACCTGTAGCAGCATCTCCAACACTTGGAGTAGCATCTCCAACACATTCAACAACAACAACATGAATTCATCCAAATGCCTCCAACACCTATAGAGGCACCTACAACACAAGTAGAAATAGCTCCAATGCTTCCAACACCTGTGCAAGCATCATCAACATATAAAAAAACATCATAACATACCTTGCAACCACATCTACTCAACCTCCAAACACTGTACTAAATCATGCTCTAGGTAATGTCATAACCATGTTGACATCAATGCCAACCAACAAGACCAACAAGCTAAACACTCATCACACATCAAGAGGACTACTAACATCATCAAGTTGACATGAGGCATATGATGAAGGGTACCAAGAGCCTATTGACATCAATTCCAATACTAAAAGGCCAATATGAGTACCCATGTTGCATACTTTCGATAGACTACTACATGAAAAATGGTGACGCAATCGAACTTTTTCATGTATTTATCATTTGTTTGTGTAGTAGGGTCCATTAAAAGTATGCAACATGGGTACTCCTTGGATGAAAAATTAAATTATGCATCCAATGAGTGCTCCCACTCAAATTTTGATTCAATTCATAGGGATATAAGTTAAAAATGTAGTTTTTTTATTTTTTATATGTTTACCTTTTTACTCCAAAAATTATTAATCATACCCCATGGTTTACATCATCATATTGCATATTATTGGTTCTTATAAAGTTGTTTGTTGTTGTAAATTTTTGTTTTGAGGCCCATTTTTTACCTCAACATTTCTCTAATTTAGACATTCTTCCAATCACATGGAGAGTACAAGCCATAAACCAAGATCCATTAGATCCAAACATCAAACTATTTGCGCTTTGAAAGAACTAATCAATTTATTTCACTCAACACAAAGATCCTCATCAAAACCAAGACCCAAGTAATAACCACAATCCAATCAAACTATTTTCGCTCACCACAGATATCCATGCCAAGTCATAACCATGAGCCAACAAAAATTTTTGTGCGCACTACAAAGATCCATGCCAAGTCATAAACACAAGCTCACCATATAAATCTAAATTAAAAGTAGGAGCCAATTCATAACCATGAGCTCACTCGAACCTTTTTCACTCACCACAATGATTCACAAAGAGTTTGAACTTGCAACTACAAGAACTATGTGAGCTTAGTCCAACCTTGAAGGCCAAGGCATCACTTGTTGCTCTGCACTTTTCCGCGATTTTTTTTAAACCACAAGACATGTGACATGAATTTATACATGAATGGGATCCCATTTTGGGCATAGGGATGGTATTTGATAAGCTTCATGGGACCACACCATCTGACCCAGACTTAGAGGTCACTAATCACCCTTATCCTAAAATCATCATGACATCACACCTTCCATGTGGAATTCTTTGACTGGTTCCATGTTTCACTAAGATTCACCCCCATTTCTCAACCAGAATTACCATTTCAGCATTCCATGTGGCATGATTTTGGGCTACTACATCATAATCACTTTCCACCTCATCATCACTTTCCACGTGTCATTGTAAGCCATCTTTCCAATCCAAATATGCCACCTCAACATCCATGTCAGGGGTGCCACGTCATAGTCACCTACACTTGGGTGTCCATGTGGCATCCAAATAAGGGGTCTAACAAACACCTACCATGTGTCATTGTTGCATTGGTCTAACACGGAGGGCACGACCCTCATTAACCTTCACATACTTTAAAGCTTTATCCATTGTTTATGTGAATTTCAATGACTACATCCATTAGAAGATGCTTTAACTTTATTTTGGTTAAATAGTGCGCATGTTCAAACTCCATCCAACTTATATTTCTCTCAAGGTGATGGATCCAATCCAAAGATGTACAATAATTAACAATTTTTTACTTTTATTCACAGATTTGGTGTTTTTACTATTATTACTACTACCAAATTCAAACTAGAATATCATCTCAACTATGAAAATTTTGACCAAGTATGATATATTGTTGGCAAGGTATTGAATAGGACTGTCCAACCATACCATTCATAGATTCATTTGAGAATCATAACTTTAACAAAAACTCAATAAATTTTGAGCCACTTTGACATCATTTGATATGAGCTTGCCAAGATACTGCTTCCTTTGACTGACATCAACGACACTGCTTCTTTCTTTGACTTACCCTTTGACGTCAATGACAATGGTTGTCATAAACGAAAACAATATGTCTAACAATTAAAGAACAAATTATTTAGTAGAGAAGAGAAGAATTTGATAAGAAATTTTTGAGATTGAAAAATCTCAAGAGAGCCAAAACCTGATTTTAATCGTGAAATAGCTTGGAAATCAATATTAATTACAAAATTCAATGTTGGTTTTTCCATTTGGATTTGTAGGTTAAATACTATTGTATATTGTGTTTACAAATTATCTGTTTTTTTAATTGATTCATGGGTATGGTATTTTCCAATTTTCTTTTATTTGGTGTTAGTTAATTCCTACAACACCATGAACTAATACCCATTTATTATTCTCAACATAAATAACCATTGTGGTTACAAAATGGATTTAATTTGTCGTGCATTCATGGTGGAAATCAATTTCTATATCTCAATCATCCATTAATTACATGGTTGTTCGGTCAATGGCATTGTTGTTGAGTGTGCTCCTTCCTAAATAAATTTTTTAAAGAGACAATATATTTGGGTTCTATATAGGCCCCATGTGCACACTCCTCACCCTATTATACCCTCTCTAAAATGCAAGGTAACTATATATAGCCACCCCCTTTGATATTCTTGATCATAATACATTAGAACCCTACAAATAATGTGTTATCCAAGTCTATTTGCATTGCAGTATACAATAGCTGCATGTTTGTAAACACATGGTAAATTAAACTTCATGACTTATGATTATAGTGGTAATATGGAAAAATGAGTTACTATGTTTTTCATTTATGGCTAAATGCGTGATAGATATAAAGAGATATTGTAAAATTGGCGTTTTCTTCAATTCCAACAATGTCTAACCTATTTGTAACTCACCAATTTTCCCATGATTGAGTCAATATATATTCAATTCTTTCCAGGCTATGGTAATATCAATAACATGTAAGAAGCAATTACATCTTGTTATTACATAGTTATATTTTGACTTGGAAAATTTCTAAATGAGTAATTATTGGGTTGTATATTTCAAATAAAGGTGTTTTATTTAGCTATCATGACACAGTTAGAGATGTTTTCGATATAAATAAAAAGAGCATGGTTAACTTTTTTATAAAAAAACTATAGGGCATTTGTTTTCCATTATTTTGGGATTACCTTGCCACCTCAAACAATTAAATAAGCAGAATCATGAAACAAATATGAATAAAGAGTAGAATCCTAAAATCAACCTCATTTTTAATTACAGATACATCACAATTTAATTCTTCATTGATGGAAAGTTGAATAAGCCACATATATATTTTTTATGAATAATTTATGGGTTAAACTGAAGTAGTAATTCCTATGACTCAGAGGTGAATCATATTCTACAAGTATATCCAATTTTTTTTAGGAAAACACAAGTATTGCTATATTTACCTTTTATTTCCAAGGAAAACCTTACAAATTCCTCGCATTTAACATGGAGTATCCAAATGGAGGGTGGCTTAACTACTAGCCACAATCATAGTTGATAACTTAGTGGAACTTAACTAAACTCAATTCAATCAAAATAGAACGAAATACCTCATAATAAAATCCACCTTAAAATATCCCATTGGAACCTATTGAGCTAACCCATTAAACTTATATTATATATTTACCTATTACCAATATCTTATAAATTTGTAAAATTAATTAACTCTAATACCATATTATAGTATGTAATAGAACTAAAGTAATACAATAACTAACAATAGATAAAAATAAATTTAAATCACATGTTGGACATAGATTTGAAGAGGATAAATGAGACACATTGTATTAAAACATTTTTTTGTACACCATGTATGAGTTATAGTGGATAATTATATATTTTTTCATCCATATTGATGCTTTTAGAGTGGAAAAAGGGGAGGAATTAACTCGCAATACTATTTTTGCTTACAAGTTGCAATTTGGTGAATTGGGGCATGAAACCTTCTAGAATCCTTTTAGGGCATCAAAAATCCTTTTTTGAGGGAAAAAATTTGTTTGATTAAGTGTGGGACCCCCTATCATTGTTATACACGTGGATACCTTTCACATGACACAAGAATCACCTTAATCATAGTCCATATGCAAAAGTTACACCACCAAGAAGTTACTTTCCTATTTTGACCAACATGATTCAAGAGGATTCCACACCAACACCAATTATTCATGGAAAAGGGTCTAGCCACATGATCATGATAAATAATAATCTAGAAGAGTACATCTTGTAACTCTAGTTAATAGTTGAAGGAGTCAAAATTAACCACTAGTAGGCTATTAGGTTGTGTTATAATTGGGAAACTGGGAGGGAAATGGGTTCCAATATATTCGAGTGCATTTTTCCAAGATGAGTGTTGTTTCCCTCCATAAGTTTTTTGAAGAGGCTGAGGAATCATTTTTAAGGCCCATAGGTTTAAAAGTTAGTTAAATCAACCAAGAGGGACATTACCAGGGCTTAGGGCTATAGTAGAAGGTCTAGAGGAAAAATATTGCTCATGGGACTCCTATCAGAAAAAAATAACAAGGTAGAGAGGTATTTTTACACGAGCGTGTGTTTTTGGTTAAATCTCGAGTGGTTTCCATGTGGATCATCATCCATGCCAACTCGACCACCCCCCGAGCACTGTAATAGCACTTGCACGAGTGTTACATGGCATTTTGTCACCGTCCCTATAATCCCCATCCCGAACATTGGAGGACCATTTCAGTGACTTTTGTGTATTTTCATACCTTGAAAAATGTGTCATTGCATCCCTTGGCATGTGAAGAAAATTTCCTCTGTTGATCATTCTTGAAGTAGGCTCTCAAAAACATATGATTTTGGGTTTGCGCTGGTAGGCAGTTATGGCCTCGCACCCATAGAGAAATTAACACTGGGCCTCATGCCCATTGGCGCTCTGTCTCAGTGATTAGGAAAATTTTGAGGTCTAAAATGGGCCTCATAAGGAAAAAGTACAATCAAAATTCACTTTATAAGAACCAATCACATTTTAGGGGAAGACATCATCCCTAATGGTTGAGGTGGCATTGCTTGAGTTAAAGGTACTTACTTGTCACATTCTCAATGGTGGATAAAAAATGATGGTTAACCATGGTAGTGCTCTAAGTAATTTTAAAGTCAAAGTAAAGTACTCATAATAAATGTCATTTCACACTTTTTGAATAAAAATATATTATTTTCATTTCATATTTCTTGAAAGAAACAATGCATATCTCTATACATTTATTATATTATATTATATTCTTTTATATAGTATATTAATTACATGTTATTATAAAATTTAAATAATATAAATTTTAATTAATAGCATATAATATAATTATGAATTTATAAATTTATATTTATATTTATATTTTAAGTTATTTAAGTACAAAGGACAAATTCATTAGTTGTTCAATGATAATGATTTTTTCTTGAAAAAATCATTCTTATTTATAGTCACATCAATACAAATTTTTTATTAATTTTATTTTGGTACAACTTTTGAATTGAATTTAATTATGGTTACATTGATTGTGGTGTAAAATTTGAATTGAAAATTCATAAATATTATTTTATTGGTTTAGCTATTATTTTATTATTTCTTTAAGAGGCCCATTTTAGTCCTCAAAATTCCCATAATGGGAATTTCCACGAAGAGCTGTTTTTGGAAAGTTTTTTAAAATAGAAGCGAAGTTTCCATTCCCAACCACTCTGTCTCGCAGAGTCAAATTACCTTGCAAGCTATGTGAGGGTGACCACCTTCTTTGTGATTTCTCTGGTATTCCCAAGGTGCTAGAAGTGTGGTCTGCTGGCCTGATTCATCCTTCATCATCAACCTCTGGACAACAACATGTTGATGATGAGCCTTCAGCTAGAGATAATGAGATTTGTAAGAAATAGGGTAAGATCAAATTTCCCTGTAGGTTGTGTGAAGGGAACCATCACATTCACCTCTGTCCTTATATGGATGAAGCCTCCAAAGTGTTGGACACCCTTTCAGCTTCTGAGTCCTGTCTTCCCGTTGATTACCAGAAGTTTTCTTTGAGTCCTTCGATAGTTGATCAAGTCACTGATTAGGATTCATCTCCGGTCAATTCCACTCTCTCTGAAATTCAGTCTCCCGAGTCCATTCTCGACCAATCATTGATTGAGAAAAAAATCGACCTGATTCCACCTATAGTTCATCGGGTCTTTTATGTAGAGAGTGGGTCTCTCCCCAGTCAGGTTCTTTTTTTTTACTTTGATTCTCCGAGATCAGAGGTCGATCCTCCCATTTCCATGATCCAGGAGGGTGATCCTTCGACTCCTATCGCCATAATTCCAGAAAGTGATCCTCCTTCTCATGTTCCTAGAGCTCATGAGGATGGTCTTTCCACTCCCGTAACACAAAGGGATAATCCTATTATTCCTATGGTCCCTCCTCTATGTAGTTTGGTCACTTCCTTTGATTGGAGTCAATTCATGGGATACTGTCTTCCTTCTTACGTGCCCTTTGAGATCATTGTACAGGCTTGAAATATGGTCATCCCAGGCACAATTATAGATGAAGGTGCCTCGGTTAGTACTCTGTCCTTAACTACATGGCAAGCTTTGGGTTGTCCACCACTTGTGCCTGTTACTCAGAATATGTCAGCTTTTAACAGAGGAACATGTCAACCATTAGGGATCCTTCTGAAGTTGCCTATTACTTTGGGAGAGAAAACCATCTATATATACGTGATGGTGGTCCAAGGCCCCTTGGATTTTAATTTACTCCTGGGGCACGACTATGCTTATGCCATGGACGTGCTTGTCTCTTCCCTCTTTCATGTGATCTGTTTCCCACATGAAGGTCAGATCGTGACCATTGATTAGCTTTCATTCTTTGGTCCTGATGTGACATCTAGTCTACTGTCATCCCTTCCTGGTCCTTACCTACCAGTGATATATTCCCCGCCACAGGTCAATTATGTGGCCACCTATTCCATGTCCGCATCCACTGATGATTCAGTCAGTGAGATCGTACACAATGTACTGGGGGCATTAGGTCCTAATTTCTGAGATGTTGTTCTCCCATTAGATGAGAAACTCTATGGAAGCCATGACTCTTTATATGTCTTGATCAGCTCGTGTCGAAGCATAGTTCATTTTCTTGTGTCAAGCTCCTTAAAAAATGAAACAAGCTCTTGACAGAGCATGGTTCATCTTCTTGTGTCAAGCTCCTTAATAAATGAAACAAGGTCATCGGAGCATGGTTTGTTTTCTTCTGTCAAGATCCTTAAAAAATGAAACAAGCTCTTATGAGGACAGTTCGTTTACTATGTCAACCTCATTAAAAAATGAATTAGGTCTTGTGAGGATAATTATTTTACTGTTTCAACCTCGTTAAAAAATGAAACAGGTTCCCTTTTCAATTCGATTCTTTGATTAGATCTCGTAAAATCCAAGTCGAGTCTTTCTCTTGATCTCGTAATTGAACCTTCCTTCCATCCACCTGCCAGTAACTTACAGTCTACTCTGATGAATGCCATGAAGCTGGGGGGCATGTACCTCAACTTGAATTATCATTCTAGGGGCATGCAAACTTATTCCAAGAATATTTTGTTTCCATTTTAAGCTTGTGTAAAAATGAAACCAACTTCAATCAGAGTTACCTGATTTCAAGCTTGTGTAAAAATGAAACTATTCTTATTTTACCTCTTGTGATTGCCATTTTATTAGTCTGTTTTTCCAGATGAACGTTGGCTTTATCATTCCATCGTCACCATATTCTTGGATGATCATACGCCTTCACTTGATTGTTTTACCCATTCCTGAGGAAACGTTGCAATGAGTGGTCTTGTTAGCCAACCTCTTGACCTTTACTTGTTCTGAGCAGTTCCACCATTACCGGAATACCACTCGTTCCTCTAGGAGGAGTCAACTTTGAGCTCTTTTATAACTCTCAAAATATGCAAATATTGCCGAGACTCTTGTCATTTTGAACTCGTTAAAGGATGTGAAATGTCATATGCCTAGTATACATTTACCCCTTTTTCGGGCTGGGACAGATTATTTACTAAAAAGGAATACCTTAGCCAATCGAAACTAAGATGTTCTCTCATATTTTGTTTTCTACATTTTCGGGTATGAGGGAATATTTACGAAAAGGGACCTACTGGAGTTTTCTTTTCCACTTATTTTCAAATTCTCTAAACATGAAAAGGTGTCGATTTATTCCTTTTTCAGATTCGTTAAACCTACATGACATCAGAAATCGTCACCATGATGCAACCAAGTTCCTGCTTCCTAGGGCTCGTAAAATGTACTAGGATGGATTTGTCCGAAGGGAAAACTTATAAGACAAGCATATTCTATCCCCTTCAAGCTTGTTTCCAAAAAATAATTGGGGTACTTGCCAGCAATGGTGGGGGAAAATGGACCCAATTCCAAGTCTTGTTGGTAGTATGTCGCTCTTGAACATGACACTCATCTACGTTCATGTCAGGTTGGGGACATCCATTTCATCATTTTTTCCTCCATGGGTTTGGGTAATGTGTTTTGACCTCTCATCTGTTATTTTCCACATCATCATGACCTCAGATCCCTTGATGTCAAATACTGCCAAATTATGGAGTCGTGTCACGAATATGTTCAAGAGAAGTTTCCTTCTGCAGTTTCAACCTCTGATGCTCTTTTTGGTCCTAATTCACTATCATCTTATTCCTCTATCTCTTGTCAATGATGTGGGAAACATTATGGCCGTCCTTCGACCAAGTCACTTCCTGTCGACTTCGGCTCATTATCCAGGAACATGATCTAGAGACTTGTTTTCGGTACCTTGGAGCTTACATGCCTCAATGGAAAGTTCTTCGCATTCGATGACGTGTCCTCATCATTGGCCTTCGATCGAGTGATTCCGTGGGTGTTCGATGCTAGCTCACTGTTCACATTTCACAGATTGTACTAGTTGTACCTTGAGATCCATTGTCATTATTGGTGGTTTCTCTCATGCCTGTTAACAAATTTCATCATTGGCTAGTAATCAGGTGATTTTTTTGCATGCTTGACTTCAAATCACTCATTCGTATGCTTGAATTTGTATTTTTTCGGGTCGATATGGAGCGCAAGACCCTGGGTTTTTTCTGATAAAATCTAGGCCGCGAGACATTTTGGTTTATCATGACTATATGCGTGACTCTTTTGTTTGGATGGCTGTGACCATACCTGACTCTATTTATATATCCTTCTTGCTGGATGGATGCGTCCATACCTCAGATCTTGTTTTTATATGTACTCTATTATGGATGGTTGCACCCATGCCACGTATTCATGTATCAGAGATATCAGTTGTACTTGTACTTGTAGGTCTTCCGACGACGGTTTTTGGTTTGACCATATTCTCGTAAAGCATTTCACTCCTCCCTCTCTCTTGGACCTCATGCTTTAGGGGGCATCTATTACATAGAATTTTGTCACCGTCCCTGCAATCCCCATCCCGAACATTGGAGGACCATTTCAGTAAATTCTATGTATTGTCATACCTTGCAAAAAGTGTCATTGCATCCCTTGGCATGTGAAGAACATTTCCTCTGTTGATCATTCCTGAAGCAGGCTCTCAAAAACATATGATTTTGGGTCAGTGCTGGTAGGAAATTATTTCCTTATGCCCATAGAGAAATTAACACTGGGCCTCACGCCCATTGGCGCTATGTCTCAGTGGACTGCCCATGCCGAGCTATTTTTGGAATTGTTTTTTAAATAGAAGTGAAGTTTCCAGTCCCAACCACTTCGTGAGCGAATTCATCATGGTTTTTTCGATTGAATAACGTCAAAGTCCTTCCTTTGGCTTATTTTTTCCTACATTTGAGAAACTCCCCAAAGGATAAGGCCTCCCTTCCACCTTTTGAGGGATCCCAAACCACCTCCTCCTCTCCTATAAATACATCCTTCTCACATAGTTTCAGCTAGCTGAATAGTCCTTACTATAGCTGGTGTGAGAATAAAGCAGAGAGGAATCCATTTCTGAGAGAGAGTTTAGTCCCATTACCTCACTAAGTTTAATCCTCGACAAATTCTTGAGACGCGTTTGATTGGACCCGTTAAAGGAGGCTACAACGTCAAGGCGTTTTCGTTGTAAAATTCTTCTCTCTGTATTTATTACAAGACTGGTTTTTTGGTTCCAATTGTGTTTGATAATATGCAAAGTGTTTTGATTCTCCTTAACCAATTGAATAGCTATGAATGAAAATATGTTTTCATATGCTATCACTGTTCACTTGATCCTTGTGCAGGTACACAGATATTGCTACTGAAAGACGAAGATGTGTGAAGACAAAGATCAATGGATAGCTACTACACACGACAACAGAAGTGCTGGACCAAGGTAGGCCATCTATCCTAACTCATTTTCATTTATAATCTAGGATTTTGAAAGTACATCTTGTTCCCTTGTTGCTAGACCCACTCTAAAGCTAGAGGGATCGCCTCCGTCTGCAGAGGGGATTTACCTGCAAAAAAGCGAGCGATAAGTAAGTCCCCCCCCAGGAGTTGAAAAGTTAGACCAAGATCCGACAATCTAGATTCATTCCAAGGCATGAGTGTGGGATCCGACGTCCCACTATCCAACCTGTTGGAGGATGCTGGGTACCACGCACCACATGAGCCAATTTGCAAGCACCTTCTCAAGTGAGCGAAATTTTAAAAGGTAAAACGATAACTTGACTGGCCCCCACTTCTTTCCACCTATCCCTTGTCAACATCCAATATCGTCAAGCCACATGTCCCTCTTGTGATGCCATCCTACATGAGCTGACCATTCCCCCACCCCCCCCACCCCACCTATAAAAAACACTTCTCGCCTCATATTTTCAAAATTTCTCATCTATTCTCGGAGAAATTTCTCTCGTCATTCGCCTACCCAAAATGTTTTTTGAGCTCTCAGTTGGCCAAGAACCTCCTCCTAACGTTGTTTTTGACCCACCCCATGAAAACCAAGTATCCAATCGCTTTTTTCCTCCTGTGAATTGCTCACATACTCATAAAATATGAAGAAGGCATCTCCCGAGACCCAAAAGGACCGTGAGGCCAAACCCTCTTCCAGCGTAGACCCCCTCATAGACACAGAGGCACAAATTGATGACCCTTCCTGTGCCTACAACCTTACTAACCTCCATTTTGACCTGTATGGAAACCTCATCAAATGGGAAGACCCATTTCGGGTAGGTTACTCCGACTTATATTATCAAATTACACCCCCAGTGAACCATTTTCCTGAATTCATCTCTTGGTTAACTTCAACCTACATTGAAAAGAAGAATTTCTTTATTTCTTCCTCTAGGGGAAAAATCCTTGAAGTGACCCCAGAGTTGATTCGAAAGGCCCTGGTTTACCCCAACTCTCTTGAACCCCAAAAATTTACTAACACGACACTAATATATAATTACTCTACCCTCCCAGCTAATGAGAAAAAATATTTCCTACAAATGGTCCCAATCCCTGGCCTACAATCTTTTCCTGTGGTTGACATCTTCCCTATCACCCTCTTTGTTGAAGCCATCCTACCGATATTATCCCTAGTTTCTCGTTTGCTGGGGGATGATGATGCTAATATAGCAAACAAAGCCACCTTGGGTTTCTTAAGGCAAATGATGCAGTTTGGAAATTTATTTGCTATTCCATCTTACCTATACGAGGCCATAATATTTCAGCCGCACTATTTTCCCACCAAATCCTTTTTTTCAGATACTATTCAGTGTTGTTCTATTTGTTTGTGTACACTCATGGGTCTCAGTTTGGTTGTTGGTTACAAATAGAGGAACTTTTTGTTCGAATGGGATGTTGATATTAGGAAGAGGCCATATTCTGATGGTGACTCTTAGTTTATATCAACTTATATGTCCATTTCATATAAGGTTATCCATGGTGTTTCTCCCCCAATATTTCTCCCCCGACAAAAATAGATTTTCTAGCTTATAAAAGACACCGGGGTAGGGGACTAGTATGTTTTTGAGGACCATAAAGAGATCAAGGTTTATGGGTGTGAAATCCCCCCTTACCACTTACCTGTGTTTATGCCCATGAGGAGATTTTCTTTGGAATTCATTTGGTAGAACCACAATGTGGACCAGCTCCACTTTGTCGCTGCAAAGATAGGACACATGCTTAAATTGGAATGGCTTGCGGGGCCTTTTGTTGTTAATACTAGGCATGCCTTCAGGGAAGTTGAAGCATTACTCAAAAATATGAATTTTGACATATGGGATGTCTGACATTATGACCCTCATGGTGTCATTTCCCAAATGATGGAGAATATAAAAGATTCAACTTATGAACATGAATCTAGGCCTAAGATCGAATGGAAATATAATCTTAATTCATGGAATATGAATACAAAGATGGAGATTGAGACTCCAGTAAACAAGGACAAAGCACAAAAGAGGACCGTGGACCTAACTGTAGATACAGAGACGAAGGATGTACATGCAAGTAAAAGGGAAACAACCCAAGAGATAGAAGAAGAGGAACTTGAAAATATCTTAGTGGAAACAAGGCCAAATCAACTGGGTTTCCAAGTGAACTTAGAGGATCCATTACAGAATTTTATCCCATCCTCTTCAGAGGTAGCTATTTTAGGTGCAAAGGGAAGTGGATCTGTTTCTAGGTCAAGATGGCCTACTGGAAAGGTCATTGAAGAAGGAAATAAGAAGGTGAGGGAAGAGGTGAAATAACAAATGGAATATCACTCAGTTCTATATCAGACTAGAATGTTTGATACTATGAACTTAGAAAGAAATCAAATGAAGTTTTCACTACAACATCCACTGGAATAGTATTTGAATTCAGGTTCTTAGTTCAAAGCCTTGTATGTTTCACTGGATTTCATAAGTGTTCCACTTCCAGATAAGATAAATTTTGAAAGGCATGCTGGAGAGATGTTATATAGTGAGATCAATAGGAACACAATGAATATTAGCAAGGTCGAGAAGCTGCTGGAAAATGTTGCGACTAGGTTAAAGCAAATAGAGCCAACTTTAGGGCTCTCCACATGTAGAATGAGAGCTTCAAATAGCTGGTCGTGAAGCTAGGCATGAATCCATAGGATAAGGTTGTTTTTGAAGCCCTCATTCAAAGTTCCCAAATAGAAATCCAAAAGCTAAGGCAGAAAATTAATATGGAAGGTAGTGAGCATGTTCAATCTAAAGAGCTTGCACACTTAGAAGAAGAGAAGGATATCCTAGCCAAAGAGATCATTGAAAGGAAAATGAAATAGTATCCCTCAAGAAGCAATAAATGGAGATACAAATGATAATAGACTCACATATATGTGTAGTAATTGTACCTGAAGATCCTCAAAACCCAACTGAACAACTCACTAAGAACCTTACTGAAATCCAACTTTTAGAAGGGGAACTTAGAAAGGTATACAAGGATTTTGATGCTGCCAAAAAAATCCTAGTGTGGAAAGAGAAGTAGCTTGAGACTTCCAGGAAAAATGCATACATCATTAGTAATAACCTACAAGAAACAAATCAAGTGGTTTTTGAGCTGAAGGGAAAGCTAAAAGGACACATGTCTTTGCTGCAAGGCAAGCATCTGGTCTAGGATTAGATCATTGAATAGATGGGAAATAAATGGGAGTTCATAACCTTGATGGATGAACATAACACTGTGATCAAATATTATGAGTACTTCATCCTATCGGTTAAATAAGATGGAGAAATAACTCCCAAATATCCAAAAATTTCATTCAGTTTGTGAATGAAAGGCCACTCAGTGAGTTAAGGCCCATAGATATGGTTGACAAATTAAGAGCTATCATGGAGATTTCTAAGGTTGTACAAAAAGAGGAATCTAGAGTCAAAGTTGAGAAGTACCAAGAGGTGGTATCAAAGAACATGGTTGCCTTCAATTTGAGTTTGATAGGATTACCAGAGCAGGGTTTCCCAGCTGTTGGGACTTTGTGGGGGTGCTAATACAGTGGGAGAAATACAGTGAAAGACTAGTGGAGGATAAAAAAAAAGTAGACTCTTCCCATGAGAAGACTTCCACTCTAAAGGGAAATGTTGTGGTAAACTATTTGAAGAGGGATTTTCAACTGTTGGGGATGGTAAAGACCCTATTTCATCCTAGACTGAATTACATAGGTTAGACCAATCTCCAAATCTCTTATCAACTATTCTTCCAAGCCCCACAGCCATCTCTAGCGTTGTGGCACAGATGCGAGCAATTCGTCAATCCTCCTATGCTCCAAATCATTGAGCCATCAATGTAGCCTCCACCACATATCTATCATTACTAAACATATTGTAGATCGTTTCGACCATGGTGCTTTAATTTCACCTTTTATATAAATATTTTTATTTCCGTCAGTCAATTAGAGTTTGGTTAGAACAATTGTGCCATGAGGCATGTTGAAGTTTTATTGTGATGATTCATTGTAAATAGATCAAGAAGGAATATTTTGTAACGTTCTCTCTCTCTCTGAGGCCCTATAAAATAGTTTTATGATACATAACCTAGGATTCAAAATTTTTGGTTTTCCAAGAGAGAAGTACTGTAAGCTTCCTATGAAATGTATGCTCTGTGGAAGATTAATACAAATTTTTTGGTGATTCTAGCTCATCTGAATGTGTACTATGTATTATTTATGTGTTGTTTCCATATTTTTTTATTATTCTTCTCAGATTTTATGTAATAGTAGCTGCTAGAAGTGTTTTCATGAGTTTATGGATTCATCTGAGTCTAATGCAGATGAAAGATGCCTATATTGATATGAAATATCATCCTTAAAATGCGCTCCATGTATCTTTGCATTCCATTCAAATATTTTTCTTATCCATTTCACTCTGAAATTTGATGCACTAGATTCTTAGATTTAAGCCATGTGTATCAATTTTTTCTCTTGCTCAAGTATTCTACCAAATATACTATAATGATTGATAAGCTACAGGTTCATGTGATGTTGGCCATTGTGAATCTAATGTTAATGCTTTTGTGAGTGATAGTTTGCATTAGGTTGTCGCATTTCTTCTCTTAAGGAAGCATCTGAATCAATATTATCTCAAATATGTTAAATAGTGAGTGTGATATGAACTCCCAACTGATATTCCAAACACTCATCAAGATTTCCTAGGAAATGGCCTCTCCTAAACCTAGGGGTTGTCTCTAGGAGCTACAAAATATTCTAGTATCGTTTCCAAGGACGAATCAAAATATTTTCCCTGGGTATGAAATTTGTACACCCTTTGGAAACGTGAGTAGAAAGGGGTGTGGGTTGAATATGTCTCACCTTGGTGACTCCACTGTCTAAATTTCATTTCGAACACCATGGCTTTCAAAAGTCCACACACTCGCTCGTGTAATTCACAACGGAGAACTACTCATGTACCTAACCCTAAAAGGATAATATATAGGAGGGTCTGTAACGAAAGAACCCTTGTCACTCATGTTCCTGTGACCTCTTTTCTAGAAGTATCCTCTTCCAGCTCTCAAAAGTATGTGGTAAACTGCTTGAATTTTCCCTCTGGAGTTTTGGAATATCTTTAAGAAATTTTCTATCATTTTGTGCATTATTCTCAAGAGTTAAAAAGGAAGAAGCTTTTGTTAGTTCACCCTCTTTCTTATTTCATCCCTCCTGTGAAATTGAAGAGGTCAAAGAAATACTTATAAACAATCCCACATAGAGTGTGAATAGATTCCCAACCTAGATCGAATCAACTGCAACTTAGATAACCCCTTTGCAAGGACATGTAATAAACCTTCTACCACCTCCGTTTATCAATATGGTTTTCCCATGATTTCTCCTAAAGAATTATGCTCCATTGGACATGTCACAACCCTTAAATGGTATGCCACAATACTATCTTATGATCTTGCCCAGATTCATAGGAGAAGATAACATTTCAGCATAGAGGCATAGTAGAAAATTTCTGTGCATTTGCATAAAATATAAATGTAGAACGCCTAGATGTGGTGTTAGGAATTGTATTCTAGATTCAATCCCTACTAAACACTTCAATCACTACTTAGGAAGAGATGGAGAATTATTTCAAGAAAAAATGGGGGAAAGAGATACCATGGATACAACCTCATCGAATTCAATGCAATGAAGAAAAAACATAATGAGGACGTGTCAGAGTTTATAAAAGGTTCAATAAATTGTACAATAGTATCCTTGCTAAAATCAACCCTCCACAGGTAGCTGCCAAAATGGTTTTTGCTGGGGATTTTGAACCAAAATTTAGTTTCACTCTTAGGGTGAGGAAGTCTCATACCTTAGACCAAATTCAAATAGATGTTTTATAATTTGAATAAAATTTCACCTCTAATGGGAAGTGGAGAGGGAGAACCTTTAATGGAGATAGGAGGAGGGGAAAAGAAGAATCTAGCTCCTCAAACCAGGGAAAGGAAACCCAAGAGAAGAAACGTGAGGAAATGAATAAATTGATAAAAAACATGTCTAACAAGATTGTGAAACTGGAGTTAGAAAACAATAACCCTCCTCGACAAAACCCACCATCCCCTAACTAAGTTTTCAATCCTCAATATAGGGGACATCCCTTGCACCTCTTCCAAAGAGAGAGAAAAGAGCAATAAGATCACTTTCAACCTCCATTGTACTTGGAGGCTGATACAAAGGAGAATACTGAATAAACCTTGGAGGTTCAAGAAAAAAAATTCTCTTATTTTTCTAATGAGGAATATGAAGTGGAAACACATGAGGAAGGAGGGGATGATTTGGATGCACCACTAGATAATGGAGAGATTGACAACTACTGTAGGTAGTGTGTTGACTTCATGCAAGCACAACTTCAAAGGAAATATGATGTTAGATCTTATAGGAAAATATTTAGAATGTAGGATCAAAATTAGTGGTTCTCTATGTTAGATCCTCCAAAATCAGCAGAGAAAGGAAATAATCCTCTAGAATTGGCCTTACCAAAAAGGAAAGAGTCCTCATATTCCATTCTCCACAATCTTGAAGATTCTAAAATAGAGCAGTCACCCTTTCCATCTAAACTAGTCGATGATAAAGAGAAAGAACCTATTGATGTTGTCACAACTGAAAGAAGCTGATCCGAATTTATGCAGGAACGCAACAGAATAAACATATAACCATAAATACAGAGATGCAGCGGAAATAACACTTCATTTCATTAATATCAAAGAACTAAAATTTGCTTACAGACAGGATGGAAATAAAACTAGCTAGGGCGCTGGTAGCTATCTCTGAGAAGAGATGTGGCGGCTACAGGCCTCTGAACTGAGTTACAATGAGGCTCGAGGGCCTATTTATCATTTATAAACAGTGGGAAATCCTAAACAGCCAAAACCCTAACCCTAGGAGATGAAGCGCCAAAACTATGGGCCCCGTTTGGGTAAATTGGTGTTTCAACTTCCCAGGGCGTAACTTTGGCATACGATCTCCGTTTGACGCGTACCATACCTCGTTAGAAAGATCTATCCGAGGACTACAAATTTGGAACGAGCAACATCAGTCCATGGACCCATGTTGCTCTCCGTTTTCCCAAAAAAACGTCGTTTAGGGCCTCAAAACGGCTCCGGAAGTTTAGGACCCAAAAAACTGCTAAAAATAGTAAACTGTGCCGAAACTGAAAAACTGAAATAGACAATGGTGGAGCCCCAAGTGGAATAGGCGGGTGACCACCAATATCCACCTGGATCATTCCTCCCCCCTTAGGAAGCAATGGTCCCTATTGCGTTAAGTTCCTCCATGAGATGAGGAAATTTCTGCTGAACTTGGTCCCTGGTGAACCACTTTCCTTGGTGCAGGAGTTGGCCAGCTTTGACAACCCGATATAGTTGGATCTTCTGCTGACGAGTGTTCTTGATTTTCATGTCCATGATACAATCTGTGGTGGCCTGTTCCATGCAGTCTGGATTTAAATCTGTTGGTGTGAGTTGTTCTGCAATGTCCAAGGTGTCCAGTAGAGGTGGGAAGTAAGGATGAAGGCGATCCACATTGAAGACTGGGTGCAGACCAAGGAATGGTGGAATACTGAGCTCGAAGGCATTGTTCCCTACGGCCTTGGTGATGGTGTATGGCCCGTATCAGAGCGGGCGAAGCTTTCTGTGGGGTCCAGTGAGGCGCTCCTTCTGCAAATGTAGCCATACTTTGTCACCCACCTGGAAGTTGTGTGGCACCCGGTGTTGATCATGGCGTTGCTTGTACTTGGCATTGGCTCTGTCCAATATATCATGAACCTGTTGGAGGATGTGTTGAATGTGCGCGATGAAGCTACTAGCTTTGTCAACTTCAGACTGGACATGAGCTGAATTGGCCTGAGCAGCTGCAAATGGCATGGCTACGTCAATGGGACATAATGGCTGGAATCCCAAGCCCACCTGAAAGGGGCTATGGCCGATTGAACTGTGGAGATCCCGATTATAACTATGTTGTACATAGGGGAGGCTCTCGTCCCATGTGCGTGGATGCTTTGAATTGTACATGCGCAGAATGTGTACAATCATTCTGTTGACGACCTCTGTCTGGCCATCTGTTTGGGGATGGAAAGCCGTGGACTTGGTGAGCTTTGTGTCCATCATTGACCAGAGGCTGGACCAAAATGTGCTAAGGAACCTACTATCTCGATCTGATATGATAGACTGTGGGATCCCAAAGTGCACCCATACTCGTTCAAAGAAGAGTTTAGCAGTAGCTTCTGCTGTGATATTCTTCTTACAGGTCGCCATAATGGCCATCTTCGAGAATCTGTCAACGACCACGAAAACACAGTCATTGCCATTCTTAGTAGAGGGCAGGCCCGACATGTAATCCATGGAGATGGATTCCCACGGTCGACTAGGGGTAGGTAGTGGAGTATATAGGCCTTGCTTCTTGATGGTCGGTTTGGCAATGGCACAAGCAATGCAGGATCTGATGTGCTTCTCGACATCCTTTCGAAGGTTCGGCCAATAGAAATACTTCTGTAGTATTGCTACTGTTTTCTCGACCCCGAAATGCCCAGCGACTCGACTCTAGTGTGCTTCCCATATCATCTTGGCACGCTCGCTTGAAGGAACACAAAGGTGTCCCATGTGACATAAAAGTGCATCTTGGAGGTGAAAATTTGGAACTTGCGTACCCCCCAAGAGTGCCTTGTAAGTTTGGCCGAATTCCGGGTCACTCTCATAGAGAAGCGGCCAATCAGAAGTCTCGTGCCCACAAGAGTTGAGCACAGTGGTGAGCGCCACGATCGGTGGTCGGCTGAGGCAGTTTGCAACATGATTGGTGCTACCCTTCTTATACTTGATGTTCAAATGAAACTGTTGCAGATATGTAGACCACTTCTGATGGCGATCATTCTGCAACTTCCCTTGTGTCCGTATGAACTGCAGGGGCCTGTGGTCTGTATGGATGATTGTTTCCTTCCCCAAAATGTAATGCTTCCATTGTCGACAAGCTTGCACAATGGAGTACATTTCTTTGTCATATGTGGGGTACTTGCGAACTGTGTCAGACAATGTCTCACTGTGAAATGCCACCGGATGTCCCTGTTGAGTAAGAACTGCCCCAATAGCATAGTCAGAGGCATCTGTCTCGATCTCAAATGGCTGTTGCAAGTCTGGTAAAGTGAGCACTCGGGCAGAACAGAGGCGATTTTTCAATTCTGTGAATGCCTTTTGTTGAGGTTCCGACCAAAAAAAAATTTCTCTCGCTCCTCCCTTGGTGACTTGACTTAAGGGCCAAGTGATATGAGAGAATCCCAACACGAACCTCCGGTAGAAATTAGCAAGACCCAGAAAGCTGCGAAGCTCTGTTATAGTGGTTGGGGCTGGCCAATCCCGAATGACTTGGATCTTGGCTGGATCCACATGCACCCCTCTTTCATCAATAATGTATCCCAAATATTGAACCTGGGTCATGCCAAATGTGCACTTCTCCAAATTGGCACACAACTTGTGTTGCCGCAGTGTTTGGAGGACTTGTCGGATGTGGTGAAGGTGCTCTTCCTAAGTCTGGCTGAAGATCAGAATGTCATCCAAGTACACCACTACAAATGAGTTGGTGAATGGCCGCAAGATGTCATCCATCATCCTCATGAAGGTGGCGGAAGCATTCGTCAACCCAAAAGGCATGACCAGCCATTCAAACCGGCCTTCCTTGGCTTTGAAGGCAGTCTTCCACACATCGGAGGGTTCAATTGGTACCTGGTGATACCCAGACTTCAGGTCGATCTTGCTGAAATATTTTGCATCTTTGAGTTGGTCCAGAAGGTCATCAATCCGTGGGATTGGGTACCTATTCCGGACAGTGATCTTGTTCAGCGCCCGATAGTCAATACAGAGTCTCCACGTCCCATCCTTCTTCCGTACCAACACGATCGGGCTCCCACAGGGCGATGAACTTGGTCTGATGTGACCTTTCTGCAACAGCTCCTGAATCTGCCTCTTGATTTCATCATTCTCCAGAACATAGCGCCGATAGATCGGTCCATTAGGTAGCGGCGCACCGGGGGTCAGATCAATCGGGTGCTTGACCTGACAGTGCAGAGGAACCCCTGTGGGTGAGGTGAATATGTCCCCGTACTCCTCCACAACCTTATCCATTTGTTGTTGTTGTGCGGAGGAGCCCTGTCTGGAGGTCGTGGCCACAGTCTTCTTCTTGCCCTGGGGGCGGATCATCAGGAAAACGAATTTCCTGGTTTGGGAAATGAGCTTACTACATTTTTTTGCAGTAACCAAAGAGATAGCCGTAGGAGGTGGTACCTCTGGTATCCTGTACAACTTATTTCCCAAAGTAATAATAACAACACGAGGTCGAGACTCATACACAGCATGACGCTTCCACAAGTATGGTTGTCCTAATAATACATCAGAAACATCAATAGGAGAAACGTCACATAATACCTCATCCGTGAAGGGCTTGATGCTATAGGGAAGGCGACACTGTCGGCTGACGCGGAGATCTCGTCCTTGGTGAAGCCACCCGATGGTGTATGGATGTGGGTGAGCTGTGGTCGGCAAGCCCAACCGCTTCACGGCGTCTGCTGAAATGAGGTTCTTTTGGTTCCCATTGTCGACAATGAACTGTACCGGGGAGCCCTTTACCCACATCTGGGAGTGGAAGAGACGTTCCTCCTCCTCTGGATCTTCCGGTTCCTCCTTTTGGATCTTTGCAGTGGCAACAGTGGCGTTGGACTCCGCATCAATAATCTGTTTCCCTTTTTCATTCGCCTTTTCAGGTTCTGATTCGGAGTCAGAGCATGCATCTGACTCAGAAGCCCTCATCTCGGCCACTAGCGACTGCTTGGCCCGACACTCACTTGTGTTGTGAGTGGAGCTCTTATGGAACTCACACCATTTTCCCGTGTCCTTCTTTGGCTTTGCGGTGCTGTTATTTTCTTGTGGCTTCGATGATTTGTCTTTAGCCGGCGTCTGGCTCGTCTGTTTCCGTGGTTTTAAGCACCTTTCCCTTTCATTTTGATTCGTTGCACTCCAAAGTCTCGCTTCTTCTCGCTTGACTGTCGATCTGGCAGACACCAAGAGTGCCGTACCAAGCGAGGAGATGTCTAGGAACTCCATTTCCTCCTGAATGTATCTGTGCAGACAGCTGCGATACTTTAGCACCAAATGTTTCTCTGAATCTTTGATCCCCAACTTTGTGCGCAGGGTATGGAACAGATTCGTCAGCTCGTGCACATCTTGATCCCTTTGTTGTCGCAGCGTGGTCCATTGTATGTACTTGTCCTCATAGCTCCCCACGGGATAGTACTGTTCCTTGACGGCGTCTCGGAAAGAATTCCAAGTTGGTACGACCGAGAACAGAGAGGGTTCTGTCTGGTCCTTGTTCTCACAGTAGGTTTCCCACCAGCCCTTAACATGGGGGGTAGCTTTGAGGAGTGCAAAAATAATCTTCTCCCGGTCTGAAAAGTCATGAACCGAGAAATATCCTTCTAACAGATTCAACCATTTATCTACAGCATCTGCGTCTATTTCACCCTCAAATATGGGAATGTCAAAATTTACTTGTACCTTAAAAGGAGTCGCGCCTCCAGAGTGGCTGCTGGATGCAGATGCGCCGCCGGTGGGTAGCCGTTAAAGGATCTGAGCAAAGTTATCCATCATCGCGTTCCTTTGTTTTTCGAGGGCCTCCTCGAGCAATATTTTGATAGGATCTCCTGCTCCCTCATCTTTCTTTTCGTCCCCCATGGGCGTCCGCCGAGGTTTGCGAGGCTGATCTTGCAAAGGTTCCACCAGATCAAGCCCTAGCTCCTTATACCCCGACCTCGTTGGGGACATGCAAAGAAGGATCGAGAAAAAGCAGACCGCTCTGATACCACTGATCCGGATTTATGCAGGAACGCAACAGAATAAACATATAACTATAAATACAGAGATGCAGCGGAAATAACACTTCATTTCATTAATATCAAAGAACTGAAATTTGCTTACAGACAAAATGGAAATAAAACTAGCTAGGGCGCTGGTAGCTATCTCTGAGAAGAGATGTGGCGGCTATAGGCCTCTGAACTGAGTTACAATGAGGCTTGAGGGCCTATTTATCATTTAGAAACAATGGGAAATCCTAAACAGCCAAAACCCTAACCCTAGGAGATGAAGCGCCAAAACTATGGGCCCCGTTTGGGTAAATTGTTGTTTCAACTTCCCAGGGGCGTAACTTTGGCATACGATCTCCGTTTGACGCGTACCATACCTCGTTAGAAAGATCTATCCGAGGAATACAAATTTGGAACGAGCAACATCAATCCATGGACCCATATTTCTCTCCGTTTTCCAAAAAAACGTCGTTTAGGGCCTCAAAACGGCTCCAGAAGTTTAGGACCCGAAAAACTGCTAAAAATAGTAAACTGTGCCGAAACTGAAAAACTGAAATAGGCAATGGTGGAGCCCCAAGTGGAATAGGCGGGTGACCACCAGTATCCACCTGGATCAGGAGCCTTTCTTATTTTAACCTTAAAAAATAACTAGGTCAAAATATTTGTCCCCCTGACTGAATTATTAAATCATCCAAATTATAAAGCTCAGGTGTCCCAGTTCATGTTTCCATCCACCATAGATCCTCTACATGATAGTTTGAACCTCCAAGAAGAAAGACCCATGGTTGTATTTGGACCTCATGTTGAGGAACAATACTCTTCCACTGCCCCTTTTTATGTTACTTTGGTAGTTCATGAGCTATTGCTACACAAGTTCATGCTTGAATTAGGAGCTTCTCAGAAGCTGATGCCTCTATCTGTCATGGAGAAATTGGGATGTCAAATAGCCATACGATATAAATATTTGTATTCCTTTGACTCCAAGAGATTTAAGTGTCTAGGGATGATTAAATATTTGGTGGTCAACTTGGCCCAAATTCCTATGAAAAGTGTAGTGATGGATATTGTAGTTGCTGACATCTATGAAAGGTTCAGTATGCTCTTGTCCAAATCTCGAGGGTCTAATAATGGAGGGTATATCAAATTGGATTTAACATATGCTACCATATCAGTGGTTGGTGGAGAATAAAGATGACAATATATAGAATCAAGGTTTGTAAGGACAGTTGAAAGAGCTAGTTGTTCAAATAACACCCGTGTGTAGTTCTCCTGCTTGCTGTTAGAGGAAAATGATATAATGCTGGAGGCAATATAGGTGGAATATTGTAATATCCCAAAAGGGAGAATGCAGTAATACTTAAACACAATATAAGAACTACAGCAAGATAAACTATAAATCTTAAAACAACATCAGAATTTATAGAGAAGTTGAGCCATTTTATTATATTGGAGAAGATTCAGTTACATCATGTACAAAATATGAGTAGATGTAGCCAAAAATATGGTCTAGAGTCACCCAGAAAACATGCTACAATAGGTACAACGTAACTGGAAAGCCACTGAAGAAAATACTGCGTTGTCCCTTCGGTAGAATATGAACATATGATTGCAGGCTAAAAAGGAAAATGCAAATCTGCTCAAATCTGGAGCTTAAATGATGCCAAGATTCAAGATCTGGCCAATGTGATGGATTCCCAAGATTACCCAAAAAGGATTTTCCAGATCTACAACTTTGGAAAATCACCTCCCTACGATTTGATCCTTGATCTGCTAAGAAATACATATACGAAGCTAGATATGTCAAATATATGGCTGAAATATGTTGCAAGATCAGATCTAAGCTTGAAGGGTTGATCCCTTCTTTAGATCTACAAGCTAGAAGCTCTAGATATAGCTTCTCAATCCTCCAATAATGATTGCAGCTGCTACATCACAACTACCAATAGAAATTGCGCTGTGAGGGAAAGAGAGGCCTCCTGCCTGCTAAAAAATGCTGAAATAAACTCCAAGATGATGGTAATACTGATGGAAATGTGAGGGGATGATCCCTCATAGGATTACTAGCTGAAATGCTAGTAACTTCCTTCCTCCTTTTTTGGATCTGCAAAATGAACAACGTAATTCCTGAAGGAAATACTGCTACTAGGAGGTCAATAACTTTTGGCCTGATGCCAGATCTGAAATGAAGCTCTGGGAAGCTGATCTATAAGCCCAAGGTGATAGGAATAAACCCTCACCAGTTCTCTAGCCAAAGTACTAAAGACAACTTCCACCTTCCAAACCGATCTTTAGAAATCTGCAATTTTTGAATATGGATGTTCTGCAAAAAGTAGGAAAAGAGATGTGGTACCAATGCCTGATGTAGAATGAGGTACAATAATATTTCTAGAGATACTCCAAAAAAGAGGTGGGATTCTCGACCAGGAACACCCTGTGCTAAACAGTACTTGCAATCTTTGCTAAACATCCCAAGAAAGCAATGGAATGTCACATGACAATTCCATATCTGAAAAGATCTTTACATCAAGAATAACGAGCATGCCTTCATCCTTGCCTTCATCTTATTTATATAATGTTTGAGCCTTCCCATGCCTTAGCCCTCATCTAGATTGCATTGTGATTGTGGACCAAATCCTCCATGTTTCACTGCG
The DNA here is from genome assembly GCA_034641835.2 of Pinus albicaulis. Taxonomy (NCBI): domain Eukaryota; kingdom Viridiplantae; phylum Streptophyta; class Pinopsida; order Pinales; family Pinaceae; genus Pinus; species Pinus albicaulis. The sequence continues at coordinate 261,839,520 of CM076569.1, forward strand.
CTGTGCATGTGGACCAAATCCTCCATGTTTGACTGCGTTGTTTGACCAAATCATCCATCATGTCTAGGTGCAATGTACACCCTCTCCATCATGTGTGCTTTAATTGCACAACATCCTCCATCACTTTATCATGAATGTTCCATGATCTTCTGTTTGACATCTTCAAGATCTTAGTTGACTGTGTCAACCTCCATGATCTATCTCATAAATGAGACATGATCTCCAATTCCATTCACATTAGTAGTTTCTCAACTACCTTATTATGTATATCTAGGCTTAATTAATCCAAGTTCACACACAAAAAGTGGATATTTATTCATACTGAGGATTATGGGTCCCTCCACCCTTTTATTTACTTAATTCATTAAGAAAATTAATAACTCTAATATTCCAAATATCAGGTGAAAATTTGGGAATATTACAAATATTCAGTCCAACTAAACCAACAATTATTGGAATGTGATAAATTTTGGGGGCTTTACTTTTATGGTACTTATTCCAAGGAAGGAAATGAAGAAAGTGTGTTGTTGATATCCCCAAAAGGCAAATTGATCCCTCTCTCCTTCAAGTTGGAGTTTGAATCTACTAATAATGTTGTTGAATATGAATTCTTGCTCCTAGGACTACAAGCTGCTAGAAATCTTAATATTTGGTGCTTGGTTGTGTTTGGAGATTCAGAGTTAGTCGTGAAACAAATCAGGAATCAATGCCAAACAAAACATCCAAGACTAAAGGCTTACTGAAATGAGGTCTTGGATTTCATTGATAATTTTTTCTTAGCCTTCAATATCCAATTCCTTCCAAGAGAAATAAATTGGATGGTTGATTCCTTGGCTATAGCTGTGAGAAATTTTAAACTTCCTCAAAATACACTGCTTAGATATGAAGTTGAGGTCATGTACAGGACATAAGTACTAGATAATGTTAGAAATTGGAAAGCGTTTGAAGACATGGAGTAGATTAAATGATTCATGGAAGTTATCGGAGAATTATCAAATTTAGTAATTGACTAGGAGGAAGGGAGAGTGATAGATGAACAACAGGACAATTGGGAAGAAACCATTGTAGGACACAAGATTTTACAGCTTAAGGGTAACATTATTCCCAGGGGTTTGGTTCCCTTGGAAATATTGTTCAACTCAAATGATGTAGATACCAAACCAACTGAATAAGAAATTGAAGAAAATGTGGAAGGCTGCAACATTGGTTTATAAAAGGATCCTCAGATAATCAAGTTTGAAAAAGGATTTCCTCATAAATACAAGAAATTGTATCTATACCTTTTCAAAAATTATATTTATTGTTTTTTTTTGGTATTATGATGATTTAAAAACATTTGACACTACTATTATTCAACATAATATCCCTTTGAAGGTGGGGGGTGGGGGTAAAACCATATAAGTAGAATCTTAGGAAAATTAATCATCTGTTACTCCCATCTATTGAAAAGGAGGAAAGGAAGTTGCTTCAGGCCAAAATCATTGTACCTTTGAGATATTGAGACTGGGTAGAAAATCTAGTCCCTCTCAGAAAAATGAATGGATAAATAAGGTTATGTGTGGACTTCATGAATCTCAACAAAGCCTCATTAAAGGAAAATTACTCTCTGCCTAAAATGGATTACATTCTATAGAAGGTGGTAGGATCTCCCAGATTTCTATGATGGATGGTTTCTATGGATACAATCAGGTAGCTGTGCATCCTGAAGATCAAAAGAATATTGATTTCACCACACCTTGGGGAACATTTATGCATGCCAAGATGCCTTTTGACCTCATAATTGTAGGATCCACTTTACAGAGAGCTATGGATATAACATTTGTGGGAGAGAAGGAAAAGTTTGTAGTAATTTACCTAGATGACATCACTATTTTTTCGAAGACAAATGAGGAACACATCGAACATCTGCGGCTCAATTTTGAGAAATGCAGAAAATGTGGCTTGTCCTTAAATCCTAAAAACTCTCAGTTCTCTCTAAGTGAAGGAAAGTTTTTAGCTAGGCACATAGTGGAAAATGAGGGGGTGAATATTGATCCCAAGTGGGTGGAATGCATCAACAACATCCCGTTATCAAGGAATAAGAAATAGATCTAGGTTTTATTTGGAAAATTTAACTTTTTAAGGAGATTCATACCAAATTATTTTGAGATAGTTAAAGAAATTACAAAGATGTTGAAGAAAGATAAAAAAAGTAAAATGGAATCCAGATTATCGTGAATCCTTCTCCAGAATTAAAATGGATTTTGCAGAAGCTCCCATGTTATTAAACCCCGAATATCTAAAACCATTTTTCATTTTTTCTTTTTCTTCTCCTCATACAATGGTTGTTGTCTTATTGTAGAAAAATAATTTGAGGCATGAGCAACCAATAGAATTATTCAGTTAGGTGCTACAAGATTCTGAGCTAAAGTATAACCTTTTAGAGAAGAAATCCTATGCCTTGGTCAAATCCCTAAAGGCTTTCAAAATCTATGTTCTGCCATGAAACATAAATGCTTATGTTCCTATAACTGTTGTGAAAGATATTCTGGTACAGGGGGATAGTGAGGGAAAAATAGGCAAGTGGATTGCTAATATTCAGGAGTACGACATGGATATCAAGCCTACCAAGCTAATCAAGGGGCAGGGGCCAAATATAATTTTATATGAAGCAGATTTCCAAGCATTGGGAATAAACTTACTAGCTGGAGGAGATGGAGAAAGTGGAAATTTGGAGAAAAATCAAGAGATCGAAACATCAACCTAGAAAATTTAGATGATGTATATTGTGTCTTGTTGGTATAAAAATATTGTTCATTATTTTATTTTTATGAGGTGCCTGGTAAATTTTGATAAGGTTAAATACATAGCTTTAAGGCCACAAGACCAAAAATTTGTTATCTCAAATGGCCAATTGTACTGGAAGGATCACATGGGGATTTTGATTTTATGTTTGGTCGAGGAAGAAATACACAAGGTGATGGACGAATTTCATAGTTCTATCTGTGGAGGAAATTACAGTTGGATGGATACAACACATAATATCCTCAAAGCAAGTTTTTACTGGCCCAAACTATTTGGTGAGGTTCCTACTTATGTCTGGGCCTATGAGAAGTACCAAATGTTTGTCGAAAAACATAAATTAGCACCTTTTCCTATAATCCATGTTTTTGTTGAAAAAACTTTCAGACAATGGCGTTTATACTTCATCAAGAAATACACCCACCTTACAGTAGTCAACACAGATGGATACTCACAGCTATCAATTACTTCAGTAAGTGGGTATAAGACACCCCAACTAGGAATGCAACCGATGTTGTAGTTATTAAGTTCATTGAAGAAAACATCCTTGTCAGGTTTGGCTGCCCAAAGAAGGTTTTCACTGACAATTCCTAGGTGTTTAAGTCAGCCAAGTTTATTGTTTTTTTGTAAAAAGTACAACATCAGAGTAGGCCACTCCACAACCTATTACCCACAAGGAAATGGGTTGGTCAAATATTTAAATAAAAACCTCGTAAGGATTTTAAAGAAAACAATATCAGAAAATCAGAGGAACTTGAACTTGCAGTTGAAAGTTTCCTTATGGTCCAACAGGGTTACCAACAAGAGATCCACCTAGAAATCCCCTTTTGAGTTGGTTTATGGAAAGGCTACAATATTCCCCATGTAGCTAGCTACGCCAGTAGCTAAAATATTGCAAGATATTGATGAGGATCCAAATGCTTTAGCTAGAAGGATAAATTAGTTGGTGGAACTTCAAGAGAGAAGAGAGCAGATGAATCATAAGTTGATCAGTTATTAGGAAAAAATGAAGTTCCTGTTTGAAAGGAAGGAAAAATATATACATCTTCAACCATGGGACTTAGTTCTAAGATGGGATGTCAGAAATGAAGATAGATTCAAGCATGGGAAATTTGACCCTGTATGGTTTCGGCCTTTCAGGATTTCTAAAGCAAAAGGGAACAACACCTTACTACTAGAAAATTTAGAGGGTGGAGTGCTTGGACTACCTCTAAATGGGAAGTTTCTCAAGTTTTACTTCCATCACTGAAATATTCCACTCTCACTCATTGTCAATACCAGTGAGAAATCTATAAATAACCAACACTATTTTGAGCTTCTATTACTTATTTTTTTTTTATCAAATTTTGAATGAAATGACTCCATTTCCAAGGATTAAGGTACTAAGTTGCAGGTTCTTAGTGCATTGTATCCAATACAATTTCCCCAGTTGGATCTAATTTTGTTTCCCTCCATAGGTTTTTTGAAGAGTTTGAAGAATAATTTATAAGGCCCCTAAGTTTAAAACAAGGTTAAATCAACCATGGGGGCTATAATATCAAAAAAGGGAGAATGTAGTAAAACAAAAATACAACAGCTGGAAATTGCAGCAATGAACAAATAGTCTAAATACACCATAAAAACAAACAGAATAGCTAAGCCTTTTTGTTATTAAGGAGGTGGATAAATAATTACAACAGTGATTAAAATATGAGATACTCAAGCCAAATAAGAAGGCTAGAATGACCCTGAAGTCCTCCCATAAGAGGGACTGCGTGAGTGTTGGATTACTGGAGGTAATACTACACTGTCCCTACTGAAAATGTCAGGACTGCAATCGCCGGCTGAAAATAAAAGTGTAGATCTGGAAATTCTGGAGCTCATATGATGTCAAGATTTCAGATCCGGGCTCTATGATGAATACCCAAGATAACCAAGAAAGGATTTCCAGATCTAACAATATTGGAAAATCACCCTCTTAGGCCCTGCAACATATGACTACTCAATATGTAGATCTGAAGCATGAACTAAAGATATGATGGTTGCAATAATGTACAATCAACTCAATTCTTGAAGGGATGATCTCTTCTCTAGATCCTCAAGCTAGAAGCTCAAGATCTAGCTCCTTATTCCCTTGATCAAGTTGCAGGTGAAACTACACAACTGCTGGACAAAAACTGTGCTGTCAAGGATGGAGACTCAATGGCCTGATGCTATATAATGAAAATAAGCTCCTGGATGATGGAAATAGTATGCCCAAAGTGAGGAGATGGTCCCTCACATAATTTCCAGTTGAAATACTGGAAAATTCCTTCCTCCTTCAGATCTACAAGACTGGACTGCGCAATTCCTTGGGGAACTGTTGCTGCATGGAGGTGTAAATTGATGGCCTGAATGCCAGATATGAAAATTATGCTCCTGAAAGGCTGATCTTGAAGAACAAGGTGAAATTATGAATCCTCCACCGGTTTCCTAAGTGAAATTATAGAAACAAACTCCTCCTCTCAAACCCTCAAGCAGGAATGCATAATTCCTGAGACTGAATGTGTTGTAGAGAGGGGCTGAATGTGGCACCAATGCTTGATGATGTATTTCATCTAAAAATAACCTTCTCAGAGTAGGCACTTGAAGTCCCCCATGGGTAAGGGTGGGATTTCCACTGGGAAAAAACCAAGTGCTAAACAACATTGCAAACTTAGCTAAACAGCTGAAGCGTGCATAGAAATGTCAAATGAAAAATCCAGATCTAAACAGATCAATAATCCAAATCTAAATCCTGCCTTATATTGCTGCCTTCATCTTCCTTATATGGTTTGTGAGCCTTCCATAGCCCTGGCCCACCTCATAATTGCGCTGCACATGAGGCCACTAGCCTCCATGAAGACTGTGCAGTCTCTCCATATTCTCCATCATGTCTGCATTTAATTCCCACTCTCTCCATCATGTCTGCTTTAGATGCACAAATTCCTCCACCATTAGTGCTCTATGACCTTGTTTTTAAAACACCATGATCTCATTGGACCTCCTCCATGATCTCCATGATCTTCTCATTAATGATTCATGATCTCCACTCTTCCTTCATTAAGAAGCTACTCCACTACTCCATAATGTAGATCTACTATCTGATTATCCACATACACACATCAAAAATTGCATTTTATTCATCTATGGGGATTATGGGTCCCTCCACCCTCTTATTTACTTAATTAATTAAGAAAAGTAATAAATCTAATATTCCAATTATCTGGTGGAAAATTGGGATATTACAGGGGCCACTACCAGGGCCTAGGGCTATAGTAGAAGCTAGGGAGACACAAATAGTAATCACGAGACCCTTATTGACAAAAGAAAACAAGGTAGAGAGGAATTTTGCATGGAAGTGTTTAGTTGGTTAAAGTGCAAGTGGTTTCTGGGTGGATCGTTGTCCATCCCCACCCAATCACCCCCCGGAAGAAGTTGGGGGGGGGGGGGGTAACCTACACGAGTGATAAGCTAGCACCCCCCCCTCCCTCCCTGAAGTTGAAAAGTCAAACCAGGATCTGACGATCCATATTCATTTTGAGGGGTGAGCACGGGATCTGGCCTCCCACTATCTGACCCACCAAAGGATGGTGGGGACCACACACCACATGAGCCAATCTGTAGGCACCTTCTCAAGTGAGCACGAATTTAAAAGGTGAAACGATAACTTGAATGACCCCCGCTCCTGTCCACATGTCCCCCGTCATCATCCAATTCCATGAAGCCATGTGTTCCTCCCATGACATCATCCCACATCATCTGATCACTGTCGCCCCCCCCCCCCTCCCCCACCTATAAAAAACCCTTCCTGCCTCATATTTTAAAAATTTCTCGCTAGTTCCCAATGCAAGATCTCCCACTAGTCACCTGTCCAGAATGTCGTTTGAGCTCTCAGTTGGGTCAGAACCTCATCCCAATGTTGTTTTCAACCCACTCCATGAAAACTAGGTAACCATTTTCTCATGTCCACCTGTGAATTGTTCAGATACTCATAAAATATGATGAAGGTGACTCCAAAGACCCCAAAGGCCCATTAGGCCAAACCCTCCTCCAACGTCGACCCCCTCATGGACACAGAGGCACAAATTTTTGACCTTGCCTGTGCCTACCACCTTGATGACCTCTATTTCGACATATATGGAAACCACATCAAGGGGGAAGACCCATTATGGGCAGTTGAATCCGGATTATATTATCAAATTACACCCTCTGTGAAACATTTTATTGAATTCATATCTTGGTTGATTGCAACCTACATTGAAAATAATAATTTCTTGTTTATTCCTCTGGGTCCAAAATCCTTGATGTAACCCCAGAGCTAATTCGAAAGGCTCTAGTTTACCCTAGCTCTCCTCAACCCCAAAAATTTACTAACACCACTCTAATTTATCATTACTCTACCCTCACAGATAATAAGCAACAATATTTCCTAAAAATGGTCCTGACTCCTAGCCTAAATCTCTTCCTATGGCTGACAACTACCCTATCACCCTCTTGGTTGAAACCATCCAACCCATCCTATCCCTAGTTTCTCATATGCTAGGGGATGATGATGCTAATATAGAAAACAAAGCCACCTTGGTTATTTTAGAGAAATGATACAACTTCACAATTTATTTGATATTCCATCTTACCTATCTGAGGTCATAAGATTTAAGCTACACCATTGTCCCACCACATCCTTTTTCAGATACTATTCGTTGTTTTTCTATTATTTTTTGTACACTCATGTCGATGAATTCGAGTGCCTAGGTATCTGATTGGTTATTGATAATAAACATAGTAAATTTGTGTTCGAATGGGATGTTTATGTTAGGAAGAGGCCAAATTTTGATGGTTACTCTCATTTTATATCAACTTATATGGCCATTGCATATAAGGTTATCCATGATGTTTCTCCCCCCATAGTTCTCCCTCGAAAAACATAGATTCTCCATCTTAGCAAAGACACCAAGGTGGGGGATTGGTACCTTTTTGAGGACCACAAAGAGATCAAGGTTTATGGGTGTGAACTCCCCCCTTACTACTTACCTGTGTTCATGCCCATGAGGATATTTTATCGAGAATTCATTAGGCAGAGCCTCAATGTGGACTAGCTCCACTTTTTCCCTACAAAGAAGGGACATATGTTTAAATTTGGAAGGCTTATGGGGAATTTTTTTGTCCATTCCAGGCAGAGCTTCAAGGCAGTTGAAGTATTACTCAAAAATATGAATTTTCACCAAGGGGATGTCTAGTATTATGACCCATGTCATTGCCCAAAGGAGGGAGAAGATAAAAAATTCAACTTATGAACATGAATCTAGGCCTGAGACTGAATGGAAATCTAACCTTGATTCATGGCCTATGAATATAGAGATGGAGATCTAGACTCCAGTAACTAAGGAGAAAACACAAAATAGGACCGTGGACCAAACTGGAGATAAGGGGATGGAGGATGTACACACTGTTAAAAGAGAAAAACCCAAGAGACATAAGAAGAGGAATTTGAAATTAGGTAAGTGGAAACAAGTCCAGATCAACCGAGTTTCCAAGTGACCTTGGAGGATCCATGACAGACTGTTGCCTCATCTTCTTCGTAGGTAGTTATTTTAGGTGGAAAGGGAAGTGCAACTATTACTGGGTCAAGTTGGCCTACTAGAAAGGAAATTGAAGAAATAAATAAGAAGGTGAGGGAAGAGTTGCAACAAAAAATGACATCTCAATCAGTTCCATACCATACCATACTATTTTCTGCTATGGATTTAGACATAAATCAAATGATTTTTTCACTACAACATCCACTGGCACAGTTTTTTCCTTCAGGTTCTCAGTTTAAAGCCTTGGATGTTTCACTGGATTTGATAAGTGTTCCCCTACCAGATAAGATAAATTTCCACAAGAAGGTTGGAGAGATGATATATAGTGAGCTCAATAGGAACAAAATGACTATCAGCAAGGCCAAGAAGATGTTGGAAAAGGATGCGACCAGATTAAAGAAAGATAGAGAAAACTCCAGGGCTCTCCACATGCAGAATGAGAGCTTCAAAGAGTTGGTCATGAAGCTAGCTATGAATCCATAGGATAATAATGCTTTTGAATCCCTCCTTCAAAGTTCCCAAATAGAAATCTAGGAGTTAAGGCATAAACTGAAGATTCCAGGTAGTAATCATGTTCAATCTAAAGATCTTGCACAATTAGAAGAAGAGAACGAGATCCTAGAAAAAGATCTAATTGTGAAAGTAACAATGAAATAGTAGCCCAAAAGCAGCAAGGAAAAGAGTTGAAAATGAGAATAGAGTCACATATATGTGCAGTAATTGTACCTGAATATACTCAAAACCCCACTTTACAACTCACTAATAGCCTTACTTAACTCCAGCTTTCAGAAGGGAAACTTAAAAAGGTACAAAAGGATTTGTATTCTGCCTAGAAAATCCTAGCTCAAAAAGAGAAGAAGATTGAGACTACCAGGACAAATGCATACATCATCAGTAAGAACCTACAGGAAGAAAACCACAAGGTTTAAAAGATGAAGGGAAAGCTAAAAGGAAACATGTCTCTTCTGCAAGCCAAGTAGCTGGTATGAGATGAGATCATTGAAGAGATGGGAAATAACTGGGAGTTCATAACCTTGATGGATGAACACAAAATTGTGATAAAAGATTATTATTATGTCATCCTATCAAGAAAATAATGTGGAGAAAAGAAATCCCATATTGCCAAAAAGTTCATTTAGTTTGTGAATGAAAGGTCACTAAGTGAGTTGAGGCCCATAGATGTGGTCGATAGAGTAAGTGATATCATGGAGATTTATAAGGTTTTCTAGAAGGAGGAATCTAGAGTCAAGGTTGAGGAGTTCCTAGAGGTGGTATCAAACAATGTGTGGCTTTAATGCTGAGTTTGAGAGGATTGTCAGAGTAGGTTTTCCTAGCTATTGGAACTTCGTGGGGGTACTAATCTAGTGGGATAAATACATTCGAAGACTGGTGGAGGCAAAAAGAAAAGTATACTCTTCCCATGAGAAGATTAGCACTCTAAAGAGAAAGACTTTGGTAAAATATCTGAAGAGGGATTTTCAAATATTGGGGATGGTAAAGCCCATGTTTCATCCTATACTGTATGACATAGGTCTAACCAATCTCAAAATTTCTTATCAACGGTTCTTCTGGGGCCCTCAACCAACTCTAGCGATGTGGCAGAGATGCGAGCAATTTTTCAATCCTCATGTGATCCAAATCATCGATCCATAAACACATCCTCCACCACCTATCTATAATGACTAAATATATTGCAGATTGTGTCAACCATGACACTTTAATATCATATTTTATGTAAATATTTTTATTTCATTCAGCCAGTTAGAGTTTGGTTAGTACAATTATGCCACGGAGCACGCTGAATTTTTATTGTGATGATTCACTATAAAGAAATAAAGAAGGAATAATTTGTAACGGGATCTCTGTTTGAGGCCCTGTAAAACAGTTTTAAGATATAGAACCTAGTGTTCATAATTTTTGGTTTTCCAAGAGAGAAGTATTGTGTTGGCCTGTGACTGCACACAAGGTAGAGAAGTGGGTCCCTTAATTTTTGATCACATATCACAAAACTCCATAAATTTACCATTGCACTCCTTCGCAAAACCCTCGATGCGATTAAACCTTAGCCCTTTTCACTTTTCCAAATGAACCTTTATCAACAATAATTCACTCCTCTTCGCTCTAAACCTTTATTGGTACCCATATGCCTTTTCGCATCGTGCATTTCATTTCGTAAATCACAACCATTTACCCTTCGCTGCTCATATATAAACCTTGTGATTTGCAATGTGCGGGCGGCCCACCTCTGTCCTGCCATGTCGCTCCTCCGCTCATCACACTTCACCCATTGCAAATCTTAAACATTTACCCTCTGCTTCTCATATATAAACCTCGTGATTTGCGATGGGCGGGCAACCCCACCTCCATCTGCCACATCACCTTCTTTTCACCACATTCTTCCCATCGAAAATCATAACATTTACCCTTTGCTTATTATCATGAAACATTTCTGATTGCGATATGTGGGTGGGACCCACCTCCATCACGGGACGTCATCCTCAATTCTTCGCTCACCGCACATCACACTTCATAGATTATAACGTTTACCGTTGTTTCTCATAACAAAGAACCTCCGACTCTGATCTGTGGGCAACACCACCTCCATCTTTCCATGTCATCTTTCCACCATCACACATCACACTTCACATTATTTCGTTCGTACTTCTCGTCCTGATCCCCGACACTCCCAATTGTGATCTGCAATATGAATTTCGGCCCCACCTCCCTGCCACGTCATTAATAGCCCTTCCACGACCTCTGTCCCATCCTTTTCAGATTTAAACTGTCCCACTGTGTGTTAATGCCACAAGCCCCCTTCTGAAGCCCGGTCTCCAGTTTTGAAAGTTAAGCACAACATGGGTTGTTGGGTGGAACAAGTGCAGTTATGGTTTATTCAATAGCTCAAGAAATCCCTGTCAAAGAGTGAGGCATGTGCAACATGACTGGTCATTCCGTAACGGTTAGTGGAAACCATAAGAACAAGAGAGTGGAGGCTTTCAACAATAGGTGGAATCAAGTGATGGAAGTCAAACTGCCCACCTATCCATGGCCATTCGTCGCTGCCCCATTTTTAATATTTCGGAATTCGGCCTCTGTGACCAACTATGCAATTTATTTTTACTATTGGATTTTGATGTTCTACCGGTGAAATTTCGATTTCACCCGTTTCTGTTTTGATTTTCTGATTACAGGAGTGGTTTATTAATGCATGCTCTGTAAGTTAGTTAGGATATTTTGATTTTGAATGTGTGGGTCGATCATGGGAAGAAGATTCGATCATAAACCATCAGAGGAACTCTATATGTATAGAGTTCAAAGATGAAACAGGGGTTTGGAATTTTGGAAAATTTTTGCTGTAGTTTTGTGCGACTGTGCTCTTTATGCTCTGAGATACATATTAGGAGAGTTTTTTTGAATATAATCAGATATACAACGCTATTTATTTCGATTCGAGATGGAGCAATGAATAGTATGTATCTGTATTATTTTGTTTATCAGTAATCTCTTGTTTATGTATAATCATCTTTCAATGTTCTACTGCTTTGATGATTTGTGTAATGTAGCTCCTGGTGGTGTGCATCTTTTTTCATGAATTCATGTATGTATAACGCTCATGTGTTAAATTTGCTTTTGTCCCTTAATTCGCGTGCCACAAATCTCTGTTGTTGGTCATATTCCACTTGCATCCGCTTCTTCTAAGTTCATGGGAGACACATTCTTAATAATTTTAAGCCTGTCTCTCGCGGGTTCCTCCTCCTCCGTTCCTTCTCAACACCTATGCATATTTTGAAAGCCTTTGCTCATTTTTTCATACTTGGCCCATTTGAAAGGCATCCAACCATAAAACTTCCTAATCCCTCTCACAATATAGGGTAATTCACGTGAATCAAACTCCAAGGTCTTCTTCATTCCTGGACTACCAAAACCATTATTTCTCTTGATCCATATTCTGTCAAAGGTGTTATCACTCATAAAATTTTGAAACATCTTAGATAAGGTCATATAGATAACTCACTAAATGGATAAGGTCTTCTAATCCATTTCAAGGTGGTATAGGAAAATTTTCATTTTTTACATGTTTAACCTATCCTAAGGTTCAAGGCCACCTCCATTTAGGCCATGTCATGTCCCATCAGTCATCATATAGTTTCAGTTTTTATTCCCCAAGAATTTAAATTTAAAAAGGGCGCTTAAGTCAGTTTTAAAACTTTTCGTAGCGTTTTATACAGTAAAACAACAGTTTTCGCTATGAAACTGCCTAATAGTTTCGTAGTGAAACTATCAAAAGTTAAACTAATCACGTTATGAAAAATTGTTTTCTTGTTTGTCTTGTCAAACTCAATGGGAAGTGTTAGTTCATGATTGGAGGAGTTAGGGTGGAGGTCACTCGAGTCTAATAGGTTTAATTCAAAGGTACAAAGCCATGTATGAGGTCATCATTACCCTTTTTAGCATGCATGTGTCATGATTAATGCATGAGTTGTCATTTAAACCATAAAACCTTCCCCAATTAGTATTTTTGTCATACTCCGCTTTATCTTTGCATGTAATTGGATTTCTAGAGATTTGCTTCATCGAGCCAAGTAGGTTGCTAGTAGATTTAAAGGTTGCAGGTGTCATCAAGCAAGCGAGGCTAAGAAGATATAAAGCCACCCATGGCTGCAAGGAAGAAGACAAACAAAGGTGGTAACTGCCACAGGTATGAGCCCATGGACATAAATTTTCTCAATGAAGACCCAACTGCCATGGATATTTTCATAAGATTAGGTGGCTTGCAATTCAGTCAAAGGTTGCAGGGTTGTCATCTATAGGTTTCCAAGGATTTTGCTAACAGTTTCACAGGAACAACTTCAAAAGTGGGAATGTTGAACCTAACAGTGACACCAGACAACATTTAAATAGAAACATGAATCCCTAGAGGAGGGGAACAGTGGTTTAAAGGCATCAAGTTCATAATGCAGGATTGCAAAGATTTCATCAAACCAGAGCATAGTGAAATTGATCTGACAAATTATATCCCTAGGAGTTTCATGAAGGACAACTATTCAAAGTTTCTGATGATCATTCAGAAGTATTTTACCTCTGAAGGAAGGTTTCACATGGCCTACTCCTACCACCTTAGGCTTCTTCTACATTTTTTGGGTAAGAGGTCACTTGACTTGCCCTTTTATTTATACAAAATTCTAGGTAAAATGTCAGACAAGGTTCAAATTAAAACAAAAGGCAATGAAACTTCTCTTTTTCATCATGTTTTGATTAAGCTATTAGTGTTAGAGGAATTAAAGATACTAGACAGAGATTGGACTTCATTTCTATTCATGAGTGGTTTTGAGATTGATGTTGTCACTCCTAAAAGAGCCTCCAAACCTAGAAAAATTTCATCACCAATTGTAGCAGAGGAGGTTGAAGAAGGGAATATATCATCTCCTCCAGAACCAGTGAGCATGGAGGCAGAGATTTTGCAAAAGATTCACACACCTAAAATAACACCTGCAAAACACAAGCAAATATTCAGCAACCAAAGCAGCAAGAGAGTTACTAGGAGTCAAATATTGGCTAAAGGAAACTTAGAGGACATATTGCATGTAATTGACATTGAAGAAACTCCCATTGTCCAAGCTAAATATGTTGAAGATGGAGGAAGAAAGCTAAAGAAAGGAAATACGGAAAAAAAAATTAGAGTTTGCAAGTGATGATGTTGGTTTCATGTTTCAACCTAGAAAGCTAATGACTAGGCATGCAAGAAAGTTCATGGAAAGCAACAAAGAGATTGAGAAGGTTAGTGAAACTACTCAGCCACCAAGTATTATAGATCTATCTTCACCTGCAAAAGAAGAGTTGTTATCAAACAAGGAAAGGGTAAAGAGAAAATTAGTGAAAGGTCGGAAATTGAAACCCTTAAAGAGCAGTTAAAAGTGGTAGGTGAGGAGATATCAGTTTTGAAGCAAGAGGCAAAGAAACACAGAATTGAGAAAGTTCAGTTTGAGCAAATGAGGAAAATATGGGAAGATCAAGTCACCAGTGTTTAAAAGACCTTGGAAAATACAAAAAAGTTGATAAAGTGGACTCAGCCACTAAGGGGAGAGGTCAAACATATAAAAAAGATAAACCTACACTTGCAATCTAAGAGCAGGACATTAAAATACAAAGTGGAAGATCTAGAGCAGCAATTGGATCTAATTCGTTTGGAGTTGGAAATGAAAGGTTTGAAGATGACAGTGGTAGAGAAGCCCATTAGTCAACTGATTGTAAATGAGGAGGAACCACCACATGAGTGAAAAGGTAAGATGGAATATGTTTTAGGAGGTTAATAACATGTAGAGAACCCTAATTTTGTAGCTGGCGGACAGTTTTTGAAGATGTTCTTGAAAGGATCAATTTATGATTTTTTGCACATTTTCGTAGCGTACCCCAGGCTTGAAGCTAGAAATACGCTACAAAAAAACCTGTAGGTGCTTTTTTGCATTCAAATTCAGGTTTTCCATGTTTTAAGGAGAGGAATACATGGTGTTAAGGTGTCATGACATGATTAATATGATGGAACAACAAATAAGTGAACAAGATGGATGGAAAAACCAGTTTTCCCATGCTACTAAAGCTCACTACGAAATTGTCCTGTTTTCATAGCGAGTAATTGTTGAAGGATTTTGAGCATCTTAAAAGAAATTTTTTCTTGCTGGAGACCTCCAGCATGTCAGTGGAGCTTATTATCAGATAGTTATTACTGAAAGGGAATGCAATGTAGCCAGGTCATCAGTCAAAATAGCATTGAAGATAAAGGTCATCCATTCCTAAAAAGAAGGGTTATGTTCCACAGATCTAGGGGTGCTTTAAATTTTTAAAGTGGTGGTGAACTTGGTCATGTGTCCTTCGAGCATGTGAAATTAATTATGTAACCATCATGTAACTGTTTCACAGGTAGGATAGAGGAATGTAATAAATAGGAGATAGAGAGTCCTATTAGGAGTTTGTTTCTTCAAAGGTAGCTGTCAGTTTTATGTTTTAAGTTATTTATTTCAATGATTAAAGGTGTCATAGTAGAATTTGAGGATCTAGCCACTAGGAAGATCATCCATATTGTAAATAATGGCTATTTATAGAAAAAACATCGAAGAAGAAAAGGGTTGGAATATGTTACTTGTGACTACTACTATTGTAAAAAGGTTTTGATTAGTAATAGACAGTGGTTGTGGGATTTATCCTTCACCTGAGATTTATTTGATGTTTTCATGAACATTTTCCTATGTATCTTGCTACTTTATTTCAATATATTAATGTTTGATTACTTAGAATTCGTGCTTCTCATGCTCTGACTTCCTTCAAGCATTAAAATATTGTATATCTTTCTCAATATCCTGGTTTCAATATCTTAATGTTCATTATTTATAATTCATGTTTCTCATGCCTTGATTTCCTTTGAACATTTAGCGATTGAGTAAATTCTGTGTGTGTTCTCCTTTCATTTAAATATATACATGCCTTAGCTTCCACAAGGAGAGCCTTTGTCATTAAGATCCCTAGCACTGGCTCCATAGCCCAATGGTAGCAAGCCTTCATTTTTCAACCTGCAATCATACAAAAAAAAGACACAATTCATAGAGTTAGCCATCTAGTATTATTCCTATTGAAGATCATAAATCCCCTTTGAGAGAGCCCTCTCAAATTGAAGAGGCTAATATTTAGTTAGAAGTGGTTTGAAAGAGTTACATTGAGTTGATTGATGAGTAGCCAATCAGATCAATTTGGTGATAACAAAAGGCACCATAGAAATTGTCTACATTTAACCTTTGAATTTTAAGATGTCCTAGGAACTGGCCATTTTTTGCAACTCAAGGTTGTCTCTAGGATCTACAACATCTTTTTGGCATCGTTGCTGGGGATATGAAAGAAGAAATATTTTCCCCGGGAGACGACATAAATTCCACCCTTTAGATAGGTGAGTAGGAAGGGTTGGGAGTTGTGTATTCCTCACCTTGGCAACTCCACTTTAAAATAGTCCTAATCAAAAGTAATACTGGCTTTCACCAAGCCTCACACAAAATCCAAATCCATGTTGGGTGTGGAGCTTGATTATGTTGTTTATTTTGTATCACAATGTTGGACCCCTGTACCTGAATGGGGTAGCAACACTGCCTGTTATTAAACGCTACCTGGAGGGTCCAGGGGGGGCAGCTGCGACTTTATGGAGCCCCCCTTGGCAGGGAGGTTTCGAGGGCAGCACCCTTGAAGCTAAAAACAGATGTAAAATTTCCTTGTAAAAGTATAGTAATTTCTAGTCAATCTAGGTTTTTCATTAGGCGGATGATCTGACGGTAGAAGTTATGTTTAGTTTAGGGTTTTTTTCCCTAGAAGGAAACCCCTCGATTGTATGAGGGTATTGTATTGCGGCTGTGTATTGTATGTGTATTCTCAGAGCGAGAAATAGATAGGGAGACTGTGAGAGAGAATAGAGGATATTACAACAGATCTGCTATAGGTTGTGTCTCTTCATTTTGCTGGATAATAGAAAGGAAGGTTTGGCTGTTCGAGGTGGACATAGTCCAAACTGGGTGAACCACGTATATCTATGTCTCTCTAGTTTTATGTGTTTCTTGTGTCTGTGTTTCCGCATATATATTTTATGTGTTACATTTCTCTATAATATATAATTTTCTAACAATCCACCATCTACCCCCACCTCTAAATTAGATGGTTGTGCCGGGTTTCCTTTTGAACAAGTATTCCCCCTTGGCCCTTGCTCACCCTCTAAATGATATGCTGCAAGACTATCTAGAGTTACTGCCTTGGTTCACCGGTGAAGATAACACTTCTGTGCAGAGAAATATTGAAACCTTCTGTGCCTTCAATAAGAATGTGAATGTAGAGCACTTAGATGTGGTATTAAGGATTTTCATCCAATCCTTGTAGGGTATATCCCTGAAATGGTTCAAGTATCTAGCCAACAACATAGTCCACACTTGGGAAGAAATGGAAAATTTCTTCACATTAAAATGGGGAGAAAAGAGGGACCATGGATACGTTCTCACTGAGTTCAATGATCTAAATAAGAGACAAAACGAGGATGTAATAGAATTCATAAAGAGGTTCAATAAGATCTATAATAATCTTCTGGCTGAAATAAAGCCTCCCCAAGCAGCCACTAAGGTGATCTTCGGAGGAGCTTTCAAATTGGATTTTGGGTTCACCATAAGAGAAATAAAATCCACATATATGGATCAGATGCAAACTGTTGCATTGGAGGTAAAAGAAAACTTTGCTTCTACTAGTAAATTCAAGGGGAAGACATAATATGAATCCAAAAGAAAGAACAGGGAGGAGGCTTCTAATTATAACCAAGAGAGGGAATTAAAAGGGTATATAATTGAAGAGATGAATAAGCTAATCAAGAAACTCTCAAATAAGTTGGTTAAGCTTGAATTGGAGGCCCAGGATTCCCCTCCTCATCCAAACCAAAATATTCATAACCGAGGGTTTAATCCTCAATATCAGAAGCCCCCTCTGCAGCTCTTGCAGCAGGAGAGGAAGGATCATCAAGATCACATCCAACCCCCTATATACTTGGAGGGAGAAGTGGAGGGGTAGGTTGAGGAAGTCACATACATCTAATAATATCAATTCCTCTCTTACTTTGATGATGAGGAGGGTGAAATCATCCTGCAAGGGGAGCAAGAAGAGAAGGAAATCCCTCTAGAAGATCAAGATATTGACAATTACTGCAGACAGTTCGTGGATTTCATGTGGGCTCAACTCCACAATAAGTATGACCTCAGGTCCTTCAGAAAGAGAACTTGAGGGAAATAACAAAATGAAGGGTCAATATCAAGAGAAAAAACCCCTCCTAGTCCTGGTAGTAAAGGGAAGAAGCCATTAGAAGAGGAAACCCCTCATAAGGCCACTACATCCACTTTCATAAAGCAAGAAGTTGATCCTCCGAAAAATGAGAAGTCCACATATATACCCTTGAATTTTCCTGACCCTCCTAAATAGTAGTTCAAAGAATCCATTACAGAAAAGGGCCCACACCCTTTAATCTCAAAGAAGAAAATCCCATGGTGGTTTTTAGACAAAATGTAGAAAACCAATTCCTAGCCTATTCTGAAGAAGCGGGAGGCGAGCTTACCCTCCATGAAGAAGGGAAAGAGCTGAAGTGTTTCCCAAAGGACACCACTAAAAATAAACACTGTTCTGGTGATCCAGAAACAAAGGTAGAAAATCTTAATTGTCTAGATCCACAAGGGTATCCTTAGCAAGTAGCGTTTCCTTCAGAGATTAAAGACCAGTCATATTTTCATGATGAAGACCATCTCTCAAATTCTCTTTCAGTAGTACAAAAGATTGTTACAAATCATGTTCCTTCACCTGAAATTAATGAGAGTTTGTAGCTCCCTTGCAAGATTCTGTGTGACAAAGAGAAAGATAAAAAACACTCAGATCACTTGATTACCGTGGATAGTGAGGAAAGACAATTGGTTCCCTTGTTGTTCGAAAAGAACCACTTTCAACACACAAGAAAAGAAGAAATTTGGAATGAGGTTTGTTTTCCTATTACAAATCTTCTAGAAGATCTTATGTTGCATGTTTACCATGATCCTTTAGTCAGGGTATTTCAGTCATCAATAAAGGAAGAAGATGATGTATGTATCAAGATGTTTGTCCTACCATGGCAAGGTAAAGTAAAAAAATGGTTTGAGAATCTTCTAGCTGATAGCATGAGCAATTTTCAAAAATTCATGCAAGTTTTCCTAGGTTGATGGGTAATCATGGGAAATTTATTTCTTATCATAGAAGAATATGGACATTTAAAAAGGTAGCCTGGGGAGACAGTACAATATTTTTCAGCCAGGTTCAATAAGGTGTATCATTCAATTCCTGCTGATATAAGGCCATCCCTGGGAGTAGCTCTTTGGCACTACCCAAATGCCTTTAATCCAGGGATGGGATTCCAAATAAGAGAAAGGGACACTAGAACCCTTGAAAAAATGAAAAATGTTGTAGTTGATGTGGAAGTAAAACTGCTGAACGGAGAGGAAAAGTTTAAAACAAAGGAAGAATTGATACATTTTAATTCTCTACGTTTATGCCTTAACTCATCAGATAAAATGAAAACATGTTCAGATTTGTTTGAAGACATGGAGAACACATGTGCAGTACCAAGTTGTGAAGTTGGATTGATTGGGTCAGAATATTCAGAAATAGGTCAAGTGTACCTTGATCCAATGGCTATCTATATTGAGAAATTATTCATCACAAGGCCACCATACCTTTCCAACATTTTTGTTGTTGTTCAGGTTTATCAAGATCCTTGTAAGGAAGATCAGGCTGGGAATTCCTATCAAATAGCATTAACAGGTTTGTTCCTGAGTTTGGTGAAAAGTAATGAAAGAACAAAGTTATTAGAGAAGTTTCTTGCCTAGTTACACTGGCATTATTGTATCATTTAGAATAGCAGTAATTATAGAAAATTAGGGTAGGTAGGTGTGCAAATAATCTCAGCACTATGAGCATAGTTCCAGTTTAGTTTCATATTTATTTGCAGTTTTCAATTCAAGTGTGTTTCAGTTTCTAGTTTGAGCTTAGTTCATAGTTCATCATTCAAGATTTTCAGGGTGCGATAGCGATTTCCATTTTGATAGTTGGAAGTGCACAACTCAGTTGTAGTTTCAGATCAGATTTATAGTATGCATTTGTGACTCCATGTGCCCAATAAAGCACATGCATTCAGGTCTGCAGGTTCTCAACGCACTTAGAACAACACGTTGTCCCAAAATGGATCCAATTTTGGCCCGTGACTGCACACAAGGTGGAGAATTCAGCCCCTTCCTTAATCATTGATTGCATATCGCAAAAATCCATACGTTTACCATTGCACTCCTTCGCAAAACCCCCGATGTGATTAAACCTTAAACCTTTTCACTTTTCCACATGAAACTTTATCATCAATAATTCACTCCTCTCCACTCTAAACCTTTATCGACACCCATATGCATTTTCGCATCGCGCATCACATTTTGTATATTACAACCATTTACCCTCCGTCGCTCATATATACACCTTGCGATTTGCGATTTGTGGGTGGCCCCACCACCGTCCTACCATGTCACTCCTCCACTCATCGCACTTCACCCATCACAAATATTAAACATTTACCCTCTGTTGCTCATATATAAACCTTGAAATTTGTGATGCGGAGGCGGCCCCACCTCCGTTTTCCACGTTACCTTCCACTCACTGCACTCCTCCCATTGCAAATCATAACATTTATCCTCCGCTTCTTATCATGAAAAATTTCTGATTGCGATCTGTGGGCGGGCCCCACCTTCATCACATGACGTCATCCTCCATTCTTCGCTCACCTCACATCACACTTCATAGACTATAACGTTTACCATTGTTTCTCATAACAAATAACCTCTCACTGCGATCTGCAGGCGCCCCCACCTCCATCCTTCCACATCACCTTTCCGCCATCGCACATCACACTTCACATTATTCTGTTCTTACTTCCCATATTGATCCTCGATGCTCCCGATTGCGATCTGCGATATGAATTTGGGCCCCACCTCCCGACCTCGTCATTAGTAGCCCTTCCATGGCCTTTTTCCCGTCCTTTTTAGTGTTAAACCATCCCGCTGTGTGTTAATATCACAGGCCCCCTTTTGAAGCTGGATATCCAATTTTGCAGGTTAAGCGTAGTATGGGTTGTTGGGTGGAATAAGCACAGTTATGGTTTATTCAATCGTCCAATAAGTCCCTATCAAAGAGTGAGGCACGCGCAACATGACTGGCTGTTCTGTAATGGTTAGTGGAAATCATGAGAACAAGGGAGTGGAGGCTTTCAAAAACAGGTGGAATCAAGTGATGGAAGTCAGACTGCCCACCTGTTCATGACCATTCCTCGCTGCCCCATTTTGAAGATTCCAGAATTTGGCCTCCGTGGCCAACTATGCAGTTTCTTTTTACTGTTTGATTGTGATGTTTTGCTGGTGAAATCTCGATTTCACTCGATTATGTTTTTATTTTCTGATTACAGGAGTCATTGCTTGATGCACACTCTATAAGTTAGTTATTATATTTTGATTTTACATGTGTGGGTTGATCATGGGAATTTGATTCGATCGTAAACCCTCAGAGGAACTCTATATGTAGAGAGTTCAAAGATGAAACAAAGGTTCGAAATTTTGGAGAAGTTTTGTTGTAGTTCTGTGCAACTGTGCTCTTTATGCTCTGAGATACATATATGGGAGAGATGTTTTGAATATAATTTGATATACAACGTTGTTTATTTGGATTCCAGATGGAGCAATAAGTAGTATGTATCTGTATTATTTTGTTTATCAATAATCTCCTATTTATGTATAATCATCTTTCATGTTCTGATGCTTTGATGATTCGTGTAATGTATCTGCCGGTGGGATGCATTTTTATCCATGAATTCGTGTATGTGTGTTGTCCCCACTACGATTTTCATGCAAGTTGTTGGGGAAGAGGAAAGGGTCCGAGTAACAAACAACTTTCGTCCTGAGAATCGCCATCTGTGCCCGAGAAGGCTCTCTTTCATGCTCTGTAAAATTTTGCTTTGTTTTAGAAGATATCAGGCTAGTTATAAAGTCCAAGGGTTTTGATTGAGTTTGGGTGGTGGAATTCAATAGCTGAGGGCAAGATTGAGTAGTTCATTCCATTGAGCTAATGGATTCAAAAAAGATAACTTAACTGGATTAATTCTCTTAGCAAAAGATGGTTTCACAGGGCAAGATAATCAAACAGGGAACAATTATAGATCTTAAAGTGAATGAGATGAAACTCAAATGGATGAAAGGGCAATTAAGAATCCTTCAACACGTTTGAAAGAGAGAAATTGAGTGATTATTAATAAAGAGCAGTTAAGTATTCTTCACTAAATAATCAAAATGCTTAAACCAGGAAAACATGAGCAATTAAGAATTCACTGTTTAAACCAGTTTAGAAGAAAACATTTAGAACAATAATGATTAAAATCAGATTACATTTAAGCACTTTCTGATTTATTCCTTTTCATTAATCATTCAGAAATGAAACACAGATGATATAGTAAACAAATATAAAGACTTCAACACATAAGAGATAGATGACTTATTGATCCGTAGTCTAACACATGAATCCTGTAAAAAGTCTTTCGCATCAATTCCTCATCCAACTAGCCACAAAAATTTCTCCAACAGCACTTTATTCCAAATAGTCAATGTTACAACAAAGTCTAAAAATTCCACCCCTAATACTTCGATTGAGGGAGTATTTATACAAAAAGTTACAAAAAATATCTCATAACAACTTGAGATATAATCTAGGATGACTCATAAGTATTTTACTACAAACTAGAGACAGATGGTCTCGTAGATAAGAGAAATGGTAACTGATGTGTGTTGTTTCCTTCTTTTGAGAATGAGCTGGAGGCAGGCCCTATGATTTGGTTGCTGCTGTCCTCTTCAGTAATTCTGTGCTGGATGCTTCGTTTAACTGATACTCTTTGACTGCTCTGATACACTTTGACCTTTATTCATCCTTTTATCCTTCTTGCCATGACTTACTGTAGTATATAATCAAAAATTCATGTAAGGATAGTTTTTACAAAAGTTCTAGCATTTATTCCCACCATTTATCTTCAAGTATTCTGGTTCTTTGCAGCGTTCTGAGAGTTTCATCAGTCTCTGTATACCTAAAGAAAGTAGGTTGAACAGGGAACAAATGCTTTACTTCATGCTCAAGATAAAACAAATTTTCCAATCTATCATGAAGACTTTTTCCTGTAGGCAATGCTGTTGTTGATGAACTAGTTGAAGTACTGGCCTGATTGTCAGCATGCTTGTCCAATTTTTCAACATAACTTTCAAGGTCCATCAATTTATCTTCTGAAACTAAAGGACTGGGCAATCCTTTATTCAACAAAATATCAAAACTTTTCAGGAAAGCAATGATTTCTTCTTGCATATCAGAACATCTTCGTTCTAGATTCTGCATCAGAGTTCTTTTGGTAAAAACTCTTTTTATTTCCAAAATGGTTCCTGTCCTGTCTTGAATTCCAAGTTCTTTAAGTTGATGCTTGTTCTGAGTATTTAAAAAGCGGATAAGTTTATCAGCTTCTTCAGGCATGTTTCCCAATTCTTCTCTTGCTCTTAGGACTTCTTCTATAGCCAATTTGACTAAATCATTTTGTTCATGCATTATTTGAATTGAGGGCCAGACATCTCTTACTGACTGGATGATGTTGTCCCAAAGAATTTCATTTATTTCCTTTAAAGGCTTCTCCAATGTGAGATCATTTTCCAACTTGCTGACCAACTTTTCTAATTTGTTGACCTCTCTTGTTTTATCTGCAACATTCATTTTCGAGAGATCATATTTATGTTCCAAAGTAGTGAGTTGTACCTTTGTTCTCTGTAGCTCTGTCACTTGAGTTTCATTTCTTCCATTGACTTTATTAACTCTTCTGTACTTAAATTGGAAGTATGTACCTGTGACAATTCTGTTGGCTGACCTGTTGTTGTAGTACCTGCAATCATTTCAGTTGTAGAGGCTAGGGTATTTGACTGCTTATCTTTCAATGCCTTTTCAAGCTCTTTTTCAGTTTCATTAAGTTTCTCATTCAGTTTCAAGAGCAAGTCCATAAATTCTTCTTCAAAATTTTTCTTTATAATTTCTGCAGTCTGTGGATGTCTTGAGGCTGGTAACTTCAATTGTTTTCTCAAGGCTGCAATATCATCATTTTTTTTCTTGATCAAAGTTTCTATACTTTTGACATCCTTGGGATTATGACCCAATCCAATAATGATTTCTTCCAAAGTCTTAATCCTGTTGTCTTTAGCTTGAGAAGATATTTTTCAAGACTTAGCTGAGCATTAGTATTCTCGAAAGAATCTTGCAATTTCTGGGTCATCATTAATTTATCTGTCAGAGTAGAATAAATCATTTCACCTGTCTGTTTATGTAGCTCAATTTGATCCAAAGGATGAATATCCTTTGCTAAGACTTCAAAATTAGTCCTAATATAATATGCAACGGTTTGAGATTGCTGCACTTTGGGTTTGAAGTGACTCATTATCATTTTACCTTGTTGAATGTCATAGGCTGACATCAATCTTGTTGATTCTTAGGAGCCATCTTCAAACATTGATTGTACACTTGAAGTCTGAGTGGATCATTTCTAGCCTTTATATTTATGAATGTTCTTTTAATGTCCCAGGCCTCTTTCACAGGTGGTTTGAAAGATGACACTTCTGCACTTTGCTGCCTTTGCAGCTCTTTTCTCTGTAAAGTAGTGGATGTCCCACTGATTGAACCTGTTTTTTGACTACCCAATTCTTCTTGTGTTTGACTATCAGGGATTTCATGAACAGATTCCACTTCTGGAAGAGGATTCAATTTTTGTCTTTTAACATCATGCTGTTCAAAAGATCCACCGACAAGAGTAGTTGCTTCAGCATCTCTTTTTTTACCCTTTTCCTCATTAAGAGGAGTTTGTAAAATTGACACTTCTGCTACATTGGTCTGAGTAAGAGAAACCTGTACTTGACCCTGTTCTTTAGAAGTCTAAGGCTGTTTTGTCATTGTAAATTTTTCTGTAATTTGGATATCAACCTCTTTTTCTTTTCCTTTAGATGCTACTGTAGCCAATGCACTGATTTCCTGTAAATTTGGTTGAGAAGTCCCAGCAGAAGAAGAACCAATACCTGGTATCCGTACCTGTCCAAAAGAGTCTAGGTCAAGTATTTTTTCAAGGTCTTTCATTACATTTTCAACATTGACTTGCTCACTATCATGTTCTACCAATGTCCCTTCCATCCATTCATCCATATTGGCATATTGTTCAATTTCTGGGATTCTTTGATGAATGTATGGTGATAGTTTATTTTTCATTCTTCTATCACAAATGAAACTATTTTGGTCATAAGGTACCCAATAGAAAATTTTCTGTAATTTAAGATAATCTTCTAATATTCTTTCAGCTTAATAATATCAATGAGACTCTTATTGGAAGATTCAGCCAGTCCATTACCCTGAGGGTAATAGGCTGTGGAATGGCCTAAGGTGATATGATATTTATTACAGAAACTTATCATCTTCTTAGATTTGAAGACATCAACATTATCAGTTATAATTTTCTCAAGACAACCAAATCTTGATAATATATTGGTTTCTAGGAATCCTATGATCACAGAGTCATTGGATTGTCTGGAAGGAATTGCTTCTATCCATTTATTAAAATAATTTGTGGCAGTGAGGATCCATTTGTATTGTCTAGAAGAAGGAGGATGGATTTCTCCAATGAAATCCAGGCCCCATTGTTGGAAAGGTTTTTCAGTGGAAATTGGTTTCAGGGGTAAAGGTAATAGTTTTCTCTTGCCTTCAAAAATTTGACATTTATGACAAGCAATGACAAATTTATTTACATTAGAAAACAAAGTTGGCCAATAAAATCCAGCTATTAGGATCTTATCTGCAGTTGATTTCCAATAAAGGTGTCCACCACAGTCTCCTGCATGGAATTCATTGAGAGCATTGTCAGCTTCATCTTTTAACAAACAATTCAATAGAATACCATCATGATTTTTCCAAAAGAGAACATTATCTAAAATACAATACTTCAAAGATGTCATTTTTAAAAACCTCTTTTTTGTTCTGGATAACCCTGGAGGAGCTTGCAGGTTTAACAATACATAAATTATAGCAGCATACCAAGGTGAATCTAAGAAGGCCTGGCTGATTTGTGGAGTCGCCATCTCCTATTCGTTATCCAGTTCATTAATATCTAGGGCTTGGAAATTTGTTTCTGTCATGAGTTGAGCCAATCCCTGTCCTTTTATCATTTTTGTAGGTTTTATCTTAATATCATACTCTAATATGGTAGCAATCCATTTACCTCTTTTGCCCTCAATCCCATATTGAGTTAAGATGTCCTTGACAACAACATTTGGTACATAAGCTATCACATGGGAATACAATATATAGATTCTAAAATCTTTGATGGCTTTTATGAGTGCAAAAACTTGTTTTTCCATGACGTTGTATTTTAATGATGCATCTCTTAGTGCTTTACTAAAAAAGGCTATAGGTTTTTCACATACTTGATCATTATTTTGTAATAAAACAACTGCTACAGTATGTTCTGATGCAAATGAAAATATTATGAAGTCTCTATCAAATTGTGGACTGGTAAGAACTGGTGTTCTAGTCAAAGCCATTTTAATTTCTTCAAATGCTTGTTTGGCTTCTACTATCCATTTAATACTTGAATCCTTTCTTAACATGTTAGTAAGCAATCTAATTAATTCAGCTAAACTAGAAATGAATCTTCTCAAAAAATTGATTTTTCCTATGAAATCTTGCAGTTCTTTGATATTTCTGGGATGAGGTATCTGCAATATGGCTTCTATTCTAGCAGGATCAATTCTAATACCATATTTGGAAATGATAAGACCCAAAAGTTTACCTTCTTCAAGACCAAATAAGAACTTTTTGGGATTCAAAGAGATACCATACTTTCTGAATTTTATGAATACTTGTATGAGATGGTCCAAATGTTGCTGATCTGTTTTAGAAAAAACAGTTAAATCATCCAGATATATAACAAGAAAGTCATGAATTTCTTTTGCAAACACAATGTGCATTGCTCTTTGGAAGGTTTCTCCAGCATTTTTGAGCCCAAATGGCATTTTAACGTACTTGAAAGTACCCCATGGTGTTGTAAAAGCTGTTTTTTCCTGGTCATCAGGATGAACTAGAATCTGGTTGTATCCTGAGAACCCATCTAAAAGAGAAATCCTTGAAGCACCTACTACCCTTTGTAAAATGTGATCCACTTTGGGAAAAGGATAATTATCTTTCAGAGAAACCTTATTTACGTTTCTTAAATCAACACATAATATGATCTCTCCAGTTTTCTTCCTAGTAGGGACTAAGTTGGACACCCACTCTGAAAATATAATAGGAGAAATTATCCCTGCTTCATACATTCGTTTGATTTATTTTTCAATTGAAGGCAATAGTACAGGGTTGATTCTTCTCAGTTTCTGCTTAAATGGTTTATGATCTAGTTTTAGAGGTACTGTATGCTGAATAATGGAGGTATCATATGAT
Organism: Pinus albicaulis; assembly: GCA_034641835.2. NCBI lineage: Eukaryota > Viridiplantae > Streptophyta > Pinopsida > Pinales > Pinaceae > Pinus > Pinus albicaulis. Next base: position 261,866,990 of record CM076569.1, read on the forward strand.
TTAAAATCTTCATAACTCCATGCAAAGACATCCTAGAACTCTCTTGTTAGTTCAACATATTTTGATTTTTGATCGGGAGGCAAAGATTTAGATAACTTTATTATTTTAGGATTTTATTTAGTCCCCAGATTATATTCCTCAATATCAGCTTTCAATGGTTTCATTTTAGGTTTCAGTGGAATGTCATTAGAGTAAAAAAGATCTTCCAAAGGAGTTAATCCTCTAGGCAAATGATTATCTTTCAGATTAATGATTTCAGATTCATCTTATATGATCTCATCAACCTCCATTTGTTTAAGGTCTTGCATGTCTTTTTTGGTGAACTTCGTTGGATGAAGCATTTGAGTTGCACTTTATTTTGAAATGTCTGTTTCTTGTTCATTTATTTGATTGGATTCAATGATTGTATCTTCATATATGTTACTGTTAGAAAATTCATTCTCTAAAGTCAGAAAATTGTTAATCTGATTGTCATTTACAAACACTTGCCAATTCATAAAATTGTCTGGTATAGTAGGTCTGTGTCTAATCTCAGCTGTGAACTGATGATTAGGTTCGAAAGGTAATTTACAACTGCTAGAAAACATTGCAAGACTATGAGCATGCAAATTTTTCTTTCTTGGTATTTTGGCAAGTTGAGCCTGTAGAAAAGTATTGAGAATCTCAACAACTGTTCCTCTATATTCTCTTAATCTGGGATTTTTTGTCGAATATTCACCATTGATCTGTTGAATGATTAAATTAGAATCTCCTATGACAGATACTCTGATTGCACCTAATTTTTTTACAAGTTTTAGCCCTAACAAAAGAGCTTCATATTCTGCCATATTATTAGTGCATTTAAAGTTCAATCTGTAAGCATGACCTTCAGCATGAGAATTTTCAAGGTTATGTATCCAAATTCTAGCTCCTACTCCTAACTTCTTAACTGAACTATCAAATTCCAAATGCCAAAGTATTTCATGTTCATAATTGGTATCAGGTGTTTCAGGAACTTTCTTAACAGTGAGATCTGATTTTTTACTTTCTTCTCTCGGGGAAAATGTGGACTGAGGGGAGAAGGTACATGGGGAGATTGGATTCCCATAATCCAAAAATATCAAAACCTTTCAAGTGATTATCTCTGCAGTAGCAAAAAATTCAAAGGGGATTTTCACTGAGAACCAGATCTTTAACTTGGAAATCTCTGTCTACTAAAGGTAGATAATCTAAATCTCTGTGAGGAGCATTGAGGGGTGTGACATTCAGAGCCACAGGAATATCCATTTCTGGTTCTTGTGGATTCAGAAATGAATTTGAGGTTTTTTAATGAAAAATAGGCACAATCACAGGTTTTAGGAATATAATTGCAGTTCCGGGGATTTGAGGAATAAAATGAAGATCAATTTTGAACTCTGTTTTAGTTTCTGGTGTGGAATTTAAAACAAAAACCAGGATTTTACAGAGTTTGATGGGAATTGAGGTACATACTTTTTTTTTTGGGAAATGAACAGTAATTGGAACAGGTATTAGCTATGGAAAATGATTTCTGAATGCTCGGCTGCAATTTTCCTTAGCAAGGTGGCAGTTGATGGCGTTCGACAGTTGGATTTGGAGTTTTCCGCATGAGACTCTAGTCGTTACACATAATATTGAAAATGACACGGACGCATTTGTTTTATTCACAAAGTCAAAAGGTTGGCGGGTTTTTTATTTTTTAATGGAGGACGTCAGCAAGTACGGAGGCTTCGTCAGGGGAGGCAGGCAGTAAGCGATTTCCATCGCACCACTTTTGGGGAAGAGTGGTTTTGAGCAGAGGGCAAGCGATTCCATACGATGCACGACGCATGGCATTGTACGATACAGAAAACTACTTGGCCATCACGCATTATCGTTCGGACGTGGATGGCTAGCGATATGGATAATAACCGTTGATCTGAGATGAGTTTATCGGACGGTCGTCGGGAGAGGAAGATGGCGAAGAATTAAAAAGGCGGGCCCAATGCAATTTATTATTAATTAATCACATCGGGGGTATTTCTATTGGCATAATAGGTTATTAATTACTCATAAAGATTAATTAATCCCTTTATATGGCGGAGGGTTGGTTTTTTAATTAATCGGTAATTCAACCAATTAATTGTAATTATATGGTTATTTTTAAACCAACGGGGCGAGATATTTATTATTTGGGATTTTATTAAAATAATACGGGAAAAGGGTGAATTTTATATGGGGATTTAAATAATAAAATTAGAAATTAATATAAAAATTGAACCAAAGCGCTAAGTGTAAAACATTAAAGTAATGTATTTATCTTATGCTTGTATGAATAGGGTTTTTGTGAAATATTGCATGATTTTCCTAAGTAAAATGGGATTTTACTTAGGAAAAGATTTCTTATAGGTGAATGAATGTGATGATGAATTATTTTGAGTACTTAGGTTTTTCCAATTATTGGGTCGAGGGTTCGGTCCCTCCAAAAGTCAAGGAAATTCCTTGAGCTCCTATAATATTCAAATTCCTTAGTACTTAGGGGAAATTAGTGAAATTTTTAGGGAAAAATGAGAAGGGAAGTTAATAATCTGACTTTGCTTTGCTTGAAATTCTTCCAGTGTATTGTCTGCCTTTGAAATTGTGATGAAAGTAAAAGATTTAACACATCTAAAGCCATTATTCATCACATGTAATTCTGCAACAACATCTACCTACCCTACCTACTTTACCCTATCATTTTTTCTTCTTTATTAGGGTGCACTTAGACTGGAAAACCCTCATCACACTTTTTCTTTTACATTTGGAAATATATCTAATTCTATCTTTATTACATCCAAGGGCTCAGATTAAACTGTTGAGCTCCTTTTATTTACTCTACCTATCTACTTATCTACCAAGATTAAACATTTTTGTCTGATTTTATTCTCTATCTCTAAAACATAAAACTGAAAGATGAACTAGCCAAGCTTAAACTGTTTGACTATTCATAAATTGTGGCATAAAATACAAGTTGCACACAATTTTTTTTATTACATAAGAGAAAAAAGTAGTGGCATTTAGACTTGCACACTTTCCTTGGCCTTTCTTTCGGTGGGGTTCATTTTTTTAAAATTTTTTTGGCCATTTTATTATTTTCACCCTTTGATTTTTATTTTAGGGTATACCCTCTTTACATTTTTTAATTTTTTTGATTTTTTGACAATATGGAAAACCTTTGCAACAAGAAAAATGTATGAACATATTACATAGCCCATCAAGTCAATCATGAAATATGATACCTATTGGTATAGGAGTCTAACACTGGCTCCACTTGGGGATGGCTTTTCCTGGTGAAAAGTCAAGAACAACAGGTCAGTTGCTCTCAGAATGATTTTGACTGAACCATGGAATATTCTTCTGCTTGTTGCTTTATTATATGTATGACATTAATACTTCTGAAGCTTAGGGCCTTCTCTTCGGGCTTCAACTCCAGTAGGTTACTATCCAATTCAAACTGATGCATTACAAAGGATATAGTATGTACATGTTAAAAATTAGATTTATCCTAATAAATAGGATCAAAGTCGTGTTTCAACATTCGACCATTAACTGGTCCTTCAGTTTCTGTACCATCCAATTTTTTCAGAAAATATGTATTATTTTCTTGTTAAGCATGAATAATGTAAGGTCCTTTCCACAGGAAATCAAACTTCCTATGTTTTCCCTTATCATCTCTTCTGGAATCCCATCTGAAAACTTTGTCTCCCAATTGAAAATCTTCTGCCTTGGTCCTTTTGTCAAATATCTTCTTTAGTTTCTCTTGTAATACCTGAGATCTTTGATAAACTTCCTCTCTGGTCTGCTGCAAATTGATAGTCTGATTTATTCTCCTTTTAATATCATTAGGTTCAACTTGAGCTTCTTGAAGTAATTTCATTACAAGAACTCCTAAAGATGAAGGAAATACAACCTCAATACCATAAACTAACTCATAAGGACTTGTCCCAATAGATTTTTTGGTGGTGAGTCTGTCTGCCCATAGTGCATTTATAAGTTTCTTGTGCCAATTTTTCTTATTTTCCTCCAATAATTTCTTAATAATATCAATGAGACTCTTATTGGAAGATTCAGCCAGTCCATTACCCTGAGGGTAATAGGATGTGGAATAGCCTAAGGTGATATGATATTTATTACAAAAACTTATCATCTTCTTAGATTTGAAGGCAACAACATTATAAGTTATAATTTTCTCAGGACAGCCAAATCTTGATAATATATTGGTTTCTAGGAATCCTATGATCACAGAGTCATTAGCTTGTCTGGAAGGAGTTTCTTCTATCCATTTAGTAAAATAATTTGTGGCAGTGAGGATCCATTTGTATTGGCCAGAAGAAGGATGATGGATTTCTCCAATGAAATCCAGGCCCCATTGTTGGAAAGGTTTTTCAGTGGAAATTTGTTTCAGGGGTAAAGGTAATAGTTTTCTGTTGCCTTCAAAAATTTGACATTTTTGGCAAGCAGTGACAAATTTCTTTACATCAGAAAACAAATTTGGCCAATAAATTCCAGCTCTTAGGATCTTATCTGCAGTTGATTTCCAATAAAGGTGTCCACCACAATCTCCTTCATGGAATTCATTAAGAGCATTGTCAGCTTCATCTTTTAACAAACAATTCAATAGAATACCATCATGATTTTTCCAAAAGAGAACATTATCTAAAATACAATACTTCAAAGATGTCATTTTTTAAAACCTCTTTTTTGTTCTGGATAACCCTGGAGGAGCTTGTAGGTTTAACAATACATAAATTATATCAGAATACCAAGGTGAATCTAAGAAGGCCTGGCTGATTTGTGGAGTCGCCATCTCCTGTTCGTTATCCAGTTCATTAATATCTAGGGCTTGGCAATTTGTTTCTGTCATGAGTTGAGCCAATCCCTGTCCTTTTATCATTTTTGTAGGTTTTATCTCAATATCATACTCTAATATGGTAGCAATCCATTTACCTCTTTTGCCCTCAATTCCATATTGAGTTAAGATGTCCTTGACAACAGCATTTGGTACATAAGCTATCACATGGGAATACAATATATAGATTCTAAAATCTTTGATGGCTTTTATGAGTGCAAAAGCTTGTTTTTCCATGATGTTGTGTTTTAATGATGCATCTCTTAGTGCTTTACTAAAAAAGGCTATAGGTTTTTCACATCCTTGATCATCCTTTTGTAATAAAACAACTGCTACAGTATGTTCTGATGCAAATGAAAATATTATGAAGTCTCTATCAAATTGTGGACTGGTAAGAACTGGTGTTCTAGTCAAAGCCATTTTAATTTCTTCAAATGCTTGTTTGGCTTCTACTGTCAATTTAATACTTGAATCCTTTCTTAACATGTTAGTAAGCAATCTAATTAATTCAGCTAAACTAGAAATGAATCTTCTCAAAAAATTGATTTTTTCTATGAAAGCTTGCAGTTCTTTGATATTTCTGGGATGAGGTATCTGCAATATGGCTTCTATTCTAGTAGGATCAATTCTAATACCATCTTTGGAAATGATATGACCCAAAAGTTTACCTTCTTCAAGACCAAATAAGGACTTTTTTGGATTCAAAGAGATACCATACTTTCTGCATTTTATGAATACTTGTCTGAGATGGTCCAAATGTTGCTGATCTATTTTAGAAAAAAAAGTTAAATCATCGAGATATATAACAAGAAAGTCATGAATTTCTTTTGCAAACGCAATGTCCATTGCTCTTTGGAAGGTTGCTCCAGCATTTTTGAGCCCAAATGGCATTTTAACGTACTTGAAAGTACCCGATGGTGTTGTAAAAGCTGTTTTTTCCTGGTCATCAAGATGAACCCGAATCTGGTTGTATCCTGAGAACCCATCTAAAAGAGAAATCCTTGAAGCACCTACTACCCTTTGCAAAATGTGATCCATTTTGGGCAAAGGATAATTATCTTTCAGAGAAACCTTATTTATTTTTCTTAAATCAACACATAATCTGATCTCTCCAATTTTCTTCCTAGTAGGGACTAAGTTGGACACCCACTTTGAAAATCTAATAGGAGCAATTATCCCTGCTTCATACATTCGTTTGATTTCTTTTTCAATTGAAGGCAATAATATAGGGTTGATTCTTCTGAGTTTCTACTTAAATGGTTTCTGATCTGGTTTTTGAGGTATTGTATGTTGAATAATGGAGGTATCATATGATTTAAAATCTTCATAACTCCAGGAAAAGGCATCCTGGAACTCTCTTGTTAGTTCAACATATTTTGATTTTTGATCGGGAGGCAAAGATTTAGATAAATTTATTATTTTATGATTTTCTTCAGTCCCTAGATTATATTCCTCAATATCAGCTTTCAATGGTTCCATTTTAGGTTTCAGTGGAATGTCATTAGAGTCAAAAAGATCTTCCAAAGGAGTTAATCCTCTAGGCAAATGATTATCTTTCAGATTAATGATTTCAGATTCATCTTCTATGATCTCATCAAACTCCGTTTGTTTAAGGTCCTGCATGTATTTTTTGGTGAACTTCGTTGGATGAATCATTTGAGTTGCACTTTCTTTTGAAATGTCTGTTTCTTGTTCATTTATTTGATCGGATTCAATGATTGTATCTTAATCTATGTTATTGTTAGAAAATTCATTCTCTAAAGTCAGAAAATTGTTAATCTGATTGTCATTTACAAACACTTGCCAATTCATAAAATTGTCTGGTATAGCAGGTTTGTGTCTAATATCAGCTGTGAACTGATGATTAGGTTCGAAAGGTAATTTACAGTGCTAGCAAACATTGCAAGACTATGAGCATGCAAATTTTGCTTTCTTAGTATTTTGGCAAGCTGAGCCTGTAGAAAAGTATTGATAATCTCAACAACTGTTCCTCTATATTCTCTTAATCTGGGATTGTTTGTCGAATATTCACCATTGATCTGTTGAATGATTAAATCAGAATCTCCTATGACAGATACTCTGATTTCACCTAATTTTTTTACAAGTTTTAGCCCTAACAAAAGAGCTTCATATTCTGCCATATTATTAGTGCATTTAAAGTTAAATCTGTAAGCATGACCTTCAGCATGATCATTTTCAAGGTTATGTATCCAAATTCCAGCTCCTGCTCCTAACTTATTAACTGAACCATCAAATTCTAAATGCCAAAGAATTTCATGTTCATAATTGGTATCAGGTGTTTCAGGAACTTTCTTAACAGTGAGATCTAATTTTTTACTTTCTTCTCTCAGGGAAAATGTGGACTGAGGGGAGAAGGTACAGGGGAAGATTGGATTCCCATAATCCAAAAATATCAGAACCTTTCAAGTGATTATCTTTGCAGTAGCAAAAAATTCGAAGGGGATTTTCACTGAGAACCAGGTCTTTACCTTTGAAATATATGTCTACTAAAGGTAGACAATCTAAATCTCTGTGAGGAGCATTGAGGGGTGCGACATTCAGAGCCACAGGAATCTCCATTTCTGGTTCTTGTGGATTCAGAAATGAATTCGGGGGTTTTTATGAAAAACATGCACAATCATAGGTTTTAGGAATATAATTGCAGTTCCGGGGATTTGAGGAATAAAATGAAGATCAATTTTGAACTCTGTTTTAGTTTCTGGTGTGGAATTTAAAACAAAAACCAGGATTTTACAGAGTTTGACGGGAATTGAGGTAAATACCTGTTTTCTTAGGAAATGAACGGTAATTGGAACAGGTATTAGCTACGGCAGATGACTTCTGAATGCTCAGCTGCAATTTTTCCTCAGCAAGGTGGCAGTTGATGGCATTCGACAATTGGTTTTGGAGTTTTCTACATGAGACTCTGATCGTTACACAGAATAATGAAAATGATGTGGGCACATTTGTTTTATTCACAAAGTCAAAAGGTTGGCGGGTTTTAATTTTTTAATGGATGACATCAGCAGGTACGGAGGTTTCGTCAGGGGGGTCAGGCGGTAAGCAGTTTCCATCGCACCGCTTTTGAGGAAGGGTAGTTTTCAGCGGAGGGTGAGCGATTCCATATGATGAACGACGTTTGGCGCGCCACTGTTCATAAAACCACTTGGCCATCGCGTGTTATCGTTCTGACGAGGATGGCTAGCGATATGAGTAATAACCATTGATTTGAGGTTAGTCAATCGGACGGTCGTCAGGCGAGGAAGATGGCAGAGATTTAAAATGGCGAGCCCAATGTGATTTATTATGAATTAATCACATCGGGGGCATTTCTATTGGCAGAATAGGTTATTAATTAATCATGAGGATTAATTATTCCATTTTATATGGTAGGATGGCGGGTTTTTTAATTAATCGGTAATTCAACCAATTAATTACAATTAATGCAATTATATGGTTATTTTTCAACCAAAGGGGCGGGATATTAATTATTGGGGATTTTATTAAAATAATACGGGAAAAAGGGCGAATTTTATATGGGGATTTTAAATAATAAAATTAGAAATTAATATAAAAAAATGAACTAAAGTGCTAAGTGTAAAATATTAAAGTAATGTATTTAACTTATGCTTGTATGAATAGGGTTTTTGTGAAATATTGCATGATTTTCCTAAGTAAAAAGGGATTTTACTTAGGAAAAGATTTCTTAGAGGTAAATGAATGTCATGATGAATGATTTTATGTACTTAGGTTTTTTCCAATTATTGGGCCGAGGGTCCGGTCCCTCCAAAAGTCAAGGAAATGCCTTGAGCCCCTCCAATTTTCAAATACCTTAGTACTTAGGGGAAATTAGTGAAATTTTTAGGGAAAAATGAGAAGGGAAGTTAATAATCTGACTTTTCTTTGCTTGAAATTCTTCCAGTGTAGTGTCTGCCTTTGCACTTGTGATGAAAGTAAAGATTTAACACATCTAGAGTCATTATCCATCACATGTAATTCAGCAACATCATCTACCTACCCTACCTACTTTACCCTGCCATTTTTTCTTCTTTATTAGGGTGCACTTAGACTGGCAAACTCTCATCACACTTTTTCTTTTACATTTGGAAATCTATCTAATTCTATCCTTATTACATCCAAGGGCTCAGATTAAACTGTTGAGCTCCTTTTATTTACTCTACCTATCTACTTATCTTCCAAGATTAAACAGTTTGGTCAGATTTTATTCTCTATCTCTAAAACATAAAATTGAAAGATGAACTAGCCAAGCTTAAACAGTTTGACTATTCATAAATTGTGGCATAAATTACAAGCTGCACACAATTTTATTTATTACATAAGAGAAAAAAGTAGTGGCATTTAGGCTTGCACACTTTCCTTGGCTTTTCTTTTGGTGGGGTTCATTTTCTTTCACTTTTTTGGCCATTTTATTATTTTCACCCTTTGATTTTTCTTTTAGGGTATACCCTCTTTACATTTTTTAAATTTTTTGATTTTTGACAATATGGAAAATCTTTGCAACAAGAAAAGATATGAACATATTACATAGCTTATCAAGTCAATCATGATATATGACACCTATTGGTATAGGAGTCTAACACTGGCTCCACTTGGGGATGGCTTTTCCTAGTGAAAAGTCAAGAACAACAGGTCAGTTGCCCTCAGAATGATTTTGACTGAACCATGGAATCTTCTTCTGCTTGTTGCTTTATTGTATGTATGACAGTAATACTTCTGAAGCTTAGGGCCTTCTCCTCGGGCTTCAACTCCAGTAAGTTACTATCCACTCAAAATTGTAACATTACAAAGGATATAGTATGTACATGTTAAAAATCAGGATATCCTAATAAATAGGATCAAAGTAATGTTTCAACATTCGACCATTAACTGGTCCTTCTTCAGTTTTTGTACCATCCAAGTTTTTTCAGAAAATATGTATTATTTCCTTGTAAAGCATGAATAATATAAGGTCCTTTCCACAGGAAGTCAAACTTCCCATGTTTTCCTTTATCCTCTCTTCTGGAATCCCATCTTAAAACTTTGTTTCCCAGTTGGAAATCTTCTTCCTTGGTTCTTTTGTCAAATATTTTCTTTAGTTTCTCCTGTAATACTTGGGATCTTTGATAAACTTCCTGTCTGGTCTACTGCAAATTGATAGTCTGATTTATTGTCCTTTGAATATCATTTGGTTCAACCTAAGCTTCTTGCAGTTTTCATTACAGGAACTCCTAAAGATGAAGGAAATACAACCTCAATACCATAAACTAACTCATAAGGACTAGTCCCAATATATTTTTTGGTGGTGAGTCTGTCTGCCCATAGTGCATTTGTAAGTTTCTTATGCCAATTTTTCTTGTTTTCTTCCAATAAATTCTTAATAATATTAATGAGAATCTTGTTGGATGATTCAGCTAGTCCATTACCTTGAGGGTAATAGGTTGTGGAATGGCTTAATGTGATATGATATTTATTACAGAAACTTATCATTTTCTTAGATTTGAAGGCAGCAGCATTATCAGTTATGATTTTCTCAAGACAGCCAAATCTTGATAATATATTAGCTTCTAGGAATCCTATGATCACAGTGTCATTGGCTTGTCTGGAAGGAATTACTTCTATCCATTTGGTGAAATAGTCTGTGGAAGTGAGGATCCATTTGTGTTGGCCAGAAGAAGGAGGATGGATTTCTCCAATGAAATCCAGGCCCCATTATTGGAAAGGTTTTTCAGTGGAAATTGGTTTCAGGGGTAAAGGCAATAGTTTTCTCTTTCCTTCAAAAATTTGACATCTATGGCAAGAAGTGAAAATTTTCTTTACATCAGAGAACAAGGTGGGCCAATAAAATCTAGCTCTTAGGATCTTGTCTGCAGTTGATTTCCAATAAAGGTGTCCACCACAGTCTCCTGCATGGAATTCATTGAGAGCCTTGTCAGCTTCATCTTTTAACAAACAATTCAATAGAATACCATCATGATTTTTCCAAAAGAGAACATTATCTAAAATACAAAACTTTAAGGATGTCATATTTAAAAACCTTTTCTTTGTTCTGGATAACCCTGGAGGAGCTTGCAGGTTTAACAAAACATAAATTATATCAGCATACCAAGGTGAATCTAAGAAGGCCTGGCTGATTTTTGGAGTCGCCATCTCCTGATTGTCATCCAGTTCATTGATATCCAAGGCTTGGAAATTTGTTTCTGTCATGAGTTGAGCCAATCCCTGTCCCTTTATAAGCTTTGTAGGTTCTATTTCAATATCATACTCTAATATGGTAGCAATCCATTTACCTCTTTTTCCCTCAATTCCATCTTGAGTTAAGATGTCTTTGACAACAGCATTTGGTACATAGGCTATCACATGAGAATACAATATATAGATTCTAAAATCTTTGATGGCTTTTATGAGTGCAAAAGCTTGTTTTTCCATGATATTGTATTTTAATGATGCATCTCTTAGTGCTTTACTAAAAAAGGCTATAGGTTTTTCACATCCTTGATCATCCTTTTGTAATAAAACAACTGCTACAGTATGTTCTGATGCAAATGAAAATATTATGAATTCTCTATCAAATTGTGGACTGGTAAGAACTGGTGTTCTAGTCAAAGCCATTTTAATTTCTTCAAATGCTTGTTTGGCTTCTACTGTCCATTTAATACTTGAATCCTTTCTTAACATGTTATTAAGCAATCTAATTAATTCAGCTAAACTAGAAATGAATCTTCTCAAAAAATTGTTTTTTCATATGAAAGCTTGTAGTTCTTTGATATTTATGGGATGAGGTATCTGCAATATGGCTTCTATTCTAGCAGGATCAGTTCTAATACCATCTTTGGAAATGATAAGACCCAAAATTTTACCTTCTTCAAGACCAAATAAGGACTTTTTTGGATTCAAAGAGATACCATACTTTCTGCATTTTATGAATACTTGTCTGAGATGGTCCAAATGTTGCTGATCTATTTTAGAAAAAACAGTTAAATCATCCAGATATATAACAAGAAAATCATGAATTTATTTTGCAAACGCAATGTCCATTGCTCTTTGGAACGTTGCTCCAGCATTTTTGAGCCCAAATGGCATTTTAACGTACTTGAAAGTACTCCATGGTGTTGTAAAAGCTGTTTTTTCCTGGTCATCAAGATGAACCAGAATCTGGTTGTATCCTGAGAACCCATCTAAAAGAGAAATACTTGAAGCACCTACTACCCTTTGCCAAATGTGATCCATTTTGGGCAAAGGATAATTATCTTTCAGAGAAACCTTATTTACGTTTCTTAAATCAACACATAATCTGATCTCTCCAGTTTTCTTCCTAGTAGGGACTAAGTTGGACACCCACTCTGAAAATCTAATAGGAGCAATTATTCCTGCTTCATACATTCGTTTGATTTCTTTTTCAATTGAAGGCAATAGTACAGGGTTGATTCCTCTGAGTTTATGCTTAAATGGTTTCTGATTTGGTTTTAGAGGTATTGTATGCTGAATAATGGAGGTATCATATGATTTCAAATCTTCATAACTCCAGGCAAAGACATCCTGGAACTCTCTTGTTAGTTCGACATATTTTTATTTTTGATCAGGAGGCAAAGATTTAGATAACTTTATTATTTTAGGATTTTCTTCAGTCCCCAGATTATATTCCTCAATATTAGCTTTCAATGGTTCCATCTTAGGTTTTAGTGGAATGTCATTAGATTCAAAAAGATCTTCCAAAGGAGTTAATCCTTTAGGAAAATGATTATCTTTCAGATTAATGATTTCAGATTCATCTTCTATGATCTCATCAACCTCCATTTGTTTAAGGTCCTGCATGTCTTTTTTGGTGAACTTCGTTGGATGAAGCATTTGAGTTGCACTTTCTTTTGAAATGTCCATTTCTTGTTCATTTATTTGATCGGATTCAATGATTATATATTCATCTATGTTACTGTTAGAAAATTCATTCTCTAAAGTCAAAAAATTGTTAATCTGATTGTCATTTACAAACACTTGCCAATTCATAAAATTTTCTGGTATAGCAGGTCTGTGTCTAATCTCAGCTGTGAGTTGATGATTAGGTTTGAAAGGTAATTTACAAGTGCTAGCCAACATTGCAAGACTATGAGCATGCAAATTTTTCTTTCTTGGTATTTTGGCAAGCTAAGTCTGTAGAAAAGTATTGAGAATCTCAACAACTGTTCCTCTATATTCTCTTAATCTGGGATTGTTTGTCGAATATTCACCATTGATCTGTTGAATGATTAAATTAGAATCTCCTATGATAGATACTTTGATTTCACCTAATTTTTTTACAAGTTTTAGCCCTAACAAAAGAGCTTCATATTCTGCCATATTATTAGTGCATTTAAAGTTAAATCTGTAAGCATGACCTTTAGCATGATCATTTTCAAGGTTATGTATCCAAATTCCAGCTCCTGCTCCTAACTTATTAACTGAACCATCAAATTCTAAATGCCAAAGAATTTCATGTTCATAATTGGTATCAGGTGTTTCAGGAACTTTCTTAACAGTGAGATCTGATTTTTTACTCTCTTCTGGTTTTTCTGTTTTCACTGTCACGAGTATGGACATATTGCCAAAAATTTTCCACAAAAGAAGAATAACAAGATGGTTGCTGGAGATGCAACTGGTGAGGCTCTTGCCTCGCAATTTGAGTTTGAATTCTCATTGATCACATGCATGGTGTCAAGTGCATTGGGATCGGGGTGGTACTTGGATAGTCGTGCTTCCTTTCACATGACGGGAGACAAGAAACTTTTTAGTGATTTGGAGGAGAAATATCTCTAGATGGATATTGAATTGGGTGACGATGGACGATATAGTGTGAATGGAATTGGTACCATTACCTTTTAGAGGGCATCAGGTAAATTCTTTCATTTAAAATATGTAATCCATGTACCAGGTTTGAAGAAAAATTTAGTCTCAGTCACAATGTTAGAGGATAGAGGTATGATGTTTTCTTTAGTAAAGGATAAGTTTTCCTGTTTAGATAGGTACACAATTTTTCTTAGTGAATTTTGGACTACATTGTGGGAGAAGATGGACACCAAGTAAAGAAGACTACAACATTCCATCCATAGATAGATGGGTAGAGATAATTAGTCAAGAGGAATTTGGTGGAACTTTTGAGGGGATATAATCAGAAGCATATGAAAACCTAGGATGAAAATCTGATATATATATATAATACTCTTATAACAGGGCAATCCACACTTCTGCTAGTAAGTCTCCATTGGAAAATTATTTTGGATATTTCCACCTTCACCTTTGAATATTACATATGGGAAATAAGGAGGAGTGAGGATCTTACAGGGGATGACTTAGGGGTATAAAAAAATGTTAACAAGATTAGGCAAATCCATCTATGGGCATAGGAGACATTACATAAGTCATAATAAAATTACAAGTCCAAGCATGATGAACACATGATAGAGAAGTCATTTGAGGTGGGAGATAGAGTATGGTTATATTTGAATAAGGAGAGGCCATAAGGTCCTGGTAAAAAAATCAGGCTTTGTGTTATGGTCCATTTGAGATGCTAGAAAATGTTCGAGAGAATGCTTATAAAATTATTATACTCCCATACATGTCCATTTACTCCACAATGAATGTAGATAATCTAAATATCTACGAGCCTTCCATGCTAGACCAGGAACAGAAACAAGTCCTTCCTTTTGTAGAGGATTTGGAACCAAATGCTCAGGCAGAGTTCATAGTGGATATATTTTTAAAAATTAGATCTAGGACTACAAGATAGGGGAAACATGGAATTTGGCATAGTGGGTTGAAATGATAACTTCCAAGAAAGGATAAATGGTACACTAGAGAGAAGGTGGAGGAAAAAACCCCTCACCTAATTTAGTACAAGATTTTAGAGATCCAAATCCTCCCAAAATGGGGAGGTATGCTCTAAATTGGATCAATGTATTATTTTTATCCATCTATATGATTTAAGAGTGAAAAGGTTGTAGGAATAAACTCATAAGACCATTTTTTATCAATAAGTCCCAATATGATGAATTGGGGTCTAAAACCTTTCGGAGGGAGTTTGAGGCATCAAATGAATTTTTTTTTGGGGGGGGGGGTGTGGGGTAAAACTTTGTCACTTAAGTGTGACACCCCATAGTGTTATTATACACACATATACCTTTCCAACGACATAAGAATCACATCAATCAGAGTCTATATGCAAAATTTATGCCACCCAGATGTTGATCTTCTTGTTTTGACCACCATACTTCAAGAGAATGTAACGCCAACACCCTTTTTTTTATGGAAAAGGGGTTAGCCATGTGATAATGATAAAGAAGACTCTAGAAGAGTCCATATTATAATTCTATGTAAGAGTTGAAGGATTCAAACTTACCTACCAATAGGCTATCAAGCTATGTTATAAACTGAGCCATTAGGAGAAAACAAGGTTCCATTGTATTCGAGTACATTTTGTTCCATAGATGAGTAGAGTAGTCGAGAGTGGATAAGGAGAAAGAAAAAAAGAGAGGCTTTGTTTACTGTAGTATCCCATGGGCCACAATTTTCACTTCTTTGTACTTGAATCCATTTTTATTGAGAGAAAGAGAGAGAAAAACAACCTCACCTTCCAATTGGATTTTCTCCCAAAAAGGTTTTCTAGGTCATATCTCATGTTATTATGGTTGAGTGATTGTATTTTTTTTGTTCTCTATATTTTGCATTTTCTATATTACACACATAGAAACAATACATTAATAAATCGAGAAGTCTAAGGAAAATAACCCTCATAATCTAGATTTTATAGTTTAAATATAAATTAATCAAATTTACTATGAAAAACTATCTAGTGAAATATCCACAAAAATTTATGAGTCAATATATAGACATAAAAATACACTAATAAAGAACATTTCAGTATCACTCAATCTTACATATATATTAATTCATGTACCTTATTATTTCAAAATATTCTCACTAACCCAACCAAGATTTAGGAACATCCAATAGAAATATATTTCTTGATTTTAAATAGAGACATACTTCTTGATTAGATTTAGGAACATCCAATAGAAACATACTTCTTAGTTTTAAATAAAAACATACTCCTTGATTTTAAATGTTAAAATGAATCTAAAGTAAAAAAAAGTTCATCCCCTAATCTAATTTTCTCTAGATTCTTCACTCAACATATTTTCATATAGTTTTCATAAAAATTATATTAGAGAATAAATTAACAAATTCGATGGAACATTGATGATGTATCACACATAATCTTTTTTTTTTTATTGAACACCTTATCTAGTATTACACTATATAAAATATCAAGTATTACACTATATAAAATATAAAATATGTAAATAGAAAAGAACTAAGGAAAAAAAACACAAATGACAATAAATAAAAAGAGAGTAAAATAATAATTATCATGCAGTTCCAACAATTAAACCAATAACCATAACACACCGACAATTTCTAACACACCGACAATTTCAATGTGTTGTTTGGTATAGGGAAACCAATAGACTCTAGGTGGCTACAATGGTGATGCTATGGACAAAACCTTCAAATATACATAGCATACATAAGAGGGGCTACAAAACAAAATAAAGCATAAACATGTAGCGGGGTGCCTAATCATTTATTTTGGAGTTTAGCTAACAAATGCCCTTTTCTTACTTTTTATGCTAATGATCCATTCTAACTTTTTATGCTAATGCCCAAAATATGAATATGATATTTAAACATTCCATTCTAACTTATGCTTGTGTGATTGTGATTCACACAATTTTATATTGCTTACCTAACCACTTTTGGTTCTATTTAGCTACCTACTACTATCTCGTTATATGACTAGCCTTGGGATTGGTTTAGATAGAGTTTTAACAATTGATTCCAATTTTCACACGTGTATAGCCTAGAATTCTTCATTGGCTATATGACACTCGTTTATTGGTTTATTGATTTTATTGTCTCAATCATATGTTTATGTTTATTGGTTTATTGGCTATATGACACTCGTTTATTGGTTTATTGATTTTATTGGGATCCCACTAGCAGCAACATCAACCTATATGTTTCTTGACTTATTGGTCTATTTTCCTGGATTATAGTTTTTATTTTATAAGTAAACTTCTTCGACTTCATATTAATTCACAATTATGTTAGTTGTTGGAAAAGTTCAAATTAAACTAATTTTATTTTCAAAGAAGTTTATTTTATTATTTCAAAAATTTTATGAATATAATTTTTGATTGATTCAAACGCTATAACTTGATCTTATTCCATTGATTTATGTTGTTATTTTTCATCAAAATAAATAAATGAATTAAAATAAACAAATTTATAAGTAGACATTTTGACCAACTCTAATATTGGACTCAATTACTTTGAGGCTATATTTAATTAGCTCGAACAATGTTTAGTCTATCATAATGGTTTTGGAAATGCTTGCATGAGCCATAATGTAGGCCAAGGAATTTCTATCATATGCTACCATGCTCCACCAACCACATCAATCTCAAACACCACGCTCCATGCCACTCCTTATGTATTACCTCGCGTCCTCTTCACCACCTCACCTGACCACTAACTCTACACATATAGATTTAAACCTATAGAATCAAGAAATATATGTGCGTAGTAAATTCACATATAGTAAAAGATTTAATTATTGAAGCTACTTCAATAAAATAAATTGTATGTGCTACTAGAATTTACGTAGTTCTTACCTAAAGACTAATATGCTACTAGTATGTCTCCTCCCTTTTCTCTCTCACCAATATTTACTCTACTCGTCCTTAGACCTTTGCATATATATTCAATATTCGCATATGTCTCTACAACAATCTATGTGCATAAAGTTAGAACACCATCTATATATAGAAACACTCCATATTCTGTGTGTACTTAAAAGCCACTATAGCAGGTTTCCTGCTTTGGGAGAATGTTCTTACCTGGAGCCCCTTTATTTCAATTAATCACTCGATCCTTTTACTCACTTATAATTGGTTCTAGAATCTTTAGCGTGGAAGTGGTAGACTCGATTGATATGCCACCCATCTTATCAATTTTGTTCTTGGTTTAAACTTGGTCATGTCTAGATAGGTTTGTTTATACAAATGATGAAGTTTGGAACACAAGTCCATCATGAAGAATGATGCATGGGATATTGTGTCAAGACTTAAGGGGGAGTCAATGGTGACTTCCAAGTGGATCTACAATATCAAGCATGTGGTAGATAGTAGCATAGAGAAGTACAAAGTGAGATTCGTGGCAATAGGGTTCTCCCATAAAGAGGGAGAGGATTGTGAATAGAAATTTGCTCTAGCAGTTAGATACACTTCTATTAGAACTATTATTTCTATTGCTTCTATTAGGAATTGGAAATTTCATCCAAAGGATGTGAAAATTGCTTTCCTCAATGGAGTGGTTGAGGAAGAAGTGTACATAGAGAAACCTCAGGGTTTTGAGGTACATGAGAAGGAGTCTCATGTCTTCAGATTGAAGAAATCATTGTATCGACTCAACAAGGGACCTTGGTCTTGGTATTCTAAGATTAATGGATATCTTATGAGTCATAGTTTCACCAAGAGTGATGATGATCCCAATATTTTATACAAGGTTGTTAATGTGAAGACTCTAAGCTATTTCATGGTGGAACCTAGCTACATACATTGGATTGCGGAAAAGAATGTGTTGCAATATCTGTGTGGTACAGATAGTTATGGATTGAGATACATCTCAAAGAGTGAATTACAATTGTAGGGATACATAGATTTCAATTGGGTAGGAAATGTCGAAGACAAGAAGAACACATCAAGATGTTGCTTCATTTTGGGGTCTACTATGATGTCCTAGATGAGAAAAACATAGACATTTGTCACACTCAAAACTACAAAGTTTTAGTGTATTACAACTAGTTTGGAAAGTTGTGAAGCAGTATGGCTTCAGAAGTTGCTCGCAAGATTGTTTGATTAGGTGTTAGAGATTATCATGATGACAGGACGAAGAAAATTAAGATCAAGTACCACTACATCTGAGACATCGTATTGAAGGAGAATTGAGGCTCCAATACATTTTTCAAATGAGAAAGTTGCTGACATTCTCACAAAGCCTCTATTGTGGATGAAGTTTATATACTCTAGGGAAAATCTTGGAGTGGTTGAGAATGCCTCCCTCGTTAAGAGGGAACGTTGATGTTGTAACATCAAGGAATTCATTCTCCCTAGGTCAAGGGTATTGATCAAGTGCCATGAAATGTGGCTAGGGAGAATGGCCTAGATAGCATCAAGGCCTAGAGTGCTCCCTTTGTCAAAATGTTTTAACCATATTTCCAAGGGTTACTTGTCCAATGGATAGAGTGAGTACCTCAAAGCATCAGGAAAGTATTTTTACCATTCAAGTGTTATGTGATGACATGTAGGAATGGTAAATGAGCCCATGGTTTCACCATCGGTTAAGGAAAATTGACCCGGTTCCAAGTGACGACTTGGTCAGTTGGTGACTCACGATTAGTTTTGATTTTTATCCCAGTCAGAGGGTACCTGACCATATAGCTAAAGGGTATTTGGCTAGTGTCTGACTAGATCCTTTGCATGATGTTGATGTAAGATGATTTCCACATGGTTCTAGAATGGAACATGAAGTGGGTGGATACATTAACACAATGGTCTCATTCAATATTTTATTGAGATGGAGAAATATTCTATATAAGTGGACATATTGAGGAATTCAAGGAGAATAACTACCTTGATAAGAGGGAGTGTTTATTTTTGGGTAGCTACGGGAGGTACTCCCTAGCTACACAAGTTAAAAGAAAGAAAAATTAAATTTTAAATTAGAAGAAATAAAATTTAAGTTGCAAAGAGACGTGCCTCTTGGGAACCTAAAATAACTATAAAAAGACACTTTAAATTCTCATTTTCACACTCACTCATCACTACTCTCTCTCTCTCTCTCTCTCTAACTCTCTCATGTGGTAAGTAATATAAGGAAGAGGCTGGAGTTCTCTCTCTCTCTCTCTCTCTCTCTCTCTCATGTGGTAAGTAATATAAGGAAGAGGCTGAAGTTCTCTCTCTCTCTCTCTCTCTCATGTGGTAAGTAATATAAGGAAGAGGCTGAAGTGCTCTCTCTCTCTCTCTCTCTCTCTCTCTCTCATGTGGTAAGTAATATAAGGAAGAGGCTGAAGTGCTCTCTCTCTCTCTCTCTCTCTCTCTCTCGCTCATGGTAAGTAATATAAGGAAGAGGCTGAAGTTCTCTCTCTCTCTCTCTCTCATGTGGTAAGTAATATAAGGAAGAGGCTGAAGTTTCTAAGGAGTCAAATTTTTAAGACAGTCAATGTTTTCGCGAGTTGAATTTTTTAAGTGATTACTTAATGATGTTCAGGAGTGTGTTAAAGTAATAGAATATATCATTGGAAGTAATTATCAATTGCAGAAATTTGTGTTTGTCTGATTAGCACTTGAAAATCAAATGAGAATCTAAAAATCTACAATCCTCCCAATCTAGATTAGGAAAAGGAATAGGTCCTACCTTCTACATAGGATTTGGCAGAGTTAATAGTGGATATAGTTTTTCAAAATAATTCTATAACTATAAGACATGGGTAGCATGGCCTTTGGTATATTAGGTTGAAAGGATAACTTATAGGCAAGGCTAAATGGCACACTAGAGAAAAGGTGGAGGAAAAATGTTCTGACCTCATTTAGTACAAGAATTTGGGGACAAAAATCCTCCCAAAATGGGTATGTATGGTATGAACTAGATTGTTGTACTGTTTTTCATCCATCTCTATTCTTTAAGAGTTAAAATTTTGGAGGAATCAACTCAAAAGACCATTTTTATCAATAGGTCCAAATTTAGTGAATTGGGCTCTGAAATCCTTTGGAAGGAGTCTAAGGCATCAAATGGATTTTTTTTTGGCAGGGTGGGGGGGGGGGGGTGGGTTGGGTGAGGGGAGGACTTTGTCACATAGATGCATCACCCCATAGCATTATTCTACACAAAAATACCTTTCCAACAATACAAGAAGCGCATCAATTAGAATTTGTATGCAAAATTTATGCCACCCATATGTTTACCTTCTTCTTTTGACCACCATGATTCAAGAGGATGTCATGCCAATACCTATTATTTATGGAAAAATGAGCTAGCAATGTGATCATGATAAATAATAATCTAGAAGATTCCATGTTGTAACTTTATTTAATAGTTTAAGGAGTCAAACTTACCCACCAATAGGTTGCCAAGTTGTGTTATAACTGAACATGTAGTAGCTTCTACAACCCCCCCTCCAAAAGTTTACACATGCTTTGATTTTTTAGCCTTCTTTTCACCATAAGAACTATTGTTTAACTTGCGTAAAGATTTTTCTTATTCTACTAAGTGTCACAACTACTCATTCTCCCATGTTAGGCTTGTTTTGTCTTAAATGTGCTTTCTTTCTTCAACTACTAGACACTCCTCGATGAGAGTCAATATGTGTGGACAGTAGCTGCATAACTCGTAAAGATAGTCAAAGAACCTTTTATTAAACGAGAAAAGTATGTCCTTGATGACACTAATTTCATGCCTTTCTTTAAGGGACTGCAAAATCCTCTATCAAAGTGAACTATGCAATCCCTTGTTGGAGTGAATTGCGCAATTCACTGAGACAAGCAATTGCGTAATCAACTATGAGAGAAAATTGTGCAAACCCTAGTGATAGTGAACTACGCAATCCACTCTGAGAGAAAATTGTGCAATCTAATGAGTCAATTAACTGTGTAGTTCCCAAATAAATCCCACTATCAACTCATATAAAATAGGAAGTGCACACTTCTCGAGGAAAATTATGTGCACTTCTAATTAACAATGTGGCATGTGTTTCTAGTTTGATCATTTGACATGTGTCAGTCATTTAGGAGTGGCTCCTTGATTTTAGGCATGTGAAATTGAAACTCCAATCCTAATATTATGGGTGCTCATCTATATAAGAAACCAATCCTAGATCTAATTCTCAAACTTGTATTTGGAGATCTAAGTGTTGCATCACATTCCTTGTCATTTTCCTTAACAGTAATTATTATTGATGGGTGTATTTATGATGCATGTAATTTTATTTTCATTATCTATCTTGATTGATGTGAGAAAATTTTTTGTATGAATATTAAGCTGATACACATCCTTCCTCTTTTTAGTCATTAGATCTGGATCCTACCCCTTTTCCAAGAAAATTGCGCAACTTTCAGAATCTTCTTCCCTCTAGAACTGCACATTGCACAATTTCTTACAGTAGTGAATCCCTCTTGCCATCTAAAACTATGCACTACACAATCACTGGGTCCCCCAAATGTGCATTTAATAATTATAGTTAGCATGGAGGCCTTCCTTCCCTTGCAACTACACATTTCACAACCTAATCCCCTCTCTCTAGTAGTATCTGCACTTTGTGCAGATCCAGTCCTCAGTCATGCTCCCTTGTAATCAAGAACTGCACAATCATTCCTCTGATATTACGTAGTGCGAATTTCTAGTGACCAATGAGGTCACCATACCTCACTTATGCTCCAACACTACACAATCCCTCTTCTCAGTGACAGTCTTCTGCTTGTGAATTTTTAGATTATTTGATCTCTTTCGAAACTAACTTTTAGTTTCTATGAGTGCATCTTGTTCACCAAGTAGTGCAGATCCAGGACACATCAATATTTTATATTCCAATAGCACCATGAGTCCAAATAAGGGATCATCTAAAGAGGTAACAGAAAGCAGTACTAAATATGCCATTAATAATACCTTGGCATGAATTCCTATCTTGGCATACACTCAATGCTTTATCAACAAAGACTCTACTGTCAGATGTCTCACTATGAAAGATGTACTCAATTCAAAGTAATTTCAAAAGATCTAGAAGATAGGGGATGATATGAGAATATTAAAAATTAAGGGCTCCATATAGTTTCCTGTAGGTATCCAGTTCTTCCTTGTGTCAATGTCATTTAATTGATATTGCACGGTCTAGACACTAAGAAAATGGTGGTCAACAATGTTAGTGGGAAACAAGTTGCCTCATACCAGCCATATGAATTTCACTTATATTAAAACTTGCTCAAGCCTGAGAAGCACTTGGATTCCAAATTTTATGTAGCTTGGAGTTACCTGGACATCAGGGAAGTGATCAAGTCATGGTAGCGGGAACCAGCTAAGTTTCGCCAGGAACCTGATAGCACTTACAAGAATAAGTCTCTAAGAACAATTTAGGAGTACTTGATGGCTATGTGCTACAGGATATATGGAAAAATGGCTATTGACTCCTTTTCCCAAGGGTGAATATTCATGTTGTACCTTCTCTTCACAGAAGGAAAATTATTCAATTGATCACATTTGTTATCCCAACTATTGAGTATTAATTTGAATAAGGCGAAAGAACCACCTAAGGGAAAGTAATCAAAGTTTTACATGTATTACTGGATGGTATCTTCACTCACCATGAATACCCAAGTCTAGAATGGATGCGGACCCCGAGGGAGCTCCCTATCAATGTGTATTGAAAAGTATTTTTAGAATACAGTTACAGAGTGCTATATGAGAAACTTGTTGAGCACTTCTTCATGGTTCTATATCAGTTGATCTTTGAGGAAGAAGCTCCTTGCATGCCCACTATAAGGGAAATACCTTCAAGTGGATGTTATAATAGAGGTTTTTAGTGTAATAAAATTGGAAAAAAAATTCAAATAAACATTTGTTTGTGATAATGGATGTTTTAGTGGAGATTATAATGGAACTTCATCACAACTGAAAAAATTTGGGTGGCCATAGGTTTTAGCGGATGTTTTTTTTGTGGTGTGCTTCACGGAACAACTAGCACTAGTGCACTACATATGTAAACGCACTGAGATGCATACATAACTAAAATTACTGAGGCATTGAACGTAAATAACACAAATGCATAATATCTACCGCAGCAGTTCTAATACATAAAAAAGGCCCCAGGGCGTTCTTGTGAGGAACAACACTGGGGCACACAAAAAATAATTGCAGTCTGGGTGCTTTTGTCTAAACTTGCAGTGTCGAAGGATATTGTTTGTATAAATTCACCGATGTGTTAGTTATATAAAAGGACCGATGTTGTTAGTTTTCATAATGCACCAGTGTGTTAGTTAGTTATATTCTTCATCTCTCATTATTGCATTTATATGAGACTTGTCCCTTGTTTATTGGTTTATTGATTTTATTGTCTCAATCATATCCATGGTTTTATTGGGATAGGATCCCACTAGCAGCAACATCAAACTATATTTTTCTCGCCTTATTAGTCTATGCTTTCATAAAATATTTATAGTTTTTTCCCGGATTATAGTTTTTATTTTATAAGTAAACTTTTTCGACTTCATATTAATTCACAATTATGTTAGTTGTTGGAAAAGTTCAGATTAAACTAATTTTATTTTCAAAGAAGTTTATTTTATTATTTCAAAAAATTTATGAATATAATTTTTGATTGATTCAAACGATATAACTTGATCTTATTTCATTGATTTATGTTGTTATTTTTCATCAATGGTTAAAATAAATAAATGAATTAAAATAAAAAAATTTATAAGTAGACATTTTGACCAACTCTAATACTGGATTCAATTACTTTGAGGCTATATTTAATTAGCTCGAACAATTTTTAATCTATCATAATGGTTTTGGAAATGCTTGCATGAGCCATAATGTAGGCCAAGGAATTTCTATCATATGCCACGATGCTCCACCAACCACATCAATCTCAAACACCATGCTCCATGCCACTCCTTATGTATTACCTCGCCTCCTCTTCACCACCTCACCTGACCACTAACTCTACACATATAGATTTAAACCTATAGAATCAAGAAATATATGTGCGTAGTAAATTCACATATAGTAAAAGATTTAATTATTGAAGCTACTTCAATAAAATAAATTGTAGGTGATACTAGAATTTACGTAGTTCTTACCTAAAGACTAATATGCTAGTAGTATGTCTCCTCCCTTTTCTCTCTCGCCAATATTTACTCTACTCGTCCTTAGACCTTTGCATATCTATTCAATATTTGCACATGTATCTACAACAATCTATGTGCATAAAGTTAGAACACCATCTATATATAGAAACACTCCATATTCTGTGTGTACTTAAAAGCTACTATTGTAGGTTTCCTGCTTTGGGAGAATGTTCTTACCTGGAGCCCCTTTATTTCAATTAATCACTCTATCCTTTTACTCACTTATAGTTGGTTCCAAACTCTTTAGCATGGAAGTGGTAGACTCGATTGATATTCCACCCATGTTATCAACTTTTTTCTTGGTTTCAACTCGGTCATGTCTGGATAGGTTTGCTTATACAAATGATGAAGTTTGGAACACAAGTCCATCATGAAGAATGATGCATGGGATATTGTGTCAAGACTTAAGGGGGAGTCAATGATAACTTCCAGGTGGATCTATAATATCAAGCATGCAGTAGATAGTAGCATAGAGGAGTACAAAGTGAGATTTGCGGCAATAGGGTTCTCCCATAAAGAGGGAGAGGATTGTGAATAGACATTTGCTCTAGTTGTTAGATACACTTCTATTAGAACTATTATTTCTATTGCTTCTATTAGGAATTGGAAATTTCATCAGAAGGATGTGAAAATTGCTTTCCTCAATGGAGTGGTTGAGGAAGAAGTGTACATAGAGAAACCTCAGGGTTTTAAGGTACATGAGAAGGAGTCTCATGTTTTCATATTGAAGAAATCATTGTATCGACTCAACAAGGGACCTTGGGCTTGGTATTATAAGATTAATGGATATCTTATGAGTCATAGTTTCACCAAGAGTCATGATGATCCCAATATTTTATACAAAGTTGTTAATGTGAAGACTCTGAGCTAGTTCATGGTGGAACCTAGGTACATACATTGGATTGTGGAAAATAATGTGTTGCAATATCTATGTGGTATAGATAGTTATGGATTGAGATACATCTCAAATAGTGAAGTACAATTGTAGGGATACATAGATTTCGATTGGGTAGGAAATGACGAAGACAAGAAGAGCACATCAAGATGTTGCTTCATTTTTGGGTCTACTATGATATCCTAGATGAGAAAAACATAGACATTTGTCACACTCAAAACTATAGAGGTTCATTGTATTACAACTAGTTTGGAAAGTTGTGAAGTAGTCTGGCTTCAGAAGTTGCTCGCAAGATTGTTTGATTAGGCATTGGAGACGATCATAATGACAGGACGAAGAAAATTAAGATCAAGTACCACTACATCTGAGACATCATATTGAAGCAGAATTGAGGCCCCAATACATTTTTTCAAATGAAAAAGTTGTTGAGATGCTCACAAAGCCTCTATTGTGGATGAAGTTTACATACTCCAAGGAAAATCTTGGAGTGGTTGAGAATGCCTCCCTCTTTAAGAGGGAACATTGATGTTGTAACATCAAGGAATTCATTCTCCCTAGGTCAAGGGTATTGATCAAATGCCATGTAATGCGGCTAGGGAGAATGGACTAGATAGCATCAAGTCCTAGAGTGCTCCCTTTGTCAAAATTTTTTAACCATATTTCCAAGGGTTACTTGTCTAATGGATAGAGTGAGTACCTCAAAGCATTAGGAAATTTTTTTTTCCATTCAAGTGTTATGTGATGACATGTAGGAATGGTAAATGAGCCCATGGTTTCACCATCGGTTAAGGAAAATTGACCCGGTTCCAAGTGACGACTTGGTCAGTTGGCGACTCATGACTAGTTTCTTTTTTATCCCAGTCAGAGGGTACCTAAAAATATACCTAAAGGGTATTTGGCTAGTGGATGACTAGATCCTTTGCATGATTTTGATGTAAGATGCTTTCCACATGGTTCTAGAATGGAACATGAAGTGAGTGGATACATTAACACAATGTGCTCATTCAATATTTTATTGAGATGGAGAAATATTCTATATAAGTGGAAATATTGAGGAATTCAAGGTGAATAACTACCTTGATAAGAGGGAGTGTTTATTTTTGGGTAGCTACAGAAGGTACTCCCTAGATACACAAGTTAAAAGAAAGAAAAAATAAATTTTAAATTAGAAGAACTAAAATTTAATTTAATTTGCAAAGAGAGGTGCCTCTTGTGAACCTAAAATAACTATAAAAAGACACTTTAAATTCTCATTTTCACATTCACTTATCACTATCATTTGTCTCTCTCTCTCTCTCTCATGTGGTAAGTAATATAAGGAAGAGGCTGAAGTTTCTAAGGAGTCAAATTTTTAAGACAGTCAATGTTTTCTCGAGTTGAATTTTTTAAGTGATTACTTAATGATGTTCAGGAGTGCGTTAAAGTAATAGAATATATCATTGGAAGTAATTATCAGTTGCAGAAATTTGTGTTTGTCTGATTAGCACTTGAAAATAAAATGAGAATCTAAAAATCTACAATCCTCCCAAGCTAGATTAGGAAGAGGAATAGGTCCTACCTTATACATAGGATTTGGCACCAAATGCTAGGCAGAGTTAATAGTGGATATATTTTTTCAAAATAAGTCTATAACTACAAGACATGGTCAGCATGGCCTTTGGTATATTGGGTTGAAGGGATAACTTCTAGGCAAGGCTAAATGGCACACTAGAGAAAAGGTGGAGGAAAAATGTTCTCACCTCATTTAGTACAAGAATTTGGGGACAAAAATCCTCCCAAAATGGGTATGTATGGTATGAATTAGATCGTTTTATTGTTTTTCATCCATATCTATTCTTTAAGAGTGAAAAATTTGGAGGAATCAACTTAAAAGACCATTTTTATCAATAGGTCCAAATTTAGTGAATTAGGGTCTGAAATCCTTTGGAAGGAGTTTAAGGCATCAAATGGATTTTTTTTTGGCGGGGTGTGGGTGAGGGGGGGGGGGGGGGGGACTTTGTCACATAAGTGCATCACCCCATAGCATTATTCTACACAAAAATACCTTTCCAACAATACAAGAAGCGCATCAATTAGAATATGTATGCAAAATTTATGCCACCCAGATGTTTACCTTCTTTTGACCACTATGATTCAAGAGGATGTCATGCCAATACCTATTATTTATCGAAAAATGGGCTAGCAATGTGATCATGATAAATAATAATCTAGAAGATTCCATGTTGTAACTTTGTTTAATAGTTGAAGGAGTCAAATGTACCCACCAATAGGTTGCCAAGTTGTGTTATAACTGAACATGTAGCAGCTTCTACAACCCCCTCCCATCCAAAATTTTTCACATGCTTTGATTTTTTAGCCTTCTTTTGATGATAAGAACTGTTTTTTTAACTTGCGTAAAGTTTTTTCTTATTCTACTAAGTGTCACAACTACTCATTCTCCCATTTTAGGCTTGTTTTGTCTTAAATGTGCTTTCTTTCTAACAACTATTGGACACTCCTCGATCAGAGTCAATATTTTGTTGGAAATATTTTCATTAATGGAAATAAGGCAATAAGGCAATAAGGCAATGAGGCAATGAGGCAAAGTAAAAAACATGAAATAAAGAGAGAGAGCATAAGACAAATAGCTACAGAGACAGAGATATTATCATGGCAATGGTGACAGCAAAGAAGAAAATGAAGGAAGTAAAGGAGACAGGCAGAGGCAGAGAAAGCGAATATAATAAGAGGCAGAACTGTTATCAGAAGCAGAGACAGAGGCAGAGCGACAGAAGCAGCAGAGGCAGAGGCAGAGTGACAGAAGCAGTAGAGGCAGAGGCAGAGGCAGAGCTGTTATAAAATTCCAAGTTGGGCATTATTTATATACATATAAAAGTCTAAGAATCATATCATGTGTGTGTATGAACTATGTAACGGAGAATCATATCCTGTGTGTGTATGAACTATGTAATAGAGCGATAATAAAATGGAGATTCGGACGGAACCTTGTGTAAATAAGACGGAACCAGCGCATGTTTGATGTTTCCCAGAGTTAGTGTTAATGTGAAGGAATTAGCGTTAAAACGGTGTATTGAAATATTAAATTAAAACCCTGAGTGGAACCTAGAGCGTAGGAGAGGAGCGGAACCGAGACTAGTGAACAATAACAGTGGGTTGGAGCGAAACCGTGGTTTCTTCGCACCACTATTCGTCGGAAAGCGGTATTAAAGGAATGGGCAGCGATTCCACAGGATTGATGACACGTGTCCCGACCGACATTTCAAAACCATTGTTTTAAGTGCGCTTTCGCGCATTATACCTCGACTGAAGATGTGGAGCGGAATTAACATACACCGTTGATCCAAAGGCTTCATATCTAACGATGGTCGCTCTCTGAACTTGCCCGAGGTTTAATGGAAGAGCCCAGAGGATAAGCCAGGTATGGATTATGCGTTCGTTTGATTGTATTATGGGATCCACAGACCTTGTACATATTATAATACGCATCGGGATTTTTATAAAGGTTATAAAGGTCATATGCGATGGCGTTTCATTTGTTCAACTTATTCACTATATAATACCTTGGGTTTAATAACCAGCGGATTGAACATTATGAGTTGGGTTTTTTTATTATGGTTTGACCACAGTTTTTGAAAATGTCGAGAGTTGTGTTATGGCTGATTAAAGGGAGGCTGCACATATAACTATTATATAACTACAATAAATGGGGAACTGAATAAAAGAGAAAACAAAAAGGAGAATGTTGTTTTTGGATGGATGAGTAGGGAAAATAGAAAGAGAGGAGTGCTAGTCGAAATATATTTTAATGCAGATATATGTATACAACAGACATACAATCACGGTGAACAGGAATTTGCACAGGAACAAATTTGATAGGTGTACAAGCACAGAAAATTGGAAAATAAGCAGAAGACAGTGAACAAAGAGTATGCAGAACAGATTCTTAACAGCAGCAGGAAAAGACAAATCCAGTAAAGCCAAAATCCAGAAAAGGAGCTGAGTAAAATTGAAATATGTAATTAAAAAATGTGAATGTTAATGTTGTAATTAATTTTTTATTTTTTGTGATGCAAAGGCAAGTATCCTAAGGAAAAGACAAAATCCCACTGTAGCATGGAAATTTGTACATATTATTATTATAATTGAGTTGGATAAAGGAATGAGAAGACAGAAGTCAAAAGGTCAGGACTATTCACTTCAAATTCTCTGAGGAATGTAAAGAGTCATGCGATGAACTCTATATATATAATATCACATTGATATGAAAAAAAAGGGAGATATGGAGAGAGAGCAAATATAGAGAATGCAGAATATAGAAGAATAAGGCAGAGAAGATTAAGAGAAGAAGAGCAGAAAAGAGAAGCTACAGAATAGAGCTGATATCTGAAGTAAATCAGCAAACATTCAGTTTGATAAATTGAGGAAGTTGGAGCTTCCCTATCAATTTGCAGCTTGATAGCTATCAGTTGTAGCTGACTGAGGTTGAAGCCTCCTATAGGTTGGTGCCTGCAGAAAATTGAAGGGAGTTGGTGCTTCCTTGCAAGTTGTAGCTTGCAAAATTGAGGTTGTAGCCTCCTGTAGGTTGGTGCCTATAGAAAAACAATGGTGAGAGGGAGTTGGAGCTTGCCTTTTCATCACAACAATAATAAGATGTGGTTTTCTCCCTTTATGGGTTTCCACTTATATCTGTGTCTCTGTGTATGATATTTATCTATTGATCTGATATGTATCATCTGCTTAATACCTGCTGCTCTCATATTAAGTCTACTGTTATATTATACTAATACCTACTGCTTACATTCTAAGATTACTCACACATTAAATTGGATATGAAATGAAGGTGTAAATAAGTTTAATGAAAAGTTTTAAAATATCAGGAAGGTGTAAAACTGTTTCACCCCCCCCCCCTCTCAGTTTAACTAAAGGTTCAACAATTGGTATCAGAGCAGGTTCCTTTTATATCAGTCCAACAACTGAAAGGAGATCCTAGGCTCTCAAGATGGCTAGTCAAGAAAGAAGCTCAACCAATAAAGCCCCTTTCTTTACAGGTGCAAATTATGCCTTTTGGAAAATCAAAATGAAAGCATATATAATGTCTTTAGGATTAGAAGTTTGGGATTCTGTGGAATTTGGATATGTCACAAAGTCAACTGATTCAGAGAAAGAAGCTAAACAAAGCTTTGTAGCTAATGCAAAAGCAATGAATGCAATATTAAGTGGACTATGTGAAGCTAAGTTTATCAAAATAATGCACAGTAAGACTGCCAAAGATATGTGGGACACTCTAGAGAATATCCATGAGGGAAATAAAAAGGTAAAGACTGCTAAAATTCAAATATATAGAGCCCAGTTTGAAAATTTAAAAATAAATGATGATGAAGATATTGGCAGCTTCTTCTTAAAAGTTGCAGAAATTGTTAACAATATGAAAGCTCTTGGAGAAACCATGCCAAAAAGTATAGTTGTGCAAAAGATTCTAAGATCACTCCCATCCAGATTTAATCCCAAGGTGTCTGCAATAGAAGAGACAGATGATTGGGAGACCTTGACCATGAACCAGCTACTTGGAAATCTAACAGCATATGAGATGAGGCTCCCACAGAAGAAGCCAAGTACGAGGGAAGCAGCTTTTAAAACAGAAAATAAGAAAGATGAAAAAGAAGACATATTCTCTTGCTCTGATGAAGAAGAAGCTAAATTTGTCAAGAAACTGGATAGAGGCTCAGGTAGATACAAAGGTAAACTTCCCTTCAAATTCTTTAACTGTGGAAGAGTAGGACATTATGCTGCTAAGTGTCCTCACAAGAAAGTAAGGAATTAGGCTCAAGAATAAGAGAAAAACACATCAAAGAACTGGCAGAAATGAAAGAAATTCAATAGAAAATCCTTCTATGCTCAACAAGACAACATTACATCTGAAGACTCAGATGAATCCTCCGGAGAAGAGGGAACCTCTGAATTTTTACTGATGGCCATAGAATATTTTTAAGGACTCTTACTAGAAGATGAAGAAGAAGGGGAAGTCGACCTTGAGGGGGAGCTAAGAAGTGCTCTGGAGGAGATTGACAGACTCAAACTAAAATGTAGAAAACAAAAATATATTCTCCTCAAATGTGTGAAAGAAGAACAAAATTCAGAAGTCCTCATGCAGCTGAAGGTAAAGCTTGAAGAAGCTAAGAAGATAGAAGATATGTTACTTCAGCAAATCAAGGATAAAACTCGAGAACAAGAAAAGCCGGAAGAAGAAATTGCATGTCTGAGGAAGAAATTAGAAAGTGCTCAACAGAAAGTGTATATGAACTCCTCTCAAACAACAAGCTCTGGTAAGTTGGATGAAATTTTGGATGCTCAAAGATCTCCTTTGATAAAAACTGGAATAGGCTATGAAGGAGAATCAAGTAAAAGCAAAGAAAAGGAAAACATAAAAATTATCTTTGTAAAAGCAAAAAAGAATGATGAAGCACCTGAAATAATGCCTACAAAAGAAGAAGCAAGTAAGGAGGGAAGCAGAACCCAAAAGAATCCTCAAATAACAAAGAATGAAAGAAATACTCAGACAACAGAAAAAGGTTCATATACTCCTGGGTCTGTCAAGCTTGCAAGCCATCAAAGGAGATTCTTCCATCATATGAAGAATGCCACCTGTTATGTTTGCCACAAGATGGGACACATTGCTGCATATTGTTAGACAAGGAGGAGTAATTCAAACTTTCAAAAGATGCAAACAGTGAAGAGACTTCTTCAAACAAGCAACTAGAGAAGACAACCTCACATCAGGTATGCAAATAGTTTCTATGGTTACTGTTTTTATTGTAAAGAATTTGGCCATAAAATCATTGAATGTAGAAAGTATGGACAAAGATTGATTTTCAACACTTCAAGGAGGTTTATGAATCAAAGAAATTTTGTTCATACTCACAATTCTGCAAAAACTATGATCAAATGCTTTATATGCAATCAATTTGGACATATGCCTTTCAAATTTCCTTTGAAAGAGAGTGATTCATCATCTCACAAAAAACATAAAACAAAAGGATGCCTCCAATGGAAAAAGAAGGAGAATAAGTGTGACCTAGCTCTAACTGCTCAAGACCTGAAAAGCCAGTGGTATTTGGATAGTGGCTACTCTAAACACATGACTGGAGACAGAAGCAAGTTTATAACTCTTGATGAAAAGAAATCTGGCAATGTTACTTTTGGCAATGATAAATCAGGAAAGATCAAGGGAAAAGGCTCAGTCAGCATAGACAATGGTAGAGGAAAGGCCCAAGATGTGCTATTTGTGGATGGGCTGAAAGAAAATTTACTGAGTGTGAGTCAGATGTGTGATAAAGGGTGTGAAGTTCTTTTTAGAGCACAAGATTGTGTAGTCAGGTCAAGCACAACAGGAAAGATTTTGCTCAAAGGTATTCGAACAGAGAGTAATGTGTACATAGTGAAAGAGGAAGATGAAGCCTGCCACCTTAGCAAACTTGAGGATTCATGGTTATGGCATAGGAGACTGGGACACCTCAGTTTCGACCATATCATCAGACTAAGCAAGAAGAAATTTGTCAGAGATATTCCATAAATAAAAAGACCTTCAAATACCATATGAAAATCTTGTCAATTAGGAAAACATACTCGCACATCCTTTAAATCTAAAGATGAGCTATCAACAAGAAGACCACTCCAGCTTGTGCACATGGATCTGTGTGGACCTGCTAGAACTAAGACACCAAGTGGAGAATCCTACTTCATGCTGATAATAGATGATTTATCCAGAATGACATGGGTTGCTTTTCTCAAGAACAATTAGAAGCACTGGAAAAGTTTAAGATATTCAAAGCATTAGCAGAAAATCAAACTGGATGCAAGCTAAAATGTATCAGATCAGATAGAGGAGGAGAATTCATAGAATATGACTTTGCAGACCTATGTAATGAACATGGAATAAAGCAACAATTTACCATTGCAGGGACACCTCAGTAGAATGGAGTAGCAGAGAGACAAAATAGATCTGTACAACAAATGGCTAGAGCTATGATGTAAGAGAGTAACATTACTCAAACCTTTTGGGCAGAAGTTATACACACATCAGTACATATTCTAAACAAAGCTCATTTAAGACCTAACAGTGACAAGACACCTTATGAGCTATGGCATGGTAAACCTGCATC
Organism: Pinus albicaulis; assembly: GCA_034641835.2. Taxonomy (NCBI): domain Eukaryota; kingdom Viridiplantae; phylum Streptophyta; class Pinopsida; order Pinales; family Pinaceae; genus Pinus; species Pinus albicaulis. The sequence goes on from CM076569.1 coordinate 261,900,893, forward strand.
AATCAAGAACTTTAGAGTCTTTGGTAGAAAGTGCTACATAAAGAATAATGATGAAAATCTGGGGAAGTTTGATGCAAGAGCAGATGAAGGAATATTCTTAGGATATGCATCCAAGAGTAAAGGATACAGATGCTACAACAAGACTCTTCGAAAAATTGTAGAAAGTATTGATGTAAGATTTGATGAAGAACTCCCAAATAAGACAAGAGATATAGACTGTAGCAGCCATTCAGAAAATCATGAAGAAGAGGACCAAGATGATGATGAAACAAGAAAAACATCAGAAGATGCTGGACTGAACTCAAAAACCCCCTCAAGATACACTAAAAAGAACCATCCAGAAGATCAAATCATAGGAGACAAGAGTGCAGGAGTGAAAACAAGAAGGCAGCTAACTAAATAGACAGAAGAAGTATACATAGCCATGTTGTCACAAATAGAACCAAAGAAATTTGAAGAAGCCAGCAAGGACAAGTCTTGGGTAAAAGCAATGAATGAAGAATTGGACCAAATTGAGAAGAACAATACCTGGGAACTAGTTCCTAGACCAATTGAGAAGAATATCATTGGTTCAAAATGGGTATTCAAAAATAAAATGAATGAGCAAGGACAAGTAATCAGGAATAAAGTCAGGCTGGTCTGCAAAGGATACTCACAAATTGAAGGGCTTGATTATGAAGAAACATTTGCCCCTATAGCCAGAATGGAGGCTATCAGAATGTTCCTAGCATTTTCATGCTACCAAGACTTCAAGGTATATCAAATGGATGTAAAATCTGCTTTTCTTAATGGAGATATTGAAGAAGAAGTGTACATGGAACAACCGGAAGGTTTCTCATTGACAGAAAAGGAAGAATATGTATGCAGACTGAAGAAGGCTCTTTATGGACTGAAACAGGCTCCTTGTGCTTGGTACTCAAGACTGGATAAATATCTACAAAAACAAGGTTTTAAGAGAGGTGGAGTAGACAACAATCTATATATAGAAGCCCATGAAAATGAACTCCTGATTGTTGTAGTGTATGTTGATGATATTATGTTTCGAAGCAACAAAGATGAACTAGCAAAAGGGTTTGCTGATGAGATGAAAACAGAGTTTGAAATGTCTATGATTGGAGAGCTTAGTTTCTACTTGGGACTGAAAATTCAGCAAAAGAACACTGGCACATTCATCTCTCAGGAAAAATACTTAAAAGAAATGCTGAAAAAATTCAAAATGGAGGACTGCAAACCTGTGACAACACCCATGATCACGGGATGCAAGCTGTATGCTGATGATGGGACTGCAGATGTAGATCAAAAACTCTACAGATCCATGATAGAAGCCTACTGTATTTGACAGCATCAAGACCAGACATCATGCTAGCAGTAGGACTAGTGGTAAGATATCAAGCAGCACCTAAACAAAACCATCTTCTGGTAGTAAAAATAATACTCAGATATCTACAAGGAACAACACAGTATGGACTTTGGTATCCTAAAGGAAAAAGCTTCACTTTAACAGCATACACAGATGCAGATTGGGCCAATTCTGTTGATGACAGGAAAAGTACAAGTGGAGGTGATTTTTATCTAGGAGAAAGTCTGGTGGCATGGTTAAGCAAGAAACAAATATCCATCTCTCTGTCTACAGCTGAAGCAGAATATACAGCAGCAGCAGCATGTTGTACATAAGTCATATGGATGAAGCAAACTCTTCAAGACATGAAGGTAAGCATTGATGAACCTATTTCAATCAAATGTTATAATACAAGTGCTATAAGTATATCAAAAAATCCTGTGCTTCACTCAAAAACCAAACATATTCCAATCAAGTATCATTTCCTCCGAGAACAAGTGGCTCAGAAGATAGTAAAGATGGAATATGTACCAATGAAAGAACAGACAACTGATATATTTACCAAACCTCTTGCTAGAGAACCATTTCAATATTTGAGAGATAGACTAGGGGTAGTATCTACAGATGCTACTCTCTGATATAAAGAGAAAGCACAATTTCAGGGGGAGAACAAAAACAAAAATATCATTCCAGGGGGAGAACAACCAGCAAGGAAAGCATGAATCAGGTCCTCAGGATCAAAAGATTAAGGCAAAAGAACACCAAGTGTATATTCAAGATCGATAATCTTCAAAGTGTTCTCTCAACAAGTCTTATATATCAATCTGGAGCAGCATGGTACAAAGTCAGTAGAAGAGGGCCTAAACATAAATCAAAGAGAGGAAATGCAGAAAGCAAATCAAGAAATGAGTAACCCTTTGCCATTGATGTCAAAGGGGGAGAAAAAAAAATGGGCTTCTAAAAAGAAAATAGAGGTTATTGCCATCAATGCCAAAGGGGGAGACTGTTGGAAATATTATCATTAATGGCAATAAGGCAATAAGGCAATAAGGCAATGAGGCAATGAGGCAAAGTAAAAAACATGAAATAAAGAGAGAGAGCATAATACAAATAGCTACAGAGACAGAGCTATTATCATGGCAATGGTGACAACAAAGAAGCAAATGAAGGAAGTAAAGGAGACAGGAAGAGGCAGAGAAAGTGAATATAATAAGAGGAAGAATTGTCAAATAGCTACAGAGACAAAGCTATTATCATGGCAATGGTGACAACAAAGAAGCAAATGAAGGAAGTAAAGGAGATAGGCAGAGGCAGAGAAAGTGAATATAATAAGAGGCAGAACTGTTATCAGAAGCAGAGACAGAGGCAGAGCGATAGAAGCAGCAGAGGCAGAGGCAGAGCGATAGAAGCAGCAGAGGCAGAGGCAGAGGTAGAGCAGTTATAAAATTCGAAGCCGGGCGTTATTTATATACATATAAAAGTCTGAGAATCATATCCTATGTGTGTATGAACTATGTAATGGAGAATCATATCCTGTGTGTGTATGAACTATGTAAGGGAGCGATAATAAAATGGAGATTCGGATGGAACCTTGTGTAAATAAGACGGAACCAGCGCATGTTTGATGTTTCCTGGAGTTAGTGTTAATGCGAAGGAATTAGTGTTAAAACGGTGTATTGAACTATTAAATTAAAACCCTGAGCGGAACCTGGAGCGTAGGAGAGGAGCGGAACCGAGACTAGTGAACAGTAACGGTGGGTTGGAGCAAAACCATGGTTTCTTCACACCATCATTCGTCAGAAAGCGGTATTAGAGGAATGGGCAGCGGTTCCACAGGATTGATGACACGTGTCCTGACCGACATTTCAAAACCATTTTTTTAAGTGCACCTTCGCGCGTTATACATCTACTGAAGACGTGGAGTGGAATTAACATACACCGTTGATCCAGAGGCTTGATATCTAGCGGTGGTCGCTCTCTGAACTTGCCTAAGGCTTAATGGAAGAGCCCGAAGGATAAGACAGGTATGGAGTATGCATTCGTTTGATTGTATTGTGGGCTCCACGGACCTTGTACATATTATAATACACATCGGGATTGTTATAAAGGTTATAAAGGTTATATGCGATGGCGTTTCATTTGTTCAACTTATTCACTATATAATACCTTTGGTTTAATAACCAGCGGATTGAACATTATGAGTTGGGTTTTTTTATTATGGTTTGACCACAGTTTTTTAAAATGTCGAGAGTTGTGTTATGGCTGATTAAAGGGCGGCTGCACATACAACTATTATATAACTACAATAAATGGGGAACTGAATAAAAGAGAAAACAAAAAGGAGAATGTTGTTTTGGGATGGATGAGTAGGGAAAATAGAAAGAGAGGAGTGCTAGTCGAAATATATTTTAACGCAGATATATGTATACAACAGACTTATAATCACGGTGAACAGGAATTTGCACAGGAACAAATTTGACAGGTGTACAAGCACAGAAAATTGGAAAATAAGCAGAAGATAGTGAACAAAAAGTATGCAGAACAGATTCTTAACAGCAACAGCAAAAGACAAATCCAGTAAAGCCAAAATCCAGAAAAGGAGCTGAGTAAAATTGAAATATGTAACTAAAAAATGTGAATGTTAATGTTGTAATTAATTTTTTATTGTTTGTGATGAAAAGGCAAGTATCCTAAGGAAAAGAAAAAATCCCACTGTAGCATGGAAATTTGTACATATTATTATTATAATTTAGTTGGATAAAGGAATGAGAAGACAGAAGTCAAAAGGTCAGGACTATTCACTTCAAATTCTCTGAGGAATGTAAAGAGTCATGCGATGAACTATATATATAGAATATCACATTGATATGAAAAAAAAGGGAGATAGGGAGAGAGAGAAAATATAGAGAATGCAGAATATAGAAGAATAAGGCAGAGAAGATTAAGAGAAGAAGAGAAGAAAAGAGAAGCTACAGAACATAGCTGATATTTGAAGTAAATCAGCAAACATTCAGTTTGATAAATTGAGGAAGTTGGAGCTTCCCTATCAAGTTGCAGCTTGATAGCTGTCAGTTGTAGCTGACTGAGGTTGAAGCCTCTTGTAGGTTGGTGCCTGCAGAAAATTGAAGGGATTTGGTGCTTCCTTGCAAGTTGTAGCTTGCAGAATTGAGGTTGGAGCCTCTTGTAGGTTGGTGCCTGCAGAAAAACAGTGGTGAGAGGGAGTTGGAGCTTGCCTTTGCATCACAACGATAATAAGATGTGGTTTTCTCCCTTTATGGGTTTCCACTTATATCTGGTGTCTCTGTGTATGGTATTTATGTATTGATCTGATATGTATCATCTGCTTAATACCTGTTGCTCTCATATTAAGTTTACTGTTATATTATACTAATACCTGCTGCTTACATTCTAAGATTACTCACACATTAAATTGGATATGAAATGAAGGTGTAAATAAGTTTAATGAAAAGTTTTAAAAGATCAGGAAGGTGTAAAACTGATTCACCCCCCCCCTCTCAGTTTAACTAAAGGTTCAACATATTTGTGGACAATAGTTGTATAACTCGTAAAAATAGTCAAAGAACGTTTTGTTAAACGAGAAAAGTATGTTCTTGATGACACTAATTTCATGCCTTTTTTTAAGGGATTTCACAATCCTCTATCAAAGTGAAATATGCAATCCCTTGTTGGAGTGAATTGTGCAATCCACTGAGACAAGCAATTGTGTAATCAACTATGAGAGAAAATTGTGCAAACCCTAGTGATACTGAACTACACAATCCACTCTAAGAGAAAATTGTGCAATCCATTGAGTCAGTTAAATGTGTATTTCCCAAATAAATCCCACTATCAACTCCTATAAAATAGGAAGTGCACACTTCCTGAGGAAAATTATGTGCACTTCTAATTAACAATGTGGCATTTGTTTCTAGTTTGATCATCTGACATGTGTCAGTCATTTAGGAGTGGCTCCTTGATTTTAGGCATGTGAAATTGAAACTTTAACCTTAAAATTGTGGGTGCTCATCTATATAAGAAACCAATCCTAGATCTAATTCTCACACTTGTATTTGGATATCTACTCATTCTTGCGAGCACAAGCAGCTTTGGATTCCATTTGCACTACTTTTCCAAGTAAGTTTCTTAACTATCACTTTTTCCCGCTTTTGTCACTTTTTCTTTAAAAATTGTTGTTTTGTCTTGATTTTCTTATAACAAGTTTCATTTATGTTATTATTAGCTTCTACAAGTGTCGTTTCAGTCTTTTGAACTTTTTTTCAAGTGTTGCATTGCATTTCTTGTCTTTTTTCCTTAACAGTAATTATTGTTGATGGGTGTATTTATGATGCATGTAATTTTACTTTCATTATCTAGCTTGAGTGATGTGAGAAAATTTTTTGTATGAATATTAGGCTGATACACATCCTTACTCTTTTTAGTCATTAGATTTGGAGCCTACCCTTTTTTCAAGAAAATTTCTCAACTTTAAGAATCCTCTTCCCTCTAGAACTGCACATTGCAAAATTTCTTACAGTAGTGAATCCCTCTTGCCATATAAAACTGTGCACTACACAATCACTAGGTCCCCCAGATGTGCATTGACTTATTATAGTTAGCATGGAGGCCTTCCTTCCCTTGCAACTACAAATTGCACAACCCAATCCCCTCTCTCTAGTAGTAAATGCACTTTGTGCAGATCCAGTCCTCAATCATGCTCCCTTGTAATCAAGAACTACGCAATCATTCCTCTGATATTACGTAGTGCGAATTTCTAGTGACCACTGAGGTAACCATACCTCACTTATGCTCCAACGCTGCACAATCCCTCTTATCAGTGTCTGTTTTCTACTTGTGAATTTTTAGATTAGTTGATCTCTTTCCAAACTAACTTGTAGTTTCTATGAGTGCAGCTTGTTCACCAAGTAGTGCAGATCTAGGACACGTCAATATTTTATATTCCAATAGCACCATGCATCCAAATAAGGGATCATCTAAAGAGGTAACAGAAAGCAGTACTGAATATGCTATTAACAATACCTTGGCATGAATTCCTATCTTGTCATACACTCAATGATTTATCAACAAAGACTCTACCGTCAGATGTCTCACTATCAGAGATGTATTCAATTCAAAGTAGTTTTCAAAAGATTTGGAAGATAGGGGATGATATGAGAATATTCAGAATTAAGGGCTCCATATAGTTTCCTGTAGGTATCCAGTTCTTCCTTGTGTCAATGTCATTTAATTGATATTGCATGGTCTAGACACTCAAAAAATGGTGGTCAACAATGTTAGTGGGAAACAAGTTGCCTCATACCAGCCATATGAATTTCACTTATATTACAACTTTCTCAAGCCTGAGAAGCACTTGGATTCCAAATTTTATGTAGCTTGGAGTTACCTGGACAATAGGGAAGTGGTCAAGTCATGGTAGCGGGAACCAGCTAAGTTTCGCCAGAAACCTGATAGCACTTACAAGAATAAGTCTCTAAGAAAAATTTAGGAGTACTTGATGGCTATGTGCTACAGGATATATGTAAAAACATATATTGAGTCCTTTTCCCAAGGGTGAATCTTCATGTTGTACCTTCTCTTCACAGAAGGAAAAGTATTCAATTGATCACATTTGTTATCCCAACTGTTGATGATTAATTTGAATAAGGCGAAAGAACCACCTAAGGGAAAGTAATCAAAGTTTTACATGTCTTACTGGATGGTATTTTCACTCACCATGAATACCCAAGTCTAGAATTGAGGTCGTACCCGAGGGAGCTCCCTATCAATGTGTATTGAAAAGTATTTTTAGAATACAGTTACAGAGGGGTATATGAGAAACTTGTTGAGCACTTCTTCATGGTTCTATATCAGTTGATCTTTGAGGAAGAAGCTCCTTGCATGCCCACTATAAGGGAAATACCTTCAAGTGGATGTTATAATATAGGTTTTTAGTGTTATAAAATTGGAAAAACATTTCAAATAAACATTTGTTTGTGATAATGGATGTTCTAGTGGAGATTATAATGGAACTTCATCACAACTGAAAATATTTGGGTGGCCATAGGTTTTAGCGGATGTTTTTTTGTTGTTGTGTGCTTCACGGAACAACTAGCACTAGTGCACTACATATATAAACGCACTGAGATGCATACATAACTAAAATTACCGAGGCATTGAATGTAAATAACACAAATGCATAATATCTACCACACCAGTTCTAATACATAAAAAAGGCCCCAGGGCGTTCTTGTAAGGAACAACACTGGGGCACGCAAAAAATAATTGCAGTCTGGGTGCTTTTGTCTAAACTTGCAGTGTCGAAGGATATTGTTTGTATAAATGCACCGATGTGTTAGTTATATAAAAGGACTGATGTTGTTAGTTTTCATAATGCACCAGTGTGTTAGTTATATGAAATGACCGATGTTGTTAGTTTTCATAATACACCAGGAATGGAAATAATATTTTGTAGGACCAAGGTGTTAGTTCTATGAAATCAATGGTGCATTAAGAATTAAATGCACTGGGGAATTAATTTCCACCAATATCGGTGCTTTAAGAAATAAATGCCCCAGTGATGTCGTTTTCCAAAAAGGCACTAGTCATGAAAAAATATGTTGTCACGGTGATTTTATATAATAGAACGCACCGATGTGTTTTTATGTTATGAACACACCAATTTTTTGTATGATATTTTCTCTTTGTTGGAAACATCAACCTGTGACAGTGAAATTATATCCATTTCTTTAACCATCTCCTTGCACACTTTTTTGGACATTCCTACTGGCATGTTTCACATAGCATCTCATTGATCGTTTGAGATTTTCATAATTGTTCTGAAAAGAAGTAATAAAGTATTTATATATTGATATATAAAAACTAAATGTAAAAAAAATTATATTAATAAATGAATTGTTTGTAGTAATATATACATATAATTCAATAAAATCATTTTAATTAGGAATATTACCTTTTGAATTATTCTTTTTTGTTGTTGTGTGTTTTTTCTATTGCAAGTATGACATGTCTCATTGACCATTGCTTTGGAAACACTTCATGTAGTTTATATATAATTTGGTTCTTAGAATCATTGGATTTATTTTTGTATTGTCAGTGGAAATTACATCTATATTTTCATTCCACTAGATCCCTCATAGTTTTGTAAACAATTCCCCCCCTTCCATTAACCTCCGACATCACTCTAGATGAGCTAAGGACCAATTCATCGTCATTTACATGTTCTATAATTTTTCTTTTCTTAGAACGAAATTGATATTTTCCTTCTTTTTTTCACCCTGTAGAAAATTAAATATATATGAATTAATAAATTGTTTAAAACATGTTATCTAATATTCTAAAATATATTATTAATGAAAATTCAAAAAAGAAATACTCATATTGAATAATATTTTTTCATTCACTTGATTTATCCTTTTTCAAAATTTCAATCAAAATTTTTCACTCTTCTTCACTTAAATTAGAAATAACCTTATTGAACTTCTTCATTTTTTGGCTCTTCCTGACACACACTAACCAATACATATTAGTTAAACTTTCATATAGTTCAAACATATTAATTCTGTAAATAATTTACAAATAATTTGTCTTCCTTGCTTTTTTCGATGCACTATCATTGTGTCGATCAATATTTTTGGTACTTGATACCTTCTCAAACATTTTTTTGTCAATATACAAATTGCACCATTCAATATAGAAGCCATTAATTATATTTTATAAATAAATAAATATTTTTCAGTCAAAACGAGCTCTGGTAATCAGTGCATTTATCTGAATAAACGCACTCGTGCATTTATCCCATTAAATGCAATGGATTTTAATTGTTGGGTACCGTAGGGGAATTTTTTTTATTTATAATTTTAAATTATGACGGTGTGATTTGTAACACTAAACGCACCACAATGATTTAACGGTGCTATTTGGAAGAGGTGTATTGGTGCGGTATATTACATCGGGAGCAATGATGAACATACTAGAGAAAAGTGATAGTGTTATAATATACCAGTCCATTGTATTACACAGAGTGCACCGGTGCGATGTATTACACAGGGTGCACTGTGAAACATATATTCGTTTTTTTTTTTTAACTGACATGGCCAACATGGTTTGGATCTAATTCAATAGGTGATTCCCCTAATTTACATGTCAAACACCCTATATATAGTAAGTACACAAACCCATTAAATCTAAAATTCGTAAAATGAAAAACTCTAATTGTGAAGTGGTAGAGCAAATTAAACTCTAACGTGAACTTTTGCAAGAAGCAAGGGTTTAAGGTAAGTATTTATTTATTTATTATTTTCTGAATTTTAATCAAATTTAAATAAGAACAAAGATTGTTAAATTTTTTACTAGTAAAATATATAGTAAAATTTTTATCATACAAGATTTTTAATTTCTAATTTCTAATTTTAATTAATTAATTAATTAATTTATTATTTATTATTTTTTTTAATTTTTTAATTTTATTTATTTATTTATTTTTATTTTATTTATTTATTTATTATTATTTTTTTTTCTGAATTGTGAATAAATCTAACAGAAATTGTAAAAAAAATTACACTGTAAAATTTAAAAATTTTGTTATCCAAGGTTTTGAGTGAATCGCCATACCTTTCAAATTCTAATCTTTCTACGGTTCGATAATAATATACTACTCCGCATTGCTCCCAGTATGTCTCTCTTGCAAATGATCTCTCTTTTAGTTAAACCCTAACATAAATTGTAATTTTTTTTATTAGTAAAACAAACAATAAAATTTAAATTTTTTACTATGTAGGGTTTTGATTGAATCACCATACCTTTCATCTTTTGATCTTCTGAATAGTTTCGTTGCTCCAAAGTATTATGTTGTTGCACAGAGCTCCTGGTATGTCTCTCTTGCAAATCAATCCCCTGAAATTTTGGTTTAATTTTAAAAAAAGAAAATAAAAATTGTTTTCTCTTTTCAATTTATTTGAAAATCGGTGCATTTGAGTCAAGCACATTAGTGCTGTTAGGGTCCCATGATTTGGAAGATTGGCAAGCCAAGTGACATGGTAACATCAAAACAACTTTGGAGCCCAAGGACCTAGCCTTCCTGGACTTAGAGAGGGCTCTCTCTATTTGTGCAAGAGATGTAGATTTGTTTGCTTCTTATGTATTTGATTTTAGGCTAGTTTTTAAGTAGGTTTTTTAGTTTATTTTTAGGTTTTTTGAGGGAGGAACTGATCATAGACTAAATAGATAAAATATTGTTAGATCAACTAGGCTATGGGGTTGAAAAGGTCGAGAAAGCCTCAAATGGTGGACAAGGTATATTGAAGGGCCGATTTGGTCGAGGTAAAATGGATTGTTTAGGTGGAGTGAGATGGGATGTACACTAGGTTTTGTGAAGGACAAAGAGGTTTAGACATAAATAGTTTTACAATAGACATCCATGTGGTAGGGCTAACCATTAATCATGATAAATGAAACTTCAAACTGATAGATGCATAAAATAAACATTCAGGTGATACATAGAAGTATAAGACCCTCTAACTTTGGGAAAATCGCCTTCAGACTTTGGGGAAAACAAACAAGACAAACAAATAACTCAATCTACGAAGAGGGAACTCCTAGACATCATATTTTGAGCTATCGATAACTTTGAACTAAGATTGCAGAACATAGGCAAAGGGCAAGATTGACACAAGACCTCTTTGGTTCAACTACGAAAATCAAACATTTAGAGAAAGGTTTCAGTAATGGGTTTTTAGTTAGCTAGGAGTAAACAGGGCGTACCGTGAATCATACTAATTAGCATACATAATAACCATTAATGAAAACTAAAAAACAAGTTCTTATGGTATCAAAGAGCATTTAAGAATTCTTTTGACATAACTAAGAAAGAAGACAAACATAGAAGCTGTAATGAATCAGGAAACTTGAGGTGTCTCCATGGGCATGTCTCAAATATATTCTTTATTGTCCTACAACAAGCAATAAATATGGAAACATGTATGATAACTAAGGAAACATAATAGAGAAAGAACACTATACCATTTACCAAGTCAAGGAATCCTACAACAGTCCTCTTCCACCATCCAAAACACATAAGAAATTATCCACTTCATGAGACAAAGTATTTCTTCCAAGCTTGTATAACCATGTATTGCTCTATAACATCAAGTTCAGCCTCATTTACAATGAAATCTCTTGGAATATATAGGCCAAAGAGAAGGAAAACCTCCTAGAGAAACTAGCAAGCCCATTGGCCTATTACAAATATCTGATTTTGTCCTTGAGGCTTTGCAAATTCCAAGACACAAAATATGCTTAAAAATATCTTAAAAGTGCTAAAAATGGAAATAAAATTGACTTTCCATGACTGAAAATGTCCTAAAAAAAGGCTAAACTCACATTTGGAAAAGCCGCTTTAGAAAACTGCCTTTTTTGCCAAAATGCTACAGGAACATAGTAGCAGAAAATTCACTATCTTGCGGACAACTTTTGAGGGACCTCCCAATGTCAAAACGAGGCTTGTGATGGCTCGTTGGAAATCCATGGATGTCTAGTTTCTGGAACTACTTGATTTTTCCCAAACTGATCCCTGGAAGTGTGACAAAAGATGGATTGAGTGGAAAAAACCAAAAAGACAACCCTTGCTGATAGGTGAGGCATAAAGCTAAAAAAATCCATTTTTTTTGCCTCTTTGGGGGACCAAAACACCTTCTTTGGATCTGAAAAATTGTGAGTAGATGCCCCTGAATTTATTCCATCCAACCAAATGAGTTTCATTAGCTGAGGATGCTCCTAGCACCCATGGCAGCACCTTGAAAAATGTGCAATTATGGCCAAAAAAGACAAAAAACAAAATCTTATCAAAATTTTCTCATTTTTGACAAGCAAGCCCTTCATTGGTTTTCAAAAGCATGTAGAGAAGCTGAAGCCAAAATTTCAAGCCTTGATGTGCCTTTCTCCACTTTTTCCACCGGGCGCCTCTTTCAGGCAGCGTTGAGCCTTTCTTGAGCACTTTTGAGATTTTTCGGGCAAATTGGTTTAACTTCTTATAGTGCCTGGTCATCTTCTTTTGTAGACTCAAGTCCCTGTTATATTTCTCTAACTTATCCTCCAAATGCTTGTTGGCCCTTTCAAGCCATGATTCTTTTTCATTCTCTATTTCTTGGGTGAGAAAAGAAGTGAGAGGATATGATCGGACAAGGGCTGTCTCTTCTTCTTTGTTTTTCTCTAAATTTTTATTGAGACCCATAGTCCTAGGCCTCTTTCTCATTGGTTGCTCTTATTCTTCAAAATCATTGAATTCACCAATAACCTCTTCAAGCTTAACTTGTGCTTTGGAGGCTTCCCATTGGTATTTGAAAGCCCGGGCCTCATAAACTATCATTTGACCACTCATTTGTTTGTTTTGTGTCTGCAAAACATGAATGAGTTCTTTGGACCTGTCTAGATCAACTTGTAGGGCATGAATTTGGTCCTCTTGCTTCGCAAAAGAGCCTCAAGGATTCTAGCTTCATTATCACTATCATCACTGTCTATCTAATGATATCAAATTCCCTTTCCTTTTCATGACTACTCTCCTCTTTTTCTTTCCCCTTGCCTTGGATAAGCTTGTTGGTCCTCCTCTTCTTTGGTAATTCAACAATGCTCTTTTTAGGCAGTTTGCCTCTACTTATTAGTGCTCTTGTGACATGGCTAGTCACTGCTGGAGTGGTCTTTTTCTTTGCTGATCTAGTGTTTCTAGGCTTTGCCACTTTCGAAGGAAGAGTCATGGCCCCTTTCCTAGGAGACGCAGCTAGCACATGCTTTTGGTTGTGTGGAGGAGAAGAGGGAGGAGGTTTGTCTATTTGCACTTTCTCAACTTGGTATTTTACCTTGCTTCTTCCATCATCATCTTTGTCACTATTTTATTCTGTTTGAAGATTGCCTTGTTTGTCTTTATCACTGCTATGCTCATGGTAACTGATTTGGTCCTTTTGCTCCATGCTACCCTCTTTGGAATGCTCACTGTTTAGTGTTTGATGGTCATCTTCATTACTTTCTTGAGGGTTGTCTTGTTTCTCATCATAAGTGTCCTTGTGAGGACTGTCACTACCCTTATCATTACTATTTTGGCAGCCACTTTGTATGTTTTCTTGAGGGCTGACTTGTTCATCTCTGTCCCTGCTTTCTTCATGGCTATTGTGCTCTTTATATTCACTGTTTTGTGCCTCATCACCATCATGCTTACTACTGTGTTGGCTGCCATCATGTTCTTCTTCATGACTACTATTCTTGCTATCAATTTGTTCATGTTCACTGTCATTTTGTTCATGCTCACTGTCATGATTAGATTCTTCATTTTGTCCCTCATCATCACTAATTTGCCTCTTGTCACTTTGCCCTTCTTCACTACTAGTTTGCCTTCTCTCTTCTTCACTTTCTATCATAGGAGATTTTTGTTTTTTAGGAGTGGATTTAGTAGAAGAAGGAGAAACATGAATAGTGGATGGTGAGGAAGGTGCATGAGATGAAGAGGCCATGGAAAAATAGGGATGAGAGATGAAAGAGTCCCAAGAAACTCCCTCTTTCTCAAGCTGATAGAGAATGATGATTTTGATAAGTGAATGATGGAACAAAAAAGCTTGTTGCTGAGCAAAGGGCTTCTTTTGGATAGTGGAGGCCATCTTGTCAATGCTTCTGCATGGGAAAAATGGGAGGTTCATAAGCTGGGTCCTAGTGAAGTGCATCAACAGTTGGATCTGATATGAATAGATCTTAGAGTATCTCCCTTCACATGTAAAGTATCTCATGATCACCTTCATGAGAGGCACATAACTGTCTAGTAGGTGAGAAAAGGGGAAGATGGCCTTGCCTTCATTTTGATAAGTAGGTTTCAGAAAAGGCTTGTAGTGATCCAGGTTCAAATATGATTGCTTGAACCATTTCTCACCAAGATAAGGGATCTTGGTGGCTTTTGCTACTCCTTTGGAACTGACAATGAAATCAAGGCCCGCCATGTGAATTTTCCCTTCTTGTATCCTTAGAGCAAACAAATGTGTCAAAGGAGGATGAATTTTTACCTCTTGAAATCTTTGGAAAAAATCAAGGCAGCCTACTTCATGAAAGTTGAAGAGGACCGAAGGGGATTCATTTATCTCCTGAGTTGTAATAGGTTCAAACCTTTTATGAAATCCACTCCTGCTATCTTTCTTTGGAGGAATTTTTCTCTCTGAAACTCTTTAATGACTTACCAAGATAAACTATTCAAGTGATCACTAAAATAAGTCCTCAACTAACACACCCTTTCCTCCTTGCAAATCACTATTTTTCTTTGAGTTTAGCAAACAAGTATTTGTTGAATGAAAACAATTTCACCTCTTCAGTATTATGTTTGAGCAAAGAGGTTTTTGATAAGATCCGTTTGTGGATTTTGGAGACAAATCTCTTTTGTTTTTGACACAGATTCTTCCCCTTCAATCACTGTTTTGATCCTTTGCTATCCATAGCAAGAAGACCTCTTTTAATTTGACAAAATCCTTATCCCCTAGTCACTGTTTTCTCTTTGATTTAGTAAACATGGTGCTATTTGCAATTACCGTTAAGATACCTCTTTAAACTGATTTGAAAGACCTTTACAAACTTTGTTTTTTTTTATGCATTTTGAACAACCAATCTTAAACTTTCACAATGGACTGGTTTTGTAAACAATGATTTCTCTGTGACTTTGGCAAAGGTGACTTTCTTGAAAATAGCTAGGTTCCTCTTTTTAAAATCACTGTTATCCTCCTTTTAACCACTGTTTTTCTTTGAAATTTTTTATCAAACCCTCTTTCACACCAAACACTTGGCTAAGATAGAGTAAATACCTTTGAAAAAATGAGTCTTTGATGTCTTTTGAGTATTGGCTCAGTGGGCAGGAACACGTTCAAACTTGGTTGCTGGGCAGGCTCTGAATGGATAAACGCGCCACGCCTAGGTTAGTCGAGTCGTTTCACAGTTTTGTTCGGCAGACACCTACAGGCGCGCCGCGCAGTTCTACAGGCGCGCCACGCATTCAATCAAGCCTGAAATGATTTGGAAATCACTCAATAGTTGTTCTCCCTCAATGATTCAGTTTACAAAATGCCAAATGAATGTTGCTTGAGTTTTTTAAACTTGGTGAGGGTTCTTTAAATGCCCTTTCCTTGGCGGTTTGAATGAACCTTTTGAATAGAATTTCTGTTTGCATTTGTAATTTGAGGCATCCCTTTAACCAATGTTCCACTTGTCTTAAGTTGTATTTATTTGAAACTTTATAAAAGAATCATCATCTAAAATAAACTCATAAAAAAAATGCTATTGCTGACCTTTGAAACTATTGGTAAAAACATTGTTTATATGAAGTGAAAGGGGTGTTAAAACTATGACTTGGACTATTGTTTATAAATGAGTTTATCATCAAAACATTTTTGCAGCCTCTTCAATCACCAAAAGGTAAATTGACTATTTCATGAAGTGAAGAGGCTTGAAACCATGATTTGACATTCTTTACTTGTCTTTTTGAATATCTTTGAACAATGGTGGGCCCTCTCCTTATTTGTGAAGGAGGCCTATGTTTGAAAACTGCCTATGTCCTCTAAAACTATGTCTCCTATCATTCGATGGGGACATTCTTTGACTGAAAGTGAAACATGGCCTCATCACACCTTTAACCTTTTGAATGAGTTGTTTCATGGTGCAAATATTTGGGGAGTTGATATTTTGTTCTTTATGAAAGAGGCCTACAAATAGTGAAAGTTTCACCCACTTATATTGTGCCCTCTGTCCTTTGACTAATTTGAAAAGATGGCTCTTGATGCTTGCCTTACATTCATAACCTGGAGGGAGTTAGCCTTGATAAAATATAATGAATTTGTCCAAAAAACAGTATTGCCTTTTTCTCATAATTCATCTAGGTGGACTGTCTCCTTATGTTAGTTGCAGAGTTCATTTTAAAACCAAGCTTGTTTCACTTTCTTTGGCCATTTAGATGAGGTTGTCCTTAGCCAAAATTTCACCCTTAGATTACAATTTGAAGGAGGTATTTTATAAACAGAAAAATAGAAGGCCCTTTAACACCATTATGTCACTGCTTTGTTGACGATTTAACACAAGCCTTCAACCTTTAAACTTTCATTTGCTCCACTGATTTTCAACCTTGTCTTTCAAATAGAGAACTCACTTAAACATAATTTTAAACTCGGCTAATGCACCTACTGTTCATCTTTGGAGGCGGTGGCTCACACTAGTTTCTAAAGCTACTTAAAAACACCCTAACCCTCTGCTTTAAAATGAAGGAGGTTCTATTATTTTGCTGCTAACCATCTGCTCTTTATTGGAGGAGGTTACCACTGTGCTTCTAACCATTTTCTCTTTCGAAGGAGGTTCCACCATAGTCATGACACCTCATCTCTTTCAAACTTGTATCATTTCTCTGCAATATATGTCTCTGCTTGGCACCATATCACTGTGAGGCTTTAGGGTTTTGAACAAAGTGATTGGTACAAGGATAGTATTTGTTGTTTGGACATCATTGAGCCAAATTTTCCTTGACTGTGTTTTCAGGGGTACCTTGAAATAGCTCTTTGACTGATCTTCACATCCCAGGCTCAAGGTAACATAAGAAGCATCTATCTTCTTAAGCCCTACATGATGATGTCCTTTGGAAGACTTATGCAACACTGCTCTGGGAGGAGATACTAGAACATTACTAATCAACATCATTCAGTCCTTTGTATTTCATGTGACTTTGAGGATGCTTTCTATTCTTCAGGCAGTTTTGGTTTTCAAACCATACCTATCAGTTTTCCTTCACTCACTGCACTCCATTTGTTTTACTGATGGAAAATCTCTTCAACATGGGAGACCTATTTGGACTTGTCCCTATGGGAGACCTATTTGGATTGTTTATCATTCAATTACACCCCTGTAGAGATGTAAAACATATGACTTTGAACCTTGGAGAGCTCCTTTGGTGTCTTATGGATATTTTGCCTGATCTAAGCATATTCCTTTTAGACAGTGAACATGCTTGTCTTTTCCCAATTTGGATCTTTGTTGAACTTCTTCTGAATTGAGACAAAATGACCTCTTAGTGGTGTGCGACCTATGGATGGATCGAGACTTATTTTTCAGAATAGGAAGACAATCTATGGCTGATTGGTACTAGATAGAGGATTTTTGGCTTAGGATATTTTTGCCAAGGAAAAGACTCCCTAAACACCACTATCTAACTTAGGGACAATTTTCATAGACTCTGATTGTTTTTGACAAGATGATGAGGGATAGGATAGCAGACACTTTGTCAAATTTTAGATAGTGAGTTTCATGAGAAACAAGGGGAAAATGATAGCAGAGAAACAAGGCTAAGATAGCTATAGGCAGGAGCTACTTTGCTGAGACAAGACATAACTTGTAATCTGAAGATTGTTCTCATCATAGACTGACAGGGAGGGGTAAGAGGATAAATTTTTTTTTGGGGTGTTTTCTAGATGAAAAATTAACAGATTGAGATTAGCTTCTAGAAAACTCAGCTAGGAAACTAGTCATCAACAACAGGTAAAAAATACTAATGACTAACAAGTGCATTTATAAGAAAAGTGCACCGACATTGTCGGGGCGCGGAATTTTTTCAATGGACTGACATGATACAATTTTATTTTTATTTTTGAAATCCTGAAACTATGCGATTAATTTTTTAATGCAATGGTGTGGTTTTTATTTAAAATCATTGGTGCTCTAATTGTTACAAGAGCACTGAGTTGGTTTAATTCCTTTTTATTTTCTGAAATATGGAAGTAGGTGAGTAGCAATGTTGTTTTTATTTGAAAGGAATCCACGCATTTTTGTACAAGAGCACCGATATGATAACATATTTTTATTTTCAGAATAACAGAAACCAGTGCTGGTGTTATTTGAACATTTTAGTGTTGATATTTTGTAATGTTTCGATGCGCTCTATTCTGATAAGCATGCTGGTAGGGTCTCAAAGCTAATTAAAATTTTATTTTCACATAAAATGGAATATTAATATCAAATTATCCCTTAGGACACATCCACATGAATTATAGTAGTTCATAGTACACATTTTCTACTTAAAGTCACCTTATTCTTGAAAAATGGTTTGAAAACTATATCGAAATTCAGATTGTGGTTATATGGTTCTCGGGATTAATTTCAAATATGCACACAAAATTTTAATTCTTGTTTTTATCAAATGCAGGGAAAAAATATCAATAATATTATTGACTAGTTCTTCAAATTTCATCTCATTCCATATTTTTGATCATTCAAGTGGACTTCTCTTCGTTCCAATGTGTTATTTTTAGGTGTAAGTGGTGGGGCACCTTTGATCAGGATAATGTAAAGGAATATCACGATAGTGGGCTGATATCTATCAACTCTAAAAATATGTGGCATGAAGCTATGAAGCCTTTTCTTTTCCCAAAGCACTGGAACCAGGTGGTTTTTTACCCAGATGTATTGGATAGAGATTGGTGGTTCGTATTAAGACACAATCCTAGATCAAAATATATTTTTGAAAACAACAGCGTTATCGTGCCAAGTGAGGATGATAATCAGGGTGATGACAATGGAGAGTGATGTGTAATTTTTTTATTTCATTATTTATACTATTGTTGTATGTTTTTGTTTTCTTTATTTCGCTAATTATATTATTTTTTTATTCATCTTGTTGGGATTTTATAATATAGTTGGTAAGATTCAAAAATGTTTTTTTGCAGTGGAAACATTTTTACACTTAAAACTAAGTATTTATAATTATGTACAGTATCTACGATAATAAGGATTCATGGTCACAACCATTATCAAATAAGGAAAATGAGAATGAAATAGTGAATTTAGAAATAACATTGAAGATTTAGTCTTGATTTAGATACTTATTGGTTTATTAATTAGTTCACATGTTTTTTCTTCTTGTTTAGTTCAAAATAAATATAAATCATAATGTAGTGATAACTCTATAAGGACTTTAACAACGAAAAAATGTGTATTAATATGTAAGATTAAATCCTTGACATGAGAGGTAAAGTCACGTTTACTATATTTAAATTATTGTTCTTGCAACATTATGTAAACTAAAAGGAGGTCTTATGCACGTATCAAATGTTGATTACATATTTTTATAGACCATAAGAGAAACAAATGGGCTTATATAGATGCATGAGGGGTTTTAGTTTTTTCTTCATGGAGAATGGAACAATTTTGACTTTTCTTTTCAATGGTAATTATAAATAAAATTTGAATTAATAAATATTTTATGACTAAGAATTAAATGATAAATAATGTGATGGTGATTAAGAGATATTTGTTTGAATTTCAAATAGACTTGGTCATGCATTTTTCTTTCTTATTTAGATTATGTAAAATAAATATCTATTTTTATGTATTTATAAGTAAACTATTTAAAGTAGACATGTCTTTATCATTGTGAACATGATGTAATATTAGCTAGGAGAAACGTGAAAACATGAATTTTAGTGACTATCTCATGATAAGTATGTGGAAAAAATAATATCTTTTGAGTTGTTCATTAAGAAATAATCAAATATATTATTTGTCAAAAGTTTAAATATAATATAGTATCATTTTTGTATTATTTAACTCATATTTATTATTAAAAAAAGAAAAATTTAAACCAATACAATAGCAATAAAGAACCAAGATAGAACCAAACCATTATATCTTTATTAGTTGAAAAAAATTCACTTTCCTCTTTAAGGGAGAAATTCCAATAGAGCAAATCCTCAATTACAAGTAACTTCAGAAGCCTTATTTTACATTTCTTGATCCTCATCTTTAGACAAAGAAATTTCTAATTTAAATTGGTAAGAGTTATTATAAATATTAAATTTAAATTACTTGGAAATCTCATAACTTTAGTAATAAATTAAATTTAATAAAAATAGAAATTTTTAAGTTATATTAAATCTAAATTAATTATAAAAAGAATGACTTAAGCTTTTTAATTTAACAATTGATTGAATTTAATAAATCAATATTGAATTGGTTAAATTGTATTTTTTATTAATTTATTATTATTATCATTTTATATTAAAAATTTAATGAGTTACACATTTTCATCTTATTAAGAACTAACTAAATTATTTTACCTTTAATTATTTTTTTCTTGTGAGTATTGAAATATTTTACCAATTAAGTTAGATTGAATATGAATGAACTATCTAAGAAATAGAAAAATATTGATAATAATTTTACAATCATTGTTTCAACCATACTAAACTTTGTAATTTATAAAAATGTTTTTGCAATTTTTTTAAAGTAAATTGTTTTGCATGAAATTTCATATATAAAAGTTTGATATAAGTTCACAAATACATAATCTATAATAAATATTATTTCATAAAAATAAACATCATGATGATAACCATCTAACATGCATAAACATCATCTAGAATACACATTTGAATTCATCACCCTCATCTAATTATATACACCTCTAGCAGATATGAAACGCCATTAGCTAGCACACAAATTGTAATATCCCAAATGGGAAACATGCAGCAATATTAAACAATACTGCAGAGGAATTATGCAGTTCAGCGAAGTAAGAGTAGGAGGCCAATATGGAGGCTCAATATTTACATTTACATCAGCAAATCAGATTTATATTGTAGCCCATAAGATGTAGAGCAGAAATAGAAGACTTTTACGTGAAGAAATCCTCAAAAATGAGGTGTTGCAACTATATATTATAACTGAATGAGCTTGAAAACGTTATTTTATTGGCTGAAAACAGTTGTAGATTACACTTCAGATCTAGAGCAGATTTGTGTACAAAAATTTAGATCTATATCAAATTTGTACACTAGACAGGCTCCTCTTCAAGTTCCCCTTGGGGTTTTTAGAAAAACATGAAGTACAAGGAGTAGATCTGAGATCTAATGCTGCGAAAATACTGCAAATCTGCAGAAATATTCAGAAATACATGGAAATTCAGATCTAATCTGATATATGCAATAGAATGATCCCCTCCAATTGGATCTCAAATGTGAAGGGAAGATCCCCAACACATGAAATCTCTTCTCCAAAAAATGTGCCAAAAGACCTTGCAAAAGTACCCTTACAAATAATGCAGTTCTGGAAGCAAGACTGCATTGTAGGCTTTAGAACATGTTTGGCCTGATGCCAAGATCTGAAAATACATCTCCAATCATCCAATACTCTCTTTCCAATGGGATAGAAGCCTTCCCCATTGAAAAGAGGCACTAGATTGGCCTAGATCTGAGTAGATATATCCTCCACTTGCTGCAACTTACAAAGACAACCAAACCCTCAACAATATTTGCGTTGTAGTTGGAAGAAGAGCTTGGCCAAATGCCTCATAGTGGACAATAAATGCAAACTCTTCCAAGAGGCCTCTCAATGAAAGAGGTGGGATTCCTGATCAGGAACACCAGGTGCTAAACAACACTATTCTCTGCTAAACAACAAGGAGAATAAGAAATGTATAAACAAACAAAATCTTTAGAAATATGATAATCATCAAAAACATTATCATGATGTCCTCCTCTTCCCTTTATAAGTTTGAGAGCTTGCAAAACCCTAAACCATCTCAATGAAATAGCTCTTTTCACATGAGCCGCCTCCAACTAAAACTGCGTTGTGCCTTAATGAAGATCACTCCTTCTAGACAACGTTGTCGATTTGGTCATGGTTGACCCGGTCTAAAGATTTAGTCCCTTTCACACATAAGGGTGTTTATATAAATAGCCCAGATTTATCTTTGTTCACATGTGGCATTGATTTATTTGTTGTTCTAGGAGTTTTTATTTTCCTCCTTCACACATTTATTCATGCAACAGAGAAATGAAACAAAATTGAATATTCCCATTAGCTTGGGCTAATAGGGGACATTACAGTCCTCCCCTCCAAAATGTTGCTTGTCCCCAAGCAACTGATAAGGTGAGTGTTGCAACACTTCTCCTCCTCCATTGGTGATACCATCATGAATTAAGCTTCCTCCACAAGCTAAGTGTTCACCAATCCAACCCTCCATGAATTTTTCCTCCAAAGTCATTATGAGATGTACATATTCCATCCCACAAGGAGTCAAGAACTCAAATGAAACAAACACGGCTGAACCAATGCTCTCCCTGAAACATGTAGCATAAAGTACATAGAGAGTCTCCATCCCATGTGGTACATACATGCCTCCCATCCTCCCTCCATACATATCCATAAAAAGTACAAGTATATCATCAATGTATGGAAGAAAAACTACATACATACAAATAGAAATTTGAGCATATGGAGGTGGGTCATAGTCCCACATATGGTACCAGCACAATGCATCTCCTACTTGCATAAGATCAAGGTGTGGTAAGTTGTTTCCCCACCACTTACTTGTTGCCCATGTCATCTCACTATGGTTGAAAGTGTGAGATATGTTTGGTGCCTTTGGGAAGCACCCATCATGATGAAAAATCTCCCTCTGTTCATCAAGCGAGTGGCCAAATTCAGAAATTTGTGTGGCCCAAAGTCTTCCATAAGATTTACATGATATATCACTCCTACTTGGAGCCATGGCCTGCATAAACATGGTGAAATAATATGTACAATCAGAAAATAAAATATGCTTACATGATCAAATTCTTCACCAACAATACTCCTCATACAAATGGAGTGGTGCATGGATCTTTCTCCTTTTTCAAAAGAAGGAAGAGATGGCTAAAATAACCCCTTCATGGAGTCATGTTGCTTCCCCAACTCCACATAGTACATGCATTATTTAAAATGCTGATATAGTTCTTCTTTCAAGCCTTCCCAATCAAAGCTCCTCATGATGATGTTGTAGATCCTCATGGAATACATGTGGCTGAAACAGAACTCTTTGTATGTCCTTTGTAGCAAATTCTCGTTAAGCTTAGAAGCTCTAGAGAAGAAAATTATACCATGATGATAGATGACTCCTTCATGGACTAGATAGCCCTCTTCATGTAGCTGGTCATCAAGTATCATACAAGTGTGAAGATCTTTGGAATAATCCACCAACAATTGGGATTTCCAATACAGATCTCAACTGCTCATCAATGACAGCGCTAATGATATATCAATAGAAATGTCTGTCATGTTGCTAATATCCTCCTTGACATCTCCTATGCCAAATATGTGGGTTGGAAGGCCATTCCTTCCATTCTTCTCCTCCCACGGTGAAGATCCAGAAATGAGAGTGGGTGATGATGATAAGGGAAGAAGATCTCCCTCCTTCTTGACCTTACCCAAGTCTCCCAACAATGTAGCTTTGTTTTCAAGTGCTCCAATCCCTCCTGGATCCAAGCTTGGGGAAGTATGTTGTGAGGTCCATCCCACCAAATCTGAATCAGGTGGCCTCCCAGGTGGTTTGCCACTAGATAAGAGTGTCCCATGTAGAAATCTCATGAGCATAATAGATGGGACTATAAGGTCCTCGCTTACACTGCACAAATCCATCTCTATTTTCTGTGTGGAAGTGTTATGTGAGGGGTAAGTATGCATGCCTTTGATCATTTAAGATTCACCATTCTTCTTGTCCACCCATTCCAGTTGCAAAGCCTCCCAATCAGTGGTGAATTTCCCTAATGTAATCAACCATTGAACACCTAAAATCACATTGTTGTTCGGTATGCCAAACACAAAGAAGTGATCAACCAAAGTGTAGGTACCCATGGTGACTGAAAGTGATGGGACATAATGCATGAATTGCATTGTTCTATTTCGTGGGACCAAAACATAGAATCCCTCAAAAGTATCAGTGGGTATTGCCCTCCTTCGCACAATATGGGCATCAATGAAGTTGTGGGTAGCCCCACTGTCAATCAATATAGAAACCCTTTGATTCATGATTGAACCTTGAACTCTTAAGGTCAATTAATTAGGTACTCCTCTCAAATATGTAAGAGTTCCTCTAATAGGATCAAATGCTCCATTCCCATCTCCTAATGGTGTTGGATCTCCTTCAACTGTGTCAGCACTCTGACCTCTTCTTGGTTCATCTTCTTCTTCATCCTCAATATCTGAGAAGACCTCTATGTAATGTGCTTTTCCAGCAACACATCTAGGTTCAGGTGCGCATGATTCTTGGCAAGTGACGCATAGCTTCTTCTTCCTCAGATATCTCCAGACTTCATCATCAAGAGGCTTCTTGTATGATCTCTCCTTTGAAGGAAAAACTTTCTCTTCCCTTCCCTTAGAAGGAAAAGAGGGCTTGTGCTGAAAGTTTTCCTTTGCTTTTGGCAAGGCATCTTGAAGGTCTCTAGCCCTCTCAATGACATCATGCAAGGTAGTGGGCTTGGTAGATTTTACCAACCCATAAAGAGGTTCATCTAGACCATCGATAAACATGCACTACAAGAAAAAATCACATTGGTGAGGGGAAAAAATGGTCACCATAAGCTCATTGGTGACAGTCAAAAGAGCCTTCGTCACCAAAAATTGAATGTCACCAAAGGTGGCATCGCCGAAAGTATAGGTGTTGTGGTGACATTCAAGTTCCGTCACCAATAATGATTTATAGTGATGGATACTGACCGTCACCATTTCATATGAGCAATGGTGATAGACAATAGCCTTCGTCACCAAAAAACTGAACGTCACCAAAGGTGGCATCACCGAAAGTATGTGTTGTGGTGACGTTCAAGATCCATCACGAATATTGATTATAATGATGGATAGTGACCGTCACCATTTCATATGAACAACAACGATTTTTTGTGATGGACCTTTCATGGCTATCACTATTGGTGCATATATATGGAGACGTTCATTGACCGTCACCATAAACTCATTGGTGACATCAAGGTCTGTCATGAATAATGAATATAATGACAAACAGTGACCCTCACCATTTCATATCAACAACAACGATTTATGGTGACAGACCTTTAATGGTCGTCACTATTGATGCGTATATATGGTGGCATTCGTTGACCATCACCATTTAATATTTTGGTGAGTGTCAAAAAATGTCACCATAAGCTCATTGGTGATGGTCAAAAGAGCATCCGTCACCAAAAAATGATCTTTGTCATTCCCTATGAATATCAGGGCACAATGGAATCAAACCACCAACCTCCTACTTGTAAAGCAAGTACTCTTCCATTGAGCTAGCACCCTTTAAAGAATTAGACTTTAAACTAGAAATTTCCCCTAAAGGTGCAAAGATACACCAAAGGAATAAGAACTAGGAAAACTGAAAGAATTCAGTGTCCTTGGTCCTACTTTTATTCTACGACATTCTACAAAGTATGATCTTGATCTATGACATATTTGTGCCAAGTGGGTCTAATTTAATAGTAAATTTTATATTCAGATAAAATAAATGAATAACTAAGAGGCCTTATGGGCTAATTTTTAATCCTTACACCAAAATATCTTAATATTCAAGTCTATGGAACAACTCGTTCAAAGTTCAAACTAAAGTAGATTTTAAAAGGAAAGCCTAAAACCAGCTAAGTAGTTTACAAGTTAACATTTTGGATATAACTTCTGTTCAATTTATATGACAAGTTATGCCATAACCTTGAAACTAGTTTCTTAGCTAAAGACTTTCTTAAGTCAACAATGACAAAGAAAGATAGTCATGGCGAGCAAAATTCTCTTGTTTTTTCTAATGAGGGTGCATGTAACTTGATAAAGGTTGTATGAGAGTATCAAACCATAAACAGTTTCACTGAAACATGGAAATGACAAAGTATTTTTAAGCAACAGAAGTTTAGTTGAATATATGAAAAGCATCGAGCTAAATGATATAATTAAACTAAAAGTAACTGTAAAAAATGAAATTTCCATCATATACCATTTGGTTTG
Organism: Pinus albicaulis; assembly: GCA_034641835.2. NCBI lineage: Eukaryota > Viridiplantae > Streptophyta > Pinopsida > Pinales > Pinaceae > Pinus > Pinus albicaulis. The sequence continues at coordinate 261,927,051 of CM076569.1, forward strand.
GTTAGTTCTTTAGAAAGAGAAAGTGAAATTGCATGATCCAGCTCCTCATCTTGATTCTGTAATGGACCATCCTCAACAAAAATGTCCACATAAAACAATCAATGATATTGTATTGGTAAGACTTTTGATATAATCTATCAAAGCATGTACTATGTAGGAGAATAAATGGAAAGCACAACCAGAAATTTGAATCACAACATAACAATATAAAATAACATGCAACAGGAAAGGAACAACTCCACAGTTTGAGAAATATGAACAATCCATAAACCTGTTCTTATATATTGATATAGTTAACGAAATAGAAATCTCGATTTATGAAATTCAAGTATCACACAACAAATATGTAGAAGTATGAAAAGGAATATGCACAAGTGCATGATCGAATATAATAACAACTCACTCCTTCCTCTATTTATATGAGGGGTAAAGGGGATTTACAATAACAAGTGGACCTAGTCCACTACAAGAAAAATTGAAAGACACATTTAGGTCCACCCATGTGAAGCACTCTACTCTATGTGACGTGTGTCAGCATCAAAGGTGACAATGATTAACAAGCAAGCCCTCCATGGCATGAGCACTACTCCCCAAGGTCCAACAATCCTCCAAAGGTCCTAAGCTCCAATGCATCTCCTAGGTCATGTGTCTCCCTAAGGACAATGCATATCCAAGGTAATGTGTCACTTTAAGGACTCCCACACCTACATATCCACTCCCTCAACCCAAGATTTCACATGTCAAGGGATTTTAGGTGCTCATGTTGATTTTGGGATGTTTTTTTCATGGTGAAATACCCAACTCTCACTAGCACATTTGGCCCGATTTCCAACAGCCAAATTGTCGCTATTCCGACACATAGGCATCCCAAGAGTGACACTTTGAGGCGGGACAAAACGTGGTTAGCCATTACGTCACAATTCCGACACTTCAATAAAGTGTCAAAAGAGCGACACATTTTCCGAAGTTTCCAGACGTCCATCGCTCTTTCGACGTTATCCAAATCATCGCTATTCCGACGCCATCAAAGGCGTCGCTATTTCGACGTTAGCCAAACTGTTGGTCTACCAACATTATCAAAATTGTCTCTATTCCGATGTCAGCCAAACCGTCGGTCTACCGACATTATCAAAATCGTCACTATTCTCCAACCCGAAACTCAAAGAACCTATTCCGATTTGCATAGCTCTTCCGCCTATCCTGTGTTGCTTTCATATTCTTCTTGATTGCCTACATTTCCAGTTCCATTTCTACTAACCTGTCTAGTCCCATCAATACCCTATTCACCAAATCACTCCAACCGATTGGAGTATTAAAAATATGCCCATATGATGTCTCAAATGGACTCATATTCAAATATTCCTGATATCCATTGTTGTAAGCAAACTCTACCTGTGGAATATATTCTTCCCACTTTCATTGTTAATGCATCACATACATCCTCAGCATGCCCTTCAATATCCTATTGACCTTCTCAATATTTCCATCTGTCCATGGATGATAAGCTATATTGAAAGCCAATTTTGTGCTCAAACCTCCAAACAACTCCTTCCAAAACTTGGAAGTGAACTTTGCATCCCTATCTTATGCAATATTATTTGGAACACCATGAAATCTAACCACATATCTGATGAAAAAATATGCCACATCACTAGTTTAATCCATATTATTTACTGGAATTAAGTGCACAACCTTTGTTAACATGTCCAAAATAGCCATGATGGAATCATGCTGTCTATATATCCTGGGAAAACCTGTGATGAAATCCATGGAAATGACCTCCCATTTCCACTTTGGAATCGTAATCAGCTGTAGCAGTCCACCTGTATTTCTACACCGCCTATACCTTCTTACAATAGAAACATATAGCCACAAACTCTTCCACATCCTTCTTCATATTTCACCAATAAAAAAAATTCTTAACTACAGTCAATGTCTTCTAATAGCCTGGGTGACTGGAATATGTTTTTGCATGAAAATCCCTCAAGGTAACCTTCTTGAGATCATTGATGTCTAACACATATATCATGTCTCTAAACCTGACCAATCCATCTACTATAAGACAATATTCCACATCTTGTGCACCTATACCTATACATGTACCTGTACATGTACCACTAAGTATACATGTACTTGTACCTATACTCCGGTGTAACCTATGCATAAGCTATATATACTTTCCATCCTGGTGACATGCCTGCTAGGTCCAATCCCGTAAGTCTATCCCATAGGATCTCATAGATGTTATATGATTCGGCTGTATCCTCCTACTAAGAGCATCTGCAACCTTATTCTCTTTTCCTTTGATGTACCTTTTCTTGAAGTAAAACTCATTAATCATGGCCAACCATGTAGCTTTCTTGGAATTCAGATTTGAATGGTCAAACAAGTATCTCAACCCACTGTGATCACTCATCAAATAAATCCTTTCAAGAATATATTTCCTCCACATATTCAACGCATGGATGATCAATGCTAAATCAAGGTCATGTGTCAGATAGTTATGATTGTGCTGGTTTAGTTTCTGTGACTCATATCACACTACTTGTCCTTCCTACATAAGGACTCCATCGATTCCTCTTTTACAATAATATGTACATACCACAAAATATGTCTGGATCTTTGATCTTTAACACTAGAGAATGTGTCAAAAACTGCTTCAAATTCTAAAAAATTCCCGCATATTCCTCTATCCAATCAAACTTATTACCTTTTCGTTGCAATGATGTAATAGATTAAGAAATATGTGAGAAATTCTTGATGAACCTCCTATGATAACCTGCCAACCCCATGAAGGACCTCACCTCATCCATATTTATAGGAGATTCCCATTCCATGTGTTAGGGTCCTATAATTCATAGGATCAAATGGTGATTGAATATTTTCTTCCAGTCATTTCAAATTGTAAATAATATTTCATTTTGCAAATGATTTCCAAAAAAAAAAATACAAAAACGAAAAGAGGGTATATAAAAGAAAAAAAATAGAATAAAAGAATGAAAAGAAAAATAAAAATGATGAAAAGGACCCCATCAAAAGATAAACAAGTATAAAACTGAGCAAATTCAAATTCCACTAGAAATAAAGTCAGTTTTTACATTGAAAATAAATTGGGGTTTGTGTGCTGCTTTTTTAAAATGCCACAATCATAGATCTTTGTTTGAATCATATAGTGTAATCATGGTCAAACACATTTGAATTTTTGCTTTTAGATTAGAGAATAATTTAACCAAACTATTTAAACTTGGTTAAAATTAGTTAGGTAGGTGAAGAAATAAATCCAATTGTTTAAGCTGGATTGATTAGATAATTTTGTAGGTTAGAATCTATATTAGGACAATCTCTCCTTCAAAGAAAAATAAGAAGGGTCTGCACATTTAAATGCACCCTTAATAGATGAGAATAAGCTTTGGTTTTGCAAAATTAGGATATGAAGGGTGAAAAAGGTAATAATTTCATGTTAGAAAGAAATATAGATTTATCCAAAAAATTCCGCTGCATTATAAAGTCAAGAAACAAAAAAACCCATTTGTCATGTATCGGTTAACCAGCGTGCACGATCCAACCCGTGATCGAATTTCTCACCCATATCGAGTGCTTGGAATCCTTTTCATCTCCCCGTGCCCTTCGTACCTTTATCAGTGGAGGGGGGGTTTGAAAATTTTTTTTTCCCCTACCGGCCCCACACTACATGTCAACTCCACACTTTTGCACACCCCCCTACTCAATACCATATACCACCCACCCACCCGTCCAAAAAATGCACAACTACTTTCCTTTTTGCCCACCATTCACTGCTCCCACACCATCAATCCATCCGTGACACCTATCTGGTTAATATTCCTATTCATTATGCATTTAATTCCATCCTGAATTACCGTTAAACATCCCAACGGTACCACGCCTCCAACGGATTTATCTGTAACCATAAAATATCATCACCCTCACTCGTTACATAGTTTTTCTTTATTTAATCCCACTGAATTTTCTCTATAATTTCTCCATTTTACCTCGCAAAGTAAAATTGTCCTCATGCTAGAAAAAAGTCCAAGGCGCCACTATGTGAGTGTTGCCATCATCACCAACCTTGACAGTCAACAAATTTTCCGGGTAAAATATACCACTGTTCGCCTTTTCCATTGCTTAAATTTCCCGAAAATGGCTCCACATTGTAAGAAAAATGGAAATTCCAAAAATTCCATGATTCCCCCTCCCATTGATCTTGATCAAATCCTATGGCTAATAGATATTACAAAATTTTAGATCCAAAGTGTGAATTCTATTTATTTGAATTACATAATTAGCTCAAAGACAATTTCCATGACCGGAGTGATGATATTGGGCTCTGGGAATCCAATCTACCTCTGTACATGTTTCCCCAAACTCATTATTTCCCTGATTTTTTCCTCAAATGCCAAGCTGGATAATTACCAAGTGAGAGAGTCATTGTAGCCCACAATGGTGAAATTCTGTTTACAATTACCCCTCAAAAAATTGACCAAATGTTGCATATCCCTCAGAATGACTCTACCACTAGTTTCTCAATCAAAGTCTTAAATGAATTATATTAGAAGCTAAAATTTTCCCAAAGATCCAGGATTTTTGAAATCTTCCTACTTGAATATGGCAAACTACCAAAGAATAATCCACCATATCCTTCCTCCATTTTTCTAGACAGAGCTAAGCAATCATTTCTCTACTCTCGTGTTTACTAGGATACTATTCATATGAATGGGTAGATGAACCTATTCTAGGTTTTCTGTCCATTTTCTCCACTGAAGAAAATCCGTTAGTAATTTTCAACTTCAACCAGTTTCTTGCTAAAAACATTCATGAAAAATTACTTAGGTTTCAAACTGAAGGAATGTTCAAATATGCCTCCATTTTATTTTATATGTTTCTATTTTATAAAGCAGATAGGTTTCCATTTTTAGTACAAAAGTTGAATGAATAGGGAAATCCACACTCAATTATTTTTTTAGATTTCCCTAGTGAGAATGAATTTAGAGGAATACAATTTCAAAGATTTTATTGATCAATTTATCCATCCTGCTACATGTTTTTTGAGCAATGATATAAAACCCAGGGCCAGTGTTGAAATTCAGAATATTTTACACCTTAGTAAACAAGTCAAGACAGGGGACTGACACTTGTACCAAAATTATATTGAAATAAGAGTATATCAGTGTGAGATGCCACCCTACAAGCTACCTAGATATGTCCCAATGAGGATTTTCGCATTGGAGTACATTAGGAAAATGATAAACTCAGATTAAGTCCATTTTTTCTTAGCTAAGAAGAAACCACAATGCATAATGAAGATTCAGATAGGACCTTTTATCTGCAAGAATAGGACAAAAAGTTAGGAGGCATATACTCTCCTAAAGCAGATGAAGTTCCCATTCATTTTCACTTTTTCATATGAACCATTTGGTATGATTTCCAAATTAAGAGTGGAACAAAAAACCACTCCATATGTTCACACTCAGAGGCCTTAAGTTGAAAAGTACATGAACCAAGTTGAATGGGAAGAAACTAATTTACAAGAATTAGAGGAGCAACTTCTATCTACAACTACTTCACAGACCCCCACAGCTCAGGAAAAATCTGAGAAAAGGCCAAGGGAAGAAGAGTATCCTTCAGTCATAGAGATTTCAACCAAAGAATTCAAGATTTACAGGAAGAAAGAAAAGACAAATCATAAAATAGACTTTGTAAAAGAGGAGGAAGAGAAAACTACTATAATACTGAAGGGTCCACACTCTTTAGAAAAATCAGGTAACATCTATATGGAATCTCTAACATATTTAATTTCACAAGGTCATCCAGACACAACCCAAACATTGGGATTGATTCAGGGACAAACAAAGACAAGTATCTTTGGCAAATATAGGGAGATAAAGTAGAAAAATGAACTTCTCAAAGTTAACACTTATTCTCAGTTCTGGAAGAAAACTACCACGTCCTAGCATAGGATCTTGTCAGCCTTCGATACTGAGAAAGGATTAATTTAGATGGAATTATTGCAGGCACAGGTCCCCCATCCTAAATCAACAGCTGATTACAAGAAGACTACATTTGAGTTTGATGCAAAATATATCCATCCTATTGATCAGATGGATATGCATAGGCAGATAGGGGAAATGATATGTTCTACATTGACAAACACTGCAATGACTGCTTTCAAATTGCAAGTATCCCTCACCAATATCCATTCCTAGTTGAAGATTGAAAAGATTTATTCTTTATAAAAGGATAATAATATAAAATCCTTTGAAGACTTGGTCATAAAAATTGGATATGACCTAAGTAATGTTAAGGCAACAGAAGAAATAATTAAAATTAATAATGCTAACATAGCAGCACTCAGAAAAAAATTGAAATTGTGAGAAATTGAGGATCCACAAACTAAATAAATGGGGGAGACATAAAGCCAAAAATAATATATGTTTATGTTAATTATGTAAAAAAATATACAGATAAGGGACATGGAAGTAGAGATGGAAAAGCTAGTCAAGGCAAAAGAACAAAATGTAGAGATAGTGGTAGTCCTACTTGATGCAGTACCCCTTACAGTGATAGCACAAACAAGAATGGCTACATCAAAAACAACATGGGTTTCTAAATTAACAACTCCCCCCAAAAAAACTTCAAATGCCTCTGGTAAATTGGTAAAAGCTATGGAAAACATGTCTATACAAGGAGAGGAAATCAACAGGTTACAAGAACAGGTAAAAGCCCTACAAGAATAGAAAGCGAGGATTGAGACCTCTCATCTAGTCAAGGTACATAAATCCCAAAGACTCACTCAAAAGTTACAGCAGTTGGGGAAGGAAACTTCCATGGCTCAAACCTTAGCTTAGGCTAAGGAAAATATATGGATAGATATCAAAAATTCATGACTGAAATCTTGCCATCCATACAAATTATCTTTCAACATAATGAGCTAATTCATAAATCCAAAAAATCCATTGAAAAAATCAGAGAAAATATGGAAGAAAAACCAACTTATGCCACAAATATCATCAAATTTATCAACTCCAAAAATAGGTATGAGTTAAAAGAATTGGGGATTGAAGACATAACTAAGACAATATTGGAAGTTAAGAAAGTACTAACTAAGAGAAATCTCATGTTGCAATTGGAGGAAAAATTTCAAGTCTTGGAGATTGGTGTGCATATATTCTTTAACAAATTTGAGGTGCTCAATAAAAAAAAAAATCCAGGTTTATTAGTGTTGAATGATAAATTGATTACTTTGCCTAATTATAACTAGAAATTAATGACCGTTGACAAAAATATTTCCAAATTTACAGGGATATAGGGAAGTATCATAAGGAAAGCCTTCCTAGAGACACTCGAGTTTGGTTTAAACGTCCAGCATGAGATCAAACACATCTTTATCACTTTTTCCAAATATACCAAAGTATATGAAATTTACAAAAAGTTACTCAAGCTTTCCATCCCAAGTGAAGACAGGTGGGACAAATTGTGTGAGTTACTTGATTGAAATGTGAGTTCCATTTTCAGTAGCAAGACAAACAACGCATCAAAATTCAAGGGGTAGATCAACAAAAATTCCAAAAAATCAGTGCCAGCAATCCAAGCAGTTCAACTTATCATATATTTTGGTAATAAGAGATGTAATTAGTTTTAGATGTTCCTAAATTACATCTTGATTTGTTATATCAGGCTATTTTGTAAACAAACTTATAAATACTTCTCATTCGAAGTATGAAGGGTTGATTTTTGCATCCAAGAAGGCTATTGTACATTTTCAAGTTCCAGTGGACTTATCAGTAATACAGAAAGCTCTTTCACAGGATTATTGTGTCAAACTGTTGGTGAAGTGCATCTATCATTATTTATGCGTTTACTTTCTTTTGTTTACCATGCTTATGTGTTCTCATAATCTGAATTATTCAATAGCAAATTGAAGAACATAATTTGTTTTAATGCACACTCTGATTTTGCCTTTGAATAATTTCAATGTTTTCAACTGAAATTAATTAAATTAATTCTTAATTCCTCTTTACTTAATGGAATTTCTTTCACTTATTCTTATTCAATTCATTTAAATTTATAGAATAAAATTAGCTTGGTTTCCTTGCCCTGTGAAATCTATCTATAAAATATGAAACATATCCATGTTTTAAGTCATAGAATCCATAGCCCAATGGTAATTTAAATATCAATCAACCAAACTATTCAAATAAATCAAATAAGCAATGAAATTTCATAACTAGCCTAATATCTCAATATAAACAATTTTAAATCTGACAGAGAGATCCCTCTCTGAAGTTGGCAGGGCTAGATCCCATCTTCCAAAGTGTTTTCGTGGTTACCTCTATAATTTCTTTTGCAACTTCAAAAATTATAGAGTGATAACACCATGATAGCTCTTATCTTTTCTGGGTCCACTGCTATGCTTTTCTTGGAAACAACATGTCCCAAGTAATGTACCTATGTAAGAAATAATTTCACTTGTTAAGCTAAGCATACAACTAATGATCTCTTGGCAATCTCAACACTACTGCTAAGTGATCAACATTCTCATTAATTTTCAAAATTTACCAATATATCATCAATGAACACAATAAAAAACTTTTCCAGATAAGGACGCAACAAACTATTCATTAAGGACATAAAGGTAGCTGGAGAATTAGTCAAACTGAATGGAAGTAAAACAAACTTATAATGACCATACCTGGTCCAGAAAGTTGTCTTATAAATTTCATCTTCCTTAATGCATACCTGATGATATTTAGATCTCAAATCAATCTTCAAGAACACTACTGCTCCCTTTAGTTGATCAAATAAGTCATCAATCCTCGGAAATGGATACCTATTCTTGATGGTCACTTTGTTAAACTTCTTGTAGTCAATGCACAATCTGAGAGTACCATCCTTCTTCTTCACAAACAATACCGGTGTGCCCCAAGGTGATAAATTTTGTGTAATGTATCCCTTTTCAAGTATTTCCTTTAACTCCAACTTCAAATCTACCAAATATAGAGTGCTCATCCTTTAAGGTGCTTTAGATGTCAGTGCTGCCCCTAGTACCAACTCAATAGAAAATTCTACTTCCCTGTGAGGTGGAAACTCTGAAATGTTTGCGGGAAACACGTCCTAAAACTACTGTAGAACTGGGTACCTTCTCAAAACATCTGCATCCTCAATTTACTTACCTTTTTTGCTATAAATATTCACTGCAAATAAGGCATACCCTTTTCTGTGACTGCACTTTTGCTACATAGTTGTCCGCATCCAACTGATGTTTCTTTCCTCTTACTATGTAAGATTCTCTGCTCGCCTTTGTCATCCAAGCACCCAATGGCCTTGTCATAAAAATCCACCTTGATCATATGAAGATATAACCAATCCATACCCAAGAGCATACTGTATGATACCAACAACAAGACATTCAGATGCATTGATGTAGACATGCCATTCAAATCAAATGCACAATCTCTTAGCCAATGATGAACTCTTTTCTTTGTACCTGTATCCAACTACAATAACCAAGTCCCTGCATCCACTTCTTTATTCAAACCACACTTATCCACCAATTCAGGACTAACATAGCTTTAATTATATCCAAGGTCAACCAAAATAGAAACAACTTGATCACATATCTTACCGTCCATTTCAATGATATATGCTTGATGGTCTTCTTGCCTATTATCTAGTGCTGCATAGATATGAGGAATGATCGGATCAACATCCCCAATAGTATGCATCTCATGTGCACTATATATCTAAGGCATACCACCCGGATTCTATGTACAATCTCTCTTGATATGCTCCTTACCGCATATCCAATACTCCAACCACACAATACCATCACCTCTATGTTGCTACTATGACCGATGTCCCTGTTTAGATGCATTGAACTTCTTATGTGATGCCATATTTTCTTTCTCTTCTGCAATATTCTGAGGCCTTGTTATTTTCAACTGTCATTACCTTTACCTTAATCTTTCCCTTTCCATCCTTATTGAGATTCATTCTTACGCTTCGACTGCTCATGTAAATGCTTCAATTTCCTAATAACTTCCTCAAGTGACTGAGGCTCATTATAATCAATCTGATATCTAAATGCTAATGGAAAACCCCTGGAAATTTTTTGAATTTTAGCCTTCTCATATTTAATATACGATACATACCTTAATAGCTCCAAGAAGTTAGTTGTGTACTCTTCATCCATTATTGATCCCATCTTTAGCTCATAGGATTATTTGGCCTTACCATCGTAGTACCTTTCTGACAAGTAATTCTTCCTGAAAATCCTCTTGAACTCATGCCAACTGAAGTCCTCTATCCTGATGGCTTTGACCCACTTCACATCTTCAAACCAGATATTTGTTTTACCTCTCAGGTTGAAGATAGATACTCTTGCCTTCATATTATCCGTGTAATTATGCAACTCAAAGAACTTCTTTCTCCCAAGTATCCAAGCCTCTACATCTTCTGACTTATTTAAATATCCATCAAAATTAGGTGGTTTTTATTTCTTCAACTCATTTATAAAGTATTCCCTATCACTCCTCCTATAAGGATGATAACGATGACGATCATAATTTATATAAGAACCAAATTTAGAATAGTACTTCTGTTCATCACCTCTCCTATCTGAAGTATCCAACAACCTGCCATCTATCACTATGTCATTTATATCTGACATGTCAACACAATGAGACCTACTTCCATATGTCCCATTGGTTCTTCCCTCCTACCCATGGTTGATCTGAAGTGGCCCTGTTGCTGCAATTCAGAAAAAATCTAAAGGATTACTACATTGAACTCTACTTGTTTATCTTGTGCCTGAGTTTGACATTGCCCGCTTTAAAAATTCTTATTTATTCCTTCAAGATTCTCAATGTGTCTGCTAAATCATAAGGGTTCCCAACACCATGCCTCTCATCTGATTCATACAAATAATATTTCTAGTCTACCATCTTGCTAGTCATCTTTGATTTCTTCCTGCAAAGCATACTATGTCAGCTAAACCAAATCACAATAAACCAACATACCTTAGCATAATTCAGGGAGGATATCTCATCTACAAGATCAACCAAATTAGCGTAATACATATATAAACATAATCATAAAAACATATAGACATATAAAAAATAGGTGTAACAACACATAAACATCATTCTAGCTAGAGTCTAGTCATCAATGCACGACCATATCAACTACACATACCATGACCTCATGCACGACAAAAAAACCCATATCAGTGTATGCTGACAACATGAAAGCATAAACGACATGTAACCAATCATACACTCATCACAACACATTCCACGACAACGCCGCCACTTTCACATGGAAACATCAATGCAACCATGAATAACAACATACATATGAAACAAGCATATAGACCACAAGGATGAGTAACTAATGTGAAACCAACATAAATGCATGACCAAAACACACTTCCCATCTAGTCAGGGGGCGAACCATGGTATGATATCACACAAAGAGACTGGAAACCAGACACTACCCAAAAAGAATGAAACCATGCTCTGATACAACTCTGTAACAACCTCCTCCCTATCTACCCAAGTAACTATCCAACCAGGGTAAAAATGTGACGAGAGGCTGATATGATCTGATTAAACCTCCCATGTCACCTTAAGAAAGTGGAACTGACACCACACAACTAAAAATACCTTCTACACTTGGTATAGGACACCCAAGAGCCATCCCATCCTTCGAGGAGGCTATTCCATGAATCAAATTGACATTTCCATGCATCAATACCCTATTCTCTCCCTTGACATGGACAAGGGTGCATCTAGAAACCTATAGCCACGTGCAAAACATGGGTATGCATGCGATTGGGAACTTTTCCTAGTAGTTCTGAGCCTACGACCCTGATTTCTATGAAACTTTTTCAGGCTCAAAGCTTAGGTCCCTGCCTAGAACTCCATGACACTTATAGAACTAAAATATAACAACAAAATAATGGTAGAAATGAAATTACTTGAACAAGGACTTAATTGGACCTCTCCTAGCCATGACAGACATTTCTTCAAACATGTCACAAATATGTAATCTACAGGTTTAAACAAAAAATATGAGCATAGGGGTCTCATACTTATTTGATAATATCTAAGAAGAATTTATCCCTTATATCATTAGCTGCATTATCATCTATTAGGTCATAGATAAATTGTTCATTCATTTACAAATAAAAACATTATGAGATCCATACATCATCATTGTCATAATACATGCCTATAACCAGCATAATAGCAACATGAATACCAAGGATACATCAATCATATAATCCACATATAAATCAATACATTTACACATAATATATCAAGGAAAGGACATCTTATTAATGAATGAAAAATCCAACTCGTTATGGGACTACTATGTTCCACTCAATCATATATTAGATGACCCAAATCTCTCTTAAGCCAATCACCCCCGTGCCATATTCCAAGCATGAATGTGGGAATCAAACCAAAAGAACCAACCAAGGCTTCTTGAGGCTAAACCAAATCACCCTAAAAAATAGAAACATGATTTACCGCAACCCTCACTGGATCATTAGGACATAAAGAAGCATGGATGCCACCTGATTTCTCCACCCACATCATGAGGAATTTTCCTGTCTCCTAGTCTCTAGGCTTTATCGCAATCCACACCGGATCAATAGGGCCTAATTAAGACTCCACTCTCTAGTATTTAACGTATATCCCATCCCAGGATTCCTAGGTCTAATTGAGAGCACCCACATCTAGGATTTACCATGTATCCTACCATTCACCAGTCGAGGATTCCCAGGCCCATCAAGGCAACACAAAATCTAGCTTTACCAGAACCCACAATCTGGTTCAAGGGTTACTAGGCCATGTTTTCTTCCACCTCACTCAGCTTTGAATCGGTCTTATAGTCCAACTCAACCAAAACATGAGAACCCCATTAGACCATGATTATCCAAATGACAAGGCTAGGCTGAAAAAAAATAGTCACACCTAGAAAACCCCATGCCAATGACATAAATAGAACCAAAAATGCACATGCATAACCATGCATTCCAAATATATCAAGGAAACCACTCATGCAAATTGATACCTCCAAAGAATCCTACTATAGCTGCTTGATCCTACTCTTCCTTGTTTGATCTTTACTTTCCCTTGCCTTCATTTCCTTTCTTGATCCAATTATGAAATGCTCCAAGGAAACTCTAAGCGTCCAAGAGTGAGAGAGAGAGAGCTCCAAAAATGAATTGACAAAAGGTTACACTAAAAAAAGGTACCAACTAATCCTCAGAAGCCTTTTTATCAATTATGACTCTATTTTCTTTATTTTCCATTATTTTCCTTCATTTTCCTCCTTGCATGCAACATGTGACCTTTCACCTTCCTTTTCTCCTAATTTCCATTATTTTCATAAATGAAATTCCAATTAATGCCACTTTTCCTTTCCAAAGCCTTAGCCATTTCCTTTTCCAATTTTCTTAAAACCAAATGGACACCCACACTGGGATTTTTTTCCCAACATTCATCTTGGAATAAGTGTACCATAACCGTGGCTATTATTTTTCCTTTATTAACTTTTATTACATGGAATTTGCACCAGGGTTGTTACAACTTTAATTTGAAGGGAATGGTCCCCTTGTAATTTTCCTAGTTGCACAACCATTAGAAACACCTTCACTATTCATGTTGAACTCGGGCATAAATATGACCATCTTGCTTACCCCGTAAGGCTTTGTAATGAAGGTGAGTAAATATCTTATGCCATAATTCAGATTGAAGAGAAGCATCACAAGTCAGAGCTCCCAAAGGACTACCTCCAACTCTAGATCCAAGTGTAAATTCGTCTTTAGGGTTTCTTTGACAAATATGTACATTTCCATCAATGAATGCTACCTTGAAGCATTTATATTCCATCGCAGAAATAGACACCAGTTTCTTCTTCAAATTAGGTACATACAATACTTCCTATAGATGAATGGTCTAACCTTGATTTAAGTGAAGATTGACAATACATATCCCTTTCATGGGGTATGTGGCATTGTCTCCAAGTATAATATCCAAATTACTTTTCGTTCCATTAAAATTTGAGAGGGCCTCATTGTACCCAGTGAAGTAGATTGAGGCTCCACTATCAATCAACCAATGATCCAAAGTGTCCAAAGGAGAGGAAGTAGATAGAGTGTAAAAAAGATAAAATTCATTTTATTTTTCTACAACATTACTTTCCTCATACTTGGATTTTCTCGTCCTTTTGGGAGATCAACCATTTCCATATTGAGCAGCAAGAGAATTTATCTTCCCTCTATTGTGGAACCAATTGTTCCTTTGATTTCCATTTCCTTTGAAATTTGTGTGGTTTTTTTTGTTGTTTTCATCATCCCGAGGAGTATCCTTATTGTGAGGACATTCTCTATCATAATGGCCAAACATGTTGTAGTTGTAGAACCTTCCTTTTATTCCTTCTTGGTAACCCTCCTTGAACCCTTGAACTTGTATATTTGTAACAACATTGTTCTTCCTCTTTTCATGAGTGAAGGAAGTAATAGGTTCCTTTCCATTTTAAGGCTTGTCTCTCTCCATCATCCTCGTCTCTTCTTGAGTGCATCTAGCCAATAATTCATCGAAACTAGGAATCCTGTCATTGTCGAGAATGGTGGTGTTAAACACATCCCATTATCTTGTAATACCTCCAAGAACGATTAGAGTGAGATCCCTATCAACAAAAAAATCTCCAATCGATAGAAGGTCATTCTTTATTTCTATAATACTCATGAAGTAATATTGGATAAAATCCCCTTTATCCATCTTGATGTCCTTCAACTTGTTCTTGAGAAAGATGATTTGATTTTAATTGTTTACTTTGAAAATCCCAATAAGCTTATCATACATCTCCTTAGGCATTTCAAAATAAAAAATATAAGAAACCAAATGCTTTTGAATGGAGTCGATGATAATTATTTTAGCTTTGAAATCACCTTTCTTATACTTTTTCTTTGTAGCAGTAGGTCCATTTGAAGGAGGCTCTACCACTTTTCCCTGCACACAGTCCATAACAACATGCTCTTCCAAATTCGGGTCCAAATTCATCTTCCATGCATAATAGTTGGATTTTTCTTTGAGCTAATCCTCGGATTTGAAGCAAGATGTAATAGCTATTGAAGCTAGACCAACATTCTTGTCTAACAACACCCTCTTAGTGTTATATTTTCTCTCTCTTTCTTGATATTTGTCTTCACCTGGGCTCTGATACCATCCTAATTTTAGATAAAAATGGTATGTTATATGCTTAGAATAATTACTTCAATTATCCTTTACCTTCCCAATGACAATTTCCAATTTAGATTTCCAATAGAAATCACATTAACCATTAATCAAATTGAAAGTCAAAGTAGTTATAACATGAAGCAAAATGTATAAGTCAAGCTATGACAAGAGGACACTAGATTTGGCGGATGCTAGGGAAAAAACCCAATGCGTGGAAACCCTTTGATCAATTCTTATTATTATTATATCAAAATCTTTAGCACAAAGGGAGAGTACAAAACTCTAGTCAAAACAACCCTGTTAATTTTTGTAGTCAAACTTCAGCCCTAGCCAGAAAGAAAAATATGGTCAATGTAGTAGTGAAACTCCTCCTTTGAACCTCAGTTAGAGTTTGTTAAAATCAACATCTAACAATAATCAAATTCAGCCCAAAACATTCACAAAATCTATGGTCAAACTTGGTCAATCTGAAGTCAACCCTGTGGTCAAATAGGCTTGCAGTCAACGCAGGTCAAACAACCCAAAAAAACTCAATTTTTGTGCTATTCATTGTGGCCTGGTAAAAAAAATATTCCTCCAAAAATAGACCTAAAAAATAGTCAAACAAACCCTGGTCAACACTGGCCAAACTTGGTTAATTTATGAAATTATTGGCCTTGCAGTTATGTCTAGAAATTCATCCTTCTTGTGCCACATTTGTGTGAGAGAGAGAATGGACAATGTTGTACAAACTAATGAGAGAAGGAAGGTGAATAATGTGTCAGTGACGATGATGCCAAATGAGATGAGAAGTCACTTGTATCTATACAAGTCGTTAAGGGTGAATATTCATGTCCATTGGACTTCATGAGACTACATGATGATGTGGCTGAACTGAACAATTTGCACATGTGTGGGCATAAATTAAAAAACACACTTCTTCTTGTCCAAATTGGATGATATTAAATATAAATTTTGGTCCTATCTAAAAGTGTAATTTAGTGCAATCATCATCTCCATCAAATGAATTGCCCCAAGGTGGATTTTGGCCCTAGTTTCAAATTTTAACAAAATCCCTCCTCCTGGGTCAAAAAATGCCTTTGCTGCTATTGCTCTGCTCAATAAATTTTATTATGCTAAGAAAATTATTTAGAGATTCAGTTGGATACTATCAAATTGAGATATATTTATCATGCAAATCAATGGAATACCATTCATTAGAAGCCACCACGACATGTTATCCTCCACATTGTCCCAAGGCTGAGAATGGAAACAGACGGAGGTAACCTCGAACCACTTAGGATTTGGTAGCTAGCCCTACCAAATAAGAGAGGGCTCTCTTTGTGATATTACAACCAAAATATGACTGAAGAGGGTAAAAAGATATTAGGCTAGGTCTGAAACTCAGTGTAACTCAGTGGCTGTGATTCTGGAGTAAAAGAAGCTTCAATATCACAAGTGACATCCTCAACCAATTCATAAGAAGGCTGCCTGTTTATACTGTTGAAAACTCGCTTATCTTCTTTCTTATAGTTTTCTCTTGTTTTCAAAATTAAGGAGAGACAAAAGGGTAATGAGTCCTGATCAAGAAGTTCATTGTCTTCTTCATGCTCCATATCAAAACTGAAAGACTGTCGATTTCTAATCTGAGGAAAGTTTTCTCTCAGTAATTGAAATGAAGCGAAATAGAAAGGCAAAGAACTTTCACTTACTTTGAAATTTTTTGCATTCTCTTCATTTTTGTCATGATTGATATGTATAGGCCGAGTGCTATATTTGAGGTTCTGTAATTTAACTTCCTCCTCCCAAAGACATGCCATTGATTTCCTTGAAAATTCAACCTAGATTTCAACAACATAGTCATCATCATACTGATCATACTTAGGTAAATAATCAATATAAGGAATGTTATCAAGCATACACATTAGATCAAAAAAATGTTTCTCCATAGGTTGGTCTACAAAATGAATACATAAAAAAATCATTTTATGATCTATTGTGACTGGAATCAGTAGGAAAATGGTTAGGGCCAACAACCTCTTCTTCTTCTGTAATAAGTGGAACATGGTGTATAGAAAATTCATCTCTCATGATGATCTTTTGCATCATTTCTTTCATTTTACTTACCAAAATGTTGAGTTTCACTTCTGAAGATTTCAATTTCTCCTTCTCTATGTTCTCTCTTCTACTTCTAAATTTGACCTTTTTACCAACATATTAGCTTCCAAAACTATCACACTATCCTAAATTTATTCGAGTGTTGTAGTATTCATTTCTGTCAATTGAAACACCATTTATCGATAAAAGGCATCCGGTAGTGTAAGAGAGCTGAATCGGGATGTGGTTTTATATCAGCATGCATTGAATGATATACTTGATTGAATATGGCTGAAAATTGTTGCACTGATTCTCCTAACGGTCTTTTCAAATGATTATATTATTCTAAAATCAGAAAAGGATTCCTCTTGATCACCCATTTATCAAGGAAGGCTTTCAAAAACTGATGGAAATAAAAAATTCTTGTCGTTGACGAGTTTTTGAACCATTTCTTAGCTTCACCTTGCAAAGATAGAGAAAACATCCTGATACTGACATCATCTTCTTCAACCTCAAAAAGGTCGAGAAAAAATTCAAAACTCTAAATGTGTTTCTCAGTAGTGATGTTACCATATTCTCCATCAAACCTGGGAAGATATTTGTAATAGTTTTCAGGGAAATCATGGAGTATAGGAGGTAATATGAGTGGCTTGTATCTATCAGGAACTTTGGAAGATATAGGAGTATGTACAGAAGTTGTAAAATTAGTATTGATCTCTTGAGGCTCATCAAGATGAAGATGGTCAACATAAGCTTCAGAAGAAGGATCTTGACCAAGATCAAAAGCGTAAGGAGAATTTGTATTCACAATATTTAAAGGAAAGGAATCAAATGAAAATATGTGATATTTTATCGAATGAAGTATGCACTGGAAAACCTTCTTGACATTCTTAGGTAAAGATAAGAAAAAATTCACGACTAAGAACATGATGTCTTGGATGAAAGTTGAAGTTGAATACCTGATCTTCCCATGTTTTCCTTTCATGTTTCTGATTGTAAGGTTCATCCTCAAGTGGAGTCTTTGGATTTTATTTCAAAATTGATTTGGTGCCATGTAATATTCCAAAATGGAAATTATCGGAACATAGAACATCTATAGCATTCCAAATAAGCAAAACAAGAATATAACACTAAAATCTGAAAAATGCCGGAAATATGCTACAACATCAAGACATTATAACCATGAGCAGAACAACTGAGTCATATCATTATAGACAACAACAAATATAAATTATAGAAGATGCACTCAAGCCAACAAGAAGTGGCTGAAATACACTAATGAAAACTAGCACTGGAAATGTTGTGCTGCTACTACTGATGTTGGAAACCACTACTAGTAGGAAGAATAATCATGTGTGGGAGGCTGCTGGAGTGCTCAGAATGATATGGGATTTTAACCATGGACTCTACTCAACAAACTCAAAAAAACCCAGAAATAGTTTGGCCAGATTTTAACTTTGAATTTTTGACCCTTTTTGGGCGGCACATTACACCCCTGTTGGCTGAGTTGCACACACCCTGAAGAAAACTGCTGATATGGGGCTTAAAGAATGATCTATCAGCTTTAATAGGACCCACTAATCTCACTAACTGAAGGGCTAATCCGTTCATGTGATCTCCAAGCTAGAAGCTTGAGATCTAGCTCCTCCTTTCTCTGCTCAAGCAGTTGCAAACTGCACAACTGCTGAACTATTCTACACTATCAAGGAGTCTGGAGCTATAAAATGATGCTATATGATGAAATAATTCTCACAACTCATGTAAATTATCTCTCCAAAGTTAGGGAAAGACCCCTCATACAATTCCAAGCCGAAATAATTGAAACTTCCTTCCTCCCTTAGATATGCTTGGCTCAAATGCGCAATTCCTGAAGGAACTGCTACTACATGGAGGTGTAATATAATGGATTGATGTCGAATATCAAAATTTTTCTCTTGGAATATTGAAATGGAAGCACAAGATGAAAGTATGAACCCTCCACTGGTTTCTTAGCTAAAATGCTAAGAACTACCTTCCTCCTCTCAAACCCCAAGACATGAATGCATAATTCCTGAAACTGTATATGCATAATAGAGGGGATGAATGTGGCACCAATATTGGATGATGAATAGCTTCTCAAAATAACCTTCCCATAGTAGGCACTTAAAGTCCCCCATGGGTAAGGGTGGGATTCCCACTCGGGAACACCCATGTGCTAAACAACACTGCTGACTTAACTAAATAGTCTAAGCATGCAAAGAATGTCAAGCGACAACACAATATCAAATTCCAGACTGATTTTATTTGCTTCCATCATCTTCCTTATATGGTTGTGAGCCTTCCCTAGCCTTGGCCCACCTCATAACTACGCTGCACATGTGGCCACTAGTCTCCATGAAGACTGCGTTGTCTCTCCATGATCTCCATGATCTCTGCATTTACTTTCCACTCCTCCATCATGTGTGCATTTAATGCACCGCTTCCTCCATCACTGCATCATTAATTCTCTATGATCTTACTTTTATTCCTCCACTATCTCCATCATCTTCCTCATTATTCTCCATAATCTCCATTGTTCCTTCATCAATGAGTTGTTCCACTACTCCATGATGCTGATCTACTATCTACTAACCCACATTCACACAAAAAAAGTGGATTTTATTCATCTATGGGGTTTATGGGTTCCTCCACCCTTTTATTTACTTAATTAATTGAGAAAAATAAGAAATATAATATTCCAATTAACTGATGGAAAATTGGGAATATTACAAGTCACCAGGTGGATGATTTTAGCCTTCTCGTGTTTGATAACTGTCCACCATCACTAATCAGATCTGATCCTTATCATTCACACCCAGGGAAAATGCGATCTTTCCTTCCCCGACAATGACACCAAAAATGTTATCCTCCCTAGTGTCCCAAGGCCGAGAATGGAAACCAAAGGAGGTAACCTCAAACCAGTTAGGATTTGGTAGCTAGCCCTACCAAATCAGAGAAGGCTCGCTATGTGATCTTACAACCCACAAGGTGACTGAAGAGGGTAAGAAGATATTAGGCTATGTATTAGGCTCTAGGGTTTTTAAATTTAGGGTTTTAGCTAGATCAAGAGGAGAGGCCAAGGAAACTAGGTCATATCTAAAAGATTATAGTTGCAGGGATACAAAGGGGCATGGCATGTATGTTCAATGGCACTTTGAGGTTGTCAATTGTAGTGTAGGGTGGAAAAGAGAAGGTTCAAAATGAGCATGAAAAGCACGAGTTCATTTATCATAATATCAATAACAAAAACATGAAATAATCATTCATAAAAGTGAATTTCAAAAGAAAAACATTTTCAGAAAATCATACCACATGAATCCCTATATAATAACTGCAACTAGACTTGTATTTCTGCAAAAATCATCTGTACACAAAGCTCCAGGACTTCTACTCTCTAATCTCCAGCCTTGAATTTGATTGAAAACTAGATATATATATACCAAAACCATCTTCCCCTCTCTCAGGGGTCAAATCCCTCTTGATAGGAACAATTCACACAAATTTCTCTAGCCAAACCTAAGACTAGGGAGGTTAAAACAAACTCTCCTTTTAGCCTTTTACTGACCTATATATCATAAATGACCTTCATAATTACATAAAAATTACATTAAAAATCTCAATTTACATTCATATACATCATATAAACTCAAATCAAGAGAAATTACATCACAAAAAACCAAGTTTGACTGAAAAAAACTTGAAAATTTGACCTCCAGGGAAAAGCACAACGCCATGAGGGAAAAGCACAGTGCTAGCTTGCATGGAAATTTTGAGTGCCTTCTTGTGCTCCAAATGCTAATATGAGGGTACCATTGGAAAAATTAGCATGTATTGTTTTCTGTAGAGTCCTTAAGCAAGAAAAATGGCCTCTCCAAGGTTGATAAAAATGGATTCTTCCAAGGTTACTCCAAAAGCATAGCACTAGGGTGAAAAAGGTGGCATAAACTGGGTTTTTAGCATGTTTTTTTACACTTTTCTCACAACCATAATGCTGACATGGAAAAAAAACCTAATAGATGACATATTTAGGTCATAAGCTATCCATTCATGTAAAATTTTTGTGATTTAGAGCTTTGAGGGAAAAGCGCAGTGCTAAAAAATTGCGCTTTTCGCTGACTGTGTTTTTCAAAAATTTCCAAAATGACCGAAAATTTCCCAAACATAGGGCTCAAAGGTGGAGAAATATCTCTCTAACCATACCGTTTTTTCAAAACTAAGAGAGGTTTTTGTTATTTTGTATGTTATGAAAAACAACCTCTTCCCAGTTTCAAAAATACTTCCCCATTTGTTCAGAATCCAAGTTTGAAATTGGTCACTTAAAATTTCAAAAGCATAACAAGCTCTCATAAAAAACGCAACATGGTATGTGAGAGGGTGTTTGGAGGCCTTCCCGAAATATTTTTGGGATGAAAGTGTTATGGTTGGAAATTTTATGATTTATGCTACAGAATGGAGTCATTAATCACTACAAACACCTTCTCCAAACCCCTGAAAAGCTGACTTGAAGTCACGTTGTCCAAAAGTGCAGAAAAAATTATGTACCAATAGTAATTTAGGAATTTCTCTCAAATCCTAACACCTGTGCATAAAGTGAAGGTGGTTTTTTTTCCTTCATTTATGATGGACAAAAACTGCTTTTCCTTTTGTCAAATTCATCTTCCTTACTTTAGAAACTAATTTTGAAGTAGAACTATCCCTGTGTGCAATGTAAACCCTAGACAACCCATATCTTGGAAAGGTGAAGCTATAATTTCTTGGAATTTGGTGGGTTCATATATGATAATATGACCTCCTTTATAATTCCTCTAATTAGTGCTTTTGGTCTCTGGATCCATGTCAAAACCTAGCTCACTAGGAAGGGGAATTAGGGTTTAGTTTGGGAAAACAGGGGATTTGGGGCAATTTTATGAATGGAGGGAGATGAAGGGGTTTGAGAGTGTCTAAATTCTTGCGAATTTTTTTTGGGGTAGGGATATATGTTAGTGAGTGTATGGAGGTGAAAATTTTGGAAATGAGTGAGGGGAAAGGGCATAAAAATGAAAAACACAGTCCTAGCCTAGGAAAATGTAGTGTAGGCTAGGGTTTGAAGGGAAATAAAGGAAATGAAGGAAAGGGATGATGGGAAGTATCAAGTAAGGTGTATGGAAGGTGAGGGAGGGTGTTTGAGCATGAATTTGGGGGTTTTCATAGCAAATGACCCAAAAATAGTATGAGACCAAAAGCACAACAAACCCTAGGAGAGGGTGATTTTCTGAGCTTTCAAGCATGAAATAAAGCTAAAGAGAGGTAGATAAGGAACAAATATAACCCACTTACTTGTTTTTGATGAGTTGGAACCTGTAGTTGATGAAGAAACCCCTAGATAAGGAAGATTGTGATCCCTTGAGAAAAACGAAACACCTTGGAGAAAAGCACAACACAGCTGAGAAATTTAGCACTTTCTGGCAAGAAATTATTTTTCAGAGGATGGAAATGATTCTTACTAATGGAGTGAGGTCTCATGAGGGTGGAATGAGTAAATTATTTGCTCCTTTGGTCTTATTATAGGCTGGAGGTCAATTTTCCCTTGGGTGGTGATGTGACACCACTTTGTCCTTTTGCATAATGACTTGATAAACTAGTGCATTTCAGCTTTGAACTTTATTATGCATAGTTACATATTTCTAGAGAATGAAATGTACTTTAGAAATAATTTTTGAACACTTTCCATAATCACTACTCTCATAATGATGACCTATGTGATGTCATGACTCTTTTTATGACCTTTTTAATGATTTGACCTAATAATGACACATAATGGACTATAAAATGATGATTTGGACCTTTAAACATTGCAGTATGAATGACCATGAGATGATGACTAAAACAGTGATCAAGACAAATTATTGATGACTCATCAAAATGAGTGATGGAATGACCAATATGACAATTTTGACCATGGGATGATGGGAGAAGTAACATACCTAGACATACTAACCAATGATAAAATTTTTATTTGAAATCCTATTTGAAACTATCAAAATTAGATCTAGGACCCTATCAACCACTTGAAAGAGTATAATTTGATCACTGGTGACTGACAGGATTGGTAGACACTAACATGACCAACGATCCTCACCTAGTTACTCCTGAACTATCAAACGACTCTATAGACTCCTATTTGCTATCCACCATGACCAATAATCATTTCTCACTTTATTTAAAACTATCGAACAACCATTGGATTAAGAAAAATACTCACTTATATCGATTTCACCTGAGTCCTCCAACTGCACTCTATGTGGTTCTCGTTTCATACATTTTCAGACTTGAACCAGAAACTTCTCAACATGAATACCAAAACAAAAATCTCTTCGGGGAACAAATTCAAAACCAAAAAATACACCACAAAATTAATCATAATCTCACCAAACAATACATAAAATAATCTGACCAACACATCAACTAAAACCCTCTTTGCAACAAGTAAATTTTCTCACAACTAAATGTTGCACTCAAAAAATGAAATGGAGAATATACTAGGAGAAATATTAGGATAAAAAATCTACAAATACACCTACAATTAAAGCTATATTTCATCTCCTTGCACACAACAAAAAATGTTGGCTGAAACAAACTCTTGATATCTTCTACAACAACTGCAAACTGCTTCAAAAAATATGCATCATACAACTCTCACATCTTGCACACAATCCGCGAAACTCACACTCACTCAACACAAAAATCATCCAACCAAACTATCAATGAGCTCTATCCAATATATGTGTGAAATAAGGTGCTCAACTCAATAATTACCAAGAACTACTGGGCTACACAAATCTTTGTTCATACACTTGATTTGATCTGGATTTAGCTCCTTGACTGGATTAAACCACTAATTCCACTTCATGAAGGATATTTTCAATGTTAATTACATTTTATAAGCTCATTAACCTTTTTTCCAACATTTACATGATGAGTCTCGAACAAGACAATCCAAAAAAACAAATAAAAACTCAATTTGTGAGAGGAATACAAAGAAACACTTGCTTTAGGCCTCAACTGCAGCCACATAACTACTGAATTTATTTTGTAACCACACTCACAACATTGTATACTAACTGTTAGATCCTTCCAACTGCATGTATGAGCCTGTCTCCATGCGGTTGGGGGAGGGAATGGAGAAAACTCAATAAAATCATCTCAAAGATCTATCAAACTTTACAGACACCTTCATCAACTCCAAAACACACCTCCAAAGCTCTGTGACAAGTTCACAAATTTTGACATAGGGAATCAACCTCTGAAACAAGTCAGTGACATGAAGACCCTAGTCTTCCAAACTCCTGATCAAGACCAACAACTCCATATCCTCAAGCAGTAATAAAAACATGTCCAAACACCTCTAGCACCTGTAGCAACATCTCTAGCACCTGTAGCAACATCTCCAATAGTTGCAGCAACAGTAGCATAAAGTAATCCAAATGGATCCAAAACCCGCAGAGGAACCAAAATTACAAGTAGAAACAACTCCATGCTTCCAACACCTGTAGAAGCATCATAAATATTTAAAAAACATCATAACATACCTTAGATCCATCTCTAATAAACATCCAAACCCTACACTAAATAATTCACTACATCATGTCATAGCCATGTTGACATCAATGCCAACCAACAAGACCAACAGGCCAAACACTCATCACACATTGATAGGAATAATGCATCATCAAGTTGACAAAAGGAATATGATGAAAAATACCAATACCCTATTGACATAAATGCAAACACTACAATGCCAACGAGATCCCCCTTTGGCATTGATGTCAGCCTCGACCTTATCACCAACATCTGAGGTTGATATCCATTCACTCTTCAACTCTGAAGCTGATCTCTACCAATCCAAATTCTCTCCCCCATTTGAAATCAATGGAAAAGGGGCATACCAACAAAAAATAATAATGTCAATAATGTGTTAGATGAGAGGAATACTCCCTCTGTCATATTCAACACCATGCCAATGCAAACCAAAGAAGTGTCTCCGGTAAAAGAAGCATGTAAAAACAAGGAAACAAGCAACTAAAAAGTCTCTAACCAATGCCATGCAATGTCTAAAAACTTAACATGCTCCTCCTAAGCATGTAATGAAGCTACAATCACACTCTCTCTGTTGTTGTAGCTACACATCCATATCTTTGCAATAAGCCTCCTTTCCAAGTGCAAGAGACCATGAACTATTCACTAACTCTATGCATCCAAGACCAATGAAACCACATGCAAGTACATGGTTTCCTCATGATAATAAATGCCTCTAACATCAAATTTTTTGTAGCATATATGACTCTAATATCACTTCACCCAACAGCCAACATTATGCCATCTATGACCCAAAATATTTGACAAGAGTTATAGGGCTTCATAAGCCTATTATATAGAAAATGGAATAATATATTATGATTGTACAATGCCTCTAATTGACCTACATATGATTGGAGCATGAATCAATGATCCAGGAGGATACTAAAAGGCCAATTTTTCAAAGTCCTCAAAATGCAACAAAACTAGTCTCAAATCAAAGAGCTAATTGTTCTGAATCCAATGACGTAAATAACACAAACCAACATCGTATGAAGAAGTGTTGGTCCACTGAATTTTTTCCATAACAACTAAAATTTTTACAAGCAGTGACACTTGGCATGTTGACTTAGTAGTACGAAAATTAATGTCATCTGTACAAATTCTAATGTCAGTCATACAGATGTTGACGTGAGCAAGGATACATGGTAGTATGGATGAGGGGATCCAACCACATAGCAACATGTGTCAGTTGATGTCAGTAACCTATACAGTTTCCCAGTCAACCGTACTGGCAAATATGGATATGCCACGTGTCAGTTGAGTTAGCATACCAAGTTTATGCTAAGGAAGAGACAAATTGGACCAATCTAGTGGCTAACAATAGTGAAATTGTTGCTTGATTAAAATGCCCAGTGACCCCCAAAATCTGGGTGGGAAAATCAGGTCGTTAGAAACTAATATTATATTATAAAAAAATATAGTTGGCAGTCGGCCGATAGGCGGTCAAACCCGCTGACCAGCTGGTCAGCTAGCCAAAAATCATCGACATGGTGGTCGTATTACAGTATATTTGAAATGGTCATATTAAAATATGTTTTAAATGGTCGACGATGGGAGTGAAACCCGCCTAACGCATCCTTCGATGCCAAAAACATAATCAACCCACGATAAAAAAATATAACCATTCAATGAAATATGTGACGATGTTTGTATTATATGTAAAATGAGCATGGGCCATTATGATGCGGGTTTGAACCCATGGCCTCTGGCCCCCAAACTTGGGCATGCCACAAATAGACTGCAATTAGTCTATACAACTAATGCCCACCAAAATATTATATAAACCCTAGTTTCACCGTCGAGTTGGGAGATTAAGGACACCGAGTGTAGAGAGGAGTGGAATATTTCCATCCACATTAATCATGTGCCCTTGGGCATGATTTTCGAGAGCCGTATGGAGGGAATATTTTCAGGGAATCTTTAGATTCCTTAGAGCCTAAGAATACACCAGAGCAGAAATAGGCCGCTTTTATAGTCATTTTACTCTGTTTTATGCAAGGAACACAGTGGTATGGTTAGTTTTGTCATCCAGGCAGCCAAATTCCAGTCAACCCTCAGGAAGGAAACTTTGGGGAATCTTTGAGATTCCCAAGGGCCAGATTTTGACCAAACTATAATAGGGTCAACTTTATAGTAATTTTTCACAATTTTTCACCAGGAATCCAACCATGTAGCTGGTTTCTTCAAAAAAGATCTACATTTTTATGCCATCCCTATAAGTGGAGGTATAATATGTCATTTTGTAATTTCATGTAATTTTTTTTTTCCGCCAATTATTGAAAGAAGCCTCCCCACATTGAGCATGGCCCGAAGACGTAGTTCACATTGGGTGAACTCCGTTATAAATTTGTCTTGTGCATTTGATCTCATGGTTGCATTTTATTTACTCTTATTTTATGTGTTTATGTTACTTGGTTACATGCTCTTTGAAATGCAATTCTGTATACATCCTTGAAATAAAAATATCTGGATCAAGTTTGGTATCAGAGCAGGTCTTCTTGATACGAGTTGCATGAGTGAACGTTAACCAAGAAAAAACTCCAAAAAGGTGAAGGAAAAATCAAATACTTTGATCTCGAAGTGGGGCATGTAGCATGAAGACAGAACATGGTAGTTGATAGGTTAAGAAAAATGTTTGTTCTAATTCCCTATAAAAATACCATCAATGAGAAAGAAGCAGTGAACTTGTTCTTTGGACGGGTCTAGATGCACTTTGGGAAACCAAAGAGCATTATTTTAGATAGGTACACAATTTTTCTTAGTGAATTTTGGACTATATTGTGGGATAATATGGACACCAAGTAAAGAAGACTACAACATTCCATCCATAGATAGATGGGTAGAGATAATTAGTCAAGAGGAATTTGGTGCAACTTTTGAGGGGAAATAATCAGAAGCATATGAAAACCTAGGATGAGAATCTTATATATATATATATATATACAATACTCTTATAACAGGGCAGTCCACACTTCTGCTAGTAAGTCTACATTGGAAAATTATTTTGGATATTTTCCACCTTCACCTTTGAATATTGCATATGGGAAATAAGGAGGAGTGAGGATCTTACAGGGGATGACTTAGGGGTATAAAAAAATGTTAAGAAGATTAGGCAAATCCATCTATAGGAATAGGAGACATTACATAAGTCATAATAAAAATACAAGTCCAAGCATGATGAACACATGATAGAGAAGTCATTTGAGGTGGGAGATAGAGTATGGTTATAGTTGAATAAGGAGACGCTATAAGGTCATGGTAAGAAAATCAGGCTTTGTATTATGGTCCATTTGACATGCTAGGAGAATGCTTATACAATTATTATACTCCCATACATGTCCATTTACTCCACAATGAATGTAGATAATCTAAATATCTACAAGCCTTCCATGCTAGATCAGGAACTGAAACAAGTCCTTCCTTTCGTAGAGGATTTGGAACCAAATGCTCAGGCAGATTTAATAGTGGATATATTTTTAAAAATTAGATCTAGGACTACAAGATAGGGTAAACATGGAATTTGGCATATTGGGTTGAAACGATAACTTCCAAGCAAGGATAAATGGTACACTAGAGAGAAGGTGGAGGAAAAACCCCTCACCTAATTTAGTACACGATTTTATAGATCCAAATCCTCCCAAAATGGGGAGGTATGCTCTGAATTGGATCAATATATTATTTTTATCCATCTATATGCTTTAAGAGTGAAAAGGTTGTAGGAATAAACTCATAAGACCATTTTTTTATCAATAAGTCCCAATATGATGAATTGGGGTCTAAAACCTTTCAAAAGGAGTTTGAGGCATCAAATGAAATTTGGGGGGGTGGGGTAAAAATTTGTCACTTAAGTGTGACACCCCATAGTGTTATTATACACACATATACCTTTCCAGCGACATAAGAATCGCATCAATAAGAGTGTATATGCAAAATTTATGCCACCCGGGATATTGATTTTCTTGTTTTGACCACCATAATTCAAGAGAATGTAACATTGACACCCTTTTTTTATGGAAAAGGGGTTAGCCATGTGATAATGATAAAGAAGACTCTAGAAGAGTCCATGTTATAATTCTATGTAAGAGTTGAAGGATTCAAACTTACCCACCAATAGGCTATCAAGCTATGTTATAAACTGAGCCATTAGGAGAAAACAAGGTTCCATTGTATTCGAGTGCATTTTGTTCCATAGATGAATAGAGTTTTCGAGAGTGGATAAGGAGAAAGAAAAAAAGAGAGGCTTTGTTTACTATAGTATCCCATGGGCCACAATTTTCACTTCTTTGTACTTGAATCCATTTTTATTGAGAGAAGGAGAGAGAAAAACAACCTCACCTTCCAATTGGATTTTCTCCCAAAAAGGTTTTCTAGGTCATATCTCATGTTATATGGGTGAGTGATTGTATTTTTTTGTTCTTTATTTTTTGCATTTTCTATATTACACACATAGAAACAATCAATTAATAAATCGAGAAGTCTAAGGAAAATAACCCTCATAGTCTAGATTTTATATTTTAAATATAAATTAATTAAATTTACTTTAACAAACTATCTAGTGAAATATCCACAAAAATTTATGAGTCAATGTATAAACATAAAAATACACTCATAAAGAACATTTCGGTATCACTCAATCTTACATATATATTAATTCATGTACCTTATTATTTCAAAATATTCTCACTAACCCAACCAAGATTTAAGAACATCGAATAGAGACATACTTCTTGATTAGATTTAGGAACATCCAATAGAAACATACTTCTTAGTTTTAAATAAAAACATACTCCTTGATTTTAAATGTTAAAATGAATCTAAAGTAAAAAAAAGTTCATCCCCTAATTTAATTTTCTCTAGATTCTTCACTAAACATATTTTCATATAGTTTTCATAAAAATTATATTAGAGAATAAATTAACAAATTCGATGAAACATTGATGATGTATCACACATAATCCTTTTTTTTATTGAACACCTTATCTAGTATTACACTATATAAAATATAAAATATGTAAATAGAAAAGAACTAGGAAAAAAAACACAAATGACAATAAATAAAAAGAGAGTAAAATAATAATTATCATGTAGTTCCATTCCCAACAATTAAACCAATAACCACAACACACCGACAATTAAACCAATAACCATAACACACCGACAATTTCCATGTGTTGTATGGTATAGGGAAACCAATAGACTCTAGGTGGCTACAATGGTGATGCTATGGACAAAACCTTCAAATATACATAGCATACATAAGAGGGGCTACAAAACAAAATAAAGCATAAACATGTAGCGGGGTGCCTAATCATTTATTTTGGAGTTTAGCTAACAAATGCCCTTTTCTTACTTTTTATGCTAATGATCCATTCTAACTTTTTATGCTAATGCCCAAAATATGAATATGATATTTAAACATTCCATTCTAACTTATGCTTGTGTGATTGTGATTCACACAATTTTATATTGCTTACCTAACCACTTTTGGTTCTATTTAGCTACCTACTACTATCTCGTTATATGACTAGCCTTGGGATTGGTTTAGATAGAGTTTTAACAATTGATTCCAATTTTCACACGTGTATAGCCTAGAATTCATCTTTCATTATTGCATTTATATGACACTGGTCCCTTGTTTATTGTTTTATTGATTTCATTGTCTCAATCATATCCATGGTTTTATTGGGATAGGATCCCACTAGCAGCAACATCAACCTATATTTTTCTTGACTTATTAGTCTATGCTTTCATAAAATATTTATAGGTTTTTCCTGGATTATAGTTTTTATTTTATAAGTAAACTTCTTCGACTTCATATTAATTCACAATTATGTTAGTTGTTGGAAAAGTTCAGATTAAACTAATTTTATTTTCAAAGAAGTTTATTTTTTTATTTCAAAAATTTTATGAATATAATTTTTGATTGATTCAACCGATATAACTTGATCTTATTCCATTGATTTATGTTGTTATTTTTCGTCCATGGTTAAAATAAATAAATGAATTAAAATAAACAAATTTATAAGTAGACATTTTGATCAAATTTAATACTGGACTCAATCACTTTGAGGCTATATTTAATTAGCTCGAACAATGTTTAATCTATCATAATGGTTTTCAAAATGCTTGCATGAGTCATAATGCAAGCATATCATATCCCACCATGCTTCACCAACACATCAATCTCAAACACCACGCTCCATGCCACTTCTTATGTATTACCTCGCCTCTTCTTCACCACCTCACCTGACCACTAACTCTACACATATAGATTTAAACCTATAAAAGTGCGTAGTAAATTCACATATAGTAAAAGATTTAATTATTGAAGCTACTTCAATAAAATAAATTGTAGGTGCTACTAGAATTTACGTAGTTCTTACCTAAAGGCTAATATGCTACTAGTATGTCTCCTCCCTTTTCTCTCTCACCAATATTTACTCTACTCGTCCTTAGACCTTTGCATATGTCTCTACAACAATCTATGTGCATAAAGTTAGAACACCATCTATATATAGAAACACTCCATAGTCTGTGTGTACTTAAAAGCCACTATTGCATGTTTCCTGCTTTGGGAGAAAGTTCTTACCTGGAGCCCCTTTATTTCAATTAATCACTCGATCCTTTTACTCACTTATAATTGGTTCTAGACTCTTTAGCGTGGAAGTGGTAGACTCGATTGATATGCCACACATCTTATCAACTTTTTTCTTGGTTTCAACTCAATCATGTTTGGATAGGTTTGTTTATACAAATGATGAAGTTTGGAACACAAGTCCATCATGAAGAATGATGCGTGGGATATTGTGTCAAGACTTAAGGGGGAGTCAATGGTGACTTCCAAGTGGATCTACAATATCAAGCATACGGTAGATAGTAGCATAGAGAAGTACAAAGTGAGATTCGTGGCAATAGGGTTCTCCCATAAAGAGGGAGAGGATTGTGAATAGACATTTTCTCTAGCAGTTAGATACACTTCTATTAGAACTATTATTTCTATTGCTTCTATTAGGAATTGGAAATTTCATCAGAAGGATGTGAAAATTGCTTTCCTCAATGGAGTGGTTGAGGAAGAAGTGTACATAGAGAAACCTCAGGGTTTTGAGGTACATGAGAAGGAGTCTCATGTCTTCAGAATGAAGAAATCATTGTATCGACTCAGCAAGGGACCTTGGGCTTGGTATTCTAAGATTAATGGATATCTTATGAGTCATAGTTTCACCAAGAGTGATGATGATCCCAATATTTTATACAAGGTTGTTAATGTGAAGACTCTGAGCTAGTTCATGGTGGAACCTAGGTACATACATTGGATTGCAGAAAAGAATGTGTTGCAATATCTACGTGGTACATATAGTTATGGATTGAGATATATCTCAAAGAGTGAATTACAATTGTAGGGATACATAGATTTCAATAGGGTAGGAAATGTCAAAGACAAGAAGATCACATCAAGATGTTGCTTCATTTTGGGGTCTACTGTGATATCCTAGATGAGAAAAACATAGACATTTGTCACACTCAAAACTACAGAGGTTCAGTGTATTACAACTAGTTTGGAAAGTTGTGAAGTAGTTTGGCTTCAGAAGTTGCTCGCAAGATTGTTTGATCAGGCGTTAGAGACGATCATGATGATAGGACGAAGAAAATTAAGATCAAGTACCACTACATCTAAGACATCGTATTGAAGGAGAACTGAGGCTCCAATACATTTTTCAAATGAGAAAGTTGCTGAGATGCTCACAAAGCCTCTATTGTGGATGAAGTTTATATACTCCAGGGAAAAGCTTGGAGTGGTTGAGAATGCCTCCCTCGTTAAGAGGGAACGTTGATGTTGTAACATCAAGGAATTCATTCTCCCTAGGTCAAGGGTATTGATCAAGTGCCATGTAATGTGGCTAGGGAGAATGGCCTAGATAGCATCAAGGCCTAGAGTGCTCCCTTTGTCAAAATGTTTTAACCATATTTCTAAGGGTTACTTGTCTAATGGATAGAGTGAGTACCTCAAAGCATCGGGAAAGTGTTTTTACCATTCAAGTGTTATGTGATGACATGTAGGAATGGTAAATGAGCCCATGGTTTCACCATCGGTTAAGGAAAATTGATGCGGTTCCAAGTGACGACTTGGTCAGTTGGTGACTCATGACTAGTTTTGTTTTTTATCCCAGTCAGAGGGTACC
Source organism: Pinus albicaulis (assembly GCA_034641835.2). Taxonomy (NCBI): domain Eukaryota; kingdom Viridiplantae; phylum Streptophyta; class Pinopsida; order Pinales; family Pinaceae; genus Pinus; species Pinus albicaulis. The sequence continues at coordinate 261,960,208 of CM076569.1, forward strand.
TGACCATATAGCTAAAGGGTATTTGGCTAGTGGCTGACTAGATCCTTTGCATGATGTTGATGTAAGATGCTTTCCACATGGTTCTAGAATGGAACATGAAGTGGGTGGATACATTAACACAATGGTCTCATTCAATATTTTATTGAGATGGAGAAATATTCTATATAAGTGGACATATTGAGGAATTCAAGGTGAATAACTACCTTGATAAGAGGGAGTGTTTATTTTTGGGTAGCTACGGGAGGTACTCCCAAGCTACACAAGTTAAAATAAAGAAAAATTAAATTTTAAATTAGAAGAAATAAAATTTAATTTAATTTTCAAAGAGACGTGCTTCTTGGGAACCTAAAATAACTATAAAAAGACACTTTAAATTCTAATTTTCACACTCACTCATCACTAGCATTTCTCTCTCTCTCTCTCTCTCTCTCTCTCTCACGTGGTAAGTAATATAAGGAAGAGGCTAAAGTTTCTAAGGAGTAAAATTTTTAAGACATCCAATGTTTTCGCGAGTTGAATTTTTTAAGTGATTACTTAATGATGTTCAGGAGTGTGTTAAAGTAATAGAATATATCATTAGAAGTAATTATCAGTTGCAGAAATTTGCGTTTGTCTAATTAGCACTTGAAAATCAAATGAGAATCTAAAAATCTACAATCCTCCCAAGCTATATTAGGAAGAGGAATAGGTCCTACCTTCTACATAGGATTTGGCACCAAATGCTAGGCAGTGTTAATAGTGGATATAGTTTTTCAAAAGAATTCTATAACTATAAGACATGGATAGCATGGCCTTTGGTATATTGGGTTGAAAGGATAACTTCTAGGCAAGGCTAAATGGTACACTAGAGGAAAGGTGGAGGAAAAATGTTCTCACCTCATTTAGTACAAGAATTTGGGGACAAAAATCCTCCCAAAATGGGTATGTATGGTATGAATTAGATTGTTGTATTTTTTTTCATCCATCTCTATTATTTAAGAGTGAAAAATTTGGAGGAATCAACTCAAAAGACCATTTTGATCAATATGTCCAAATTTAGTGAATTGGGGTCTGAAATCCTTTGGAAGGAGTTTAAGGCATCAAATGGATTTTTTTTTTGGCAGGGTGGGGGGGTGGGTGAGGAGAGGAATTTTTCACATAGATGCATCACCCCATAGCGTTATTATACACAAAACACCTTTCCAACAATACAAGAAGCGCATCAATTAGAATTTGTATGAAAAAGTTATGCCACCTAGATGTTTACCTTCTTATTTTGACAACCATGATTCAGGAGGATGTCACACCAATACCTATTATTTATGGAAAAATGGGCTAGCAATGTGATCATGATAAATAATAATCTAGAATATTCCATTTTGTAACTTTATTTAATAGTTGAAGGAGTCAAACTTACCCAGCAATAGGTTGCCAAGTTTTGTTATAACTGAACATGTAGTAGCTTCTACAACCCTCCCTCCAAAATTTTGCACATGATTTGATTTTTGAGCCTTATTTTGACCATAAGAATTGTTTTTTTAACTTGCGTAAAGTTTTTCTTGTTCTACCAAGTGTCACAACTACTAATTCTCCCATGTTAGGCTTGTTTTGTCTTAAATGTGATTTCTTTCTAACAACTACTAGACACTCCTCGATGAGAGTCAATATGTGTGGATAGTAGCTGCATAACTCATAAAGATAGTCAAAGAACCTTTTATTAAACGAGAAAAGTATGTCCTTGATGACACTAATTTCATGCCTTTCTTTAAGGGATTGCACAATCCTCTATCAAAGTGAACTATGAATTCCCTTGTTGGAGTGAATTGCGCAATCCACTGAGACAAGAAATTGTGTAATCAACTATGAGAGAAAATTGTGCAAACCCTAGTGATAGTGAACTATGAAATCCACTCTAAGAGAAAATTGTGAAATCCAATGAGTCAGTTAACTGTGTAGTTCCCAAATAAATCCCACTATCAACTCCTATAAAATATGAAGTGCACTCTTCCCGAGGAAAATTATGCACACTTCTAATTAACAATGTGGCATGTGTTTCTAGTTTGATCATCTGACATGTGTCAGTCATTTAGGAGTGGCTCCTTGATTTTAGGCATGTGAAATTGAAACTCTAACCCTAATATTGTGGGTGCTCATCTATATAAGAAACCAATCCTAGATCTAATTCTCACATTTATATTTGGAGATCTACTCATTCTTATGAGCACAAGCAGCTTTGGATTCCATTTGCACTGCTTTTCCGAGTAAGTTTCTCAACTATCACTTTTTCCCTCTTTTGTCGCTTTTTCTTTAAATTTTTTTGTTTTCTCTTGATTTTCTTATAACAAGTTTCATTTATGTTATTATTAGCTTCTACAAGTGTCGTTTCAGTCTTTTGAACTTGTTTTAAAGTGTTGTATCGCATTCCTTGTTTTTTTCCTTAACAGTAATTATTGTTGATGGGTGTATTTATGATGCATGTAATTTTCCTTTCATTATCTAGCTTGATTGATGTGAGAAAATTTTTTGTATGAATATTAGGCTGATACACATCCTTCCTCTTTTTAGCCATTAGATCTAGATCCTACCCTTTTTCCAAGAAAATTGCGCAACTTTCAGAATCTTCTTCCCTCTAGAACTGCACATTGCACAATTTCTTACAGTAGTGAATCCCTCTTGCCATCTAAAACTATGCACTACACAATCACTGGGTCCCCCAAATGTGCATTGAATAATTATAGTTAGCATGGAGGCCTTCCTTCCCTTGCAACTACACATTGTGAAACCCAATCCCCTCTCTCTAGTAGTATCTGCACTTTGTGCAGATCCAGTCCTCAGTCATGCTCCCTTGTAATCAAGAACTGCGCAATCATTCCTCTGATATTACGCAGTGTGAATTTCTAGTGACCAATGAGGTCACCATACCTCACTTATGCTCCAACACTGCACAATCCCTCTTCTCAGTGACTATATTCTGCTTGTGAATTTATAGATTAGTTGATCTCTTTCGAAACTAACTTGTAGTTTCTATGAGTGCATCTTGTTCACCAAGTAATGCAGATCCAAGACACATCAATCTTTTATATTCCAATAGCACCATGAGTCCAAATAAGGGATCATCTAAAGAGGTAACAAAAATCAGTACTAAATATGCCATTAACAATACCTTGGCATGAATTCCTATCTTGGCATACACTCAATGCTTTATCAACAAAGACTCTACTGTCAGATGTCTCACTATCAAAGATGTATTCAATTCAAATTAGTTTTCAAAAGATCTAGAAGATAGGGGATGATATGAGAATATTCAAAATTAAGGGCTCCATATAGTTTCCTGTAGGTATCCATTTCTTCCTTGTGTCAATGTCATTTAATTGATATTGCATGGTCTAGACACTAAGAAAATGGTGGTCAACAATGTTAGTGGGAAACAAGTTGCCTCATACCAGCCATATGAATTTCACTTATATTACAACTTTCTCAAGCCTGAGAAGCACTTGGATTCCAAATTTTATGTAGCTTGGAGTTACCTGGACACCAGGGAAGTGATCAAGTCATGATAGCGGGAACCATCTAAGTTTCACCATGAACCTGATAGCACTTACAAGACTAAGTCTCTAAGAAAAATTTAGGAGTACTTGATGGCTATGTGCTACAGGATATATGGACAAACGGATATTGATTACTTTACCCAAGGGTGAATATTCATGTTGTACCTTCTCTTCACAGAAGGAAAATTATTCAATTGATCACATTTGTTATCCCAACTATTGAGGATTAATTTGAATAAGGCGAAAGAACCACCCAAGGGAAAGTAATAAAAGTTTTACATGTCTTACTGGATGGTATCTTCACTCACCATGAATACCCAACTCTAGAATGGAGGTGGACCTCGAGGGAGCTCCCTATCAACGTGTATTGAAAAGTATTTTTAGAATACAGTTACAGAGTGGTATATGAGAAACTTGTTGAGCACTTCTTCATGGTTCTATACCAGTTGATCTTTGAGGAAGAAGCTCCTTGCATGCCCACAATAAGGGAAATACCTTCAAGTGGATGTTATAATAGAGGTTTTTAGTGTTATAAAATTGGAGAAAAAAATTCAAATAAAAATTTGTTTGTGATAATGGATGTTTTAGTGGAGATTATAATGGAATTTCATCACAACTAAAAAAATTTGGGTGGCCATAGGTTTTAGCGGATGTTTTTTTGTGTGGTGTGCTTCACAGAACAACTAGCACTAGTGCACTACATATATAAACGCACTGAGATGCATACATAAATAAAATTACCGAGGCGTTGAATGTAAATAACACAAATGCATAATATCTACTGCACCAGTTCTAATACATAAAAAAGGCCCCAGGGCGTTCTTGTAAGGAACAACACCGGGGCATGCAAAAAATAATTGCAGTCTAGGTGCTTTTGTCTAAACTTGCAGTGTCTATGGATATTGTTTGTATAAATGCACCAATGTAATAGTTATATAAAAGGACCGATGTTGTTAGTTTTCATAATGCACCAGTGTGTTAGTTAAATGAAATGACCGCTGCTGTTAGTTTTCATAATGCACCAGGGATGGAAATAATATTTTGTAGGACCAAGGTGTTAGTTCTATGAAATCAGTGGTGCATTAAGAATTAAATGCACCAGGGCGTTAATTTCCAACAATATCGGTGCTTTAAGAAATAAATGCCCCAGTGATGTTTTCCAAAAAGGCACTAGTCATGAAAAAATATGTTGTCATGGTGATTTTATATAATAGAATGCACCGATGTGTTTTTATGTTATGGACACAAATTTTTTGTATGATATTTTCTCTTTGTTGGAAACATCAACCTGTGACAGTGAAATTATGTCCATTTCTTTGGCCATCTCCTTGCACATTTTTTGGACATTCCTACTGGCATGTTTCACATAGCATCTCATTGATCGTTTGAGATTTTCATAATCATTCTGAAAAGAAGTAATAAAATAATTTTATATTGATACATGAAAACTAAATATAAAAAAAATTATATTAATAAATGAATTGTTTGTAGTAATATATACATATAATTCAAGAAGATCATTTTAATTAGGAATATTACCTTTTGAATTATTCTTTTTTGTTGTTGTGTTTTTTCTATTGCAAGTATGACATGTCTCATTGACCATTGCTTTGGAAACGCTTCATGTAGTTTATATATAATTTGGTCCTTAGAATCATTGGATTGATTTTTGTATTGTCAGTGGAAGTTACATCTATACGTTCATTCCACTAGATCCCTCATAGTTTTGTAAACAATTCCCCCCATTCCATTAACCTCCAACATCACTCTAGATGACCTCAGGACCAATTCATCGTCATTTACATGTTCTATAATTTTTCTTTTCTTAGAACGAATTTGATATTTTCCTTCTTTGTTTCACCTTGTAGAAAATTAAATATATATGAATTAATAAATTGTTTGAAACATGTTATCTAATATTCTAAAATATATTATTAATGAAAATTCAAAAAAGAAATACTCATATTGAATAATATTTTTTCATTCACTTGATTTATCCTTTTTCAAAATTTCAATCAAAATTTTACACTATTCTTCACTTAGATTAGAAATAATCTTATCGACCTTCTTAATTTTTTGGCTCTTCGTGACACGCACTAACCAATACATATTAGTTAAACTTTCATATAGTTCAAACATATTAATTCTGTAAATAATTTACAAAGAACTTGCCTTTCTTGCGTTTTTCGATGCACTATCATTGTGTCGATCAATATTTTTGCTACTTGGTACCTTCTCAAACATTTTTTTATCAATATACAACTTGCACCATTCAATATAGAAGCCATTAAATATATTTTATAAATAAATAAAATATTTTTTTCAGTCAAAAAGAGCTCTGGTAATCAGTGAATTTATCTGAATAAACACACTCGTGCATTAATCCCATTAAATGCAATGGATTTTAATTGTTGGGTACCGTAAGGGAATTTTTTTATTATAATTTTATATTATGATGGTGTGATTTGTAACACTAAACACACGACAATGATTTAACAGTGCTATTTGGAAGAGGTGTATCGGTGCATTATATTACATCGGGTGCAATGATGAACATATTGGACAAAATCGATAACGTTATAATATACCGGTCCATTATATTACACAGAGTTCACCAGTGCGATGTATTACACAAGGCGCACTGTGAAACATATATCCGTTTTTTTTTTTTAAACTGACATGGCCGACAGGGTTTGGATCTAATTCAATAAGTGATTTCCCTATTTTACATGTCAAACACCCTATATATAGTAAGTACACAAACCCATTAAATATAAAATTCCTAAAATGAAAAACTCTAATTGTGAAGTGGTAGAGCAAATTAAACCCTAAGGTGAACTTTTGCAAGAAGCAAAGGTTTAAGGTAAGTATTGATTTATGTATTATTTTCTGAATTTTAATCAAATTTAAATAAAAATAGAGATTTTTAAATTTTTACTAGTAAAATATATAGTAAAATTTTTATTATACAAGATTTTTAATTTTTTTGTTTTTCTTTTCTGAATTGTGAATAAATCTAACAGAAATTGTAAAAAAAATTATGCTGTAAAATTTAAAATTTTTGTTATCCAAGGTTTTGAGTGAATCACCATAACTTTGAAATTCTAATCTTTCTGTGGTTCGATAATAATTTACTACTCCGCATTGCTCCCAATATGTCTCTCTTGCAAATTATCTCTCTCTTAGTTAAACCCTAACATAAATTGTAAATTTTTTTATTAGTAAAATAAACAAAAAAATTATTATTTTTACTATGTAGGCTTTTGATTGAATCACCATACCTTTCATCTTTTGATCTTCTAAATAGTTTTGTTGCTCCAAAGTATTATGTTGTTGCACAGAGCCCCTGGTATGTCTCTCTTGCAAATCAATCCCCTGATATTTTGGGTAAAATAACGAAATATTTAATAATATTTTATTATTTAAAATACCTTATGATGATAGATTTCAAAAAGTCATTGTCGATCATTTTTTAATTTAAAATAAATAAATAAAATAAAATTGTTTTCTCTTTTCAATTTATCTGAAAATTGGTGCATTTGAGTCAAGCACATCAGTGCATTTATAAGAAAAGTGCACCGACATTGTTGGGACGCGAAATTTTTTCAATGGACCGACATGATGCAATTTTTATTTTTATTTTTGAAATCCTGAAACTATGCGATCAATTTTTTAACGCAATGGTGTGATTTTTATTTAAAATCATTGGTGCTCCTAGTGTTGATATTTTTTAATTGTTTCAATGCGCTTTGTTCTGATAAACATGCTGGTAGGGTCTAAAAGCTATTTAAAATTTTATTTTCACATAAAATAGAATATTAATATCAAATTATCCCTTAGGACACATCCACATGAATTATAGTAGTTCACAGTACACATTTTCTTCTTAAAGTCACCTTATTCTTGAAAAATGGTTTGAAAACTATATCGAAATTCAGATTCTGGTTATATGGTTCTCGGGATTAATTTCAGATATGCACACAAAATTTTAATTCTTGTTTTTATCAAATGCAGGGACAAAATCTCAATAATATCAAATGGCCAGTTCTTCAAATTTCTTCTCATTCCATATTTTTGATCATTCAAGTGGACTTATCTTCGTTCCAATGTGTTATTTTTAGGTGCAAGTGGTGGGGCACCTTTGATCAGAATAATGTAAAGGAATATCACAATAGTGGGCTGATATCTATCAACTCTAAAAATATGTGGCATGAAACTAGGGAGCCTTTTCTTTTCCAAAGCACTGGAACCAAGTGTTTTTTTACCCAGATGTATTGGATAGAGATTGGTTGTTCGTATTAAGACACAATCCTAGATCAAAATATATTTTTGAAAACAACAGTGTTATCGTGCCAAGTGAGGATGATAATTAGGGTGATGACAATGGAGAGTGATGTGTACTTTTTTTATTTCATTATTTATAATATTGTTGTATGTTTTTGTTTTCTTTATTTCGCTAATTATATTATTTTTTTATTCGTCTTGTTGGGATTTTAAAATATAATTGGTAAGATTCAAAAATGTTTTTTTGTAGTGGAAACATTTTTACACTTAAAACTAAGTATTTATAATTGTGTACAGTATCTACGATAATATGGATTCATGGTCACAACCCTTATCAAATAGGAAAATTAGAACGAAATAGTGAATTTAGAAATAACATTGAAGATTTAGTATTGATTTAGATACTTATTGGTTTATTAATTAGTTCACATGTTTTTATTCTTATTTAGTTCAAAATAAATATAAATCATAATGTAGTGATAACTCTATAAGGACTTTAACAATGAACAAATGTGTATTAATATGTAAGATCAAATTCTTGACATGAGAGATAAAGTCACGTTTACTATATTTAAATTATCGTTCTTGCAACACTATATAAACTAAAAGGAGGTCTTATGCATGTATCAAATATTGATTACATATTTTTATAGACCATAAGATAAACAAATGGGCTTATATAGATGCATGAGGGGTTTTAGTTTTTTCTTCATGGAGAATGGAACAATTTTGACTTTTCTTTTCAATGGTAATTAAAAATAAAATTTGAGTTAATAAATATTTTATGACTAAGAATTAAATGATAAATAATGTGATGGTGATTAAGAGACATTTGTTTGACTTTCAAATAGACTTGGTCATGCATTTTTCTTTCCTATTTAGATTATGTAAAATAAATATCTATTTTTATGTATTTATAAGTAAACTATTTAAAGTAGACATGTCTTTATCATTGTGAACATGATGTAATATTAGCTAGGAGAAACATGAACACATGAATTTTAGTGACTATCTCATGATAAGTATGTGGAAAAAATAATATCTTTTGAGTTGTTCATTAAGAAATAATCAAATATATTATTTGTCAAAAGTCTAAAGCTAATATAGTATCATTTTTGTATTATTTAACTAATATTTATTATTAAAAAAAGTAAAATTTAAACCAGTACAATAGCAATAAAGAACCAAGATAGAACCAAACGGTTATATCTTTATTAGTAGAAAAAATTCACTTTCCTCTTTAAGGGAGAAATTCCAATAGAGCAAATCCTCAACTACAAGTAACTTCAGAAGCCTTATTTTACATTTCTCGATCCTCATCTTTAGACAAAGAAATTTCTAATTTAAATTGGTAAGAGTTATTATAAATATTAAATTTAAATTACTTGGAAACCTCATAACTTTAGTAATAAATTAAATTTTATAAAAATAGAAATTTTTAAGTTATTTTAAATATAAATTAATTATAAAAAGAATGACTTAAGATTTTTAATTTAACAATAGATTGAATTTAATAAACCAATATTGAATTGGTTAAATTGTAGTTTTGATTAATTTATTATTATTATCATTTTATATTAAAAATTGAATGAGTTACACATTTCATCTTATTAAGAACTAACTAAATTATTTTACCTTTAATTATTTTTTTCTTGTGAGTATTGAAATATTTTACCAATTAAGTTAGATTGAATATGAATGAACTATCTAAGAAATAGAAAAATATTGATAATAATTTTACAATCATTGTTTCAACCATACTAAACTTTGTAATTTATAAAAAAAAAATTGCATTTTTTTAAAGTAAATTGTTTTGCATGCAATTTCATATATAAAAGTTTGATATAAGTTCACAAATACATAATCTATGATAAATATTATTTCATAAAAATAAACATCATGATGATAACCATATAAAAAATATAAACATCATCTAAGATATACATTTGAATTCATCACCCTCATCTAATTATATACACCTCTAGCACATATGAAACGTCATTAGCTAGCACACAAATTGTAATATCCCAAATGGGAAACATGCAGCAATATTAAACGATACTGCAGAGGAATAATGCAATTCAGCTAAGTAAGAGCAGGAGGCCAATATGGAGACTCAATATTTACATTTACATCAGCAAATTAGATTTATATTGTAGCCCATAAGATGTAGAACAAAAATAGAAGACTTTTACATGAAGAAATCCTCAAAAATGAGGTGCTCTAACCATATATTATGATTGAATGAGCTTGACAACATTATTTTATTGGCTGAAAACAACTGTAGATTACACTTAAGATCTAGAGCAGATCTGTGTACAAAAAGTTAGATCTCTATCAGATCTGTACACTAGATAGGCTCCTCTTCAAATTCCCCTTGGGGTTTTTAGCAAAACATGAAGTACAAGGAGTAGATCTAAGATCTAATGCTATGGAAATACTGCAGATCTGCAGAAATATTTAGAAATACATGGAAATTCAGATCTAATCTGATATATGCAACAAAATGATCCCCTCCAATTGGATCTCAAATGTGAAGGGAAGGTCCCCAACACATGAAATCTCTCCTCCAAAAAGTGTGCCAGAATACCCTACAACAGTACCCTTACAAATAACACAGTTCTGGAAGCAAGACTATGTTGTAGGCTTTAGAACATGTTTGGCTTGATGCCAAGATTTGAAAATGCAGCTCCAATCATCCAATACTCTCTTTCTAATGGGATAGAAGCCTTCCCCACTAAAAAGAGGCACTAGATTGGCCTAGATCTAAGTAGATATAGCCTCTACTTGCTACAAATTACAAAGAAAACAAAACCATCAACAGGATCTGTGTTACCCGGATGCGGGTGATTAATTTTGCGACAAGTCGTTGGCCAGACGGCACACCGGCAAGTAGTCGGCCTCATGGCACTGCAACTGTCCGATGGAGTCTGTACTCATGCGTGAGGCATTTAAGTCAATCCATGATGGGCGTGGTTCACAACTCTAATAACGAAGTTCGAGATTATTCTCCGCAGGTTAAACAAGATCTGGTCATTACTCCTTTAATGGAGAGGTTAATGCAGTGGGACGGAAGTAGATTCGAGGTTTTTGAATACAGGATGGAGAACGAGCATGCCAGAAGCTGCTTCCCCAGGCCTTTAGCGGTGTATTGCTTGCCCACAGTGCGGCTTTCCTCCGAGCGCACTGCCACCGGCAAGAGAACCAGGCTTCATGGTTGCCTTGAGCTTGGCGACAATCTTCATTTCTCCATTGCTGGAAATTGCATGCGTAAGTCTGGGAATTGGTTTGAGAATCTACCCAGAGATCCCATCGCTTCTCCGCTCTCTCACTTGACCAACGTTCAGCTTGGGTTTCAGCATCCCTCCAGCTCTCCTGCTCTGATTGACAGCATGCCTCGTCTAAGGCACAGAATGAGGTGCCGTCGCGGCTCTTCCCGGAGAATGTACAGGCGCTCCTCCTCGTCCTCCAGTACCTCTGCTGCGGACTTTCATGACTCTGCCAGAACCTCTCATGCTGCTCGTGGTCGAATTCTTCGGTCTGAGCACTGGCACACCAATTGCCAGAACGCTCCGGCACACTCTCAAACCAGGAAATTCTATTTTCAAAGTGTGCTTAATCGCCCTCGCATTACAGCCACGGTCACCATTGTTTTCCGTGAGTCCCCTAACGATGAGGCTCCCGTTGCTGAAGGGCGGGATGGTCAATTTGGGCCGAATGATGAAGATATGCCTGAACAGGACAGAGCCATTACCGAGGAAGCTGATAGCCATGGCAATGACATGAATGTTGATATTGAGATGATACAGGATGAGCAGCAAAGTGCAATTCAAGACCGTGACACTGCAAACGCTCAGCACCAGCCTCATCCGGGCGATGGACAATGCACCCCTGCTGCTGAAAAGGTCATTCACTCCACTGAGGACCTTTATAATTCTGATGGCGAACCAGATGAGTTTTGGTGCAGGGTCGAGGAAGAGGAACCGGATGAGTAAGCCTCCTCAGTTCCAGGTTTTTTTGCTATGGCACTGTCTTCAGTATGCATAATGTCTATGTGTGTTTTTCTGGTTTTGGTCAAAGGTTTATAGGCTTTTTCTAGACTTAGACATTGCCCCTGTGTGGGTTCTTTTTGCTGGAACAATGTATGCACTGGTTTCCCTCAGAGGGCAGTGCTAAGATTATGAATTTTTGCTCTACAGGCCTCGTCCTCAGGCCCAGACCTGGTTAACTCCTGATGTATATATTTGTGTTTCTGATAATCAATAGATTAAACTTATTTAGAAAAAAAAAAAAGGATCTGTGTTGTAGTTGGAAGAAGAGCTTGGCCAAATGCCTGATAGTGGACAAGAAATGCAAAATCTTCCAAGAGGCCTCTTAAGGAAAGAGGTGGGATTCCCAATCGGGAACACTTGGTGCTAAACAACACTATTCTCTGCTAAACAGTAAGGAGAATAAGAAATGTCTAAAAAAACAAAATCTTCAGAAATATGATAATCATCAACAACCTTCTCATGATGTCCACCTCTTCCCTATATAATTTTGAGAGCTTGCAAAATCCTAAACTATCTCAATGAAATAGCTCTTTTCACATGAGCCGCCTCCAACTAAAACTGCGTTCTGCCTTAATGAAGATGACTCCTTCTAGACAGTGTTGTTGATTTGGTCATGGTTGACCCGGTCTAAAGATTCAGTCCCTTTCACACATAAGGGTGTTTATGTAAATAGCTCAGATTTAGTTTTGTTCACATGTGGCATTGATTTATTTGTTGTTATAGGAGTTTTTATTGTCCTTCTTCACACATTTATTCATGCAACAGAAAAATGAAACAAAATTGAATATTCCCATTAGCTTGGGCTAATAGGGGATATTATAGTCCTCCCCTCCAAAAATTTTCTTGTCCTCAAGCAACTGATAAGGTGAGTGCTAAAACACTTCTCCTCCTCCATTGGTGACACCATCATGAATTAGGCTTCCTCCACAAGCTAAGTGTTCACCAATCCAACCCTCCATGAATTGTTCCTCCAAATTCATTATGAGATGTACATAGTCCATCCCATAAGGAGTCAAGAAATCAAATGAAATAAACGTGGCTAAACCAATGCTCTCCCTGAAACATGTAGCATACGGTATATAGAGAGTCTCCATCCCATGTGGTACATACATGCCTCCGATCCTCCCTCCATACATACCCATAAAAAGTACAAGTATATCATCAATGTATGGAAGAAAAACTACATACATACAAACATAAATTTGAGCATATGGAGGTGGGTCATAGTCCCACATATGGTACCAGCACAGTGCATCTCCTGCCTACATCAGATCAAGGTGTGATAATTAGTTTCCGCACCACTTACTTTCTACCCATGTTATCTCACTGTGGCTAAAAGTGTGAGATATGTTTGGTGCTTTTGGGAATCACCCATCATGATGAAAAATCTCCCTATGTTCATCAAGGGAGTGGCCAAATTCAGAAATTTGTGTGGCCCAAAGTCTGAAATAAGATTTACATGATATATCACTCCTCCTTAGAGCCATGGCCTGCATAAACATGGTGAAAGAATATGTCCAATCAGAAAATAAAATATGCTTACATGATCAGATTCTTCACCAACAATACTCCTCATAAAAATGGAGTGGTGCGTGGATATTTCTCATTTTTCAAAAGAAGGATGAGATGGCTGAAATAACCCCTTCATGGAATCATGTTGCTGCCCAAACTCCACATAATACATGCATTATTGAAAATGCTAATATAGTTCTTCTTTCAATCCTTCCCAATCAAAGCTCCTCATGATGATGTTGTAGATCCTCATGGAATACATGTGGCTGAAACATAACTCTTTGTATGTCATTTTTAGAAACTTATTCTTGAGCTTAGAAGCTCTAGACAAGAAGATTCTACCCTGATGATAGATGACTCCTTCATGGACTAGATAGCCTTCTTCATGCAGCTGGTCATCAAGTATCATAAAAGTGTGAAGATCTTTGGAATAATCCACCAACAATTGGTATTTCCAATACAGATCTAAACTACTCATCGATGAAAGCACTGTTGATATATCAACATAAATGTTTTTCATGTTGCTAATCTCCTCCTTGACATCTCCTATGCCAAATATGTGTGTTGGAAGGCCATTCCTTCCATTCTTCTCCTCCCACAGTGCAGATCCAGAAATGAGAGTGGGTGATGATGATAAGGGAAGAAGATCTCCCTCCTTCTTGAGCTTACCCAAGTCTCCCAGCGTTGTAGCTTTGTCTTCAAGTGCTCTAATCCCTCTTGGATCCAAGCTTGGAGTAGCATGTTGTGAGGTTTGCCACACCAAATCTGAATCAGGTGGCCTCCCAGGTGGTTTGCCACTAGATAAGAGTGTCCCATGCAGAAATCTCATGAGCATAATAAATGGGACTGTAAGGTCCTTGCTTCCACTGCGCAAATCCATCTTTGTTTGCTGTGTGGAAGTGTTATGTGAGGGGTAAGTATGCATGCCTTTTATCATTTTAGATTCACCATTCTTCTTGTCCATCCATTCCATTTGCAAAGCCTCCCAATCAGTGGTGACCTTCCCTAATGTAATCCACCATTGAACACCCAAAATCACATTGGTGTTTAGTATGTCAACCACAAAGAAGTGATCAACCAAAGTGTAGGTACCCATGGTGACTGAAAATGATGGGACATAATGCATGCATTGCATTGTTCTATCTCTTGGGACCAAAATAGAGAATCCCTCCAAAGTATCAGTGGGTATTGCCCTCCTTTGCATAAGATGGGCATCAATGAAGTTATGGGTAGTCTCACTGTCAATCAGTATAGAAACCCTCTGATTCATGATTGAACCTTGAACTCTTAATGTCAAGTACTTAGGTACTTCTCTCAAATATGCAAGAGTTCCTCCAATAGGAGAAAATTCTCCATTCCCATCTCCTGATGGTGTTGGATCTCCTTCAACAGTGTCAGCACTCTGACCTATTTTTGGTTCATCTTCTTCTTCCTCCTCAATATCCGAGAATACCTCTATGTAATGTACTTTTCCAGCAGCACCTCTATGTTCAGGTGCCCATGGTTCTTGGCAAGTGAAGCATAGCTTATTCTTCCTCAGATCTCTCTAGACTTCATCATCAAGAGGCTTCTTGTATGAGCTCTCCTTTGAAGGAGCAACTTTCTCTTCCTTTCCCTTAGAAGGAAAAGAGAGCTTGTGCTGAAATTTTTCCTTTGCTTTTGGCAAGGCATCTTGAAGGTCTCTAGCCCTCTCAATGGAATCATGCAAGGTAGTGGGCTTGGTAAATTTTACCAACCCATGAAGAGGTTCATCTAGACCATCGATGAACATGTACACCCTTCTTTCTGTAGACAAATCAAGAACCATAACAGATAATCTAAATTTTTTAGAAATATAAGACTTTGTATTACCTGATTGCTTCAACTTTGTAAGGCTCATGAATGGTGCCTCTGGATCTCTTCTGTCAAATCTTTCCACCACCCTTCTAGTGAACTCAGAATAAGCAGTCACATTGGCATGACCCAATGTAGACAAGCCATCGAACCACCAGTCATGTGCTTCACCTTCAAAGTGCAGAGCTATAATCTTGATAGCCTCCATCTCAGGGACCTTGTTCAACTGAAAGTATATGTCAAGTTTTTCTACACATGCTTTGGCAGAACACTTGGATGACCCATCAAAATTGGGTAAAAATAATCTGCCCATAGAGTGATGTCAAACATGATTCTGGGTGAATCTGCCATCTCTATGTTGATGCCTTAGTCTTCTCTTGTCCTTCAGGTGACAGAACTCTTGAAAACTCAAGTGATCTTTGAATCTCTGATTTTGAGACTCGTATTCTTCAATGTAGTCTTCAAGGGATTCTTGATCTTGAAACCCTTCATTTCCCACAGCTAAAAAGGTAGGCATGGTAGAGCGTTGGGAAAATTGTGGTTGATGCACTGGTTGATCATTCCAGTGGTGAGACATGCCAGAGCTTTCTCCAAGATGAAATATCTTAGGATATTCTTTGATATCTCTAGCAAGATCTTGCATGGCTCTCAAAAGGATCTTTGCAAAGTCCTTTCCTTCTTCATCACTTCCAGATTCAGGGACGTTACCCTTGTCTCTATCATCATTTGTGTAATCAAATTTCTTCTGTCTTCTTTCTAGATACCTCTTCTCTCTGTCAGTAAGAGGCTCTTCTTCTTCTAAAGACATATTGACTTCTTACAGGTTGTGCCAATATGATTGCTCTAATACCACTGTAATATCCCATATGGGAAACATGCAGCAATATTAAACAATACTATAGATAAATAATGCAGTTCAGCTAAGTAAGAGTAGGAGGCCAATATGGAGGCTCAATATTTACATTTACATCAGAAAATTAGATTTATATTGTGGCCCAGAAGATGTAGAACGGAAATAGAAGCTTTTACATGAATAAATCCTAAAAAATGAGGTGTTGCAACCATATATTATGACCGAATGAGCTTGACAACGTTATTTTATTGGATGAAAACAGCTGTAGATTACACTTTAGATCTAGATTAGATCTGTGTACAAAAATTTATATCTATATCAGATCTGTACACTAGCTAGGCTCCTCTTCAAATTCCCCTTGGGAGTTTTAGCAAAACATGAAGTACAAGGAGTAGATCTGAGATCTAATGCTGCGGAAATACTGCAGATCTACAAAAATATTTAGAAATACATGTAAATTCAGATCTAATCTGATATATGCAACAGAATGATCCCCTCCAATTGGATCTCAAATATGAAGGGCAGATCCCCAACACATGAAATCTCTCCTCCAAAAAGTGTGTCAAAATACCCTACAATAGTACCCTTACAAATAACACAGTTCTAGAAGAAAGACTACGTTGTAGGCATTAGAACATGTTTGGCCTGATGCCAATATCTAAAAATGCAGCTCCAATCATCCAATATTCTCTTGCCAATGGAATAGAAGCCTTCCCCATTGAAAAGAGGCACTAGATTGGCCTAGATCTGAGTAGTCCTAGCCTCCACTTGCTGCAACTTACAAAAAAAACCAAACCCTCAACAAGATCTACGTTGTAGTTGGAAGAAGAGCTTGGCCAAATGCCTTATAGTGGACAAGAAATGAAAACTCTTCCAAGAGGCCTCTCAAGGAAAGAGGTGGGATTCTCGATCAGGAACACCCATTGCTAAACAACACTATTCTCTGTTAAAAATCAAGGAGAATAAGAAATGTCTAAACAGACAAAATTTTCAAAAATATGATAATCATCAACAACCTTCTCATGCTGTCCTCCTCTTCCTTTTATAAGTTTGAGAGCTTGAAAAACCCTAAACCATCTCAATGAAATAGCTCTTTTCACACGAGCCACCTCCAACTAAAACTGTGATGTGCCTTAATGAAGATCACTCCTTCTAGACAATGCTGTTGATTTGGTCATGGTTGACCCGGTCAAAATATTCAGTCCCTTTCACACATAAGGGTGCTTATGTAAATAGCCCAGATTTAGCTTTGTTCACATGTGACATTGATTTATTTGTTGTTCTAGGAGTTTTTATTGTCCTCCTTCACACATTTATTCATGCAACAGAAAAATGAAAGAAAATTGAATATTCCCATTAGCTTGGGCTAATAGGGAATATTACACAAATCTAATAATATATTGGGGAATCATCATCATGATCACATCTAGCAAAACACAAACATTGTAATATTACATCATCACCACACACATTTTCAAATTAATATACATCTCATGTCAAATAACTACTCTCACATACACAACTATCTACAAGCATATTAAATTAACATATCTAAAATGACCTAACAATATACACATCAACACCAACACAAACATGACCAAAATAAATGCACCATATATATAAGCAAGTAAAATAACTACATGATCAAGTCAAATAATTGTAATCAAATATCTGATACAACAGACATAGTAGTGCCAACTTGGTCTATAGTAGAGGATGATGAATGGTTGAATACTACTCAACGTTTGTTGAAATTTGATGTGGAGGAGGAGATAATAGATGGTCTACAACAAAAGATGATGGATGGTCAACTACTTCCCAAACACGGTCTGGTGAAATATGAGGTGGAGGAGGAGGTGGCTAGTTTTTTGTGTCGAGACAAACATAAAACACATCCTCTAGCTTTGGAATCTCTTCATCAACCGACTGAGCATGTATACTACCAGATGGATCACTAACACCTTGATGGCCATGATACGATGGGGTAGTACTACCAGAAGCATCATGATCACCACCCTTATCATCATGACCACCACCCCCATCTGATGTATCTGTTGTTGCATGTCCTACATCCCTCATCATTTCTAGTAGCCTATTAGCTCCGAAGATATAACACATAAGTGACATAATATCGTGTGTGAATTCCTTGTAGAGATCCATGAACCTTAGATCTACACTGATATCTCAAGCCCTCACAAGGTGAAATCCCTCCTGAACCAAAACTCTAGCCAATATTTCATAATAGTCCATCTGAAATCACATAGCAACCCTATGGCCTCAGATGCCCACACCCCCTTGAGGATGTGTCGCACCCTCTTGGGATTTGCCAATCTCCTAATCTCCTCCATATGTGGGGGAGGAGGAATGTCCCCATAAAATGTTCCAATATCTACAAAATATATAGTACACAATAATAATTAGACAATTTCATTAAACAATTTAATACAACAAGTTAAAGAATGTGCTAGAATAAATTTTATTCTAATAATTAAAATAATAAAATGAAACTATATTAATTTAAATAAAACACTAGTATTACCTCTATCATCTTGAGGCTCAACCTATGTGAAGAGGATGTTAGGATTCTCTCTCCAATAAATCCCCACATATGGAAATGGCAACGCGAAAAAAACATGGTCATCCTCACTAGGCAGTAGCACTAGTGCCTCGGAGGAAATATTGGTTGGATACTTTAGCAAGCTCCTCTTGGGCATCATCTTCCCCCACATGCACATCTGAACCTCATTGATCGTCCTAGGAGTGAGACGTTCAAATTTAGGCCTCGTCTTTCTAAACCTCTCAAAAATGAACAAAAAATCTCTGAAGCAAAAGGGAAGGTTTCCATCCCATGTCTCAACACACGACATCTATCTAAAACCATGCAAAAGTGACTCAAAAAATGGGATGTAATCTGATACAACATGGCAACTGAATCAAAGAATCAACATAATACAAAAGAGGGAAACTAATGTGTTTCCCATCACTACTAGAGTGTGTAATGGTCGTGGCTAATAATAATAGGCACTTAACCTTCTGTGCAACAAAAGAATAAATATATAGTTGTCCACCATATACCTGAAAATATGTTGGAAAAAATGCATGAGGCCCAACATATATATGAGTGTAGGTAGGCTAAATCTCAGGTAAAACCCCATGGGGGACATAAGGGAACTGGGGAAAATCCTCCCCTCTCATGGATAGGCTAGTGATAAAGTATATGTCCTCCTCGAAGGGTCTATACCATGCCCTATGAACGACACAAAAAACTTTCTCTTGGGCACTCCATCGGTGGATCAAATGCAAAAATAAGACAGAGTGTGCCTCCATGGATGTAGCCTCCTCATATTACTTAAGGAGGCCTACATCCCTTAAGAGCACTTGGGTCACTGCAGTAATAGGGAAAGGGTATAAATCCCTCTCCCTCCCTTTGGACTACCATGGTCAGATCATATTGTATGGGTCTGCCATTTTCTACTGCTCTTGTTGTTGATCCCTCTGTTGACGTCTCTGCTACATGATTGACATATAAAATAAATCAACATCATACCTTTAATACATTTTTTATTAAATGGAAAATATATTTATAGATATGGAAACATAAATTTCAATAAAAATAATCATCGGTGCACAAAAAACACAGTCATGCACCGGCTCTAGTGCGCTGCATACACAACTGCACATACGTCGATGCAAACATATGTATGAAACATCATTAGTGGTTGGAAAAGTTCTTTATGTTCATACATTGAACTGCGGTGTACCCTGTAAATTTATAGGGTGCATCGATATTGGTGCGAGCCGAAAATATCGAGCATGCCGCACAAGGATTTTTTTTCCAAAAATGGAATTTTTTACCTAATATTCAATTCTAATCTGCTAAACAATTAAATTAGATAGAAACATAGACATTACTTGGATATTTTCTCATCGAGGAGGCATTATTGACACGTAATGGAAACTCAAACAGTGACCATGGTATAAAAGGATGGTGAGCAAGAGAAGCACTGACGTCAGGGCGTTTTCATGAGGCAAGAGTGGAACTAGTGCTTTAGAGCTCTCCAACACAGTAGATGGTAAAAATGAAATTTATGTCCGAGAGGTTATTTTTTTAATTTAACCCTTTTCTGGTGCACTAGGATAACCACACCAATGCAGAAGATATCTAATAGCACCGTGTTTTTTTTTTAATTAAAAAAAACTATAATGGTGTGTTCTAATACAAGTATTGCACTGATTCTTAGCTTGACTATAGCACCACCCTTTTAAAAAAAATTAAAAACCAAATAGTGGTGCTCTTTAGAAGATGCCCTAGGGAATTTTAATACATTTACAACATTGGTGTGTCATTGCAAAATAGCACCACATTTTTTTAAATTTAAAAAACTATAGCAATGCTCCTTCTTGGTATGCGCCAGAGCGTTTTATAAAATTAAGGGAATCAATGCTTTAGGTTTATATAGCATCGATTTTTTTTTTTAAATAACCTTTTTTCCGATGTTATCGATTATTCAAGCACTAGTGTGTTGTGTTATTTAGTGCACCATGTTTTTTTATTTTATAAAAATAAATTTTCCATGGTGCACCATGTTCCATGCAACAAAGGTGCTTGTATGGATATAAATCACCGGTGAATTTGTAGATTTTAGACGCACCATATAAAAAACATCTGCTAAAACATCCACCTGCCCACTGCCACTGCAAATATATTTCTAGGATATTTTTATAGGGGATTTTGCAAAAACCTCCACTAAAAGGTCTTGTCCTTGTAATGGCCTCATGAGTCTAGGAAAGTAGTGGTTGAGATAGTAGGTTGGTTTACCTCAACCCATGGCACATACCTCATAGTGTTTGATTCTTAGAAGCCTCCACATATTTTTCCAAGGTATGTGACCAATAAAGTGGCCATGCAAGAGAATTCTTATCATCCTATCATAGGTTTATCTTAGTTGTTGCAAAAGAAGAAGAAGTAACCTTGACCTTCCTTACCTTTTCAAGTGGGATCCTATGAGCTCAGGAACTTAAATCTTGCATAAGTAGAAGTTGAAGAACTTATTAGCCTTATGTTTAGCAAGATGAGATTTTATAGGTATGATCCCAGGGGAGTATGTAAAAGACAATGTTCCAAGTTACATTTTTCCTAGGCTTGCGAGTATTATTGCCAAAAAGTGGAAGAGAAGATAAAGAATTGTTATAGTGCTTCATGACTACATGCACCAAGAACTGAGGTAGGAAATTCCAGTAAAATTCATGATGAGAATGATTTCCTGGAAGGGAATTGATAGAAAGTTCCCACTTCATTCACCATTTCTAAGTACAAGAGGAAAGTTGTCCATAATTCTGTAGCAGAGCGAATCCTAAAGTTCAAAGTAGATCCTATTCTTCTAAGAGATGGCATTGTAGTAGAAAAGAGGAGAAATAAATAAAAATAATTAAAGAAGGGAAACACGAAGGAAGAAGAAAAATAAATATAAAAATAGTTTGAGGAAGAAAAACAAAAAGAGTTGATGGATGAAGAACGCAAGAAAAATTCAGACAAGGAATTTTAAAGATAAATAGAGGAGAAAATACACTACCAAGACATGGGGGTTGAACGGGAGGAGGATAACCAAGAGGCCAATATTTTTCCCAAAGTAGAACAAGCCAGTAGTCAACCTTCACCTCCTCTTACTAGTGGAAACATACTATTCACTAATATGGAAATATGTCCTCCAGATGATGATTTGGTCATGGATATTTCCAACCTCAACTTTGATCAATTAAAGAACATAATAGTGTAGGAAAGGCGGAATTTTTTTCCTAATGACTTGGTCCATCCTATTTCGATTCATACAGAGAGGGTGATTGTTCCTAATACCAAGAAGGATCTCAAGAAACTCGCAACAACAAACTTAGCCTTTGCATAAGCTACAAAAGTATAGACAAATTCTTGATGGAAGAAAATAATAAATTATCATAATATTTAGCTTCTGCAAGGAAAAAAATTGATCATCTCCTCACTAAGAATCAGAGATTGTCTTCTGCTAACTCTCACATAAGGGAGTTGCAAGCATCTATAGGTGAGGAAATTCAATCATTGAATGAAACTATGATACAAATGTATGAATAAATGGTCACCCTTCATAAGGAGGTGGTTTCCTTGCATATAATGAAAAATTTATCACCAGGGAATTTTAAATTTCTAAAGATAATTCATGAAGCCATCGATGCAATCCAATAATGGGGCTCTAAGTACATAAATGCACCATCAAATTTGGCCATGGAAACAAGGTAGGAAGAAAATTTGGAAAGGACCGATGTTAAAATGATTTTATATGAAAACAAATAGCTCTGAATCTATGTGGCCAACATCATAACCACCTATTCACAACTGTACCTATTTTGGAATCCTTGGTCAGAGTGCACAAGATTCCTTCTGTAAGAGAATTTGCAAAAACTGTAAGGAAAAAAACGTTGTCAGGCATGAAATTGAAGAATTTTTGAGAAATATAAGACATGTAGCTACTAAAGAAGATTTGGAGATTAGAAGGTAGAACATCCAATATTTTTTAGCCATACTTTCCAAATTAAAAATGAATTTTCTCTTATTATGGAATAATTTTCCAGCTAGTTCGAAAACTATTTATCCATATGTAATGGAGGAAAGAGTTAGATATAAGCCATATCTTCCATTAAAACTTGAGGAGATAGTAGCATAGTACAAGGCTTTGTACCATTATGTTACGTCAGAGCTACAAGTAGAAGTTGTTGAGCTAGAGTTTGCTCAAGCTCAAGCATAATGTATATAGTTTGTCTTATTGGGCTCTAGTCACATTTTGTCTTATGTGATTTGGTATTTAGAAAATAATTAGAAATGTAAATGTAAGTGGAAGTCCATGAGGAAAATATGGAATATGAAGGGTCATTAGATAGAATAGAGATAAAATAATCTCAAGAGTCATGAGGTAGCTCTAAGACCACAAGGGAAGATGAAAGGTAACCTCATATGTTATAAATAAACCCTCATAACTCAAGCAGGAGGTTGGGAACTTGATATTGGTAGCCTTCGAATCTCTAGTCTAGCATAGGAGTGAGTATCATTCTTTGGAGAAGAAATTATCAATTTCATGTTTTATTATTGGGGATAGTGTCATATCAATGTATTGTATACTTGGAACTTTCACTTAACTATTACAAGCTCTCAGAGCCAACACACTTTCATGCATGTATTGTGAATGTTGTAAGACTATTCTTTAAATGTTTACGGTGTATGTTATTTCATTCATGCTAAAGTAAATGGAATATTTCTTTAGCATTAGTATATCTTATTGAATGCATTTTTTATTTCTTTGATCGTTATTGCCTTGTGAAATATTTTATGGGCTAACTAATGATTATTTATATGTTTGTGTCCCTCTTTTAGGATAGTACTATTACTTTTCTTCTATAGGCTCACTCATTTTTTACCTTCGCGTGAAGGAAACTTATGCATTAAAATTTATACTACACAAAGTTTCCTCACTTGATGTTCCCAAAGTTATGTGTGTGTATTCTTATGTGTTAATTGCAACCAAGGGACATCATTAAGATCATGGTTATGGAAACTAGTCATATTTTTTATTGGGGCTCCTACTCCAAACAGTGCAAGGTAAAATTGCGACTTCATATCAGGGAGGCCCCCTTAGTTGAAAAATTTCCAACATCATCAACAATTGGCACTAGAAGGAGGGCCAAATGACAAGCTAAGCCTGTGATGTTTGGTTTCAATATTTCAAATTGAATGGATTCCTCCCAAATCATAACCATGGGATGTTTTTCAAGAGTCAAAAATCTGAAATTTCCCACGAGGATAATTTATTTGTCGAATATAAATTTTAATGGAGAGGATGAAATAACCATTCTTGAGCACACCCTCCACTTTCTCAAATTTTATGATTATTTTGAGGTTAATTGTGAGGATTATTCTTGTATGTTGTGTTAGCCTCCACAATATCCCAAGGCTGAGAAGGAGATCGACAAAGGTAACCTCAAACCAAGATTTTTGTTTGGTAGCTAGCCCTACCAAACCAGAGAGGGATCTCTCTATGAAAACTCACAGCCAAGGATTTGACTGGTACAAGAATGGATTTTAGGCTATATTGTTCAACTCATGTAGGGTTTGAATATTTATGGTTCTTTTTGCTGGATCAGGATTGAAAATCAGGAACTAGGGCAGATCTCAAAGGTTTCATTTGCACAAGATATAGAGGCGTAGGGTAGGAATGATTTTGTGATAACTTAAAGGTTGGTCGATGTAGTGTAGGGTTGAATGAGAAAGAAGATAAAAATGAGCATGTATACCATGATTTCATTTAACAAGCAGATAAAACACACAAACATGAATTTCCTAACAAAACAGAGCTTAATCAAAAGAATTATGTTTAATACCTATTAGGAAAATCACTGAAGCATAGATATGGAAATGAGACTAATTTATCATTCATATACGTATTTAACAGAAGGAAAACATTATCACAAACTAACACCATAAGAATTCATGAATAATAGTTGCAGCTATCCTTGATTCCCTGTAAAAATGATGAAGTACAAGCTACAAGTATTCCACTCTTTGATGTCCAACCTTTAGATTGACTAAAAATGACATACATTAGACCAAAAATAACTTCCACTCTCTCAGGGGTTGAATCCCTCAGTGTAGGAACAACTTACACAATAATATCTAACAAGGCCTAATGACTAGGAGGTTAAAAAAACTCTCCTCAGTTAGACCAACTGATACATTTGACTTTACCATTGTGAAATAAGCATGGATCTACATAAAATTACATTTACAAGCCCCATTTACATTCATTCCATCATGTCAAATCAAAAATTGAGAGATTACATCACAAAACAAAAAATTGACTGAAGAAACCTTGAAAGATTTACTAACTAGTAAAAGTGCAGCGCCACCTGCAAAAGCATAGTGCCATCAGGTATAAGCACAATTCCAACTTTGAGGAGACTTTTGAGGGCCTTCCACTACTTCAAATCTAGCTCTTAAGGTACCAATGGAAATTTTAGGATGTCTATATGTCATTATACACCTCAAACAAGAAAAATGACTTCTCCAAGATAGGGAGAAATTCATTCTCCCAAAGTTACTCCCAAAAGTGCAGCACCTACTCCAAAAATGTGGCAGAAAGTGACTTTTTGACTTGTTTTTGGGCATTTTCTCCCAATCTGTTTGCTAACAAGGCACAAAAAATGCATAGCTATAATGTATAGGGTACTATCTATCCACCATGGTATACTTTTTAGCTTTAGGAGGTCTAAGAAAAAAGTGCAGTGCTAAGGCGTTGCGCTTTTGGCTGAACTGATATTCCCTTTAGGCCAAAAGTCATAAAAAACCAAAATTTCACAAAATTTCTTCAAAATTGACGCAAATTTTCTCCATGAAGCCAGGTGATTATTTGTCAAGCAATGAGGGAGGCCTAAGCCAACAATTCAAGTTTACCCTTCTCTTTTTGCCTCATTAAGTTTTGCTTCAACTTCTTCAATTGCTTGATTATGATTTGGGAGACCTTGTTAATTGTATAATAATGCATGGCCATGTGTGTTTGTAGGTTATTGCTCATTTTTTCCCTCTTAAGAAGCTTCTCCAAGTGGAAATTCACCCTATCAAGCCAATATACTTTATCTTTCTCAATTTCTGCCATAATGAGTTCATCAACAGTCATTTGACCTTTCAGTGGAGATGGTTCTTTTTGTTGCTCAAGTGCCCTCTTGAGACCTCTTGTTCTTGGTCTCCTTGTTCTAACCAACTCTTCCTGATCCTCTAAATAATAAACATAAAAAATTGCCTTACCTTTGGCATCATCTTTTCTCAAATCTTCTTTGGGCTTGTTTAAGAGAAACTAATTTACTTTTAGTTGCATGTTTTCCTGTTGCAAGAATGAGATCAAGAAATTTGCCTTTCAAAAATATCTTTGAGCTCTATAATCTTAGCTTCTTTCTCCTAGATGACCTGATCAGATGTTTTATCCTCCTCATGCACTTCCAAATATTTCATATCATTGTCAATATGAACTTGTTCCTCATCCTGCAATGGAGTTTCATAATGTGATGATTTTTCTTCCTCTGATGTAGGCTTGGCCCTTTCAACAATGTCTAGAGAAAACACAAGTATCTTTCCTCTAACATATGTTTGAGTCAACTCTGCCCTAGGAGTTCCTTTGATAAGTTTTCTTGTGCAATCCACCTCTTGTTGTTAGGATATTCCGACACATAGGAAATAGTTAAGTATAACTTGTTCTAGCGTAGATTTAGGTAAAGTGTGTTTCTTTACTATGTACATTTGTAACTTATAATCTGACGGTCACGATATGTAGTGATCTAATAGTTTATTCTCTCATCGGTATTACTGACACTTGATCCATGGCTTAACACCCGATTGGTTCATGGTCTCTATTTAAATAGCACAAACGGTCATTTTTATGGTGACCATTTATGAGAGGATTATGTAAATTGTTTTTATTTATATTAATAAATTTCTTGAAGTGGTCGTGTTGGCTTAGGCTGTGGACTATTTCCCTCTTTGAGGATTTTAACCACATCAAATACTGGTGTACTAATCTGTGATATGTTTGTGAGTGATGACCTTTGGTGTTTGATCTAAGGAAATTGCCCTGTAAATTCCTACATGGTATCAGAGTTGTTTTGAGGGTCGCATCCATTGTTGATCCAAATATGAAGCCGGTTTGACTGCATGCAACTGTCGTTTTCCAAATCTATTGTTTCTGACCACTTTTGAGCTGGGATAACTGCTTTGTTGTGTCTGGAGACTTAGTTATAGTGAGGAACCCTTTTCATTTCATGCGAAAAGGTTTCCAGTTTCCCAAGTTATGTCATTTTAGATATGGACGTATAAAGTATTTTTTTGCAGTTATATTTATTTACCCCTTTGTTTTTTTCGGTTTATTGTTTTTTTTTATTACCAGATCTATACCCTCTTCTCTACCTATGCTCTTTGCTCTGCATTGTGTGCGATATGCCAAACCTCTTTCATATTTATTTACTAGCCTAAAATCAGTATTCGTTATAGGTCATCTCAGGCCCTATTAGACATCTTTTATTGAGTTGACCCGGAGAGAGCCCTCTCATGTCCTCGTAGGGCTAGCTACGAGGCTGAGCGTGGTTTGGTGTTGTCCTTCTTCTGCCTTATTTCAGCCTAAGGTGGATTTGGGAACTAACATAATGCATTGACATACATTAGCACTTGGCACACACTGCCACTTGGCATTTATTGGGACCTATTATTAGTGTGGTTATCATGCCCCTTTTTAAAAGATAAAGTTCTGACTTATTAACCCTCTTATTGGTTCTTCCTTTTGTTTCCTTGAAACTTCTTGACACATATTGACATACCCTAGCACCCTACACATCCTTATCACCTGTCATGTATTGGCACTATTTGGCACATATAATTAGCACATCCCGAAACTCCCAAGCACACTTTGAGACTTCTTGACATGCCTTGATATTCCATAGCATTCCTAACCAATCCTTATCATACCTTGTCACTCCCCCCTTGGCCTGACAACTAGCACTCATTGACACACCCTTGCACATCTTGGCATGCCTTATCACTTGGCACATCTTAGCATGTTTAACATGCCTTCACACTATCTGACACATATTAGCACTCCCTAGCAGGCCTTCGCACTCATGTCCTCACAACTAGCCTTTACATTTTTTCACGACTTGGGAACCCATTCAATTCCTTGGCTACTGCAGTTCATGTGACAATATTGGCTTGCTTAAATCACAAAAAATTGACCAATTGCACCAACTACAAGTAGATTGTGCCTTGTTCACCTAAGAACTGCCTATAACTCATATTATGCCACTCATGTCCAAGCTCAACTTGTCCCACTTGACTATTTACCAAGACAAGGATCACATGATCTAGCCATGGCCATAAAACAACTAAGCAACATAGTTTACATAGGAAATATTTCACATGTATGTTCAGTTCATATAAATAGTAGAAAATTAACTGAGATTTTGCAAGAACCACAAGATGCACAAGGCACACAAGATATAAGCCGACACAAGTCGAGTGCCCCAAAACTTATACACAAAAATGTAAAATATGCAATTATCTAGAATAGTTTAAACATGAGCATGTAGCCAAAGTGTGCCACGTCTCATATAAAAAAATAGCTAAAGGCAAAACAATTTTGTGCCTAGCACAAAGTGATCTCCCTTTGTCTAAAACTGCTATATCGAGCCTCGTGTAACAACCGTAGGCTTGCCTCCTATGAATCCTATTATGAACTTATCCTAACACACTTTGTCCTTAGCACACTTTAATTCGCTCACACTCCCTGGCACACACTCTTATTCATTCCTTTCCATGCATTTTGACCTAGTTATCCCTTGATATGCCCCGACACTCACTAAAAATCTTTAGCATGCATTGACATTGTCCAACATGTGTTAGCATGACTTTTCATTCCTAATGTGCATACCTCGACCTCCCTAGCTATCATTCCTTCACAACTACCCTTACTTAATTTGCAACTTGGTAACCCAACCAAGCCCTTGCTTGACTGCAAGAGCTTGACCAAGTTATGGTTACTACAACTAGATGATGTTGTTGAATTGTGTAGCTTGGGAGGTACTCCACAAGCCCAGTGAGATGGGTTTGTGTGAGTTTGGTCACAAAAGGATTTGTGGGAAAAGAAGCCGAGAAAAGGGACTTTGGACCCAATATGGGGTTTAAAATCTAAAATAAAATTAAAAAGGAAAAATACTATTTCCTAAGGTCTAAGTGGATAAAACCATTAAGTTCTAGAGGATTCCTAATAGGTATATGAAAACTATATAAGGAGGCCTTAGGATGAAGGAAATAAAATCAAGTGAGAAGGATCTCATTTGATCAAGGGGACAAAGAGAGATATATTTCTAAAGTAGGTCCAGTAAGGGTTTCTAAAGGGAGGACATGATCATACTCCAAGAGAAAGATCATCATGTGAGGGTTCACAAGAATGTTGCATACCTTAATGGTCGGTTCGAGCTAGGAAATATGATGGCATATTGCTGGTTCTCTTATGGCAGATCGAGCTTAAGAGAGGTTGCTCATGAGAATCTGAGCATGTCATTTCAATGGTGTCTTTGTGTGAAGGCCGCATCAAATTATGAAATGTTGAAATTTGCAACATGAAACATTGAAATTGGAAATCAGAAAGGACAAAAAAAAAATGCACCCACATTGGTGAGGAATTTTGATGCACCGAGAGTGAGGAATGTGGGGCATCTAATTTATTTTTCCCTTAAATAAATTGGGCAATAAATTGTAATTTCATCTCATAACAACTTGTATCAGTTAACTAAGCCATGATGACTGAGTTAGCTCAACAATTTCAAGTTGAGGGTCTAAGATTAGGCATGCAGAGGTATTAATCTAATATTTTTTGAGTCCACTTGCAATTTATGCATTAGTGGGGTGCAGGTGTGAATTAGCTAACTCAATTACATGAGTTAAAATCGGTTTAAATAGGTCTAACTAAGTGATGAGCTAGAGAGAGGTCGGCCAATGAATTAAATTAGATTTAGTTCACAATGAGTGATCAATTAGCTAACTGATAATTCACTATGAATAGCTGCATGAATTTCAGTTCTGAGGAAGACCTAGTTGAGACAAAGGTTAAAGGGAACATAACTATCAGTTGTATTTATATTATATTTCCCGTGTGCAATTATAAATTCATTGGGATGCCATGATGGATTGCGCAATCAAGGAAGATTGAATTTCCTAATTAATAGGGAGCTAATTAACTAGGAATTTCATGAGTAAGGTAGGTTGAAGGAAGGCTAAGAATTGGCTAAGTACTAAACCGAGTTTTCCTAGATTAGTGGGAGACAATTGGAAGATTTATGGAGAATCTCATCAGAGATTAACCATTGTACTGTTTCATGATTCCTTGACTTAATAAACAATAGAGATAGAGGAGTTTTGAGCAGTTTCTTTCCCCAGATACATCTTGTGTTGTGCGTTTGATAATTTATTTCTCTTACTTATATGTGATTGTGAGATCATGTTTTGTTTCTGAAAATTTTAGGAAGGATTCAATATCTTGTTTAGTACATTACATGATTAGATTGAATCTCGTTGGTTACATTTTATACATGGTATCAGAGTAGGAATTTTTTGGGTGGCGAGTTTGCAGAGAATATCTGAAGATTTTGGTGTTGAAAAAAAAACAACATATAATTTGGATTCCTTGCGAAAAACTACCCAAATGGAAAATCAATTCAGAGCTCAGATGAGGGAGATATCGTCGATTTAAAATCAACTATTTTTTAGAAAATTTTGTAATGGCAGGACAATTATAATGTGTGTGAGTCAAGAACCTATATTCACTTGAGGTACCAGATGCATGAAAAGCTTTGAGGAGCAAAGCAGAGGTTAGATACTTGGTTTTTGAGAGGGAGTACAAATTATCTCTCAACATGCCACCTTAGAAGCAGTTTCAGAATGTTGTGGAGTAACCACAATTGGAGAAGTAGAGAAGAGACTCATTGGAATCATCCAATCAAGTAGAGACCTCCATGAGGGGAAAATTTTGATACAGATGGGCAGAGGGAGCACATGCAACCATACCTCCAAGAGAAAGGTGGGGTGATGTGTAGACATAATCCCAAGGTAATAAATTTGGGCAGGGTCCATTGAGATGGTGTGTCTCATGGATAGAACCTAGCTACGAGGAGTCCACAATACAATAGTAGTAGGAAGGATCAGTTAAATTGCTATAGTCAGATGTCAGGAAGATACAAATCAGAGTGACAGATGTCAGATACTAGAGCACAGATCATAGTTGGAAACAGTACAAAGGGCATGGATGCAGATGCCAGAAGCAGTCTAGTAGACAGTTGCAGTAGCTAGCAGCAGTCAAAAGCCCCTGATGACAAATGCATTATATCGATTTAGTTGCTTAGAGGCTATTCAGTTTCAGGATTTGCAGGTGAAAACAACACTAGATAAGTGTTGCATGCAAATTTCCAAAGGTACTGGATTGGGATAAATTGAATTCCTTTCTTGTTGAGAGGGAGTCTTGAAATTTGCCACAAGAAACAGTGAAATTTGCAACCATAAAGGACAAATAAAAAATTCAGCTACACTGGTGAGGAATTTTGATGTACCAGGAGTGAGGAATGTGAGGCATCTAATTTATTTTTCTCTTAAATAAATTGGACAATAAATTGTAATTTCATCTCATAACAACTTGGGTCAGTTAACTAAGTCATGATGACTGAGTTAGCTCAAGAAATTCGAGTTGAGGTGATCGAGGTGGATATTGGTGGCCACCCGCCTATTCCACTTGGGCCCTCACCATTGTCTCTTTCAGTTTTTCAGTTTCCTTAATTATAGCACAATTTACTATTTTTGTTAGTTTTCAGGTCCTGAACTTCCAGAGCAGTTTTGAGGCCCCAAACAACATTTTTTGGTCATAAAATTTTTAGTGATTTCATAGAAATCACATTAGAAATTGTATTCCTCAGAGATATCTTTCTGACGAGGTATCATGTGTATCAAATGGAGAACATATGACCAAGTTACGACCCCGGGAAATTGGTTGCCCAACTACCCTAAACGGGGCCCATAAACTCTTGGTGTTACATATCCTTGGGTTAGGGTTTTCTCTTATTTTTCAATAATAAAAAGGCCCTTAAGCCTTATTGTAACAAAGTCCAGAGGCATGTAGCAACCACATCTCTTCTCATAGATAAGCTACCATCGCCCGAGCTAGTTTGTTTTCCATTGTGTTTGTAAGCATTTTTCAGTATTTGATATTAATGAAATGAAATTTTATTCCTATTGCATCTCTGTGTTTATGTTTAATTTTGTATTTTATTACATTCCTGCATATTTCTGGATAATTAGGGTCTAATATGAGGCATGTAGATGGATTCTAATATTTTTGGGGTCCAATTGCAGTTGATGCATTAGTGGGGTGTAGGTGTGAATTAGTTAACTCAATTAATTGAGTTAAAATCAATTTAACTAGTTCTATTTGAGTGATGAGATAGTGATATGTCCACTGAATTAAATTAGATTTAATTCACAATGAGTTATCAATCAGATAACTGATAATTCACTATTGATAGTTGCATGCATGTCAGTTCCGAGGAAGACCCGTTTGAGACAGAGGTTAAAGGGAACATAACTATCAGTTGTATTTATACAAAATTTCCCATGTGAAATTATAAATTCATTGGGATTGCATGATGGATTGCGTAATCAAGGAAGGTTGATTTTCCTAATTAATAGGGAGCTAATTCCCTAGGAATTGCGTGAGCAAGGCAAGCTGAAGGGAGGTTGAGAATTGGCTAAGTACTAGACCGATTTTTCCTAGATTAGTAGGAGACAATTGATAGAGTGTTGGAGAATATCGTGAGAGATTAAGCATTATATTGTTTCATAATTCCTTGACCTAATACACAATAGAGATAGATGGGTTTTGAGTAGTTTCTTTCCCCAGATACATCTTTTGTTGTGCGATTGATAATTTCTTTCTCTTACTTATATGTGATTGTGCGATCGTGTTTTATTTCCAAAAATTTTAGGAAGGATTCAATATCTTGTTTTAGTACATTACAAGATCAGATTGAATCTCGTTGGTTAGATTTTCTACATGAAATAGAAGAGAGGGTTGATAAGATCTTGTCTTGCACTGTAATTTAGAGCCATAACAGAAGTAGACGCAAGTGTAATATCTACTGAGCTAACCCTAGTTTGAGGGTCGAAATTGAGATCTGAAGTTCATGTCATGATTCAGTCAAATAAATTCCCAAAATCTATGGATCCATATGAGCTAGGTCGAGTCTCTTATGGAGGCAAGAGTCATGGATTTTTCTATGGGTGGATAGGGTTTTTTATACAATAATTAGAAGTACATAAGTATAGTGCCCTAGTTAGGACAATTTCCTAGCATGTTTAGTTCATAAGGTATGCCCTTAAGACTACGAAAAAATTGCGTAGAAGAAGAGAAATTTTGACCCTTAGAGTGAGGTTTAATTCTGAAATATAGACCATAGATCTGGAAGATGGTTTACAGATTCAGTATGTGTGGAGATAGCAGATCCAAAGGAGGGTGGAACCTGATCAGAAGATTGAGCATGCAGAAGAAATTTGCCATGTGAAGAATGGATTGACATGCAGAGGAGTTGATTTGGTGGACTATCCATGGAGTTTTAGACAGAGATCTGAAGCAACCTATAAAAAGGTAGTGAATGGACTGTTAGTGGTTGATTTGTGACCCTAGTTCAGTCATCTACAGATTGTTAGAAGGATGATAAGAGGAGTAGTTCAGATTTGTTCATAGATTGGACAACAAAGATCAAATTATAGATACACAAGAACAAGAGAGGACTCAAACCATTTTTAGGTGGAATATTTGAAGATCCCTAGATGAAGACAATATCGTGAGCCCTAGATAAGTAAAAATAATTAACCGTGGTTGGGCAGATTGATGGTAGTCCAAGTATAGTTGGAGGGCTGTTAGGTGACTTTCAAAGAAGAGCCCTAACTCTTGTACTTGTGAAGAAAATAATATTGGTAAAAGGGCAGGTGTATAGGGCCTAAGGATATGCAGACTTTGAAGGACTAAAGTAGTAGTCAAGTGGGCCAACCAACTAGCCCTAGTTCACTATATTTTAGAGGATTAATTTAGTGAGAAGAAGGGCAGCCTCCATAGCCCTAGAATTATTGTCTTGGAGATGTAGTATGGAAAAAGTGGGCATACCAAAGAGTTGTTCAAAAATAGAGTTGTGAACAGCTTGTTACCACTCAAACTAGTAATGGACCCAAAAGGGATTCCTAAGAGGGCAACTGCTAGGACAAGGGAAATGGTGGAGGCTTAGCCCTTTGTCACCATAGCTAAGGCTCCTTGCTCTTCACAGAATTTCAGCGATGGGAGGATTCCTGGTAGCTTAAGAAGTCACTTGTATATTATAGGTCAATGAATAAGTGGGAAGTGACCCTAGAAACCCTTTCCCTAAGATAGAATAAAGAGTGGGACATGCTTGCCTTTTACGAAATGGACTTTATCTTCTAGGGAGAGAGGAGGGGGATTGAAGGGTTGAGGGAGAAGAGTAATACTTATGAAGGAATTTATCAATCCCTAAAATCATTTTGGAACTTCGTTTCCCAAATGGTCCTCGATTAAAGGCATTTGACACCAAATGGGACCACACGGGGCCAAGTGGACCCAACCCAAGTTCGGGGATGTAATTTAGCAACCAATGATGTTCCTATCCTGGACAATGTGAGGGGAAAGGATCAGGCAAGAGTTTTTACTTCGATGGGTCAAATTGATCCTACTAGGTTCTAGCCTTGGGAACACCTATGCAAAACTTGATCCTAGAGCTAGGGCTTGAGGTATCTGAAGATTCCATCGTCGGAATTGACCCAAATTATGAGGAGAGTGAGGGGACCCACCAATGCAGTTGCCTCTAGGAGATTAAAGTTTCCCTCTGGCTAGATTCTTGGGAAATTGATGCCTTAGGTGACATAATGGGGCTAGACCTAGGGAAAAATGGAAAATTGTGAAAAGGGGGAGGGGGGGGGGGGGAATCATCACCATTTTTGAGGTACTAGTGCATAATTCACTTGGGGATATGGAGTCAGGGGTGATAATGAACAATAATTCGGTTTTTTATCAAGGAGGCCCAGAAAGTCAACTTCGTCCAATGTTAGAGGAAAAAGAAAAGTGACCTTAAAGCATTTATACTTCATGCAAATGATGTAATTTTATTGAGATAAAATGATCTCTAAGACATTTCATTCATCCAACAATGGCCCATACATTAAATAAGCTAAATAGACACATAATTCCACATTTCCATCATGCAACAATTAGCCCTAGTTATAGCAAAATTCAATAGTATGCAGCAACAAGAATAATAGCATTAAATTTGCACTCACAATGTTAGATATTATATCCAACCAGCTTCACATTTTCAAAAAAAAAACTCCAAGATAAAAATAGCCCAAATCTATACATCAAAATGCATCCATCATCCAAAATATTTCTCCAAGGGAAAAATGTGAAGTTCTCTAAAGATAAAGAGATCCCAAGTCAAGTGATGATACAAATGAATCCAACTAAATGTTGAGATTCAACAAGATGATGAGCTTAGTGAAAATTAAGCACCTTCACTAAGTGGGGCCCGCAGGCTATTTTTAGGTGTATGTCTATTTTTAGAATGGTGAGCATATTCTAAAGTTAGAAGGATGTTGATTCTAGATGGTTGAGAAAATTATATCTTTGGATGAATTTCTATTTTTAGAATATTGGGAAAAGTCTATTTATAGATCGCTAATCTAAAAATAGATGCATGTCGATTATTATTAGCCCTTAATAATAATCAGACTCTAAATATCAACTTATTCTCATGGAGCACTTTATTTCAGTGAACAGGTGTGGCACATCAGTGGGCTGAAGGAATTACGCAATTCCTAGGGTGGTTGGTGACTCATGCATGGAGGACTCAGTTATAACTGATAGTGGCAAGTTGTAACAGAGTTGGAAGAGTAGTTATGTGAATTGTTATTTAGTTTAACTTTTTTAAGTGAGTTAAACTCAGTTGTGCTACTTGTATCTAGTTGTAACTAAAGATACACTAGTGAGAGTTCAGTGAATTAATTATTTAATTAATTCACAACCAGAGACTCACTTGCAATTGAACAAATACAACAGTTAACTACTTACATGTCAGTTCTAGTGGAGACTGTTGGGGTTCCCATGTTTTGGCCAGGTTGACAAGACCAAAAGATGAGACAACATAGAACCACTTTCAGACCTTAGGATCTAGCCCTCCTAGGTCCAGAGAGGGATCTCTCTATATGAGTCAAAGGATATGTCTTTTGGGCTCGGGTTCAAGATATTAGGCTAGTTATAGGCACAGGGTTGTTTGTTTTTTATTTATTCTTGGTTGTTGGGAATCAAGAAAGAAGGGTCCAATATACGACAAGGATGAGCAAAGAGGAAACTAGGCAAAGAGAGATAACTCAGGGAACATCAAGGCCATTGGGCAATGGAGTCAAGAAAGGGTTTACTTGTGTTCAATGTGCAAGCTTTCAGTTGGGCTAGTCATATAGAGCATCTGGATCTTAAAAAATGGTTGATGAAATGGAACGTTAAGGACTGAAAGTGAAAGAAGGAAAGGCAACCAAATTTCTGTCTATAGATCAGGTCAGAGGTCATTTAACTCCAGACCTACTTGGACATACTCAGAGGCAGCTCTCAAAGAGGGGCAAAGGGGCTGCTTATAGATCGGACCAGAGGTCATTTAACTCCAGGTCTGCTTTAGCAACTCCAAGGAAAAACAAGGATAAGTTTGACATAAGGGATCTTAGAAAGGTTTAATAAGATGGAGAGATCCTAGTGAGGTAGAGACAGGGTTCTAGACCTCCCAGTGTTCTCAACTCATCCAACTAAATCCTAACAAGAACATCTAAACATAGATTTCATTGATTCATACATCAGAGAGAAGGCAATGACATCCACTACACTGGTTAAATCAATTGAAATCAATATACAGATACACATATAAGCAGAAAACATAAAAGGCTAGGAGAGCAGCAACATAAGGTACCTATCAAGGGTAAATCCTATGCCAATACTTCTGATGCGAGTCAGTAGAAATGGAATGAAATGAAATCAAACACAGAGATAAGAAAACATCACCAGCTGCTTTAGATCAGGATCCAAAGAAATGTGCTTGTCATATTAAAAACAACACCAATCAGGTACATCAATGCCCACAACTTAAACATTCAGTCTGAAGACATCAAGTCTCAGCGTATCTTACAATATTACACAGAGAACTTGTCTCAAGAGGAGAATGCTTGCAATCTACTGATATCCAATCAACAACCTTTACAATAATTTCCTTCTGTGCTTTATAGCAAATGACGAACAAAGGGTCGACTGAGGTGGTAGGTGAATACTAAATGTAACATTAAACACAAAATGAATGCAGGGCCGAAACCCATTCTATTTGATTGTTGTGTATTTAATCTCTGTCACTTCCCTTGTGAAGGGTGATCTTCTCTGGATATGATCTTGACATTTTTTTCCTGTAGTAATCCTGGTACTTTGAACAAAATAAAATAAACTACTGAGAAGTCTGCCATATAAATGCTCCGGTGGTTTTGAACTGTTCTTAGGGTGGAAATTCCTTCAGGGACATTGTGCATAATAAAAGCTGTATGGGCGCCCTGTACTTGACGAAGAAAAACATTCTGCTGATGAATGAACCCTGATGTTACCTTTTACTGTGTGCAGGATCTCCTGTTCGATCCTTGGGGTCCTCAAACTGGTGCTTTTCCTCTTAAACTACTGGTTTAAGGCTCCAGATCTTCATTAGGGTGCTTTAATCTCCTTTGCTCTGTACTGAAACACTTTGCCGCTCCATTTTCGCTTCTGATAGGTTAGCTCGGGTTTTAATGGCGCTGGGAGGTTTCTACAAAGTTTAAACCATGTTCTCTTTAATGCATGTCCTGTGTTCATCTTCCCGAGTCATTTTTCATAAATTCCAGCCGCTAAAGATGATCTTTCTTGATTTCACTGTTGCTGTGCAGAGGCTGCACATTATGGTGGCCATTCTTCTTAATAACCCTGCAAAAATCTGAAAACTGTGAGGGAAACAATAGATGAGATGGCAGATGATGTGGATGACTATGGGGGCGACAGTGTGACTGCAGATGATCGTCGAAACAATGCAGAGGAGTGGTGGAGAGGTGCTTCGGAACGGTGGAGAATGGAGATGGCACGAGGTTGGTAGAATATGAAACGATTATATGTTAAAACTATATAAACCTTGACCTTTGAACGTCATATGCGACAGAATGGATGGGTGTACGGTGGACACACGTGGTGGTGACATGGCATACAGAAAAGACACGTGGGCAGATGGTGTGGAGGTCCAGGCGATGGTGGAACAGTCAATGGTAAGGGAGGACTAATCAGGACCGTTGAATGTGGCGGTGATCTACGGTGGAAAACGCATCCGGGGCGGTAGGCAGTGGGCCAGGGGCACGACGGAGATGACTTAACCTGCACGCAGTTTTGTTGGTGGACGGCCGTCGGATGGGGTGCGCAAGATCTGACGGCTTGCATTCATTTCGCTGCGTGACTCTGGTCGAAAGATAATGCGCGGGGAGAAAGTGGTGTTGCCGTTGTACAGGGGACACGCGGCGGACGGCCAGTGGAATCGCTGGGCATTGGAGGAAAACCACCCATCGCCCAAAGGTGGTGCAGAATAAACAGGCGGTTTCGGAATAGTGGAAGCGGGGACCACAGGGCGGATGGGCTTCGCGTCGTCGGATCAACATGTGAATGGACGGCGATGGCCCGACATGGAAAAAGGCGGGGAAGACGTGGGCGCTGAAGATTTAAAGACCGTCGTTCGATCAATTTAGATCAACGGCCGACGCTGTGCCCGAAAAAATCTTGAGATAAGTGCTTTTTTCCTTGGCGAGTGGTCACAGCGCTGGGCTACATGGAGGAACAGGGCACGGGGCTACGGGGAAGGGGGCTCAGGCCCTTATAATATGAAAAATATGGTTTTTAGGCCATTTTAATGCAATTGGAGGACAGAATTTGGTAACGATAGGGGGGGAAGGGGGATTTTAATCAAACAAAGGGGAGGGGAGGGATTCGATGGAGATTTTTGGAGGAATTTGGGAGACAATGGTATGGGCAGAATCTGAAGGGAATTTTGGAGGGGATTTAGGGGGTTAATAGGAAAAATACAAAGGGGAAAAGAGGGAATTTGACAGAAGGAGGAAAAAAGGGGGAAAAAGGGGACATTTTGCAGGGGTACAAGGGGTAAATGCAGGCCTTTAGGGAAAGGAACTAGCAGAGGGGACTTGTATAAGGTGAAGCACAGAGAGACCTCAAGGATGATGTGTCTTCAAGGGAGATTCATTCCTTGAAGGTCGCCAAGATGACATAGCCCCAAGCTTGCTTGTCAAGAATTTCATAGGGGGGCTAACAGTGGCTCCACATGGGGATGGCTTCTTCTTGAAGGAGTCAAGAAACTAGACATAATATTTGGAGTAGGCCAAATGCCTGCTGCTTGGCACATCCCTTTCTTTGATCAGCTGCCACAATATGAATATGTTACATCAGCAGAGATATTTCTCCCAATCAAACTACCTACCCACCCTACAATCCTAGCATTTTTTCTCCTCTTAGGGTGCACTTGAGCTAGCAGACCCTTTACATCATTTTATTTTGCAATAGAAAACAAACCTATTCTACTTCTACCCTTATTGCTCCATGTGGCCAGATTAGACTATTGGCCTCACATATTTCTCTACCTACACTACTACCTGCTAGGATTATACTGTCTAGCAGGTTTCTTCTCTACATTCTAAGACAGAAATTGAAACAAATAACTACATGCTCATAGACTGAGCTTTATTGAGCTCTTCCTACCTACCCTACTCTACTGAAATATTTACAAGTCTAGCCTACAAACATTGTCTTCCAATGTAACCAATCCATAAAATGATCCCATGGCTGGTCCTTCTTGCTCAACTCCTTGAGCATGCTGGATAGGCAAGGCAGCTCCCACTCTTTTTGTTCCATAACAACAGCTACAAAAAAATTTCTTGCTGTCTGCAACATGCTGCTCAAAAAGACCTTTGATCCTTTTTCCAATGTATGCAGGAAATGTGCATAAGGATCATGAAAATATACCTGGCTATGAATGTTTAATAGGCTGGCTTCGACCAGGATCTCTTCTTCTTCCACTGGATCAAGAATGAGATTCTCTTGAGAAAGAGAATCTCCCTCATCTGCTTCACTTTCTGAACTGGAGGACTCATCATATATGGCAGTGCTGTCCTCTTGAAGCTTTGATATGTTCAGCTCTAATGTGTTGAGCTCTGTGAAAAGATCAATGCATTCTTGAGCAAGGGCATATTCCTTTGCTTCCTCTTTTTCAAGAGAAGGCTCCTTGCTTTCTACCTGCTCAAAAATATCTTCTTTGCTTTCCTCCTCATCTTCTGAAAGGAAAGGCTGCTGGTTTCCAGTCTCACTGATGATCTGTGGTAGAGCAGAATGAAGATTCTTAGAATCTTCATATGCTATTATACTGTCATAGCTCTCCCCATCAGTATCATAGATAGGCTGACCGGTTTCGTTACTTCTCCGGAGTTGTTGATCCCGATCTTCCTCCCACGGATCCAAGGATGATGGTCCTGCAAGCTCAGCTTCTCTTTGAAAGCAATCATCAACCAACAGATCATAAAAAGGAAAATCATAAGAGTAAGTAATGTCATCCACAAGACCTATCGGATTCTCAGCAGGTCTTCCTTCATTCTGATCCATAGAGGAGTCTTCTGAATCTGAATTGTCAAACTCATAAGATGAGTGAGCAAGAGTATGTGTTCTATAGAATATTTTCTGGGGTGGATTGCTGGTTTAATATCTGATCAATCTCTTCTTCTGTCAAAGGAGAGGTTTTCCTCTCATCATGGAAAAAAGACCAGCAGTCCTCTTTTTCATGTGTTAGCTGACTGGGAGGCGGGATGTTCTCTTGAGCCTCTTCTTCCATATCAGATTCTGCCTCTTCTACGTGGTCTCTTGTTTCCTCAAGGCAACGTTCCCTATTAGCTTTTTCCATTAGGTCCTGATATTCTCTTGTCAGTGTAACGAAATCAGGAAGTTCCTGATCACCTTCCTCTTCATCTTCTACAGATTCCTGAGCATCATACGTGTCTTGCTCATCATCTTGGTCTCGAGTTTGTTCTTGCTCTGGGAGATGCATGGGCTGTTCTAAATAATCCTCATTTGCATTCAGATTAGCCATATACATCTCCATCACTTTACCAAAAGTTTCTGTTATTTCACATAATTGATCATACAAAGTATCATACTTTGTATCCCTATCCATTTTTGGATTCATGCTTTTGCAAAGAAGGCTACTGCTTCTTCTCAACCAGTTCAGTGTTTTTTACCAGTGGAGTCATTTGGTCTTTGGATCATAGGGAGTGTGGAGTCGCCAGGTGGATGATTTACAACTTATTGTCCACCACAGTGGTTAGGCACTATCACCTTTCAAGGATAACCTCAGAACACAACAAACTCTAACCAGAGATTGACTGGGAGGGCATTTACCAGATATGTCACCTCCAAAAGGGGATGAGATCCGGAGGCTACCTGGCCCTGTCCAGGCTCTGTCTAAGAGTATGAGAGAACACAAAAAATGACACTGAGACTGTCTGAGAAGAGGTGTGACTAACTTCCAACCTAAATAGAGAGTCTGGGTTTTTAACGCCCAGGGATATTCAAAGTGTATGCACTCAATGTCCCCAGTATGGTCGCCATTATGTTGGGGTTCCCCTGTTTTGGCTAGGTTGACAAGACCAAAAGATGAGACAACATAGAACCACTTTCAGACCTTAGGATCTAGCCCTCCTAGGTCTAGAGAGGGATCTCTCTATATGAGTCAAAGGATATGTCTTTTGGGCTCGGGTTCAAGATATTAGGCTAGTTATAGGCACAAGGTTGTTTGCTTGTTATTTATGCTTGGTTGTTGGGAATCAGGAAAGAAGGGTCCAATATACGACAAGGATGAGAAAAGAGGAAACTAGGAAAAGAGAGATAACTCAGGGAACATCAAGGCCATTGGGCAATGGAGTCAAGAAAGGGTTTACTTGTGTTCAATGTGAAAACTTTTAGTTGGGCTAGTCATTTAGAGCATCTGGATCTTAAAAGATGGTTGATGAAATGGAATTTTAAGGACTGAAAGTGAAAGAAGGAAAGACAACCAAATTTCTGTCTATAGATCAGGTCAGAGGTCATTTAACTCCAAACCTGCTTGGACATACTTAGAGGAAGCTCTCAAAGAGGGACAAAGGGGCTGCTTATAGATCGGACTAGAAGTCATTTAACTCCAGGTCTGCTTTAGCAACTCCAAGGAAAAACAAGGATAAGTTTGATAGAAGGGATCTTAGAAAGGTTTAATAAGATGGAAAGATCCTAGTGAGGCAGAGACAGGGTTCTAGACCTCCCAGTGTTCTCAACTCATCCAACTAAATCCTAACAAGAACATCTAAACATATATTTCATTAATTCATACATCAGAGAGTAGGAAATGACATCCACTACACTGGTTAAATCAATTGAAATCAATATTCAGATACACATATAAGCATAAAACATAAAAGGCTGGGAGAGCAGCAACATAAGGTACCTATCAAGGGTAAATCCTATGCTAATACTTCTGATGCGAGCCAGTAGAAATGGAATGAAATGAAATCAAACACAGAGATAAGAAAACATCACCAGCTACTTTAGATCAGGATCCAAAGAAATGTGCTTGTCATATTAAAAACAACACCAATCAGGTACATCAATGCCCACAGCTTGAACATTCAGTCTGAATACATCAAGTCTCATCCTATTTTACAATATTACACAGAGAACTTGTCTCAAGAGGAGAATGCTTGCAATCTACTGATATCCAATCAACAACCTTTATAATAATTTCCTTCTGTGCTTTATAGCAGATGATGAACAGAGGTTCGACTGAGGTGGTAGGTGAATACTAAATGTAACATTAAACACAAAATGAATGCAGGGC
This sequence comes from Pinus albicaulis, assembly GCA_034641835.2. Taxonomy (NCBI): domain Eukaryota; kingdom Viridiplantae; phylum Streptophyta; class Pinopsida; order Pinales; family Pinaceae; genus Pinus; species Pinus albicaulis. The sequence continues at coordinate 262,002,891 of CM076569.1, forward strand.
CGAAACCCATTATGTTTGATTGCTGTGTATTTAATCTCTTTCACTTCCCTTGTGAAGGGTGATCTTCTCCGGATATGATCTTGACATTTTTTGGCTGTAGTACTCCTGGTTCTTTGAACAAAATAAAATAAACTACTGAGAAGTTTGCCATAAAAATGCTCTGGTGGTTTTGAATTGCTGTTAGGGTGGAAACTCCTTCAGGGACATTGTGCATAATAAAAGCTGTATGGGCGCCCTATACTTGACGAAGAAAAACATTATGCTGATGAATGAACCCTGGTGTTACCTTTTACTGTGCGCAGGATCTCCTGTTCGATCCTCGGGGTCCTCAAACTGGTGCTTTGCCTCTTAAACTACTGGTTTAAGGCTCCAGATCTTCATTAGGGTGCTTTAATCTCCTTTACTCTGTACTGGAACACTTTGTCGCTCCATTTTCGCTTCTGACAGGTTAGCTCGGGTTTTAATGGCGCTGGGAGGTTTCTACAAAGTTTAAACTCTGTTCTCTTTAATGCATGTCATGTGTTCATCTTCCTGGGTCATTTTTCATAAATTCTAGCCGCTGAAGATGATCTTTCTTGATTTCACTGTTGCTGTGCAGAGGCTGCACATTATGGCGGCCATTCTTCTTAATAACCCTACAAAAATCTGAAAACTGTGAGGGAAACAACGGATGAGATGGTAGATGATGTGGATGACTGTGGGGGCGACAATGTGACTGCAGATGATCGGCGAAACAATGAAGAGGAGTGGCGGAGAGGTGCTTTGGAACGGTGGAGAATGGAGATGGCATGAGGTTGGTAGAATACGAAATGATTATACGTGAAAACTATATAAACCTTGACCTTTGAACATCATATGTGACAGAATGGATGGGTGTATGGTGGACAAACGTGGTGGTGACGTGGCGTACGGAAAAGACACGTGGGCGGATGGTGTGGAGGTCCAGGCGATGGTGGAACAGTCAATGGTAAGGGAGGACTAATCGAGACCGTTGAATGTGGTGGTGATCTACGGTGGGAAATGCATCCGGGGTGGCAGGCAGTGGGCCAGGGGCACGGCGGAGATGACTTAACATGTGCGCAGTTTTGTTGGTGGACGGCCGTCGGATGGGGTGCGCAAGATCTGACGGCTTGCATTCATTTCGCTGCATGACTCTGGTCGAAAGATAATGCGTGGGGAGAAAGTTGTTTTTCCGTCGTATAGGGGACACGCAGCGGACGGCCAGTGGAATCGTTGGGCGTTGGAGGAAAACCACCCATCGCCCAAAGGCGGTGCAGAATAAACAGGCGGTTTCAAAATAGTGGAAGCGGGGACCACAGGGCGGATGGGCTCCACGTCGTCGGATCAACATGTGAATGGATGGCGATGGCCCAACATGGAAAAAAGCGGGGAAGACGCAGGCGCTGAAGATTTAAAGACCGTCGTTCGATCAATTTAGATCAACGGCCGACGCTGCGACCGAAAAAATCTTGAGATAAGCGCTTTTTGCCTTGGCGAGTGCTCACAGCACTGGGCTACATGGAGGAACATGGCGTGTGGCTATGAGGAAGGGGGCTCAGGCCCTTATAATATGAAAAATATGGTTTTTAGGCCATTTTAATGCAATTGGAGGACGGAATTTGGTAATGATAGAGGGGGAAAGGGGGATTTTAATCAGACAAAGGGGAGGGGAGGGATTCGATGGAGATTTTTGGAGGAATTTGGGAGAAAAGGGTATGGGAAGAATCTGAAGGGGATTTTGGAGGGGATTTAGGGGGTTAATAGGAAAAATACAAAGGGGAAAAGAGGGACTTTGACAGAAGGAGGAAAAAAGGGGGAAAAGGGGGACATTTTGCAGGGGTACAAGGGGTAAATGCAGGCCTTTAGGGAAAGGAACTAGCAGAGGGGACTTGTATAAGGTGAAGCACAGAGAGACCTCAAGGATTATGTGTCTTCAAGGGAGATGCATTCCTTGAAGGTCTCCAAGATGACATAGCCCCCAGCTTTCTTGTCAAGAATTTCATAGGGGGGCTAATAGAGACCCAGTGGAGAGATAGGTGAAAGGGTTAGATGGACTATCTATTGTGACTATAGTGATGCATTCAATGCATCTACACAGACATTGGAGTTTCCAATGAGGATTTTGCAATGCAATCAAGGCAAGATCAAATTCATTCAGGGGTCTTCTTCAGCAGGGATTGCGCAGTGGAGGCAAGAAATTGGTGCATAGATATGCAAATTTCTACATGAAAGTGTGTGACGATTGTATATTATACTGAGAGCTTGATGTACTAATATTTGTATGAGATTGTTACATGATTCCATGATATGCATAATATATGATAGTTGGGGTTTTTAGCTTTAATCTTTCCTGATAAAACATCTTGTTTATGTGCAATTGATTGTCTTCATGTGCTTGCAATTGGCGATTTAATTTCTGCAAAGAATTAAGTAGAAGGATTATGTAATTAACATAATATTAATTTGTTAGATCAGGAGAATCTAGTAATACATATCAATATTAATAAATTTATACATGGTATCGAAGCAGTGTTAATCAATGAAAATTGCAATATTGAAGTAGTGTTGAGTTTTGTGTTGGCGGACAATTCGAATTTGCTGCAAGAATTTCTTGGTGCGACAGTTGAGTATTCATTGAAATGGCTTTCAATGGGTTGCATTTGGAGTATGCACTCGAAGCAGCTCCAACTACATAGCCTGGAAGGACAGGATGGAGGCAGTGCTTTAAGATAATGGTCTGAACGAGTTCATCGATATTGATGTTCCTAAGCCCACTTAGACAGATGCTGCATTACTTGACGCTTGGCAAAAGAAGGTAGCGAAGACAAGAAGAATTATGTTGGAAGGTGTGAAAGACCATATTGCTTCAAGCCTTCATGGGAAAGCCACTTCATTTTCAATGTGGAAGGATTTGATAGATCTTTCCCAAAGCAACAGCGACCATAGAAAGTTGGCGCTAAAATATAAGCTCAAAAAAGTAAAATTGGAGAAGGGTGAAAATATTCCAAGAATATCTTACGAAGTTTGTCCAATGTAGGGATGAGCTGGGGAGTGTGGGAATTAAAGTTGTGGATGATGAATTTTTGAGCTTGGCTCTCCCTGGGCTTCCGAAGAGTTGGCACAGCTATGAAGACTCTATCAATGGACGAGAGAAACTGTCATATTGGGAGCGACTTTGGTCAGATCTTGTGTAGGAGGAGATAAGGAAAAATACCAGGGATGGCTCTTCATCAAAGAATGATGATGAAGAGAATTGCGCTTTGGCTGCCAAAGCAAGGAAAGGGAAGGGGAAGAAATCCCATCCAAAATCTGAGGCTAAGGGCAAGAAGCTAGATTTTTCCAAGGTGAAGTGTTTTCACTGTCATGAACATGGGCATCTCGCCACTAACTTCCACAGAAAAAGAAGAACAAGAAGGTTGCTGGAGCTGTAGTTGGTGAGGCCCTTGCCTCACAATTCTAACTTGATTTCTCTTTGATCGCATGCTTGGTTTCAAGTGAAATGGGATTGGTGTGGTATCTTTGATCCAAGAGGATCTTGTTCAGTGCAGATTAGCAGAGAAGTCTAGTCAGCTCTAGAATTCCGATGTCCGATTCAGTCTCCAATCCACCAGTTTTTCCAGTATCGTCCGAAGAAGATGTCCTCTAGTTTTTCATGGTTCAGTTTAGGCTCATATGATGTCATGGTTATGTGGTTCCAATTTGGTGTCATAATGTTGTAAAAAGGTACATGGTGATGTAAAAGGCATCAAACCTAGACCTATGATAAAACCCTAAGTCCTAAATCCTATGTAAAATCTAGTCCTAAAACCTAAGGGAAAAATCTCTAGCGCAAAAGACTCATGCTAAACCTAAGGTTTAAGGTGTAAGACTTATGTTTAACTGCTCAAAACAAAATATGTCACAAAACCCTTTTTGGACTATATAAGATAATAAAACTACAGTCCTAACTGTGCCAAGTCTTAAACTGTGTCGGAGTTTGTAAATTTATGTGAACGGGTCTGACCGCACGAAGAATGTTAGTGGTTGATAGTTGTAAAGCCGCGTGTTAAACCTGTCAACAGACATTTCCATGTGATAGGTCGCACTGGAACCGTCGGGTGTAAATCGGGACTGTCGGGCTTAACCGCTGATGTCGGCGCTAATCACATGCCAAGGGATTTCCTTCGCCCGGTTAGCCTAACCGTCGGCCTAAAGTTTTATCATATGGTTATTTTGGGTTTTAAATCAAATTTTTGCTAAGGATGTATTAATACACCTTATCACCTATATCCTAGGTATTCATTAGGAGATAGGATTTGAGACCTTAATCACCTAATTTTCTCAACCTGATGCCAAAATTTCCTATCAATGGTTCGAATGCAACATTATAAAACCATGACATATTAATTCAAGAGGGACATGGATGTTTTGAATTTCAGTTTCAGCAAGATAGAGGCAGTTTTTTTTTCAGCATAGCTCCACCGTCCGGAAGCGGAATTGAGCACATAGATAGGCATTGGAAAGATGAGAGAGAGAGCGTTCTATTTTCAGAGACCAGAAGTGTCTACGAGCATAGTAAGTCTGTGTTTTTTATGTGTAAAGACTTCCTCGGTTCAATCCTAATAAAGCGGACGCCCACTTGAAAGCGGACCCAGAGATGTAGTCCAACAGGGATGAAATCCATAATCAATTTTTTGCTTCTTCTTCTCTCTGTTTTATGTTGTATTTTAATAATTTATTTGCTGCTAGTTTATGTATTCTTTCACTTAAATTTTTCTTCAGTTAACAATCAATCTTAATGAAAAACTAATCAAACTACCTCAACACTTAATTGATCACTTTCAGATCATATTTGGTATCAGAGAAGGTTGTGCTTTGTATTTTGTTTGTTAGTGGATGTTAACCAGGTTGGGATTGCAACGTCGAAAGGGCGAGCTTGAGGAATTCAATCTAGAGATCAGAAAGCAGAAATTCATTCATCAATCAACGATGACAGGGACTGAGAACGTTGAGACTCATGAAGCTGCTGAATCGAAACCCATGGATGAGAATCAAATCCATCAGATGTTTCTAAACATGCAGCAGATGTTGGAATAATTATATGAAGATAATAAGACGAGAGATGCAACCTCATTGTCGAAGGCATCAAAGAAGGACAAGGGTAAAGGCAAGGCAGATAAATCTCCTTCTCCTCCATCATCTCCATCATCATCTTCTTCCTCTTCTACTTCTATTTCTGAAACAAAAAAAGAAAAGAAACCTAAGAGTCCACTTTTGAAACTTGATGTTAAGTTTGAATTACCTGTGTATGATGGTGAAATAAACCCTAAGAAACTAGATAATTGAGTAAAACAATTAGAAGTCTATTTTCGTATTCAAGATATTGCTGATGATCAGACAAAGATCCAATTAGCTACTCTTAGAATGGGGGGTATTTCTTTGATCTGGTGGGAAAGTAAGACATAGATAGATTTAAAGTGTAAAGGAAAAGTTATCACCTCATGGAATAAGTTTTTGAAAGCTATAAAGAAACAATTCTATTCGTTGGGTCACACACAAAAAGATGTTATTGATTGGAAGTGCTTGCGACAAGGTAAGGGAAGAATGTTCAACAGTTCACACAAGGATTCAGAAAGAAAGCAGTTAGCGCTTGGTATTTCTTTGGACACAAAAGAAACTTTGTTGAAGTATATTAGTAGTTTGCATTCATATTTGCAGCATACATTATTAATGTTCAATCCTAATGAGTTTGATGAATTTTGTGTTCAAGCTATTCATTTCGAATTAGGTGGTAGACCTTTCAAGTTTACACCAAGACATCCAAGCAGATGGAAACTGAAGACATAAAATAGAAGGGCAATTCAAAGGGAAAGAATACTGCCACAACTCAGAAGGAAGATGAAAGACCTACCTGTACACATTGCCAAAGGATCAGCCATGATGAATCTAGGTATTGGAAACTTCATCCGGAACTGAAGCCAAAGAAGTTCCAAACAAAGAAGGGTGAAAAGAAGGCTGAAATAGCAATCCAACAAGGCTTGGACATGGGATCCGATCCAGGTGATGAAAGAAAAATCACTGGTATGGTTAAAACAGGTAAAACTTCTGAAGCTAGTACTTCTGCTTCTTCAAACATCAAACAATTGAATGAAGATAAAAGAGTCGAGTTATTTCATATAAGGGTAACCTCAAAACATACAAAGATAGATACATTGTTTGATACGGGATTGCAAGAAAATTTGATTTCTGAATCATTGGTTAACAAATTGGGTTTGAAAATACATAATCATCCAAAACCATATCCTTTAAGTTGGTTAAAGGAACAAACTAAAATTCATGTTACCAAACAGTGTTGGTTAAAATTTGCAATCACAGCTAACTGTATCGACGAAGTGGATCTAGATGTGATACCGATAGACATATGTGGAATTGTTTTAGGAAGCCATTATCTATATGATCATGATGCAGTATTTTATAGGAAAGATCATATGTATCATCTCAAGAAAGATGGGATTAAATACATCGTTCGGGCACATAAAATCAAAAATCACTTGAATTTAATTAATTCTAATCATATGGAGTGCTTAATAAGTTCAATTAAGAGATACATACTCATGTCAGTAAAAGAGAAACATCAGGATCTTAATTATGCATGTTTAGGTTGTGAATTTCAGTATGAAGGTAATTTGGTTAAAAAGGTAGATTCATTTCAATATCTAGTTAAAGAACCAAAAAATCTACCTCATAAAAAGGAAATACAACATGAGATGCAGTTGATGTCTGATGCCTCTCTTCCTAATATTGGAATATATCACAAGTTAGTTATAGAGCACAAATAAATAAAGAAAAAAATTCTAGGGATGGTTGTAAAAGAATCCATGTGACCCAGTTCATCTCCATGTGGTTCACCCATAATTTTGGTTCCTAAAAAGAATGGGACATGGGGAATGTGTGTCTATTTTAAAGTTTTTGATTCATTTAAGCGGAAAAATTTCACAGCATTATTAGATCATCAATAGCCATTTGAAGTTAAAACATATGCTAGTGGTTATGCAATGGAAACAATGATTCACATAGATCATCAACTACTTCAATACCTTTAGTCACATACCAATTTGAAACAATCTCGCCACTACAGTTGGATGGGATTTCTTCAGCAAATTCACTTGGTAATTAAGGACAAGAAAGGTGTAACAAGTAAAGTAGTTGATATAATGTCTAGACTGTCTTTAAATGCTTCAGTAGTATTGCATAACAGTTCATTGAAACATGAAATTTATGTAGAAAAGTATAGTACTGATGATGATTTCGAAGATATTTATGAATCACTAACTCATGATACTTAGATAAAAGAAGTCAATTATTATATTCATGACAAATTATTATGTCATATGGGTAATTTGTGCATACCGCAGACAGAAAGAGTGCTGGTTATTTGGGAAGTTAATCCTTCTCGAATTTCAGGACATTTTGTTGTAAGCAAGACTATGGCGCAAAGTCAAAGGTATTGTTATTGGCCTCATATGTATGAAACAATTGTGAAGTACATTAAGGGATGTGTAATGTGTTCGACAAGAAAGCCAAGAAATTGAAATATTGGTTTGCACATGCCACTTCCAGTTCTTTTGCAACCATGGGGCAACATGGATTTTGTTCAAAGATAGACATAAATGGTGAACAAGACTAGGATACATATTATTCGAGCATTGAGTCAAGCCAAGTACAAATTGCGCCATGACAAGCATCGAGTCAAACATCATTTTCAAGTCGGCGATCAGGTATGGTTGTATATCACCAAAGTCAGGTTGAAAGGGGAAGGTAAGAAACTGAAATCTATCAGGTATGATCCTTTCAATATTGTTGAGAATATTGGCAATAATGCATTTCGAATATAATTATCGCCTTACATGCATTTTTACTCAGTTGTGAATGTTGAAAATATGAATTTGTATGAACCTCCAATGATTGTTGATCCTGAGGATTAAATACAGATCCCTTATATTGATGATTTATCACCTGATTACATGATATAGTTGCAGGAAGAAACCATCTTGGATAGAAGAGTTCATACTTCCAGGCGATGAGATGTGGAATATCTTCGAGTGGGACTCAAGGGCATGAATCGGAGTATGGTGAAGTGGATAGAAATCGGAAAAGTGAGGGAGTTGTATCATCACTTAGTATCTGCTTAAAATCAAAATTTTGTGGTCCAAAAGCTTTCAAGTGGAGAGGATTGATCCAGGAGGATCTTGTTCAGTGCAGATAAGCAGAGAAGTCCAGTCAGCTCTAGAAATCTAATTTCCAGTTCAGTCTCCAATCCGCTAGTTTTTCTAGTATCGTCCAAAGAAGATGTCCTCTAGTTGTTCATGGTTCAGTTTGGGCTCATATGATGTCATGGTTATGTGGTTCCAATTTGGTTTCATAATGTTGTAAAAAGGTACATGGTGATGTAAAAGGCATCAAACCTAGACCTATGATAAAACCCTAAGTCATAAATCCTATGTAAAATCTAGTCCCAAACCCTAAGGGAAAAATCCCTAGCGCAAAAGACTCATGCTAAACCTAAGGTCTAAGGTGTAACAATTATATTTAAAAACTCAAAACAAAATATGTCACAAAACCCTTTTCGAACTTTATAATATAATAAAACTACAGTCCTAACCACGCCAAGTCTTAAACCATGTCAGATTTTTTAAAGTTATGTGAATGGGTCTAACTGCGCGGAGAATTTTAGTGGTTTATAGTTGTAAAGCCATGTGTTAAACCTGTCGACAAATATTGCCATGTGACAAGTCACGTCAGAACCACTGGGGTTAAGCCGGAACTGCCGAGTGTAAACCATGATAGCCAGGCTTAACCACCGATGTCAGCGCTAATCACATGCCAAGGGATTTCCTCATATGCCGAGGGATTTTCTCCCCCTGGTTAGCCTAACCGTCGGGCTAACGTATTATCATATGGTTATTTTTGGTTTTAAATTAAATTTTCACTAAGGATGTACTAATACACCTTATAACCTTTATCCTATGTATTCATTAGGAGATAGGATTCAAGACCTTAATCACCTAATTTTCTCAACCTAATGCCAAAATTTCCTATCAATGGTTCTAATGCAACATTATAAAACCATGACATATTCATTCAAGAGGGACATGGATGTTTTGAACTTCAGTTTCAGCTGGATAGAGGCAGTTTTGTTTTCAGCATAGCTCCACCGTCCAGAGGCGGAATTGAGCATAGAGATAGGCGTTGGAAAGCTGAGAGAGAGAGATTCCTATTTTTAAAGACCAGAAGTGCCTGCGAGCATAGTCAGTCTGGTGTTTTTTTTGTGTAAATACTTCCTTGTTTCAATCCTAATAAAGCAGACACCCACTTGAAAGTAGACCCAAAGATGTAGTCCACCAGAAACGAACTCCGTAATCAACTATTTGCTTCTTCTTCTCTCTATTTTATGCTATATTTTAATCATTTATTTGCTGCTGATTTATGTCTTCTTTCACTTAAAGATTTATTCAGTTAACAATAAATCTTAATGACAAACTAATCAAACTACCTCATCACTTAATCGATCACTTTCAGATTAATCTTGATAGTGGTGCTTCCTTCCACATGACAGGAGACAAGGATTTGTTAGTGACTTGGAGGATAAATATCTCCAAATGCATATAGAGATGGGAAATGATGGTAGATACAGTGCGACCGACATTGGAACCATTACCTTTGAGAGGGAGTCAGGTAAACCATTTCTATTGAAATATGTTATGCATGTTCCAGGTCTAAAGAAAAACTTTGTCTCAGTCACGATGTTGGAGGACAGAGGTTATGACGTTGTTTTCAGTGAGGGAAAAGATTTTCTGTGACATAAAACAACGGGTCAAACCAAGAGGATATGGATTTTACTTAAGAATCTCTACAAGCTAGAGTTAGATGGTTGTGCTGCAATGATAGGCAAAGCAAAAGAAGTGGTGAGTCGGGATGAGGGTGAATTATGGCACAGGATATTGGGCCATCTTCACCATGGTGCCCTGAATATTTTGCAGAAAATTTATACTGGACTTCCCAAGGGTTATCTTGCAAATTCAGATCAGTGAAAGGGATGTACTATGGGTAAGTTTGTGAAAACCACCTTTCATGAGAAGGAGAACCATGCTTCGGTGATCCTGGAGAGAATTCACACATACGTGTGTGGACCTTTATCGGTTGCTTCAATAGAAAAAAACATGTATTATGTTATTTTTGTTGATGACTGTTCTCGTAGATGTTGGATCTTCTTCATACAGAAGAAGGATCAAACATTCTCAAATTTATCTGAGTTTAAAGCATTGGTGGATAAGGAATTGAGGAAGCAAGTGAAGGCTTTGTGGAGCGATAATGGTGGTGAATATATCTTGAACGAATTCAAAGACTTCCATAGTAAAGAAGGAATTTGAAGAGAACTCATAGTGTCTCATAACGCACAATAAAATGGGGTCGCGGAGAGGAAGAACAGAACGATCGTGGGTGATGCACGAGATATGTTGCATGACTAGGGCCTACCGATGCACTTGTGGGTGGAAGCATGCAAAACTGTAGTTTATGTGAAAAGCCAATGTCCTCATAGAGTACTTGGCATGAGTACACCTGAAGAATATTTTACTGGTAAGAAGCCAGATGTTTCTCATTTAAAGATATTTGGCTCATTTGTTTATGTTCATGTGACCAAGGATGCCAAGAAGAAGCTGGAGCCGACTGCAGAAGTTGAGATATTTGTGGGGTACATAGAAACACCCCATAATTATCATGTGTATTTTCCAAATAGTCGGATGACTGTGGTGCGATAGGATATAAAATTCAATGAGGTGAAGGCCATGAAGTTGTTGCTTGATAGGGAGCTACACTTGCATGTAGAGGAGGAGCTAATTGCTCCCAAATATGAGCCTCTAGATGTGGATCAACCACAGGAGGAGATTCATGGAGTGGAGGAGTCCACTCGTGCAGAACCAAACATCAGAATAGGAAGGAAGCGTACCACAGAAGCTGAGAGGCTGAAGCTTGATGTGGCAGAGAATGTAGGAGTCCCTACATCATAGCATAGATAGAGACAGTCACCTGAACAATTTATTGGATACATGACTCTTATGAGCAAGTGCATCATGACAGGGCCATCTTCGTTTGAGGAAGAAGCGCAGGAGCCGACATGTGTAGATGCCATGGTTGAGGAGTATGACTCCATTTTCAGAAACAATGCTTGGGAGATTTTTCCAAGGCCAATGGGTAAATCAGTGGTAGGTTCAAGATGGATCTACAAGGTAAAGCAAGTTGTTGATGGGATCGTTGAGAAGTATAAGGCAGGATTTGTCGTCCGAGGCTTCTCACAAATCAAGGGGATTGATTATGAAGAAAAATTTACAGCTGTCGCATGGTATTCTTCCATAAGGACCATCCTTGCTCTCTCAGCTCAGATGGGTTGGCACATTCACATGATGGATGTGAAGATTGTGTTCCTTAATGTGATTATTGAGGAAGAAGTGTACATTAAGTGGCCTGAAGGATTTGAGATCTTCAGCAGTGAGTCACATGTGTGCAGGCTCAAAAGAGCATTGTATGGGCTAGAGAAAGTACCTCGTGCCTGGGACACTCGAATCGACAGCCATTTCATTGGACTTGGCTTCACCAAGAGTGAGGCGGATGCAAACCTATACCAAATTATGGTGGAGGGTAAGCTTTTAATAATTTTTCTTTATGTTGATGATTTAATACTAATGGGTGATGAGTAGTTGATACACTCATGCAAGGAGGACCTTGCAAAGGAGTTTGAGATGAAGGATTTGGGCCTCCTTCATTATTTCCTTGGATTGGAAATATGGCAGCGAGAAGGTGAACTGTTTGTGTCTCAAGGAAAGTATGCTTGGGAGAAATTTGGTAAGCTTCACATGGAGGACTGCAAGCCCATGGATACTCCTCTTCCAGGAAATTGGAGGAAAGAGGATGCTACATCGACAGAGGTAGTGGATGCCATTGTTTATCGACAATTGGTGGGTTCGCTCATGTATTTAGTTAATACACGACCAGACATATGCTATGCAGTGAACCAGCTTAGTCAAGCGATGGTTAAGCCTACCAAGATATTTTGGAAGGCTGGCAAGCATGTCCTGTGGTATCTCAAGGGCACATTTGAGTATGGATTATGGTATAGACAAATGAATGAGGTGAAGTTGCATGGCTTCATGGATGTAGATTGGGTAGGCAGCCCAACGGAAAGAAAGAGCACATCAGGAGGGGTTTTTAGTATCAGATATAAAAAAATTTCCTGGTACAGTAGAAAAAAAATATCCATGTCACTCAGTTCAGCAGAACCAAAATACATGGCAGCAAGTCAAGCTGCATGTGAGGCTATCTAGATGAGGAAGAGCCTGGTCTGTTTGTTTGGTTCTCATTTAGATCGTACAGTGATTCATTGTGATAATCAAAATTGCATTAAACTCTTGATTAATCCCGTGTTTCATGATAGATCTAAGCATATATATATCTGGTATCATCATATCAGATATTGTGTGCAGTAGAAGATCATGTTGCTTCAGTACATTCCTACAGAAGATCAGGATGCAGATATTCTGATGAAGGCACTCAACAAGAGAAAATTTGAATACCATAGAGGCAGGATCGGGGTGAAGGATAATCCCTATCTTGTTTAGAGGGAGTGTTGAGATTCAACAAGATGATGATCTTAGTGAAAATTAAGCACCTTCACTAAGTGGGGCCTACAGGCTATTTTTAGGTGTATGTCTATTTTTATAATGGTGAGCATATTCTGAAGTTAGCAGGATGTTGATTCTATATAGTTGAGAAAATTCTATCTTTGGATGAATTTTTATTTTTAAAAGATTGGGAAAAGTCTATTTATAGATCGCTAATCTAAAAATAGATGCATGTCGATTATTATTAGCCCTTAATAATAATCAGACTCTAAATATCAACTTATTCTCTTGGGGCACTTTATTTCAGTGAACAGGGGTGGCACATTAGTGGGCTGAAGGAATTACGCAATTCCTAGGGTGGTTGGTGACTCATGCATGAAGGACTCATTTATAACTGATAGTGGCAAGTTGTGACAGATTTGGAAGAGTATTTATGTGAGTTTTTATTTAGTTTAACTCAGTTAAGTGAGTTCAACTCAATTGTGCTAGTTGTATCTAGTTGTAACTAAAGATACACTAGTGAGATTTCAGTGAATTAATTATTTAATTAATTCACAACTAGAGACTCACTTGCAACTAAACAAATACAACAGTTAACTACTTGCATGTCAATTCCAGTGGAGACCCAGTAGAGAGATAGGTGAAAGGGTGAGATGGACTATCTGTTGTGACTATAGTGATGCATTCAATGCATCTACATAGACATTGGAGTTGCCAATGAGTATTGTGGAGTGAAAGAAAGACAAGATCGAATTCATTCAGGGGTCTTCTTCATTAGGGATTGCGCAGGAGGCAAGAAATTGGTGCATAGATATGAAAATTTCTACATGACAGTGTGTGAAGATTGTATATTGTACTGAGAGCTTGATGTACTAAGATTTGTATGAGATTTTTACATGATTCCATGATATACATAATATATGATAGTTGGGGTTTTTAGCTTTAAGCTTTACTGGTGAAACATCTTGTTTATGTGCGATTGATTTTATTCATGTGTTTGCAATTGGCGATTTAATTTCCGCAAAGAATTAAGTGGAAGGATTATGTATTTAACATAAGATTAATTTGTTAGATTAGGAGAATCCGGTTATACATATCAATATTAATAAATTTCTACACTAACTCCCATTTATACATTGATTAGGAGTTGATAAAATTAGCTTATGGGCCTACATTAGCCCCTAAACATAAAATAATATGCAAGTAACCCTAAAATTTGGTGGAAATCCCACCAAAATATCTCATACATGGAATAAGAAGCCTCATAAGAGGTCAACTAATGTCTTAGGACTTTCTAGGAGGCATACTGGGGTCCATGAGTTGCCATAATGATGCATGGGACCCATCAAAAGTGTTGGACAAGGGAGTGGCCCCTTGTTATCCAAACATTAAACCTTTGGTGCTCTCATTAAACTTGTGGACTGAAAGGGTTGTGTGTGGCCACCATCAGAAAGTAGGTCAAGTGTTGTATTTTTCATGATAGGTTGTTTGTCAAAGGATTAACACCAAGCCCTAGTTGTATTCCTTGTATCAGTGTGATTGTAAAGGGTCACGATCCATGGTACAAGAGCTCTAGCCTGTTGCATTGTAGTTTCTAATATAATGAAGAACGGTTTGCACACTAACAATGCCTAACATGCCCTGGCACTCTACAATACCTTGGAATTTCCTAACATATAAACTTGCTACTCCCTCCTTATCACACCTGAAACTCACTGACACTCCCTATCACACACTCTTATTCATTCATTACCATGCATTTTGAACTAGTTCTCCCTTGTGTTTCCATGGCACTCCCTACCATGCATTGACACACCTTAGCATTTGGCACATCCTAGCATGTCGCCCTAGCACTCTAGCATTCCTTGGCACTACCTTGCATACCTTTTTTTATCACAAATTAAACCTGATAGGCTTCTAATCAGACAACTTCATGTAACTGTTTCAGACCAACTTGTAACTGAAGCTTAGCCTCTTCAATCTGAGAGGGCTCTCTCAAAGGGTTAATGATATTTGATAAATATTGACCTAGATGGCTAACTCTACTTGGAAAACAACTTGCTTGTGATGTATATATGTTGAAAATAGTATTAGTCTAGAAACATTGGGCTTATGGAGTCAACAATTTCAGTGATTCAATAGTAAGTTCACTTGACATGGAAGTTGAGGTAGGTAAGATTTTTTAGCTGAAGTAAACACACATGAAACAGTAAATAACATAGTCAATTCATATATAAATGAAGTTAGAGCATTACATGAATGAATTTTGAGTATTAAATATGAAAACCACTGAAAATGGTACACATATAATATATAGATAAGATAAGCACTAAAAAATCAATCCTAATATTAGGTTGGTCAAGAAACAAGTCTCTGTATTACTGAAAAACAGTTAATTTACATAAAGCTGCAGTATTGCCAAAAAATATCCAACCCCTCATGGATTAGTTCAAGCTGTTCCTGGAGGTCTTTAACTTGGTCCTTCAAGTTTTTGTTTGTAGATTTTAATTGCAAGTTCATTTTCTTGACAAGTTTCACCTCTTTCCTCAATGGCATGGTCCATTTGATTAACTCCTGTGTATTATCTAGGGTCTTGGAAACATTGTCAACCTACTCTTCCCAAATATCTTTCATATTTTCAAACTGAACCTTCTAGACATTGTGTTTTCTTGCTTCTCTCTTCATAACAACAACCTCATGGTTGGCCAACTTCAACTGTTCTTCAAGGAGTTCAAACTCTGTTTTTTCCATTACTTTCTCCTTTCCTTTCTTTGACTTTCTAACTGAATATTTCTCTGCACGTGATGAGAGATCAATGATGTCTTGTGGTGGCTTGAAAATATCAATAGCTAGATGAACTTCTTTGATGCTCTCCACAAGTTTTATAGCATGCCTTTTCATGGGCTTTCTTGCTTGGAACATAAAACCTGTATCCTCTCCTTCAAATTCTAGTTTCTTTACAGTTTTGGATTTCTTTAGTTTCTGTCCACCTTCTTCTTCATCCTCAGCCTGGACTATAGGAGTCTCTTCTATATCAATGGCATGTAATATGATGCAGGAGCATCAAGGGCATTTTTTTATTTGTAAATATGTTAGAAAGGGGGTGTGACAATTTTTAATATTTTATTAATTAATTTGAATAAAATAGGAGAAGGTGAGGATTTTGTAAATATCCTTTTATTAATAAAAGGATATGAGAGAGAATTTGGTTAAGGATATGAAGGGATAAAGATTCTAGATAATGAGGTTTGTTGAATATTCTAGTGGTGTTGAGATATTAGAGTTGAGCATTTAAATTGGTTGTTTAAAAATTGTATAAAATTAATCAACCTCAAAAAGGCATGGGAGGTGTGTGAGAGAGTGAGAAATTAGTGAGAAGTGGATTTGTTTTGAACAACCAAAGCGTAAACAACAGTAGAATTATGAGGCCATCAGTACGGAATATCGGTGCTATGAGAGTTTGTAAGTAATTTGTTTTGATTTCAGATTATATATATATACATTCGGTGATTGATTATGAAAGTTATATTTATTTCTGGTTAAATGTATATATATGGTCGAGGAATTGATTGTTGGAAAGATCGACCAAAGGAAGGTGCAATAAAAGAATTTGTGAGGTTGATTTATGCGTACAAGCTAAAAGGATCGATATTCATATAACAATTGTCATCTGTGTTAAATAAATGAGCTTATCTATGTCGAATGAGTGGTTATGTTAAATCGATCTGAATTTGATTGATAATGGAAAGAGGAGAGTGCCAGTAAATGTGAAAACCGTTATGCATACTTGGTGAGTATAAAAGGCGTTAAACCTCTGCGTAAGGGGGTATTTTAATACATTTTAAGTTTATAGTTTGGTGAGAAATCCTGTACGCAAAACTCTGTTATGTCAGGCTTATATATTTTTGAGTGATCAATAGCAGAAATTGCTATTCGTTGGTGCGTTGAGACCATTGTTGAACTGAATGGAAAGCGTTAAGCTGTATATGAACAGGGTACTTTTATATGCATTGATTTAAAAAAAAATCCAACTGCTATATGACAGTGCGGTAATGTAGAATAGTAGCAGTTTTAAATCGATCTCATCTATGGATAATTTGGATGCGCTGTTCTATGTGGATCAATATTGTAATTGTTAATTGCAGAAATCGATGGGATTATAATTGTTTGCAGCTTGTTGAAAGTTTTAAACAAAGCGCAGATTTAATTACAATTCAGTGGCAACAAAAGCGTGGAGTGAAAACGCTGGTGCAGAGGACGAGCTTATTATCAAAGGTGTCGGAATGATTGAAGTGATAGGTGTAAATCGGAAACTTATTATTGAGACAAACCGGTTAGAATCTATCCCAGGATGTTGGCTGGGACATTAGATAAATATGTGAGGTAGAGACAACATTCAATTGGCAATTGTATTGATGTGTTGAGTTTTTGTATTAGACTTTGAATTAGAGCGGCATGTTGAAGAAGTCAATATTGAAAATGGGTTTGCAATTCTGCGGTGTCACGAGACCTGATGAAATCAAATTCCCGAACTTTGTGGATATATTCAACGAAATGATTCGTTTCTCCCTCTAGTGGCATCGATTGGAGGAATTGTGTTTTTCGATTAAATATCTTGTGTTAACGAGTGAATACAATTGAAGTCAATTTATGTTCGAGTCAGGTATAATTCAAGTCAGATTAGGAGATGGAGATATCGGTTGACTGCGGATCGTCAATATTTAAGATCCAGTTTGGAAACAATGTCAAAGAATTGTGTCAGCGCTGGAGAATTGGGGAAATACAAGTCGGGCAAATTCGCTGAAGGCAGCGTTGGGTAAGCATGAAATTCTATGAGTTTGGTTGGTTTGGTTTAAAACAGTGTCTAATTGAATATTAGAACATGGCGCATTTGTTTGGTTGAAATCTGATCATGAAAAGAAATCTGATCTTAAAAGGCTCATGTACAATATTGGGCTTTAGAATGAATGATGTTTATTTGAAGGCATGTAAACTGGGATTGGAAATGCAAATTGTAAATTGGGATGATGTGTATAAACACATGTGCATGAATGATGTTTATGATTGAAGTTAAATGAGCTTCTGCAGAAATGAATTTGCCAGAGATAGAGATTTGGATTTGAGCATTACTGAGCATGCATTCTTATATGCATGTCAATTGAAGATCCTGGGTATTGCAAGGTGAGCGTGCATCATTTTTGGTATCAGAGCCTGGCTCTGTATGAAAGTTTCTTAAGAATTGTTGAAGACTGAATTTGAATCTATATTAAATCCTGCATGGAGAAGTAATTCTCGGTTATGCATTCAAACAGAATAGAATTCTGTTTTGATTGGTAAAATTTGATATGGGTTGTATGAGTGATTGACAAATTGCAGGCGATAAGTGCAAAGATAAATTATGACAGCAGATGTGCATGTAGACAAGGGATGTTAGATTCTAATCTGACAGTCAAAGCAAACCAGAGTACAGCTGAAGGAATGAAGAATCGTGCAGGTATTGTGTTTGTTTAATTTTGATTTGAGTTTCACTGACAAGAAATGGATTGAGGATTGATGGTTGTAGCAATGAAGTATCTCAGCAAAAGAGATCAAGGGATAATAATGAAAGAAGCTGTTAATTATTTCTGAGTGGAAGAAACTCAACAAAGAAGGAATTGTTGCTGACAGCTGAAGTTTTCCAGATAAAGCCAGAAGATTGGAAGAGAGGATCAGATTTTAAAATCTGATTGAAGCAAAGGAAGCATAAAGATTTGCTGAAACAGATTTGCAGGAATGATGAGATTATAAAAGTAATTGAAGTGCAGGTGAATGGAAGGACAAGATTAGATGAGATCTTGGAGGTAAGATGATATCGTTTTTTTTTTGGATAGAATATTGTAGTCTTTGCATTGAAGTATTATTGCAACTCCCAAAAGGCAATGTGGTTAAAATTGCTAACAGATAAAGGAAGCTGGTGAAAGTTTCTAAGTGAAAACATAGATGTGGCAGAACCTTGAGGAATTCCAATAGAGATTGGATAAGGAGGACAGTTGTGAACAGGTAGATGAGTTGAAGCCCAGGAAGAGCAAAGAGAAGTGCTCAATGGAGGTTCCGGAGATAGAGAACCAATTGCTTGCCAAAATACTGAGTGAGGAGAGCTTGGTGAGGTAAGTGGCGGCAGGACAGGACTTCCTGTTGAAGAGGCTTTAGTGCAACTCATAGTAAAGTGAGTGAGAAACTCATAGAGATGGAAAGGATGATGAATAGTGACAGTCGTAACAGAGGTTCTGAAATAAACCACAGCAGAGGACAAAAGGAGAAGGATGCCAAGGCAATTGGCATACAAAGACAGTTAAGCAAAGAGAAATATGAGAGGGAGAAGGCTGAGATAGCAGTTCAGCTTGAGGTGTTAATGGAGATGTTGCAAAGAAATGAGGTAGACCAGAAGCATGGTTATGTCATGAGAAAGAAGCTGAAGTGGCAGAGGCTACAAGAGAAGAGGAATCATCAGGTGAATATGCAGTTGATAAAGGAACTAAGGGAACTTGAACATGTTATAGATGTTAGACAGAGGATAGAGAGGCTCGAAAGAGTTGAGCTACAACAAAATGAAGATGCTGAAGAAGATGTTGAAGTTTCGATATGTTACCCAGAGAGTGGACCATTACTTTTTGAAAGTGATGAAGAGCTAGAGGAGTTGAATCATATGAATGATTCGAAGTAGCCCGAAGACTTGATGACTGAAGCACCAAATAAGACCGTAAGGTCTTGTGATTTTAAAACTAATGATTTGTGTGTGATTGCAGGTTTGGAAGAAGATAGACAATCTTTTAAAGTTGTCAAAGATGTGGAAGAGTACCTTCCAGAAGATGAAAGTTTTGAAGCAGAATATGATAAAAAGGCTGGGAAAGAATTAGTTCACTACAGTGGACAAATGCTGGAAGACATCAGTGAAATAGCTGATGAGAAGGGGAGACTAGCTGACAGTCTCAAGAGTTCTTTGAGTTTGGATCAGCATACTGATATGCTGACAGAAGAAGAGAAATCAACGCAACATACTGAAGTGTTGCTAAAGGGAAAATAGGTACAGAGGCCTTATATTTTTTATTATAATGATTGTCTTATAATTGAAGATGTTGTTGCAGACGCTGGAACATATTTGACACAGGTGGATAGCCAAATGGAAGAAGAAGAGAAAGAACATCTACTGAAGGATGTTAAGGATATATTGCTGAAGAAGGATGACAAAATAGTTGATAGATGCAGAAAACAGAGGCAAGAAATTGCTCTAAAAGACGATGTAGCAGTAGCAGAAAAGGTGCAAAACAGCAGTAAGGGTGAAAAGGAAGCGATCAAAACAAGTGAAGAACAAGTAAGAATGAGAGTTTAGCAATCAAAAGATGGAAACAATCAGCAGACAGAGGACATACTGGACAGAGAAATTGAGTTGATAAGGAGGTTAATGATAAAAACATCCCAGAGAAAGACAGCAGCAAGAAAGAAAAGGAAAGACAACAAGAGGAAGACAGTAGCAGACTTGGAAGGTAGAGCAAGTGGAGCACTACAACACAAAATATGGAAACCTGGAGGACAACAGCAGATAGCAACAACAGTAAAGCAATTGACAAGCAAGGAAAGATTACAAAATAAAATTTGGGATCCAGGAGGAAATAATTATCCAGACTTATGACCAGGTGGTCATGAATTTTCTTACATGGGGAGTCTGATGCAGGAGCATCAAGGGCATTTTTTTATTTGTAAATATGTTAGAAAGGGGGTGTGACAATTTTTAATATTTTATTAATTAATTTGAATAAAATAGGAGAAGGTGAGGATTTTGTAAATATCCTTTTATTAATAGAAGGATATGAGAGAATTTGGTTAAGGATATGAAGGGATAAGATTCTAGATAATAGGGTTTGTTGAGATATTCTAGTGGTGTTGAGATATTAAGGGGATTGAGCATTTAATTAGTTCATTTTTAAAAATTGTATAAATTCATCAAGCCTCAAAGGCATGAGAGGTGTGTGAGAGAGAGTGAGAGAGTGGTAGAGAGCTAGTTTTGAACAACCAAGGCTGTAAGCCTTTGGTAAATTGTAAGGGCCATCAATCTGGAATATCAGGCCAACAAGAGTTTGTAAGTAATTTGTTTTGATTTCAGATTATATATATACATTCGGTGATTGATTGTGAAAGTTATATTTTTTTCTGGTTAAATGTATATATATGGTTGAGGAATTTATTGTTGGAAAGATCGACCAAAGGAAGGTGCAATAAAAGAAATTGTGAGGTTGATTTATGCGTACAAGTAAAAAGGATCGATATTCATATAACAATTGTCATCTGTGTTAAATAAATGAGCTTATCTATGTCGAATGAGTGGTTATGTTAAATCGATCTGAATTTGATTGATAATGGAAAGAGGAGAGCGCCAGTAAATGTGAAAACCGTTATGCATACTTGGTGAGTATAAAAGGCGTTAAACCTCTGCGTAAGGGGGTATTTTAATACATTTTAAGTTTACATTTTGGTGAGAAATCCTGTACGCAAAACTCTGTTATGTCAGGCTTATATATTTCTGAGTGATCGATAGCAGAAATTTCTATTCGTTGGTGCGTTGAGACCATTGTTGAACTGAATGGAAAGCGTTAAGCTGTATATGAACAGGGTACTTTTATATGCATTGATTTAAAAAAAAATCCAACTGCTATATGACAGTGCGGTAATGTAGAATAGTAGCAGTTTTAAATCGATCTCATCTATGGATAATTTGGATGCGCTGTTCTATGTGGATCAATATTGTAATTGTTAATTGCAGAAATCGATGGGATTATAATTGTTTGCAGCTTGTTGAAAGTTTTAAACAAAGCGCAGATTTAATTACAATTCAGTGGCAACAAAAGCGTGGAGTGAAAACGCTGGTGCAGAGGACGAGCTTATTATCAAAGGTGTCAAGACGAATTGATGATAGGTTGTATAAATCAGAAGCACTGGTATTGAGACAAACCAGTTCGAATCCAATGCAGATGTTGAAGCGCGAGACGTGAACAAAGTAACGCAGGTAGGCACAACATTCAATTAGCAATTGTATTGATGTGTTGAGTTTTGTATTAGACTTTGAATTAGAGCGCTGGCATGTTGAAGAAGTCAATATTGAATCTGGGTTTTACACGAATTACTAGTGTCTGAGGGATGCAGGAAGTCAATTTCTGAACTTTGTGGATATGTTGCTGAAATCGATTCCTCTAGTGGCATCGATTGGAGGAATTCTGTTCGATTAAATATGCTGTAGACGAGTGAATACAATTGAAGTCAATTTCAGGTCTATGTAATTCAGATTCAGAGGAATCGAATGTCAGTTTGAAGCGGCAGTTCGAATATTTAAGATCCAGTTTGGAAACAGTGTCAAAGAATTGTGTCAGCGCTGGAGAATTGGGGAAATACAAGTCGGGAAAATTCGCTGAAGGCAGCGTTGGGTAAGCATGAAATTCTATGAGTTTGGTTGGTTTGTTTTAAAACAGTGTCTAATTGAATATTAGAACATGGCGCATTTGTTTGGTTGAAATCTGATCATGAAAAGAAATCTGATCTTAAAAGGCTCATGTACAAGATTGGGCTTTAGAATGAATGATGTTTATTTGAAGGCATGTAAACTGGGATTGGAAATGCAAATTGTAAATTGGGATGATGTGTATAAACACATGTGCATGAATGATGTTTATGATTGAAGTTAAATGAGCTTCCGCAGAAATGAATTTGCCAGAGATAGAGATTTGGATTTGAGCATTACTGAGCATGCATTCTTATATGCATGTCAATTGAAGATCCTGGGTATTGCAGGGTGAGCGTGCATCATAATATGTCTTCTAAATTCCCTTTAGCTACTGTTATGTCTTATAAAGCCATTTTTTTGTATTCTAAAGCCATTTTTTGACTCCTTGTCATCCTTTTGCTTCCTTTTTTACTCACAACTTGTTTTTGTTTTGCAGGTTTGACCACTTTTGATTTTTGTTTTACAGGTGGGACATTGGGTGTATCAAAAATCTGCACTTTCTTTGTTTCCATCATGACTGCTTCACTTGGTTCTACTCTTGTTGGTTCATTTTGTTCTGCCACTATCTAAAACTATCAATTTAATTAAACCATGATGAAACAATGAAGTTTCACTTCCTTCAGATTTTTCTCGTACCTTATCTGCCATTTTTGCTAGACTTCTGTGTAAATAGAAAGGCAGATCAAGAGATATCTTACTAGCAAAGTGTAGGAGTAGCTTGAAATGGTAAGAGTAGACTTTATGGTATCTCCCTTCACAAGCAAAATATTTTTGGATGATGAGCAGCAACTTTGAGTAGTTATCCTTCATGCATCTCCTTGGAATGGCATTAGTAAGGTCCATTTCAATTTTTTCTGGCTTCATAAATTCTTTGCACTGCTCCATGTTGAATTTGAACCCTTTGAACCACTTCTATTGTCCCCTTGGAATCCTTGTTGCTGCTATAATGACTTCTGGTGTAATGGTGAGATTAAGCATCCCCACTTTGGTAGTCTTTCCACTGAATTTTAAAGCAAATTCTTTGGAAACTTGTACATGGAAGCCTTGTAATCTTTCACAAAATTGTAAAAATCCTATCCTTCTTAAGACTTCTATAGGTTTTGGGTCTTCATTGATCGGATTCATATCTATTGGTTCATATCTTAAACATTGGCCACCCTTATTTGTCTTTATTTTTGGTTCCATAGCTTCTTTGGTGTCTTATGTGCCTCGCTTGATAGTTTTCTACCTTGCTTGATCAGTGACCTTTGTAAACCTTTGAAAACACGAACCACAACTTTGGCTCAATGAAATAGCTCTTTGGAGCTCAATATCACGCAAAGAAGGAATGAAGAATGAGAAATGATTGAATTAGGAAATATTTTGAAGTTTGATATTCACTCATAACACAATAATGACCCATACATGCCTAAAATGGTGATGATGACTTCAAACCTGATAATGTACCTTGATCTTAACCCTCAATGACTCTAATGGTATCTAACTTACCCTTTCCCAATGATTTTCTGACACTTAACAGCTAATTTGACATGACAGATAGGAAAACTCACTTTCATAGCGTGTTTAGTGTAAATCTGGGCATTTTCGCTATGAAAGTATCAACAGTTTCATAGCGAAAAGTGTTATTTCTCAGTGTATTTTGCTACGAAACTGTGGTTTCTTGGCTAAAACGACGATTTCGGTACTAAAACCTTGCGAATTGAAAACTGTCAGAAAATTATGAGTGATATGACATGAGGGGATTTTAAATTGAGTGGGTTTGGACCTTAGGGTAAGCTCAAATAAGAAAAAATTAAAATTTTCCTTGACCAAGTAAATAAAAAATGAACCCTACAACCCTACCTTTGACACATGAACCTATATGACTTTGCCAAATGATGTTTCATTTTTTGAGTGATAACACCTTTAAAATCCCTCCTTATCACACCTAGAATTCATTGATACTCCCTGTCACATACTCTTATTAATTCATTTCCATGCATTTGACACTAGTGCTCCCTTATTTTTCCTTGTAACTCCCAAACACTCTACCCTAGCATGCATTGGCACACGCTGGCACATGGCACATATTGGCATGTTTCCCTGGCCTCTAGCATGCCTTAACACTACATAGCATACCTTGACGTCACTCCCTTCGTAGCACACCCGAAACTCACTAACACTTCCTGTCACAAACTCTTATTCATTCATTTTTAAATATAGTTTTATTTGTTCTGATATGATGAACTATCTAGTGGAATATCCATGATAGTTTACGAATCACCCCAACATATATCCTTTATGCAAGTCATATGATGATATTTCTTCACGCTTATTTATCTCTAGTTGTCCTAACACAGTGCAGGTCATCACCACCACCCTAGAAAAATTGAACATGATAGGCTCGTGGTCCTATCTAAGCTTGGAAGAAAAATTCAAAACTTAGTTACCCGACATAATGGAAGATTATTATAAAGGTTTCTCATGCATTCTAATCAACAATATCTAGTGGGATTGGAAATACAACACATTTTTTTCACGTGAAATATCCATGATATTTTATGAATCACCCCAACATCTATCCTTTATGCAAGTCATATGATGATATTTCTTCACGCTTATTTATCACTCATCCCAACACGGTGCAGGTCATCACCACCACCCTTGAAAATTTGAACATGATAGGCTAGTTGTGGTCCTTTCTAAGCTTGGAAGAAAATTTCAAAACTTAGTTACACAACATCATGGAAGATTATTTTAAACGTTTCCCATGCATTCTAATCAGCAATATCTGGTGGGATTGGAATGACAACAAATTTTTTTCATGGGAAATATACATGATAGTTTATGAATCACCCCAACATCTATCCTTTATGCAGGTCATATGATGATATTTCTTCATACTTATTTGTCTCTTTTCCCAACAAAGTGCAAGTCATCACCACTACCCTTGAAAATTTGAACATGATAGGCTCGTGGTGCTATCTAAGCTTGGAAGAAATTTTCAAAACTTAGTTACTCAACATCATGGAATATTATTATAAAGGTTTCCCATGCATTCTAAACAACAATATCTGGTGGGAATGGAACACAAACACATTTTTTTCACGCGAAATATCCATTATAGTTTATGAATCACCCCAACATATATCCTTCATGCAATTCATATGATGATATTTCTTCACACTTATTATATCTTGTCCCGACACATTGTAGGTCATCACCACCACCCTTGCAAAATTGAACATGATAGGCTTGTGGTCCTATCTAAGCTTGGAAGAAAATTTCAAAACTTAGTTACAAAACATCATGGAATATTATTAAAAAGGTTTCCCATGCATTCTAATTAGCAATATCTGGTGGGATTGGAATAGAAACACATTTTGTTCATGAGAAATATCCATTATAGTTTATGAATTAGCCGAACATCTATCCTTTAGGAAATTCATAAGATGATATTTATTCACACTTATTTATCTCTTGTCCCAACGCAGTGCAGGTCATGATCACCACCACCCTTGCAAAATTGAACATGATAGGCTCATGGTCCTATCTAAACTTGGAAGAAAATTTCAAAACTTAGTTACTCAATATCATAGAAGATTATTATAAAGGTTTCTCATGCATTCTAATCGGCAATATATGGTGGTATTGGAACAAAAACACATTTTTTTCACGATAAATTCTAACAAATATCACAATTGAATTGATAAAAAACAGTGTTTGAAAGACAAGATTCATCCTAAACCATAAAAATAATGGATTATCGTAATTCCTCCACTCCCTCTTGGATGCCCTTGTGACTTCTTTGATGGTGTTACACAAGTTATCCCACCTAGCTGCAAAGTGGGTGTGGTACTCTTCCTCTCCCAGTCTTATAGAGAGAAAGTAAGATATACCCAAAGTTAAGGCTCCAACAATTGAGTTGATTACATTGCTCTTTGTACACTTCTGGAAATTGCATCCATCAAAAGAGTCAAATCCTTATAGATCACGGGGGATTAAAAAATCATGATCAATTGGGTCAATAATTCATGATAGAAAACATCTACCTACATCCCATCCTACAGGATATCATAGACCCCCCCAACTCTTTGGACTAGCTATATTTCAGATACATTCTCAAGGAGCTAAATACCACAACACACAATCTTTCAAAAGAATATCTCAAACTACCCATCGATACATTTGTGATACTAGATTCCATCGATAGGATGGAGTATGACCAAATGATTATTCATGTCTAAGCTCGAAAAACAAGCCAATGTAGATTGATGCATGCACATTCCAATCATGACAATCAATTTCTACATCTTCTCAAAAGAAAAAACTAGTAAATTTTTTTTGTGTTCACTTTACAACATAAACACCAATTTCACCCATAATGTTAGGATAAGTTGAATGATATGACCGAAAAGGTGGGAGGAGTATTTTGTGGTGTATTATACAGGACTAGGGGACACACATGTAGCATGGATGGGTATAAGTGGGATGTCCAAGCATGGTTTAATAAGATCTATAATCCACACATTAGAGAATGAGAAGGGGGATTAAGACCTAATGTCATAGGGGCTAGGGGGCCTGGAGGGAAGCTAACAAGAGAAATTGAAAGGGGAACCTCTGATAGTGGTGATAAGGGGATTAGGGGCCCCATTATCACAACCAATAAGCTATTAACCCATAACCACTAAATTCCCTATCACTTAACCCTGAAGCCATAATCTCTTAACCCTACACTCATAACTCATAAGCCATCAACCCCTTGATGCATTAAACCTTAAGCCATTAACTCCTAACCTAGAATCCATGAACCCCCTAAGCACTAACCCCTTATTCTCTTAACTCATGACCCTCAAATCTTAATCCATAAAACCTAAACACCTTAAAACCCAACCCCTTAACCCCTAACACCTAAATACCTTAATTATTAAGCCCTTAACCCCTAAATCCCTTTCCCCCCGAGCCTTTGGCCCTTAAATATTAAACCTTGAAGCCCTTAACCACTTAGTATCCAAGGCAATAAAACAACACATCAAACCAACAAAATAACCTCTTAGGAGAATCCTTCACCTCTAACTAAGAATATTGGTACCACTTGATTTTTATAGAACTAGGTATTGGTCTCAAGGGTGTGTGTTTGTGGGTAATGACCTTATTAACATGTATACCAAATGTAGAACAAATGGATAATTTGCAAAACCTCAATAAGAATTGCTCACAATATCTACAATTCATGTTGACATGGAGTTTGTAGTGCACTCCCACATAAGGAGTTGGCAATGAATAGATCACTCATAATGACGCAACCTCTTCAACCCTAGTGAACAAGGAGCTAACCCTTGATACATAAATTTTGTTTGCTAAAAAAACACAATTGTGTCAATGTAGAATACTATACATAAGAGAAAATAAAATGATATTATCCACATCAATTCTTGAAATAGTCTCACATTTTCCATGAGTGGTGAGCCAAGGGGTGAATGTAGGGCACTATTAAAGTTACATCATGTTTAAATTTCTTTTACATCACGAGATTGTTCTCCATTAGGGTTGATGCATCATCACAAGGGAGCATGACACCTTTTTTTGGGGCAGCGATTAAAGTTGTAACACGATTCAAGTGACATACACCTCCAATGTAAATGACATCATTACATGTTTGTGTCAAGTTGTTAAAGAGGTTATTTATAAACAATAAATTCAGTACTTGAACTTCATATTTTCATGGCCTTGACTCGTGTTGGTGTCCAGATGTGAACAATATTCAAACCCTTTTCCCACATAAATTATCAACTCGAGGGAATTAGTTATTTCAAGACTAACGCGCACAGTATATGCAAGAGCAATCACACAACCTACTATTGGATCACAGGCTTAAATCAATGAACATACAACTTACTGTAACATAAATTAAAATGGATTGTAGAATTAAAATGGTATTCACAGCAATTGCAGAGTTATACTAAACATCAGTTATAAAACCAAACTAGAATATGAAATCAACAGAAAGAAAGATAACACAACACCTGATCAGAAGAAGGGGCCCAACTCTCTGATCGGGCCTGCGAAAAACTCACAATTTATAGGTGAAACAATAAAGTGTTTTGCATTCAATTAATTGGAAAATACTGTTACAAAATATTTATATGCTTGCTTAACCCCAATTCACAGCCCGCGGGCCCTCTTTATACAACTGTTCAGGAAATCATAGATTTCCTTCAACAACTAAATATTTACAATTATACAATTCGTTACAACAACAACCTAGTTTCCATAAGGAAATCATGAAAAATCCTGAGGTGAAACGGAGTCTGTTGCGTTGTAGCAACAAGTAAAGATAGCACTGGAAATTAGGAGCTACTCCATGACTCACAGCTGTAATATTCCTGCTTTTACCAAATCTGTAAAAATATTGGATTTAATGTTTGCAAAGGTAGAACCTCCATGACTATTACTTCATTAATAAAATATTCCATGTAAGATAAAGGAAAGGGGTTCACCTCCTGTGTTTAATAACAATAATGATACAAAGAGATAGAAAGGTGGGTGAAAATGGGAGAGAAAAGTATACAAATTCGGTACCCAACATCTCCCCCCAACTGGTCTATCTGCATGTCCTCATGCAGCTCGTCGTCTCCTCAGATCTGGGTTGGCCTGACTGTTACTAGCATGAAGTTGTGTGAGGTCATATTCTTCGGCCATTTCTATCCTAGGGGGTTTATATCCTTCTGTCAGAACAACATCCTTCCACCAGTCTGGGTCAAAGTTGTATGAATGAGTGTATTATTCGGCTAGAAACCAAATAAGGGGAAACTAAAACCTCAGCCCCATCCACCTGAGCCCACAAGTCTGAATGCATGCTACAAAATGTGGCATTCTCTCTAGTGCCCGTGCAAAGTTAGGTGCTCCAAATGGTTCTCGACCTCTGATGGCTGAAGATGGAAACATCCACCTCCTTTGACAACTGTCCAGCGCTTCCTTACGGAACATTGTAATATTTCTGACACAGAGGTTATCACACCATTTCCGGGTTGTCAACATGTGTTCTCTATGCCCCTCAATCTGTAGAAAGGTAAAATTCTTGTTATAAATATTTTTTGACTATCCATGCTCCTTCCTCATTGTTAACACTAGAAAATCATACAGCAGAATATGACATTAATTAATGTCAAGATAAAGGATTTACAGGGCATGAAGACATTATGGAATCTAGAAAGTATTTAAAATCTATAAGGTTTTGAGAAAATCAAATTTGAGCTAGTCATAAAATGTTATTTGCGCGCATTATCCTTCGAGAAGAGTGCATTCTCCGCGCCCTTTTTCCCGATAAGCGCGCATTCCTCAAACTGGAAAAATGTCGCTATCCGAGACCACACAAAGTAAAGGACAAGTTACTCCTTACATAAATCCACCTAAGGACAGCCACCAGCACCTCATTAGACACTATGTGAGCACACAATGGAATATTTGGAGCACACAAAGGAATCATACCCCTCCCTTGGGTCACCATCCACATTGTATCAAGGGAGGGAAGGAGGATTTGAAATCCCATATATAAAGCCACAATGAGATGAAGAATTTGTGATCACATTGTTATGTTGATGATAATTTCCCAAGCAATATCAGTAGTGTGTGACTCGGAGCTGGAGATAGAGGGGACTCGATTGTTGGCCATCCAACAATCTTAGTCCAACACAGAGAGAGAGGGAGAATGCACCGAGATGATCTTAGAGAAAATCATCCTTGCATCGGGACCTAGAACCAATGTCTAGGGGCCCTTTGGCAAGTGGGTAAATTTTTTTTTTCATATCAAATGCTTAATAAGAGGGGCCTAGAGCCACTGTTTGCATTATTATCATTTAACTCTCTTCAATAGCTTTTGTATATTTTTGTTTTAGTTTTAGTTTAATTTGAGTATACATTTGCATGATTTTTCCTCTAGATTGTATGCTTATGAACTCCACCACTTTCTTCCTGTTACCAATAGTTTAAAGGGGTAAACTACACCCCTTGAAATGGTGTGATTTTGTACATCCATGCACCAAATCCACCACAACACTCATCATTGGTGGCATTTTGACTTGGTTTTCCTCAAACGTATCATAGGCCTTTCTCCATTTAATCTGATTGATGGTGTAGGAGGAAAAATCTCTTAAATGAATGTCCCCCACAAATGGAATGGGGTTAAAATCCTGATCATGCCTCAAGAAGTAACCATGCATGTAGAGCTCGCACATTAATAGATGTCCTATGATATCATGAATTTTTAAGATATGGAGAAATTGAATGGGATCCTCAATCTTGTGCCAAATCTCTTTATATATACTCTCAAGACAAAATAAAAGAAATTTTTCATGAAGGAATAAGGCATAGCTATGTGCAGGAGGTCTGCAGACCATTACCTGTTGTACCGGGGATAACATCTTCTCCTTATCTGATTGCAGTAGCTTCACTTTTTCTTCCAATTCTTCTGTTCTGGCCTTTTGTTTACCTTGCCTCAGCTGCATCTTATCTAACTGGTTTATGTATCCTATAATGATCTCGAAAACCTGTTCTCGTACCCGCATTGTCTCTTCCTTATGTCCATTTGCATCAGGCTACCACCTCTGAATTTCAATGGCCAAGAAAAATTCCCACCCTTCGAACAATTGTTCAATCGGACTAGTCTATGTAGCTGCAGAAAAAACCTTAATTTTGGGTTTTACTGCCTTCCACTTACATACTTTTACCTTCTTTTTCAACCGAGAAACTTGCCTCTTCAACTCCCAAACCTCCTTCTTCAATCTCATGGTTTCATTGAACTGTAACTGATACCTTTTCTTGAGAGGCAATATTTGTTTCTCACACTATTCAATCCATTCTTGTTAGATAATAAATTCATTTTCTGGGCCTGTAACAGGCTGAGGAGGCGGTGGAATGTTGTTGGTACTATCAACGGGTTCTTCAATTAGGTATTTTTGGCTGGGCTCCCTATCTTCAGGGGCATCCTCCTCTACAATTACCTCAGGGAATCTTATCATTTGGTCATAATTTCCATTGACCATCCTATGTTCCGGTGTTTCCACAGGAATTCCATCTTCTTTGTGAGCCTTTGGGTGCTCCAGCTGAGATTCAGCAATTACTGGGCTGATATTGGCCAGGTCCTTTCCTGGGTGGACGAAATTAAGCATTGGTGGAACAACTATTTCCTCCATTAATTGTTGGTATGATCATAATCCCCTCACCCCTCTAGGCATCATAGACTATAATGGAGAACAGTGAATAGCTTCGTCATCCTCTTTTCCAACTTGGGTCAAAATTTCATGTGCTACTACTTCAATCGGGGTCAATGTTGGTTCTTGTGGAACAACGTCGATTATGAGGATTGTTTCTTTTCTCTCCTCTTGCCCTTTGTGCACAATTTCCTCCTCTGTGGTCGATACTAGTTCCTGTGGGACAGTATCAACCTCAAGGGTTATTTCTCCTCTATCTTCCTGTTCTTCATGGATTGCTTCTTCTTCTACGGTCGGCACTGGTTCTTTTGGAGCAGTGCCAACTTCACAGGTTGACTCTTCCCTGTTTCCCTATTCTAGCTGAATCGGGGGTGGTTCTTATGTAGCACCCCCACTTATTTCAATATCCATATTTGCTTGGGAAAGTGATTTTGTTTCTTGCAAAACAAAATCACTTGTCATCCCTCTATCTGATGTACCACTTTCTTGTTCTTCATTAACAAAATTTGAGGACTGTATGACAGTCTCAACTTGATGCACTATATCCATAATTCCTTCATCTGTGGGTTCTTCAAGCGAGCCTGGTTCTTGTGTGGCAGTCTCGATTGTGTTGCCAATTGTCTTCTCTACTCCCATTTCTTCAGGTTTTTCCTGATCAACCTCCATTTCCACTTCCTCGATTTCATCCTAATCAACCTCCATTTCCATTTCTTCGGGTTCTTCCTGATCAATTTCCTCTGAATGTTTTTCCTCTGCCAAACTAGCTGGAGAGGCTGGTTCCTCTTCTCTAGCAGCAATGAAAATTTTTATCTCTTCTTTTGATGATCCATATATTTTTCCCAAGAGACTCGAAATCTGACTATTGCATACATGACCAATAAATGCACCAATCCATGATTGGAGAGCACTGTCGGCATCTGGCGTGAACGCCAAGCAAACTGTTCCATGTGCTACAATTCTTTTAATAGAAAGAAGGGCATGTTTAAGGAATGCACCTGTGCCTGTGGAAATCAAAGGTGAGTTAAAATTTTAAAATGATATTTAAACAGAGTTGTGGCCCGACCCTCGCAAGTTATGTATTTAATTACAAAACCTGCTACTTCTTTCCATGGATATGGTATGGAATTGCGCTCATATCCTCTGCCCAATTGGACGATGCTTTCTCCTGCCTGCAAGAACAGATCAGGAAACTCTGGGAGAGGAAATATCAGAGCAAACCATTTTTTCCCTTGATGTCTCAACCCACTAACTTCTACAATTATTTCTTCTATGACAAGAATTTCCAATTCTCTGACCCGCAAGCAATTCTCATCCAAATTAAGTGCAAACTCTATTTTGATTCCCCTATCAAACCCCTGAAATATATCAAAGTAGGTATCCCATCCTACATTGACAAATATTTTCGATACCTCTGGATTACTGCAGACTGAAACTATATTTTCAGGTTCATGCCACATAGCCAGTCCGTATAATATTCCCAATGGGAAACATGCAATAATATTAAACAATATTGCAGAGAAATAACATAGTTCATCTAAGTAATACTAGGAGGCCAATATGGAGGCTCAATATTTACATTTACATCATAAAATCAGATTTATATTGTGGCCCATAAGATGTAGAACATAAATAGAAGAATTTTACATGAAGAAATCCTCAAAAATGAGGTGCTGCAACCATATATTATGGCTGAATGAGCTTGACAACATTATTTTATTGGCTGAAAATAGCTGTAGATTACACTTCAAATCTAGAGCAGATATGTGTACAAAAATTTAGATCTATATTAGATCTGTACACTAGATAGGCTCCTCTCCAAATTCCCCTTTGGGTTTTTAGCAAAACATGAAGTACAAGGAGTAGATCTTAGATCTAATGCTGCAGAAATACTACAGATTTGCAGAAATATTTAGAAATACATGGACATTCAGATATGATATAATATATGCAACATAATGGTCCCCTCCAATTGGATCTCAAATGTGAAGGGCAGATCCCCAACACATGAAATCTCTCCTCCAAAAAGTGTGCCAAAAGACCCTGCAACAGTACCCTTATAAATAACGCAGTTTTGGAAGCAAGACTGCACTATAGGCTTTAGAACATGTTTGGCCTGATGCCAAGCCCCAATCATCTAATACTCTCTTTCCAATGGGAAATAAGCCTTCCCCACTGAAAATAGGCACTAGATTGGTCTAGATCTTAGTAGATCTAGCCTCCACTTGATGCAACTTACAAAGACAACCAAACCCTCAACAGGATTTGCATTGTAGTTGGAAGAAGATCTTGGCCAGATGCTTAATAGTGGACAATAAATATAAACTCTTGAAAGTGGCCTCTCAAGGAAAGAGGTGGGATTCCCGATCAGGAACACCCAGTGCTAAACAACACTATTCTCTGCTAAACAACAAGGAGAATAAGAAATGTCTAAATAGACAAAATCTTCAGAAATGTGATAATCATCAACAACCTTCTCATGTTGTCCTCCTCCTCCTTTTATAAGATTGAGGGCTTGCAAAACCCTAAACCATCTCAATGAAATAGCTCTTTTCACATGAGCCACCTCCAACTAAAACTGTGTTGTACCTCAATGAAGATCACTCCTTCTAGACAACGCTGTTGATTTGGTCATGGTTGATCTAGTCAAAAGATTCAGTCCCTTTCACACATAAGGGTGTTTATGTAAATAGCCTAGATTTAGCTTTGTTCACATGTGGCATTGATTTATTTGTTTTTTTATGAGTTTTTATTGTCCTCCTTCACACATTTATTCATGCAATAGAAAAATGAAACAAAATTGAATATTCCCATTAGCTTGGGCTAATTGGGAATATTACAGTCCTCCCCTCCAAAATGTTGCTTGTCCTCAAGCAACTAATAAGGTGAGTGCTTTTTAGGTCCCTATATTACTATTATAGTCCCTTATTGTTGTTGGTGTAACCCCCTTATTGTTATTATTGTACCCTTGTAACCCCCATATTGTTATTATTGTGCCCTTAAATTATTATTGTTAGGTCGGCTAGGATTACATTGTGGCCCCACTAGGATTACTTTATGGCCCCATGGACTCCTATATATAGAAAGGAGGTTTTGTAAATTGTATCATCCAAGAATTGTTCATTTATGTAATGTATTGGAGGTTTCCCCCTCGAAGTGGCTTATTTCTAAGGCGTTGATATCTCTTTTCTTCTCTTTTTGGAGTTGGTTTCACAACATTTGGTATCAGAGCTTTGAGATTCCAGGGTTCCGCTGCTCCAAACAGGTCATCGCGACATTTTCTCTATAAATTTTGTTATACGAAGGTTCAGAATATGAAATTTTTAGAGTGCGAAGCCAAAATCCTAAGGAACATCATCGCACAATTTCAGAGCTTGTTTCGCAACATTTTCGGAGATATGATCTGTGCAAGTTATGTCATTTTGCAGGCTTCTGAATTTAACCTAAATAGGTCATTGTGGTATTTTCGTAATAACTTATTTTATACGAAGGTTCAGAAGCTAATTTTTTTAGAGTGTGAATCCGCAATCCTGAGGAACATTGTCACAAAATTTCAGATATTGGTTTGCAATATTTTCGGAGATATGATCTATGGAATTTAGGGCTTTTTGAGGCTTCTGAATTTCATCTCAAAGAGGTGATCGTGGGAAAATCTTCATAGATCTCTCTCTAAGCATTGGATTGGAATGTTGTAAAACGTGGCCATAAGTACACAGACTGTATTTTTTGGTCTATCAACTTTAGAGCCAAAGGAGGAAACAGTGACACATGGCAAGTCGTACAAGTTCGCTCTACTGAACTAGTCCAAAATTGGGTCATTGTGGGAGATTGGACATAGCTTTGCCTTGAAGAATACCAATCAGATTAGACCTATGGAAATTGAAAGAAGCTTTAGAGGGATACTGCAGGGATGAATTTCAGATATTTAGGATCCACAATTATATATATAATTCAATTTCAATATCGAGCTCCTCAAAAGCAAGTAAAAGGTGTGCATTTTTTTTCTAAATTGCATAAGTCTTGTTTGAAGAATCAAATTGAATTGATTCCAAGGGAATATTGTAGAATACATATCAGTATTGGATTCTAAGACGGCCCCTAAAAAGAATTCAACACCCATTAAGCCTTTAGAAAGCTCTACTATGACTCATGAAGACGAAGAATGGCAACATGACATATCAAAATTACAAGAGCAAGTGCAACAAATTTTTCTCTCGCAAAGAGCAACAAAAAATGACATGGAAGTTTTGAAGAAAGGCATGGAAACTAAGATGGAGGGTTTGAAGAAAGACGTGGAATCTAAGATGGATGGTTTGAAGAATGGCATGGAATCTAAGATAGATGGCATGGAAGCTAGCATGAAATCTAAGATGGATGACATGGAAGCTAAGATTGATGAGAAAATGGAAAACATGAAGAATGATCTAAAAGTAGACATGGAAGGTTTGACAAAGTTGATACAAGAAATGTTTCCTAATGGTGAAAATATAGTAGAGGAAACTCATGATGAGAACAAAATAAATGTTAATCGTGATTTCATAAAATCTAATGTTGGCAGGAAGAACCACCATATTCCAAACATGGATATGAGAATGTTTCATGGAAAGCATCCTGTAACATGGATACTACAGATGGAGAAATATTTTGATCTCCATAATGTGCAAAACACACAAAAGGTACGCATTGCAACTTTACATTTAGAACAAAATACATTTGTATGGTATCAATGGCTTTGCTCTCGTAAAAAAATTGTCACTTGGTCAATTTTTACGGAGGAAATGATAGCACATTATGAGGATACAAAGAGCAACACCTTCTTTAGCCAATTGATAAATCTCAAACAAAAGGGTTTAGTGGGGCAGCACATTGAGGACTTCCAAAATTGAATATAAGGGTAACTAATATTCCAGAGGAACACAGGATTGATCTCTTCTTAGGTACTCTAAAGGATAACATCCAACATGAAGTTCGTGTTTTGGAACCTGATTCATTGGAGAAGGCATTCAGGTTGGCAAGAAAAGTCGAATGTAAAATTATGGCGACAAGGAAGCCTACCACTCAATTCTATAAAGAAGGAAGTGTTTCTACGCCTAGATTTCCACAACCTACAAGGTTGACACCACAAAAATTGGAAGAAAAAAGAGCAAAAGGGCTTTGCTATAGTTGTGATGGAAAATACACTAAAGGTCATAAGTGTGCTGAGAAGAAATTATTTTACATAGATTGTGAAGAGGAAGAAGAAAATGAACAAGAAGAGGATATACACCAGGAACCAGCCCTAGAAGAGGAAGAAATGAGTCCGACCATATCGTGTAATGCATTGGAAGGAATTAACACTCCTCAAACTCTCAAGATAGAAGGACATATCAAGAAGAAAAAGGTAATAGTGTTGATTGATTCAGGTAGCACCCATAATTTTATTCATTGTAAGGTAGCCAAGGAATTAAATTGTTTCCCATACCCAGCACCAGAATGTCAAGTGATGGTTGCAAATGGAGGAACTATAAATTGCTCTGGAAAATGCCATAATATCAAGCTAACCATGGGGGAATATGTATTGACTAGTCCAATGCTTTCCATGCCTATGGGAGGTGCTGATGTTGTACTAGGAGTACAATGGTTACAATCTTTGGGGACGGTAGCTTTTAATTTTCAAGAACTTTTCTTGAAATTTTTTTCAGAAGGAAAGGAAGTCGAATTACGGGGTATTGAAGGGAAACCAGGAAGGATAATAAGCTCTAATGTCATGACAAAGCTTCTAAAGAAAGAAAAACGAGGCATAATTGCACAATTATGCTCACTAGAAGTTCCAACATCAAAATCATCTATTTCTGCAGATCTCCAACAAGTCTTGGACAATCATTCCAAGGTGTTTGAAACTCCCAAAGGACTCCCACCTATTCGTGATCATGATCATGCTATTCATTTGATTCCAATAAGTGTTCCTCTAAACATCAGGCCTTATAGATATCCTTATGTCCAAAAGAGCGAAATTGAACGTATGATTGTAGAAATGTTAGAGGCAGGTATAGTCCCTTATTGTTGTTAGTGTAACCCCCTTATTGTTATTATTTGACCCTTGTAACCCCCATATTGTTATTATTGTTCACTTAAATTTTTATTGTTAGGTCGGCTAGGATTACATTGTGGCCCCACTAGGATTATATTGTGGCCTCATGGACTCCTATATATAGAAAGGAGGTTTTGTAATTTGAATCATCCAAGAATTTTTCATTCATGTAATGTATTAGAGGTTTCCCCCTCAAAGTGGCTTATTTCTAAGGCATTGAGATCTATTTTCTTCTCTTTTTGGAGCTGGTTTCACAACAATGTTGCAACACTTCTCCTCCTCCATTGGTGACACCATCATGAATTAAGCTTCCCCCACAAGCTAAATATTCACCAATCCAACCCCCCATGAATTTTTCCTCCAAATTAATTATGAGATGTACATAGTCCATCCCACAAGGAGTCAATAACTCAAATGAAACAAACATGGCTGAACCA
Organism: Pinus albicaulis; assembly: GCA_034641835.2. Lineage (NCBI taxonomy): Eukaryota > Viridiplantae > Streptophyta > Pinopsida > Pinales > Pinaceae > Pinus > Pinus albicaulis. The sequence continues at coordinate 262,040,774 of CM076569.1, forward strand.
GTGCTCTCCCTGAATCATGTAGCATAAGGTACATGGAGAGTCTCCATCCCATGTGGTACATACATGCCTCCCATCCTCCCTCCATACATACCCATAAAAGGTACAAGTATATCATCAATGTATGGAAGCAAAACTACATATACACAAACAGAAATTTGAGCATGTGGAGGTGGGTCATAGTCCCACATATGGTACCAACGCAGTGCATATCTTGCCTGCATCAGATCAAGGTGTGGTAAGTGGTTTTCCCACCACTTAATTGCTGCTCATGTTATCTCACTATGGCTGAAAGTGTGAGATATATTTGGTGCCTTTGGGAAGCACCCATCATGATGGAAAATCTCCCTTTGTTCATCAAGGGAGTGGCCAATTTCAGAAATTTGTGTGGCCCAAAGTTTGCCATAAGATTTACATGATTTATCACTCCTCCTTGGAGCCATGGATTGCATAAACATGGTGAAATAATATGTACAATCAGAAAATAAAACATGCTTTACATGATCAGATTCTTCACCAACAATACTCCTCATACAAATGGAGTGGTGCATGGATCTTTCTCCTCTTTCAAAAGAAGGAAGAGATTTCTGAAATAACCCCTTCAAGGAGTCATGTTGCTGCCCCAACTCCACATAGTACATGCATTCTTAAAAATTCTGATATAGTTCTTCTTTCAAGCCTTCCCAATCAAAGCTCCTCATGATGATGTTGTAGATCCTCATGGAATACATGTCGTTGAAACAGAACTCTTTGTAGGCCCTTTGTAGTAACTTCTCCTTGAGCTTAGAAGCTCTAGACAAGAAGATCCTACCATGATGATAGATGAATCCTTCATGGACTAGATAGCCCTCTTCATGCAACTGGTCATCAAGTATCATACAAGTGTGGAGATCTTTGGAATAATCCACGAACAGTTGGGATTTCCAATATAGATCTAATCTGTTCAACAATGACAGCGTTGGTGATATATCAACAGAAATGTCTGTCATGTTGATGATCTCTTCCTTAACATCTCCTATGCCAAAGATGTGTGTTGGAAGGCCATTCCTTCCATTCTTCTCCTCCCATAGTGCAGATCCAGAAATGAGAGTGGGTGATGATGATAAGGGAAGAAGATATCCCTCCTTCTTGAGCTTACCCAAGTCTCCCGGCACTATAGCTTTGTCTTCAAGTGCTCCAATCCCTCCTGGATCTAATCTTGGAGAATCATGTTGTGAGTTATTCCCCATAAAAACTGAATTAGGTGGCCTCCCAGGTGGTCTGCCACTAGATAAGAGTGTCCCATGCAAAAATATCATGAACATAATAGATGGGACTGTAAGGTCCTTGCTTCCACTGCAAAAATCCATCTATGTTTTCTATGTGGAAGTGTTATGTGAGGGGTAAGTATGCATGCCTTTGATCATTTGAGATTCACCACTCTTCTTTTCCACCCATTCCATTTGCAAAGCCTCCCAATCAGTGGTGACTTTATCCAATGTAATCAACCATTGAACACCCAAAATCACATTGGTGCCTGGTATGTCAACCACAAAGAAGTGATCAACCAAAGTGTAGGTACCCATGGTGACTGAAAGTGATGGGACATAATGCATGCATTGCATTGTTCTATCTCTTGGGAAAAAAATAGAGAATCCCTCAAAATTATCAGTGGGTATTTCCCTCCTTTGCACAAGATGGGCATCAATGAAGTTGTGGGTAGCCCAACTGTCAATCAGTATAGAAACCCTATGATTCATGATTGAACCTTGAACTCTTAAGGTCAAGTACTTAGGTACTCCTCTCAATGATGCAAGAGTTCCTCCAATAGGAGAAAATTCTCCATTCCCATCTCCTGATGGTGTTGGATCTCCTTCAACAGTGTCAGCGTTGTGACCTCTTTTTGGTTCATCTTCTTCTTCCTCCTCAATATCTGACAAGACCTCTATGTAATGTTCTTTTCCAGAAACACATCTATGTCCAGGTGCCCATGATTCTTGGCAAGTGAAGCATAGCTTCTTCTTCCTCAGATCTCTCTAGACTTCATCATCAAGAGGCTTCTTGTATGAGCTCTCCTTGGAAGGAGCATCTTTCTCTTCCTTTCCTTTAGAAGGAAAAGTGGGCTTATGCTGAAAGTTTGCCTTTGCGTTTGGCAAGGCATCTTGAAGGTCTCTAGCCCTCTCAATGGCATCATGCAAGGTGGTGGGCTTGGTAGATTTTACCAACCCATGAAGAGTTTCATCTAGACCATTGATGAACATGTACACCCTTCTTGTTGCAGACAAATCAGGAACCATAATAGATAATATCAAAAATTCAGAAATATAAGACTTTGTATTACCTAATTGCTTCAACTTTGCAAGGCTCATGAATGGTGCCTCTGGATCTCTTCTGTCAATTCTTTCCACCATGCTTCTATTGAACTCAGAATAAGTAGTAACATTGGCATGAACCAATGTAGACAAGCCATGGAACCACCAGTCATGTGCTTCACCTTCAAAGTGCAGTGCTACAAGCTTGATAGCCTCCATCTCAGGGACCTTGTTCAACTGAAAGTAGATGTCAAGTTTCTCTACCCATGATTTGGCAGAACACTTGGATGACCCATCAAAATTGGGTAAAAATAATCTTCCCATAGAGTGATGTCGATCATGATTCTGAGTGAATCCACCATCTCTATGTTGATGCCTTAGTCTTCTCTTGTCCTTCAGGTGACAAAACTCTTGAAAACTCAAGTGATATTTGAATCTCTAATTTTAAGACTCATATTCTTCAAAGTAGTCTTCAAAGGATGATTTCTCTTGAAACCCTTCATTTCCCACAGCTAAAAAGGTAGGCATGGTAGAGAATTGGGAAACTTGTAGCTGATGCACTAGTTTATCATTCCAATGGTGAGACATACTAGAGCTTTCTCCAAGATGAAATATCTTAGGAGATTCTTTGATTCTTTCCAATCTCATCTCTTTGATTTCTCTAGCAAGATCTTGCATGGCTCTCAAAAGTATCTTTGCAAAGTCCTTTCCTTCTTCATCACTTCCAGATTCAGGGGCTTTACCCTTGTCTCTATCATCATTTGTGTAATAAAATTTCTTCTGTATTCTTTTTAGATACCTCTTCTCTCTGTTAGTAAGCGACTCTTCTTCTTTTGAAGACATATTGGCTTCTTACAGGCTGTGCCAAGATGATTTCTCTGATACCACTGTAATATTCCCAATGGGAAACATGCAACAATGTTAAACAATACTGCAGATAAATACCACAGTTCAACTAAGTAAGAGCAGAGGACAATGGAGGCTCAATATTTACATTTACATCAGCAAATCAGATTTATATTGTGGTCCATAAGATGTAGAACAGAAATAGAATACTTTTACATGAATAAATCCTCAAAAATGAGGTGTTGCAACCACATATTATGACTGAATGAGCTTGACAACGTTACTTTATTGGTTGAAAATAGCTGTAGATTACACTTCATATCTATAGCAGATATGTGTACAAAAATTTAGATCTATATCAGATATATACACTAGATAGGCTCCTCTTCAAATTCCCCTTTTGGTTTTTAACAAAACATGAAGTACAAGGAGTAGATCTGAGATCTAATGCTGCAGAAATACTGCAGATCTGTAGAAATATTAAAAAATACATGGACATTTAGATCTGATCTGATATATGAAACAGAATGATCCCCTCTAGTTGGATCTCAAATGTGAAGGGCAGATCCCCAACACATGAAATCTCTCCTCCAAAAAGTGTGCCAAAAGACCCTGCAACAATACCCTTACAAATAATGCAGTTCTGGAAGCAAGACTGCACTGTAGGATTTAGAACATGTTTGGCCTAATGCTAAGATCTGAAAATGCATCTCCAATCATCTAATACTCTCTTGCCAATGGGATAGAAGCCTTCCCAACTGAAAAGAGGCACTAGATTGGCCTAGATCTGAGTAGATCTAGCCTCCACTTGCTGCAACTTACAAAGACAACCAAACCCTCAACAGGATCTACGTTGCAGCTGGAAGAAGAGCTTGGAAAAATTCCTGATAGTGGACAAGAAATGAAAACTCTTCCAAGAGGCTTCTCAAGGAAAGAGGTGGGATTCCCGATCAGGAACATCTAGTGCTAAAAAACACTATTCTCTGCTAAACAACAAGGAGAATAAGAAATGTATAAACAGACAAAATATTCAAAAATATGATAGTCATCAACAACCTTCTCATGATGTCCTCCTCCTCCTTTTATAAGATTGAGAGCTTGCAAAACCCTAAACCATATCAATGAAATAGATCTTTTCACATGAGCCACCTCCAACTAAAACTGCGTTGTGTCTCAATGAAGATCACTCCTTCTAGACAACATTGTTGATTTGGTCATGGTTGACCCAGTCAAAAGATTCAGTCCCTTTCACACACAAGGGTGTTTACATAAATAGCCCAGATTTAGCTTTGTTCACATGTGGCATTGATTTATTTGATGTTCTAGGATTTTTTATTGTCCTCCTTCACACATTTATTCATGTAATAGAAAAATGAAACAAAATTGAATATTCCCATTAGCTTGGGCTAATTGGGAATATTATAGTCCGCCCATACTATGGGGACTGTAATAGCACTCTGGAACAATAGACCATTGGACAAAATGGTGGATAGAATATTTGGAAAAATAGCATGGTGAAAATGAAGGGTAGTAATGGTAAATACGAATGGTAATTCTCGAAAACCGAGGAAAATCATGAAAAATTATGGTAAGTGCAATGAATAGAGTAGTAATTATTTCATATCAAGTGGAAAAGACATGTTGCGGATCCCAATACATATTTAATAGTTATACGAATTATTGATAAGGATCATAGGGTGTACCACACACGAAATTGTAATAATGACTTATGAAATCATCATTACGCCATCGTTAAATTATGACGGCACCCCCCCAACTTAAAATTTGTCATCCGTGGCTTTAATGTCTTCACATGGGATATTTAATTAAATCGGTAAAATTCAAGTGGAGGCGTACCTAGTAGCCTAATTGGACGAAGTGACGGTTGGTAGGATGACGACGCAGTAATGATGCAAGTGGAGTAAAAATAGTACGAGTAGCAACATCTAGAGTAACATCATCTGGAGTAACAATAGTGTGAGTAGTAGCATCCGGAGTAACATCAGTGTGAGTAACAACATCCAAAGTAACAACATCTTGGAGTAACAATAGTGTGAGTAACAACATCTGGAGTAACAACATTTGGTTAGCAGAAACCAAGGAGTAACAACATCGAGTAGCAGAAACCGAGTAACAACATCATGAGTAGCAGCAACCGAGTAACAACATCATGAGTAGCAGCAACCGAGTAACAACATCATGAGTAGCAGCAACCGAGTAACAAAATAATGAGTAGCAGCAACCGAGTAATAACAACATGAGTAGCAGCAACCGATACTTAGAAGAAATTTTTTATTTTTAAAACATTACTCCTTAGTAGTAACTCCTGCAAAAAAACAACAAAATAAATAGTAGCAGTATTTATTCATTTTTATTTATTATTTATTATTATTATTATTATTATTATTAGAGCAAGGATGTAGAGGAAGAGTTCTCTACGTTGATAACCTTCAAACCAGATTTCTCAGAGAGATGTTTGATAAAAGCATCCTTAGAGGCTAAGCGGTGGTATAGTCTCACGCGATGTCCATTTGTTATGAATGTAGCACGTGCATCATCAATTTTGACTAGCCTAACTATTCCTTTATCAAATATAGTGTCCACCTCGTAAGGTCCCATCCAAAGAGTGCAAAGCTTTCCCTTAAAATCCTTAAAGAGGGAGTCATAAACTAATGCCCAGTCTCCCCTATGAAACACCTTTTTCTTGATAAAATTATCGTGCCATTTCATTCTCTGCTGCTTAATAGAAGTAGTCCTCTGGAAACCCATTGAATGTATTTCATCTAGTTCATTGAACTGGGCCAGTCGGTGTTTCTGGGCATCTAACAGATCCAAACCAACTTCAAGAGCTATTTTGAGCATACAAATTTCAAATTCTATTGGAAACAACGAGGATTTCCCATAAACCAACTCAATTGGTGAAAACCTAGTTGTGTTCCGCCATGTTGTTCTGTACACCCAAAGAGCTTTAGGCAACTTCTGAGCCCAATCCCGATGATGGTATACCATAATTTTTGTCAAGATATTTTCCAATGTCTTGTTTGTGATTTCCACTTGTCCATTCACCTGGGGATGGTATGGAGATGTCACCCTGTGTTTGATCCCATATTTCTGCATAAGCCTTTATATCATGTGTGATGTAAATTGTTCTCCTCCATCTAAAACAATATGAGATGGGGTACCGTTACGAGCACAAATTTCTTCAAATATAAAATCTGAGACCACCTGCTTTGTTGCTTTTGCAACAACTTTGGCTTCTACCCACTTAGTCACGTAATCTGTGTAGACCAAAATGTGAACCTTTTGATAGGAGGATGGGTTGAAGGGCCCAACGAATTCGATAACCCGTTTCTCAAAAGGTTCGAGAACTACCTGTGCCTACAAAGGCATTTCATCAGCTCGACCGAGCTGCCCCATACGATGGAAACTATAACACATCCTGACATAGTTCTGTGCATCTCGAAATATAGAAGGCTAGTAATATCCCATTTGTAGCACCTTATGGCATGTTATTTTGTCCGCAAAATTCCCTCCACAAGGGCCATCATGGGAAGCCTTCAATACTTCATAAATATCATCCTCAGATACATAGCGCCAAATCTTCTTATCAACTCCTGTATGAAAAAGGTACCCTGCCATCCAAGAATATCGGGCACTATGATGACTAATTTTTCGGTGTTCCATGTATGACAAACGATGAGCCACTTTCCCTCTAGCAATATAGTTATCAATATCTGCATACCACGGAGGTTTAGTAGAAACTGAAAAATATGCTCATCAGGAAAACTATCTTGTATAGGTGTGCATTCGTCACTATTATCCATTCTAGACAGGAAATCAGCAAATACATTATCTTTTATTGTTTTGTCTATTTATTTAATATCAAATTCTTGAAGCAATAGCAACCATCTTGTAATACGGCCAGGAGTAATAGGTTTATTCATCAAATACCTTATTGTTGCATGATCAGTATGTACAAAAGTAGGATACCTGATGATGCAGTGCTGGAACTTGTTGATAGCATAAATGACAGCCAGGAATTCTTTTTCAGTCACCGTGTAATTCAATTCAGTAGGAATTAAATTCTTGCTGACATAATAAATTTCATATGGTGTTTTGTCTACCTATTGTCCTAAAAAATATCCTACTGTTATCTAAGAAGCATCAGCATGTATGTGAAACGGTAGTGCCCAATCAGGTCGTCGAAGGATTGGAGCTTTGCAAATCCGTCTCTTAATTTTCATGAAAGTTTCCTTAGAGTCTTTAGTCCATAAGAATTCTGCATCTTTTGTTAACAATTGAAAAAGTGGATGTGCTAATTTAGCAAAATTTTCTATAAAGCGTCTGTAATAACCAACACATTCAATAAAGATACATACCTGTGTGGGTGTCTTTGGTACCGGGAAGTGTAATATTACCTCTACCTTGGCCAGATCAACTCGAATTTCGACAGTTGAGAGCAATTGTCCCAATACTATCCCTTCTTCTCTCATCATATGGAATTTGACTGTACTCGGTGATTCATGGGTCTGCTTACATCTTTTGATTACTTTCTCCAGATTTTCCAATCCCTCTTCAAATGAGTTTCCATATGGAGTAAAATCATCCATATAGATTTCAACGCTATCTTTGACCAAATCAGAAAATATTCCCATAATTTCCCTCTGGAAGGTAGCAGGAGCATTACACAGGCAAAATGGGAGGACCCTATATGCAAATGTTCCCCATGGGCATGTTAAAGTTGTTTTATCTTGGTCTTATAGGGCTATCTAGATCTAGTTATATCCACTAAATCCGTCTAGGAAAGAAAATAACTTCTTCCCAGCCAAGGTGTCCAGGACTTGGTCAATGAATGGCAAAGGGAAATTGTCTTTTTGAGTTGCCTTGTTTAGCTCCCTGTAATCTACATAGATCCGCCACTTACAATTCTTTTTAGGAAAATAACTAGAGGGGATACCCATTGGCTATCTGAGATGGGGTAAATGAAACCTACATCCAGTAATTTTTGTAATTCTTCTTTGACAATGTTCTTTAGAGCAGGATTCATTCTCCGTTGGGGATATCTCATAGGGCAGAAATCTTCCTTAATATAAATATGATGAGTACATAAGTTAGAAGAGATTCCCTTCATGTCAGTATAATCCCAGGAAAAATCTTCTTGATGGTCTGGAAGGACTTTTAAAAGTTGTTTATCTAGGATTCAAACAGATTGTGGTTGATATTAAGTGTTTTCCCTGGTTCAATTTCAATCAGAATATTATCATGGGATGAAGTTACAGGAATCTCTTCAATTTCATCTTCTGGTTCAATGTTTTCCTATGTCTCACAGCTCATAGTAGATTCTAAAATCTGGTGAGTAGAACTGGAAACAGAACCGGGATCATTAATAAAAGTGTTAATAGTATCATCCTCAGTTTTTGTTTTGAATTGCATGGCCTGCCCAATAGTGAGGATTGGTCTAACTTCTTCATTTTCAGGTTTAGGCTCTTCTATTGGTAGAGGTTTCTGATTGGTTAATAATTTTTAAGATGGGATGAGTTTCGTGGGAGGGTAGAGAGTAAGATTATTTGTAACCATCCCATTTGATATAATCATATGCCTAGATCGGCACCCTATGTAGGCATCTACAGTTGCGAGCTAAGGTCTTCCCAAGATCAATGGGTGGCCACCAACTGAGGATCATGTCTGTAATACAAGGAGGTCCACAGGGTAGTGCCATGAATCCACCGAAATAGTCACACCTTCTAGTTTCCCTACTGGTTTAATTGTAGACCTATCTACTAGTTCCAAGATAGTAGGGGTTGGATTAACGTTTCCGAGACCTAATGTGTTCATTGTTTCGGAGGTAATGATATTGATGGAAGCACCCAAATCCACCAGTACATTTGAGATTTCAACCCCATTGATTTTTACTATTAGAATTGGGTTTCTTGGGTCTCCATATTTTACAGGCACGGTCTTACCTAGCATAATGCCGGACAATCTACCCATCACATGAATAGTTAATGGATCCCTTGGTTTCTTCCCAATTTTCTTAGAGCAGTAATATTTGAGAGTTTTTTCATATATAGGTACATCCCACATAGCTTGTAACAGGGGTATCTTGACAAAAATATTTTTCAATTCCCCCAAGAATTCAAACTTTGCTTGAGGGTTTTGTTTGTTCAGGGTTAATCTTTCAGGATATGGCGGGGTGATTGGACGACCCTTGTTAAGAACAGACTGGGAAGATGTTTGGTTTTTTGAGTTCCGGTTTGGTTTATCCCAAATTGTCCTCTGTTCTAGTTTTGTAACTTCACTGTCAATCTGTTCTATGATAATAGGTGAAGTGGGAGCATTTAATACCCGTCCATATCGTAAGTTTATATCATTAAGTCATGTGGTAGAAATGCTATAAGATGGAAGGTTAAGAGTATCTGTTTGTTGGAACCTTTTATTATTAGGATTCAGATTGGGCTGGATAGGAAGCTGGGGTTGAAGAGCTAGATTTCTAGGAGGTACATTGGAGGGCAACTGAAGTTGCTATTGAGACATAGATTGGGGAAATTGCACAGTAGGAGAGGGTCCACGCCAATTCTGATTCCATGAAGGATTCAAACTGGTATGGGGAACCCATTTTTTCCAAGGGGGGTATTGATATTGAGACCACATAGATGAAAAAGGTGCAGACTGGGGACCCATATTAAAATTATTAAAATACTGGGATGGGTCCTGAAACATACCTGAATTCATAGCTAGTGGTCGAGGTTGCCATGGCTTTTTCGAGAGGATGCTTCTGATTTAGCCTTTACGATGATCTCCTGGATATATGTCTTCCTCCCCAAATCCTTTCCTTTCTTTGATATTTTTTCATACAATTGGTGAGAAAAAATCTTTAAAATAGCACAAGCGCTCAGGACCCGGAGCAGGACAGATAGCATCCTCCCCTAGACAAGAGAGTAGTTTCAAACAAAAAAAATCAAATACTAAAAAAAATAAAATTGAAGTTTAGGATCTGAAGTAGGGTAATAAAATTCCCTCCCAGGACGAGAAGTTGGCTCTTTTCATAAAAATAATCAAAAAGCATAAAATCTGAAAACCATACTAAGGACTTAGAGCAGGGTAACAAATACCCTCCCTAAGATGAGAGATCGGTCTTAATGAAAAAGAAAAGCAAGGAAAAACAAAACACTATGCTCAGGACTTGGAGCAGGGTAATTGATGCCCTCCCCAAGTCAAAAGATCAATTCTAAAGAAAACAATAAAAAATAGAAAAACACAGAACACTATGCTCAAGACTTGAAGTAGGGCAATAAATTCCCTCCTTAAGGTGAGAGTTCGACCCTTAGATCAATTGTAGATCATGTTCTTGCACCTTGTTAGCCTTCCCTAGCAATGGTGCCAAAATGTTGGTGTCCAGATATGAACAATATTCAAACTCTTTTCCCACATAAATTATCAACCCAAGGGCATTAGTTATTTCAAGACTAACGCACACACTATATGCAAGAGCAATCACACAACTTGCTATTGGATCACAGGCTTAAATCAATGAATACACAACTTACTGTAACAACAATTAAATGTATTGCAGAATTAAAAAGGTATTCATAGCAATTGCAGAGTTATACTGAACAATAGTTATAAAACCAAACTAGAATATGAAATCAACAGAAAGAAAGATAACACAACACCTGATCAAAAGAGTGGGCCCAACTCTCTGATCAGGGCTACGCCAAACTCACAATTTACAGGTGAAGTGCATTCAAATTAATTGGAAAATAATTATGCTACAAAATATATATATGCTTGCTTAACCCCGATTCATAGCCTGCAGACCCTGTTTATACAACTACTTAAGAAATCGTAGATTTCCTTCAACAACTAAATATTTACAATTATACAATTCATTACAACAACAACCTAGTTGCCAAAAGGAAATCATGAAAAAACCTGAAATATCGTTGCGGTGAAATGAATTCTGTTGCATTGTAGCAGCAAGTAAATATAGCACTGGAAATTAGGAGCTACTCCATGACTCACAACTGTAATCTTCCTACTTTTACCAAATCTGTAAAAATATCAGAGTTAATTTTTGCAAAGGTATAACCTCCATGACTATTACTTCATTAATCAAATATTCCATGCAAGATAAAGGAAAGGGGTTTACCTCATGTGTTTAAGAACAATAATGATACAAAGAGATAGAAAGGTGGGCAAAAATGGGAGAGAAAAGTATACAAATCCAGTACCCAACAACTCTAAGATGGATTTGTACTAGGAAAACTTCGTGAAAATAAGAGGGGGCCTTATTTTTTAACCCTCATACACACAAGAGCACTATATGTTTCCCTTAAGATCCCCCTTGGTGGTTTCAAAGTGGGTTTACATTAGTGTATAGTTGAAACTAATGACATCATGATATTCCTCTTCTCAATAACATATTCTAGCTTTGCCATATACACAACATTGAGTTAGATGATCACCTCACATGTAGATGCTCCATTTATTATGGGATTCAAGGGATGTTCTATTTTTTATTTATCAAGATTTATATGGTCGTTATCTAATTTCTTTGAATACATGTCTAACTATTTTTATGAGGGATGTCCTTGGTTTTAGATCTTTATATAAGACCTTATGTGGCCTTCCCCTTTTGAAATTTTCCATGGGGGTCACCTCCTTCCATGTTACCTTGCCTACTTAGGGCCAAAATTGACAAGCCAATATTCAAACTTCTTCAACTATCAAATTGGTGGGGCCTCATACCTCTTATTGAACCCCTTAATGGGACATTATTTCTCCAAAGAGACTTTTGAGGATTTCCCATTGCAAATCACAGGTTGGATGTCAAAGAAACTGTTACCCCACTTTCTATATGAGTTTTTAGAGGATAATTTTAAATTTTTATTGACATATCAACCCTTGTGATTATTGTGACATTAATAACTGTCAAACTGAGATATATGAATCACTGTATAATTGGTTTAATGACACCTTGCCTTCGCCATCTAGAACACTAGGTGTAGGAAGATGTTGCTTTAGCGATCACTTTAAATTAATATATATGATCCATGTATATATCTCTAATGTGTATTATTTTTATTGTGATCACTTAAAAAATCTATTCTAACTCTTAAATGTTTTGGCCATAAATCCTATGATGTTTTATAATTTTACTCATAAAAATGTGTCACCTTGATATTTTAAATAATGTAATAGTAATTTGAGTAATTACTACAAATCCTATCTTATTATACCCTTGGTCAAATTCTATCCCACATAATTTCATAGCATATTCATTCATTTTAATCACAATGTCCCACCCTATGATTCCTGCTAGTAGGAAATCAAACTATGTAAACTACTATGTTTCAATTTTATCACTGTGCTTTCATGCCGGGTTGGGTTTTTTTATCTTAATGATATTAGTTGTGCAAGTTCATTGAACCAACTTCATTATATTAAGCTCTTTTCTTGAACAAGATTAACCCAACTAGCACAAGCTCAAATCGACCCTGATGAATAACTTGGAAAGCAGATTACATGGTCATGATATGGTGGCCCATTGTTGATGACACTCTCAGAATCACCCATCTAGATGATTTTTTGAAGGGGGCTCGCAATTTCTTCTATGGGAGATTTTTTATTTTTTCATGGATCTGGTTCCTCAATTGATTTTACTTTTTGCCTCTCCTCAGACATCGCTCTTGTTACCTCAAAGTTTGACCATGTATGTACACACTTTCTCTAAATCCTCCTGAATGAAAATGTAATTTGATTTTTTAGGGTATATGAAATTGCAATGATTTCTCTTTTCTACTCTTCGAAAATGAATCTTAATGAATGTCGTATAAAATCAATATTTCGATCTTTACTATTTATTGAGGCACCTCTGCTGACAGCAATAGAACTGTTCAAAAGTGCCATTCACTTTTTCTCCAAGCAGTTCTTCGAGATTGAAAGCTTCAAATGTGTTGTAGTTTCTTTTGTCGTAGAATCCATGTCACTTCTTCTTAGACTGCCATGATATCATGCATATTGCAAGATGGAAACGATACCACATAAGTGCAATAAAGGAGCTTATATAACCAAGCATCTCTGCTGTGCAAAATTATATTTCAGATCTTTCAAACTTCCAAGTTAGTTCCTTTTGAGAGACTTAGGACTTTTGTGACTAACATGACTCCAGTTGAACCTCTGCTCTGAACAAAGATTAATTCTATTAAACAAAATGAAAACATCTCCACAGCTTGATGCCAAAAGCTATCTTGCTTACGAATGTAACCCAAAAAATTTTATACTCAATGTGTACCCACTGTAACTAAAAGAAACTTTAACAGGTTGGCTAAGAAGTGTATGAGCTAATGTGGATTGAGAAAATCAAGGGTCTCATACGGAGGCATATATTCTGTATAGATGCATTTTTATGCTATTATCCAAAATAATGATGAGCCTTGATGATTTATTGTCCTATGACTCCTTTGCTAGCCTTTTGATGGAGAAGATTGTCAACATAGAATCTATGGCCATGAATTTTCCACAACTTAGATTGTGAGCAAGCCTTATAATCAGAACTTCCAAAAAAATTGACAGAATGCCATGATTGATTTGACACTACAAGGAAAAGACCCTCTAGTGGAGGTTATAAAGGAGGTTTTTAGTGTTATAAAATTGGCCAAAATTGTCAAAAAAACATATGCTACCACATTCGTTTCTGGTAACGGAGGTTTTGGCGGAACTTTTAATGGAAATTCAACACAACTAAAAAAAATGGGCGGCCAGAGGTTATTATGGATGTTTTTTCATCAGTGCTCTTATCAGGTTTTAAGGCACCAGTGTGTATCGATAGACAGTGCACCGAGGCGGTCGAACGAGAATGCACTGGGTCGTTAAGGAAAATAACAGTACCAGGCCTGGTGTTGGTGATACAACACACGGGGCCGCTCTAATTGGTCTTGGGATTTGAGCAGTGCCCATAGGTCATATAAATGCGCCAGTATGTATGCTTATATAAACGCCACGATGCATTGTATCACACAAATTCACTGAGGTTTACAATTGGTATTGGTATTTGTGCAGTGAAAATATGTCATACAAATGCACCGACGCTTATCGACACGTAAACACCCCGGTGCGTACTATCACACAAATGCATCGAGATTTGTAATTGGTATCGGTATTCGTGTGGTAATTATTGGTCATCCAAATGCACCAGTGCGTATAGACAGAAAAAATGCCTTAGTGCATAGTATCACATAGACGCACTGCTATTTATAATTGGTACCGATATTCGTGCAGTGCTCATAGGCGGTAAAACAACACTGGTGCATATATATACATAAACGCACCAGAGCATCGTACCGCACAAATGCCTCTATATTTTTAACTGGTTTTGGTATTTGTGAGGTCCCGATAGGTAGTGTAAACGCACCGATGCGCTTAATTATACAAGCGAACTGATTTTCATTTTGTATTTTTTAAAAAACATTGAGCTGTGGCAGTGCAATTATTGTGATTGTTTTAAATTCATTATTCATCAAAAGTTGACACATATTATAACAATATTCATATTAATTAAATTTTTATTAATGGATTTGAATGTGATGTTTAGATTAATTTGTTATATCATATCATAATTATTGTGGTTTTTTAAAATTCAATATTCATCAAAACTCAACACATATATATGTTATAACAATATTCATATGAATTAAATTTTTATTATTGCATTTGAGAAAGACAATGGAGAATGCAATAGCGACAATAGAGAACGCAATAGAATAAATTAAATTTTATTATTATTATTATGATATATATATAAGACATTCTTTGTCATACAAAATGGGACAGTTATTGGTATCCCTTTATCTTTCAATTGGGACACTATATCCATTAGATTAAAGAAAATGTCTGATTTCACAGACATTTTTCCAAAAATAGTACAACGCCTTGCTTTTATATCCAAACATAGTGATCATCATTATTCGCTTAAACTGCTATCATTACTAGAGCTACTTCCATGACTTGGGTTATTTTAAAAAAAAAATTGTTCACGACGTTGATTGTTTTCTTCTTCTTCACCTTCTTCCATCTACAAACATAAAAATAAACTGTAATGAGTGTATAAAAATTGGCGAGAATAATGAAAATTGCAATATTAAATAATATACATCAATGTAAATCGAAAAGAAATGACATACCAATGCAACAATTGATTCATAAACTATACACATTCTTTCAAAACCATGTAAGATGCCATCTTTCAAGATTTGATCTATTGGCGCAGTGCCATACTTTGTTTCCTGCAAGTTTTATACCCCTTAAGAAATCATATATTTAATATAAAAGATTTATTTTTTCTATTAATTATAGACGTAGTTAATTAAATCAAGATTGATATATTCTTACAAAATCCACAATCAAGTTATGATATGCCAACATATACGCACAACCCGTATTTAAACCAATTTCAATCAATTCCTCTGATGGTTCTTCTTTGTATGTTAGCACCTGTTTGGAGACATTCAATGATGATTTTTGTAAAACAACTTAAAAATACAAAAATGAAATCTAGTTAAGTTGTTATAAGGAAGTAACAATTACTCACAAACTTAGATATCAATCCTTTTCTTCCTTGTCGTCCTGTTTTATGTGTTGAATGGGTTCCATTTTCTTTTCTTTTATGCAATAAAATACTTGAAAATTAATATTTCATGCTAAATTGTTTATTTATTTTACCTAATGATCAAAAAATTCAATGATTACATATTACATTTGAAGCATGTTGTTGAGATGGCTCCTCCCGCGATGCAATTTTGTCCATTTCTTTGACCATCTCCTTGTACACCTTTTTGGACATTGCTACTGGCATACTTCTTATATCAGCTCATTCATCTTTTGAGATTTTCATAATCTTCCTAAAAATGTAACATGACAATAAACTATTTAATTTTTATATTGATATATGAAAAGTAAGTATAAAAAAAGTGATATTTATAAATAATTCTAGACAAACATCTAAAGGAATATTACTTTTTCATTCCTTCTTTTTTGTTGTTGTACGTTTTTGCTATTAAAATTCTGACATGTCTCATTGACCAATTCTCTGAAAACTCTTCCTATAGTTTACATAAAATCTGTTTCTTGGAATCATTGGTTTGGTTTTTGTATTGTAAGTGGAAATAACGTCTATACATTCATTCCACTAGATCCCTCAAACATTTGTAAAAGTTTTCCCCCCTTTCATTAACCTCCAACACCACTTCAGATGAGCTAAGGAGAAATTCATTTTCATTTGCATGTTCTATTGTTTTTATTTTCTTAGAACAACATTCATTTTCTGAGTTGTTGGTCCCTGTAGAACATTAAACAGATGTGAATTAATAGACTTTTTCACACATGTTATCTAATAATTTTAATTATATTATTAATGAAAACTAAAAAAATAAACTCATATTGGATCGATAATATTTTTTCATTCACCTGATTCATCTTTTTGCAATTTTTCCATCAAGCTTATACGTTCTCCTAGTCCTAGATCAGAAATAATCTTATCGAGCTTCATCATTTTGTGGCTCTGCATGATACACATTAAACAATACATATTATTTAAACTTACATATAGTTCAAAAATATTTTTTTTGTAAAAAGTTTACAAAGAACTTGCCTTTTTTTCTTTTCTTGATGTGTTATCAGTATTTTTGTTACTTGATCTCTTGTCAGTCATTAATTTAACAATTTCAAACCTGTATCATATCAGTCAATAATATATTTTTAAATAAACTGTCAACTTCTAAATTTAAAAAAAAAAATCTCAAAAAACTGGTGCGCCATTCATGGTGAACGCACCAACGTCAGTGCGTTCATGACTTTCCCACGCACCGAAAAAACATTATAATACACCGTACAGTGCTCTATGTCAACAAGAATCCCCAGTACGTTACATGTCAATGACCGCACCAGTTAACCATCATAGAAATAATAAAAATTGTCTAGTGTTAGTTTTTTTAGCATAAATCGGTGCTATATTTTACATATGGCGCACCGTTAAAAAAATATTGTTTTTTCACATTACTTATCCAGTGCTCTTGTAAACAACAGAGCACCGGTGCGCTACCTTACATAGGGCACACCATAAAAAATATGTTTTTTTTTAAATCATTCCAAGGCCGACATGGATTAGGATACGACTATGCTAATCGCCCCATCGATTACATGTCTTAGGTCTATATTTAGCAATACAAACCCTATAAATCTAAATTGAAAAGTCCTAATTATGAATCACAAAAAGAAGAAGAGGAAAGGGGATAACCAAAAAGAAGGTAAGGTTTGTATTTTTTGAAAGTTTTTTTTTTTCGAAACTGAACGTTTGCGGTGCGTCATAATGAAAGAGCACACCGACTGCATATTTTTTTAATTTTTTATGACAGTACTTTCATGGAGCACTCTGTCAAATAGGGCGCACCGATTTTTTTTATTTTTTTTTACGCAAGGGCCGACATGGATTGGGATCTGACTATGTAGGTCAACCCGTTTGTTGGATGTCTTAGGTTTATATTTAGCAATATAAAACCTATAAATATAAATTTAAAAGCCCTAATTCTAAAATCACAGCAAGTGGGAGAAGAAAGGGCAGAAACAAAAATAATGTAGAGTATGTTTGTAAAATAGTTTTTTTTCAAAACAGAACGTTGTGCGGTGCAACATAATATAATAATGCACCGGTGCCATATGTTACATATGGTGCACTAATAAAAACAAAAAATTTTTTATCACTGTAAATTTGTGGTGTGCTATGTTACGAAGGGGGTACCGATGAAAAAAATATATTTTTTAAGATTGACACAAGGGCCGACATGGATTGAGATCCGACTATGCAGATCCTCCCATTGGTTGCATGTCTTAGGCTTATATTTAGTAATAAAAACCTTATAAATATAAACTGAAAAACCTTAATTCTGAAATTACAGCAAGTGGGAGAAGAAAGGGCATAAACAAAAATAATATTAGGCATGTTTGTAAAATGGTTTTTTTCCAAAACATCACGTTTTGCGGTGCTCCATAATGTAATAGTGCACCGGTGCCATATGTTACAAATGGCGCACTGATAAAAACATATATTTTTTTAAATTTTTTATCATTGTACTTCAACGGTGCGCTTGTATAACCAAGCGCATCAGTGTGCAACGTTACGCAGGGTGCACTGGCGCAAAAAAATCTCTATTTTTTTTAAGATTCACGCAAGGGCCAACATGGATTGGGATCCGAATATGAAATTAATCCCGTGGGTTGGATTTAATATGAGTACAGAAACCCTATAAATCTAAATTGAAAAGAAAAAGGGAGAAAAAATGGCAGAAACAAAAAGAATCTAGGGTTTTGTTTGTAAAAATCGATATCTTCTTTTATTTTTGTTTCTAAAAACTGCAGAAAAGGTAAAGAAATACATAAACAAAAAGTAAAAAAAACAATAAGATTTGATTTTGAATTTTACTTCATAAAAAACTAGAGAAAAAATAAAATAAATAATAGACTTTTATTTCTTATTTCACTGCATAAAAAAACTGCAGAAAAAAGTACAAAAAAACAATAAACTTTACTCACGTCATTTAAAATCCTATGGTACAGGGTTTGAATTACCAGAGGTTTGAAATTCGGATTGTATGGATACTTCTGTTCAAACGTATTTCCCTGCTCCACAGTGCTCTCGTGCTCTGTTTGCTCCAGGTATGTATCCTGCAAATCTCTGGCTGAAATGTTTTGCAAAAAAAGTGAAATAATGAAAAGTGTTTAGTATTTAAAGAAATGTTTTATGAAATTAGATTTTTGAAAATATTTTTCTGCCCAATTTTAAATTTCCCTCTTTTTTTTCACTTAAATAAAATAGGGTTGCGGTTATTCATTTACCGGTGCATCGTTTAATTCAACCGCACCAGTGCTACTTGTTACAAAAGCGCACCGGTCCGCAAAATAAAGAACTGGCCGGTGTGGTTATCTGAACAGTACGCACCGGAATTACATTTAGGTTTGTGCACCAAAGTTTATTGTTGTTTTTCTCAAATGCAGGGAGAAAATATCATATATTATATGAAATGGACAATTCTTCAAAATCCAGCTCGTTCCATAATATTTCTCGAAGTCCATCGCGGAGTTCTCCCTATCCATGTGGAGAGGTAATATTTACTTCAGTTTTGTTTTATTTTTTCACTATCTAATTGAATTTATGTATGTTTTTTATCCATGTAGTCAATCATGCACAACTTAATTAAATTTATAATGTATACAAATTTCCAGGTTCATGCATATTCATCATCGAGTTCAGATGCACAAAATTATATTCAAAGTACTACTCCAAAACATCGAAAGTTCTTATCAGGAGCTGCATACCGCAAGATGCAATTGGTAGATGAAAATGGACAGCCGCTTCACCCTACCAATTATAACAATATTGCATCTTCTAGCCACAATCCCGAGACAATGATGGTAATTATAATTATAATTGTTTGGTATATATATTGATTAATATGTAATTATTTCAAGGTCAAACCAATTTATAATCATGCAATATTGTCAACGTGGTTATTAATTGATATCATAATATTTTGTAGTAATCATGTTCATTTTTTTTTTTAATTATTAGGATTCTAGTGATGGTGAATGACCTACCTACCATCTTCCGTTTCACCCCACGACAATGTCAAATCGAGAGAAGACTGAATTAAGAGAAAAATCGAAGAGGAATGATACCAAGAATGGTTGAATCAACCACCGATTCAATTCCCGCTAGATCTAGATTCACCAATTAGGAATGACTACAGAAATAATAGTTCTTCACAAGCTGGCAATGGAGACAATCAAATAGAGGTTGGTATGGATGATTACTTAAGGGATACGACTACCATGGAGACAATGTTGTTAGATGCATTCCAAAATGATGATCAGCTAGGGGATGATGC
Source organism: Pinus albicaulis (assembly GCA_034641835.2). Taxonomy (NCBI): domain Eukaryota; kingdom Viridiplantae; phylum Streptophyta; class Pinopsida; order Pinales; family Pinaceae; genus Pinus; species Pinus albicaulis. Next base: position 262,060,845 of record CM076569.1, read on the forward strand.
TCATATCGCTGACACCTTTTTCGAAAGCCTTAAATTTGCTTCCATCACCCCTCTCTTTGGACCCCGTGGTCAGTCAAAGTCTACCCAATTGGGGACAACGATGTTACTGTACAACTTGAAAGCAAAGTTTGGCTTGTCGAATGCATGTTTCTCGGAACTTTTGAGGTAAGTTACCATAAAGTACTTCCGACCTTATATATAAATTTGAAATATAATCAGTACACTGCAATGAACATTACAAATGTTAAATTTTATGAACGTTAATAATTATATCAACATTAATGTACATTTATTAATAAATTTTTCCATGATCACCAACTACAGGTTATTCAAAGATAAGGTTCTTCCGAGTGATAATGTCTTGCCCAGTAGTTGCGAGGAGGCAAAAAAATTGTTGAAAATGTTCGGTGTTGAGTACATATCATATCATGCATGTCCAAATGATTGTATTCTATATAGAGGAGAATATGCAGACAAAGAGATGTGTCTGAAATGTGGGCATGACAGGTATGATAAATAAAAAAAGAAGGGAAAATATCGTACTGGTCCTCATTTTAAGATATTGAGGCACATGCCTATAATCCCAAGGATTTAAAGGCTCTTTTGTTGTAAAGAATTAGCTATGTTGCAGGGATGCCATGCCTCACACATAAGTGAGTTGGGAGTTATGCGAATACCAACTGATTCAATAGCCATGAAGCATATAGAGGATACATGGCCCGAAAAATTCAAGAATGAAGTATGAAGTCTATGACACAGCATAGCCATGGATGGCGTCAACCCATATTCCCTCCAGAACACTAAATATTTTGTTTGGCCTGTAGTAGTGATCAATAGCAATATCCCCCCATGGTTTTCCGTGAAGAATGAACATCATATGTTGTCTCTCATAGTCCCTGGTAGAAGACAAGTGAAGAATATGGATGTATACTTACAACCACAGGTAGATGAATTGAAGGAATTTTGGGATCAAGACCCATCGTAGCAGAGAAGAGGTTTACGTTGTATGGAATATGTGCTTACATGACACATGATTATCTAGGCTTAGGAGTTTTCTCTGGTAAATTACATGTTTAATTTATTGATTTGTTTATATATAATGTAACAATATTCTTTCACGTATTAGTTATTTAATTCATTGTAATATTATTTGTTCTGATCTTCATGATAGTCTTTAACGTGCCATGCATATTAATTAATGTATACAAATATAATCTCACAGGTCTTGTAACAAAAGGGTATTTTGGATGTAAATGTTGTGGACCTTCTCTGAAAGCTAGATGGTCCAAGGACCTATGAAAGCCAGTGTATGATTGCTCCAGGATATTCCTACCAGAACAACGCCCTTACAGAAGAGCAGCATCCGCTTTCAATGGTAAACGAGAAAGAACCCAAAGGCCTCCAATAATGACACCAGCTGAATGGCTTAGAGCATATGAGAGAGAGAAGGAGAAGGAGTTCAAAGAAATGTTCGATTCAAATGGGGAGCCTAAGTTCAATGATCCAAATTTCTTCAACACCTATGTTGAGAAATTTCCCATTGGGATGAAAAGGAAATCTATCTTTTATGACCTCCCATATTGGGAGCATCTTAATATTGCCCACTTATTAGATCCCATGCATATATTTAAAAATGTTTCATCTTCTTTATGGAGGCACATACCATTGAAACAAAGTGACACATTGGTGGTTAGGAAAGATCTTATTACTTCAAAAACTAAAAAGAAATATTGGCCAAGATGATTAGAAAGTACGGGATCAGAGGCAGGTGTTGGTCCCTCTAATTCATGGTTTTTCAAAGAAGGTGATGTCCCTCAGATTTTAAAAAAAGATGATATATCTTTGGCAAAGGAATTTATAATGGATGTGATGGTGCCAACTTCATATGGGTCTTCACTACGACGCTGCTTCACCGTGGATGACCATTTGTCGGGGTTGAAATCGCATGACCATTTGAATCTTCTATGAGTACGTATAATTTCAGAAGCATGATTTTATTATTTTTTATATTAATAAATTTTATCCCATGCGGTGATCATAAAACATAACTAATTTTGTATATTATTGCATGTTTTTATAACTTTGTAGTGTCATTATCCTTTGTTTTTGCGTGGGTGTGTGAAACATGAATTACCTCAAGACCTAGGATGTGCCATATCTAAATTATCTACATTTGTACGTTGGATCACGTCAAAGGAGATTCATGTGGCTAGCATTCCACGGTGGCGTCAAAATATAGTTGAGATTGTTTGTATGTTTGAGAAGGAACTACCGACGAGTTTCATGGAATTATAGGTTCATCTTCTAATCCACCTGGTAGATGACGCTGAATTAGTTGGGGTTGTTTCTTTTCATTGGATGTTCTTCTTAGAGAGGTACATGAAAAAATTGAAAGGTTTTGTTCGACAAAGGGAAAAATCTGAGGGGTCTATGGCAGAGGGGTACATATCATATGAGTATTTCTACTATGTCGGTGAGTACATCAAGCATATCGACAACAGACCAGGTGCGGTGATTTGGAGCGATGAATTGGATGAAGACAAAGGAGAAGGAGAGTTTCTCCAAACAAGTGGAAAAAAGCATTCGATAAAGAGTAAGCGACTTATAATTTTTCAAATTTACAAAAGATAATTAATTATATTCATTTTGAACTTCGATATAATGTATATTTTGATCTCTAAGTACTATATAATGTTGGTTTGATTTCATCAGCGAATGCAGAAATTGAAGCAATCAATAAATTCATTCTTTACAATTCTGAAGCAACACAACCATGGGTCGCATTGTACGAACAAAAAAGAATGAAATGGGATAGTGACAGGAAAGAATTCAAACGGTTGAATGGTAGAAGTGTGCCTTATCCTGATCATTTAAAAGAAAATATGCCTCAACATTTGGGTTGCTGACCAAGTCAGAGAGAAATACAGTGCTATCGGTCGTTACCTATGTGCTGAAGAGGATGCGCTAAACATAGGGATTGGGTGCAGCAACTTGGTAATAATTTATATGTAAATTTGAAACTTATATTAAGACATCTACATTTCATATTTTAACTGTTGGATTATTATTTATAAGACACGTGACACTTATATGATTTTTTAAACTTTTTTATAATAGGTGCATTTGTTCCCATGTATGTGGGCATATGGACACCATCTTCGCACAGAAAATGTCGATGCTAGAAACATCACACAAGAATGTTGAGTGGAATTCGAGTTCAATCAATCTAGTCGATATAGCCATCGTGATCAACAACTAGTAAGATGGACGTTAGGTTACGTAGGAAAGATACAAGAGATCATTGAAGTGGATTTTTCTTCTTTCCAATGTGTTATTTTTAGGTGCAAGTGGTGGGACACCTTTGATCGGAATAATGTAAAGGAAGATCGCGATAGTAGGTTGCTATGTATCAACTCTAGAAAGATGTGGGATGAAGCTAAGGAGCCCTATGTTTTCCCCAAACACTACAACCAGGTGTTTTTCTACCCAGATGTGTTGGATAGGGATTGGTGGTTTGTATTGACATGTGAACCTAGATCAAAACATATTTTTGAGAGCAATAGTGTTATCATGCCATGCGAGCTAGAAGATAATGAGGGTGATCATGAGAACCAAGAGTGATATGGTACAAAATGTGTTATTTCATAAATATTTATACTTTTTAAGATGAGTTTTTCGAAATATTAATGTAATATGTATTTTGAATTAATTGGTAATTTGCATTGTGTTAATGTTAAAATCAATAATTTACTTGATAATTTGGTATTATGTACTTGATCTAAAAAACAATGGCGTACTGTATAAATTAATTTTTTTTTTGTATCTAAGATCATAATAAAATAACGATAATTCTGATTAAGTATAGTAATTTATTTGCATTATTTTCTAAATTTCCTTATGTTACAATAAATCATATTATTCTATATTTATTATTTTACAATTATTTAAAATTTACAAATTTAAAAATTTAAAATTTTTAATAAATTCATTTCACATTAATACAATTAAAATTTTACAAATATTTTACATACAATTAGAATTAGAATTAGAATTATTAGAATTACTATTACAATTTTACAATTTCGCGTACAATAACAATTTTAGAATTTTACATATATACAATTACAATTTTACAAATTAAAAAATTACAATTACAATTACAATTTTAGAAATTTACATATATATCATTACAATTACAATTTTAGAATTTTAAATACAATTAGAAATACAAATATTACAAATTTACAATATCGTGATCATTTGGTATTTATAAATTAATTAATAAACATCACGTTCATGATAAGCATCGTACAAATATCATATTTGACTAAAAAACACCTTCAAAATTGCTTACTGCATCATCGTGATCATGATAATCTAACAAAACACAATTAACATTATATATTAACATCATCAGTGCAACACAAACATCAAATATACATCTCATGCTATCACATACACATATATCTACAAGTTGCACATTAAAAGAACATATCTAACATGACCTAACAACATACACATAATGATGATCACCAACATGTAAATTAAGTACAACTTCAAAATGAACATAAAATACATGGACCATATAATATAGATATATATAAATATATATATATATATATATATATATATATAATATAGATATATATAAATATATATATATATATATATATATATATATGTATATATATCTATATATATATAACTGAATAATGGTAAAAATATACAACTGTAATATAAATGTCATGGATCAGCCGATGATCGAGCCTCATCTCCATGATGACTACTGGTAGATGCTACTGGAGGCTCTGCATGCAAATCTGGCGTGGCACGAGGCCGTGAATGATCATGAGATGTTGATGGTACGCTGCGCCTCACAGACTGTCCATCATGTGCTACGGCTCGCTCGTAACGTGCGACAATCCTCATCAGTCGCGTAAAATATATCGTAACTCCTACGACATGCCGCATTAGGCTATACATGTCACGTGGTATGCCTCTCCACATCTGTAAGATCCTATCATCGGCCTCTATATCTGTGAAATCAGCGGGGCAGATGCCCGCCTCAACAAGCAATGCAATGAGTTGGTTGCCCAACTCCATCCTGTATCTAGAATTGCTCATACGTCGACCGCGGGCCAGCACACTAGTCGGAGTAGGTCTTTGATCATCTGCACCTGCCTCCTGCTGATCCTCGACATCAAGATCATTAAGATCCACAACTGGATCAGGTGGTGGTGGCAGAATCTCCTCACCATCATAAGAGCCAATGTCTGCAAAATATATATAAGTAAACAACAATAATTAGACAATTTCATTACACAATTTAATAAAAACAAGTTAAAGAAAATGTTAGAATAAATTTAAATAAAACAATAATATTACCTCTATCATCTGGAAGCTCATCATCTGTGAAGAGGATGTTGGCACACCCTCGCCAATCCAACCCCGCATAAGGACAGGGGACCATAATGAAGAGATGCTCAAAAACATTGGCTAGCAATTGCAGTGCATCATCTGATATCCTCACTGGAAACAAAGTCTCCTCCCTCTTGGGCATCATCTGCCCCCACATATGCATACGTGCCTCAGTAATTGACCTACGAGGTTGCTGAAGAAAAGAAGGCCTCATCTCTAGAAACCTCTCAAAAAATAAACAAAAAATATCTAAATAAAAAGGGAAGTTGACCCTCCCTTGTGCACGAGCACGACATCTATCTAATGTTGTACAGAACTGCCATAAAAAAATGGCAGACCACCTGACAAGTCATGGCTGCTGTAGTAAAGAATCAACATAATATAAAAGCTGGCAACTAATGCGTTACCCATCACTGGTGTTGTGCGAAATGGTAGAAATGATAAGTGAGAGACATTGGAACTCCTCGCCACCAAACGCACCAATACGTAACTGTCCTCCGGAGACCTGAAAATCTGAAGGAGACAATATGTCTGCTCTAATTTATCTCTGGGAGTAAACTAACTGACTCCCTGCCACACAGACAGCTGGAACCTCAGGGAACAAGGGAAAATCCACCCCTCTCCTCGAAAGCCCTGTAATAAAATAAACATCCTCCTCAGTGGGCGTGTACCACTGGTCGATACCAACTTGGAAAGCCTATCGCTGGGCATTCCACCTTTGGATAAGATGTCTCAAAAAACCACTATGGGACTTTAGGGAAGTAGCCTCCTCATAGAACTTGAGGAGGCCTACCTGCCTTAGGAGCCCCTGTGTCGCTGCTGTAATAGGGTGAGGGTACACATCTCTCTCCCTCTCTCTTGCCTCCCACAAGCGAACCATGTTATATTGTTCCGCCTATTGTTGTTGTTGTTGCTCCTCTTCTCTCCTTTCATGTCTCTGAATGATTGACATATTAAACACAATTTTTTAATTAAATGACACATGTATTTAAAAATATACGTATATAATTTTTTTTTGAAAAATAAATAAAACAAGAGATGGTGCGCCAAAAAACACAGTCATGCATTGGTAATGGTGCATCACTCCCCAGAGACGCACCATCTACGGTGCATATAATGATATAAAAAGCCCCAGGAGCATTGCTCCAGAAAATATTTTTATCGCATCGTTCACTAAGTGTGGTGTCAAGAAGCCGGTGCGCTGACTTCACTATACACCTCGGGGCTTATAGCTAAGTTAGCACACCGCCCTCCTACCACCGTACATAGTCGTACGGTGCGGCCAGGTATTTGAGCACACCGCTCTTTGTCATAAAATTTACAATTACATGGTGTGCCTTTGGAATCTGCCCCGGAACTGGTGCGGATACACTTAGCACCGGTTTACCAACCCAAACCATTGACAATGTCGATTTGCGGTTCCGGTGCGCCAAAAAACTTACGTGCCATAGGGCGGATATGTTTGTCAACACACCGGGTGGTCGCGATTCAACATTGTCAACGGTGTGGCCTGGTAAATGACCGCACCGCACTTTTTAAAAATTTTAAAATTACACCGTGTAGCTCGCGGTACTGCCTTGGAACTAGTGCAGACGCCTTCAACACCTGGTGCAGTGTAGCCTGTAAATTTACAGGCAGCACCGCAAATTAGTGCGCCCTACAAATTTATAGGCAGCACCACAAATCGGTGTGAGCTGAACAGCTTGAGCGCATCGCGCAATAATATATTTTTTCTTTTAATGGTTAGTTTAAAGGTTTTTTCAAATTCTAATCCGCTAAAATGTTGAATTATGGAAAAACTAGAAAAATACCTGTACATTTACCCGTCGAGGAGGCATATTGGCTGTACAATTTAAAAAAGTAAATTTGTCCACTATTTTATAAAATTCAAGCTAGAGATTGGTGGCAATGTATAGCAGCAGTGCGTGCAATAAGTGCAATGAGAGCATGGATGTCAGTGCGGCTCAAGCAAGGATAACTTGTACCGATGCTTGAGAGCTCTGTAGCACTGAAAAAAGTGAAAAATGCGGTTTTTTGGCCTTAATTTTTTTTTATTTAACCCTATTCCGATGTGCCGGGTTTTTACTGGAGTACTGCTACATTGTATCAATACCGTACTGGGCTCTTTCTTTTTTCCCGCACTTTTAGGAAGCACCGGGGCAATGTAACAGTCACGCACCAGTGCGCTACAGTAATGCGACACACCGGTAATGGCGTCCGGTAAACCAATCATTTTTGCAGTTTTTTTGGCCATAATTTTTTTATTTAACCCTATTTTGGTGTGCGGGCTTTTTACTGCAATACCGATGCGTTTCTTGTATGCCACACCATGCTCTTTCTATTTCGCATGCTTTTAGGAGGCACCAGGGCGACATATTTTTAATGCACCGGTGCTCTACAGTAATATGACGCACCGGTAACAGTGTCTAGTGAACCAATGATTTCTGCGGTTTTCTGGCAGTAAATTTTTTTATTTAACCCTATTCCGGTGCGCAGGATGTTTGATGGAGTATCGATGCGTTGTATGTATGCCGCACCAGGCTCTTTATGGTTTCGCGCGCTTTTAGGAGGCACCAGGGCAGCGTAGTTTTAAAGCACTGGTGCTCTACAGTATCATGACGCACTGGTAACAGTGTCCGGTGAATCAATGATTTCTGCAGTTTTTTGGCCGTAATTTTTTTTATTTAACCCTATTCCAGTACGCGACATTTATGGGGACCTCGGTGCATTTCCATCATTTCGCCTTGGGAATTTTATATTCTGCTCGATTTTATGACGCACTGGGGCGTGGTGATGTGACACACAGGGGTTGTACAGTAACCTGACGCACTAGTAACGGTGCCCGGTGAACCAATGATTTATGCGGTTTTTTGGCCGTAATTTTGTTTGTTTTAAACCCTTTTCCGGTGCGCAGAATTTACGGGGATCCCGGTGCATTTTAGTCATTCGGCACCAGGTCATTTATGTTCCACGCACTTTTTATGAGGCACCAAGGTTGACGATATGACACGCACCAGCGCTGTTGCTGAATTAAAATCATCGGGAGGGTGTGTATGGAGCGCACTGTTTTCAGTGTGCCAATGTTTTATGCAGTTTTTTTGCCGTAATTTTTTTTATTTAACCATCCACCAGTGGGCACGTTTTGTGGGCACCCCGGTGCATTTAATTTATTCCACACCAGGCGGTATCTGTGCGGTCGACATGTAAAGCACCAGTGCTCTACAAAAATAAAATGCATCGGGCTTGTGTGTACGGAGCGCACGGTGTCCGGTGTGCCAATTTTTGTAATGCACTGATGCTTTGTCATAATGAACGCATCAGTGCGTTTTAGGTTGATAAGAGCACCAGAAGAAATACATCCGCAAAAACCTCCGCCTTCCAACCTCCTCTAGGATCCTCCACTAGAAACTGACATCTAGGGTATTTTTTTGTGGGGTTCCTCAAAAACATCCACCAGAGGTTATTTTCCATGTAGTGAGAACAACAATGCATATCTCAATTCTTCTTTCAAGGCTGAACAAACATATGTATATTAATAATGGTCTTCCTTAAAATATGATGTCATGCAAATTGAAAACTATATTGAAGAGGGATAGGACACACTTACTGCAGAATATATGATTACTCAAAGTCATAACAGGAGTAAATATAGATAAGCTTACGTTCCTGAGATGATGTTTATAATATCTCGAACCTATACCCTAATTTCCATAACTTGTATATATATATGGTGCAACCATACTTTTCACGTGCTGAGAACTTGAGATTGCAAAGGGAGAACCATACAAGATGTTCACATAGACTGTGGGGCTGTTTCAATTAAGAGTAAACTGAATTATGTATAGTAGGAACTGAGATATAAGAGATTGAGCAATGCCTTCTTTAGAGGAACCTAGCTAACTGAGTGATACCATATATGATACTGCACTAGGACAAAGATTTCCCTGTCGTAGTGATAATTCTTAGAGGATGAGATCCATTCAAGGATCACAAAGAAATATGACATGTTGATGATATGATTTTTCCAAACAATTACTTTAACCCTTCAAGCAGGGAACCATAGCGGCAAGACCTTATCATAGAGGATTTCTATCTTCAAAGCGAATTATTCTTAAAGGCACACTAAAAGAGTTAAACTAAAGAGAATACTAAACTACTGATACAAATAGTGATCATAGTGATCATGCCCAGAAGACCTAGGATTTTGTATCCATGTGTTATGCCTAGGACTGTGATTTTATGGTCGAGAAACTTTGCTTCAAATATAATGAAGATACATTCTAAATCTTGACTGAATGGGACTGATAAATAATCATTGGAAAATATATTACTAGAACATACCTTGATGACTTTCAACTTTTTCTCATGATATTTGAGTTTCTCTTGGATTGGAGCCCATGTTCACTGATTAGGGATAGTAAAAGGCCTTAAGAAAATACACGGATTTGAAATTATTGATCCCTAACACAGAGGGATAGAGGTACCAATGAAATTCTTTAGATGCTTTTGAGTGATTGCAATCTCTTTGAGCTCTGATTCCATGTAAATTTTGGAAACATGTTCTTTTCTTAGGATAATTACTTCATTCAATCATGAGCCCATTAATCCATTATCAGTTACATTAAAAAATATATGACAATAAATAACGAAATAACATTAATGAGAAATGCTGAAGACAATCCAAGACAGAAGAACAAGAGAATATGGCACAAGCGAGGGAAAAAACCCAATGTGGGGAAAACCCTTGAACAATTCTTCTTATTATTCAAATAAAATGTACAACAGAGAGAGAGAGAGAGCGCTGATAGAAACATTATTGAATTGCCAAGGTGATGATTATTGAATTGCCAAGGACATGATTCAGAATTCTTCTTTTAAACATCAACAATCATATTTTGTCCAGATTAGTGGTCAAACGTAGTCAAAGATTTTCCTCAGTGATGACCTGCTTTAGATATGAACTGATTTATGGTTAGGGTTTGTTGTCCTATGAAAACAAACCCTTTGCACTCCTCTAAACATTATTACAAGGTTGTGGCTTCCCCTTTTAAGTCACTTTCCACAATCTAAGGCTGGTTAGGGCTATAGTTACAACATTCCACAACTGGTTAGGGCTAGATGCAGTCCTCCATAGCTTCTTGATGGCAGTGGCATAATTATGACCCCAGATCTGGCATGTATAGGGTTGCGGCCTGATTTAAACATCTTCCTTGGAGTTGCGGAAATCCTTCTCTATAGGATTCGCATACTAGGCAAATCTAAACTATCCACAGGTCTACAACTGACTTGATTATGGATCTTGGTCTATGGGAGAGGGTTAATAATGCCCATATTAAGCATCATCTAACCCAGATATGCTCTACATCCTGTCTAAGGAGCTCGATCTATATGGAGGAGGGGAATCATGTAATGAAACCCCAATACATCTGCTGATATTGTCCTGAAACTAGCAGCAGTCTACCCATAGCTTCCTCAACACTGCAACATGCAAATAGACTCACTCAAAACAGACCCAACCTCTACGTTTAGCCATTATCCCCACTTGGCTGCCTCAGAGATGCAAGAGAGATTTTCGATGCCTCAAATGGTTGGGAGAGAATTATTATATACAATTTAGAAGAGAAGCCGACTTTGATATTTTGGAGGCAAATTCAAAATTCGTATTTTCAATTTTCTCGCCTAAATAAAATCACGATTTATAGAATTTATTTTTGAATAAAAAAATATTTTCCTTATCCAAATTTGACGATATTTAGATCAATTTTGATCCTCTAGAAAAGAGGAATTCAATGGGATTATAATCTCCATCAACTGAGCAGACCAAAGTGGAATTTGGCCCTAGTTGCCAATTTTAATAGAATAGAATGAGCAACAATTTAAAATAATCAAGAAAATATGTTAAATTTCTCCTACCTCTTCTTTCTTAAAAAAAAAATGCAATGATCCTCCACCTGCAATGCTTTTTTGGACAAGAGGTCTACCTGCTGATTCCATTCTCTCAAGATGTGCTGGAAGAAATTTTTTTGAAACAAACCTTTGAGATTTTGAATGCATTCCATCCAGTGCTTCAGTGAGAGGACCCTCAGATGGCCCTTTCAAGACAACCAATACACCACACACTTTGAATTGGAAAAAAACATGCATAATGGACATATTCAATGAGGCTACAAAAAATAATAGTGCCCAAGCATCCACCACTTCTTTTTTAGTATTTTTCCCTACACTTGCAGTCAACCAGATGTAAAAGGAAAAATTCTCAGGAACGAAAATGGTGGCTCCCCCTCCGTAAACCTCATCTTGATATGCTCCATCAAAAAAGCCAAAATTTTCAAATAGATAACTAGGTGGAACATAAAAGGATTGACTTCTGGGAGGCTTCCATGGCTTGACATAATCCGAAAAGAATCCCAAAATTTGGCCCATGATTGCAGTGATATCTTTAGGTCTACTTTCAAAGATGAGATTATTTTAGGCTTTCCAAATACCCCATGCAATGAAAATGTATAGTGATTTATAATTTCCCCCATTTTGATCACAAAAAATAAGGCAATGGTCTAGTGGCAACATCTAGCCATTAACCTATAATTTTAATACCCCTAAGATATATGACTAGAGGGACCTGGAAAAGGCACAATTAAAAAATAAAAAAAATTGAAAATTTCTGAATCTTTTGTGTAGAGAACACAGATATTTGGCCCATGAAAAAATTTCCGCAATAGGCAGTCCCAAGTTTGAATACAATTCTCTAAGGCGAGTGAGATAAAACATTTTAGTTTAGGGGCAATATGCTAATCCCATAATTTTGAATGCCACCAACTAATCCTTTGCAAATGGTATCTTTATGATATAACACAATAGGCATGGCGAGTTGTGACATGCCTGGACGAGGAGTTTCAGGCCCATTAAAAAGAATCATCCTCCTCAAATAGTGTAATACCATTTAGAATCAGGGATTTGGTGAAATTGTCCCACTCCACAACAAAATAACCTCGCAGGCCCAAATCATGGGCGCTTTTCCATCTTTCAGCTGTGAACAACTTTGAAGGGAACACATAAACCAAACGAAGTCTGGTAACACCTTGAGCACAAAGATGGTTGGAAAGCTTAGGGGAGCATCCATGAGAGTACAAAAACACCTACTTCTCTAGAAGCACCTATAATACTTTTTTGGGTTTCACTAATCACCATTTGGTCAATTTCTACACACTAGCCTATATTCTAAAGTGATGTCCTTACAATCATAATCAAATAAGTGTATTTTATCTTTAAAAACTATGCAAAGATAGATGTCCCATTTATGTCCAAGTTACACCAAAATGTTTCCTCCTACCTACCTAGTACCTCCATTTATTTTATAATAAGACTACTCTACAAGCCACTAAATGTCTATCATATCCATGAGGACAACAACAATTTTTGGTTCAAGATATAGCTAAGTTGGAACAAACTTAGCTCTAGATCCTATGTTATTTTTCAACCCCTAATGTCTATGTACAAAGAGATATCGATTTTCTAAAGCATATGGGAGCCAAACTATCACCTTGCCCATGTTGAATCCCTATATTAAACATCATGGAAAATCTCCATAGATTATTTATCCTTACTAAACCATAAATTTCATTAGAAATGATCATTGAGCATTAACATGACATTACTACCTAGCTGCACTTTTTGACTACCCAAAACGTATTTTGATTTCACCATAACTCACCTTTGATATCACAACCAAAACCCCATCCCATAATGTTTAGTGACATAGAAACCCAACAATTTTCATACCATTAATAATTATTTATAATTAAAAATACTACCCTATTAACAAAAGAAACTTACACATTTCATTTAATTCCACTTGAAAAACACATAAGTTCCATATTTCATGGGATATATGTCTTTCAAATATCAAAATTGTTCATTTCCCTCGTTTATGAATTTCATTTAAGTTCAATATTTCATGGATATCTGTCTTTCAAATATCAAAATTGTTCATTTCTCTCGTTTATGAATTTCATTTAAGTTCAAGATTTCATGGATATATGTCTTTCAAATATCAAAGTTGTTCATTTCCCTCGTTTATTTCCCTCACGTTTCAAGGTGTGTGTCCAGGGAAGGAAAAGCGTATTCATGTCGTCGCATGTATGATCTGATACATTTGGTTGAATCAACAGATTGGATTCTTGGTTCCTCCAATCATGGTGATTTCATTCTGCAGAGGGAATTTGCACAAGGTTCACCACATTCCTCGGTGCATGGAAAATTTTAGGAGCTAATATTCGAAGGTGAGCTAATTTTCCATGATTTTTCCAAAAAAAAGATTCGCCCAAATTTTGCAACATAAAATTATTTTACGTTAAAAATTGCCAACATTATATAGAGAGTATATATAAAATCATTATAAATATCAAGAATTTTACAAATACATCAATAAACATTTTATATTTTTCATATTAGGTACTACTGAGATTCGCCAATTTTTTAAACTTCAAAATAATTTTCCATCCTTAAAATTTACCCTGCCTAGGTGATGGACCATCCCCAAGCCTCCATCTCTCTTTTCCACTTCAAAATAATTCTAGACAAGAAAAAGGTGCTCAATAGGCTATATGTTTAGGATTTCATGGAGGAAGATTAAGCTGAAGGCATGGGCAATAATGGCTTCACCAAAGAAGACGATGATAGGTGCCTTTCCAATTCAAAAATTAACGAAGAAGTAGATAAGAGAGCAAGCATACATTGATTACGACAAGGAAATAAAATCTCCTAAGATCATAGGTGGTCACCAGCTAGATGCTCTACCATAGATAGATTGTGATGATCCAGTCATCCCTAAAAATTCCAAAGACCCAAAATGGGCCTGGGATTTGCCTCAAAAAGGGCCTAGGATTTGCCTGGACCCATATTCCCAAGAGTCTCAAAGCAAATAAATTGGATCCTGAAGAGATGATAGTTCACTTAGACGAGTAGCATTAAGGCTCTATTATAGAGGAGAAGTTTCCAGAGGCTACTAAATCCACTCAAGAGGTAGCTATCATCATTTTATTTTTATTGTTTAATTATAGGAATCGTTGCAAGAAACATTCCCATGAGGGACTTCCATTGGCTTAGGTGATGGGTCTGAACGGTAAATATTCTACCAAAATGGCCTAGGGCTTTCGTGTTATGCCAATTGGGTGGCATGGACCATAGTGACAATGAAACCTAGTGGTTGGGTTAAACTCTATTGAACTCACTAGTGAACCAATCTTACCTTGGGTGTCCTAGGTTGATCAATTAGGCTTAATAGAATTCTCATTTGCTCACTATTTTAACTGTTTCTTTGTTTTCAATCCTTATTTATTTTCCTTTTCTCATAATTGTAATTCCTTGCTGCCCTATGAAAATTTTACGGTACTTGTGGAGTGTATTTTTTCTTTTGGTGTCATTAATCTATGATGTTGTAAACACATATTTCTTTTCATATGTTAATTTTATTTAGCATGAAACAAGTGGAAAATAAACATTAAAATGGCTTGTGCCCTAAACTTTGTGCATTGTGTGGCTTTACCTTTTAGGCATGGGAAAAGTAGATAAAGGATTAAATTGACTATAGTTGATGTTGTTTTTGTGATTGATGATCTCAAGTTGAATGAAATGTATAGATTGAAAGATGGCATCATAGTTCAAATGAAAATGGGATCTCAAAAGCTAAAACAAAATTTGATAGACTCAACCTAGAAAGTGGAGCAATCAGGCAAGAGTATAAGTTTTTGACCAAGATTCAATTAAATCTATGAAAAACTGTGTTAATAGTGCATTCACCAAGGTTTTTTCTCCCAACATATTATCATGCTTGAGATAGAATCACCACAGGAGAGTTCTTAGGAATCCATTCTTGAAATTCTCTTAACTTTATTGTAATCACACCATAGAGAATTCTAGGATGATGTTCCATCCATGGAGCACTCTTTGATGCTCCTTAGACATAAAATGATGCCACACTTAAGTTCTTGCCTAGCCATCTCGGTCAAACCTTTGTCATATTCGCCCAAAACAACATATTTTCCCTTAGGGCCTTGATCAATAATTTTTTTTTGAGACTTACGAGTTGCTTGTATAAAAATTATGAGATTCTTCAAAGAAACTTCAAGATTATTAAACAAATATTGTCAAAACCATTTATCTCACATGAATGCAAGAAGTAAATTTTCCATAGACCCAAAGGAATATACATATTCTTTCATCAAACACTCTTTCTCAACTATTTGATGTTTACTCTCTTTTGCCACTTCTGGAGCTGATACCACTGCTCCCTAAGCCATTTTTCTTTTGCATTTGTGAAATTGACACTATTGTTTCTTATTTCTAAAACAATAAACTATGTATTCAACTCCTTCTGCTCTTTTTGTTGCTCTTTTTTTGCAATCCTGAATGCATGTCCAAATTATGAGCCTTTTTATAGTTTCAAATTCTCATCCAAAGGAAATTCCAAATTATTTGCAGCTTGCTGATGCACCTTCCCTATTTGTTTCCACTCCATATCATTCATCCTTCAACATCAATAGGGTAGGTTCATAACCCACTGAGATCATGCAATGCTTCCTCACCATAAGCATGTTCAAAATATCTAGTAATCATTGTATTTCAGTAAAAGTCCCTCTGTTCAAAATATTATCAAAGACTAAGCATGCCTCTTCTATGCTGCCACATTTGGCATACAAGTCAACAATATAATTTGGCATACAGGTCAACAAGAGAATTCTCCACAAAGATATTTGAGTCCAGCCTAAATTTAATTATGATTATATGGAATTTCATCCTAAACTAGTGCATGTTGCAAAAGCAATGGAAAAGGTGAAATTATCCACTTTCATCCCATTCTGTTGCATCTGATTGAACAATTTCAACGACTCCTCACAAATACCATTCTGAGCAACAATTTCAGTGACTCCTCACAAAGACCATTCTGAGCATATTCTTCGTCGCGGAGAAGACCTCAACAGGTTGATCCATCAACATAGCTAACATTTCTATATCCAACCTCCGAGCAACATAGCTCTAAGCTGACATTTCCATATCCATCCTCCCAGCATCAAATTGGTTAACTCTTGATAATTCCCTAGCGTTAACCCTATGCCAAATAAGGGGTAACACAGGCTCCAAATCAGAGATGTTCTCTTCTTGGGAGTGCATGAGAGTCTTAGAATTTTGTCATGTATATATGAGAATGGCAACCCCTTCTAGTAAAAGCACCACACAATTTTGTCTTTTACAAAGAAAAATACAAGTCATATATTTATGACAGCATGAAATCAAATTTAGTGATCAAGGGATCTTATTCATGCTACACTGTTGCTCAAAGGAGTTTATTCCTTTCCTACCCTATTGTAACATGTGAAAAATAAGGGTGCTACTTGAAATCATTGATCCAGTGCAATGACCTTAAAACTTCACCAATAGAATGTTTCTTTCCCTATGCTTAGTTATCATGCAAAATAATGAAACATTAAAATTCCAACATTCATAGGCTGGGTTTTCTATCACTGATGGGTTGAACAAGAATTTGGGTACCTGCAAATCAACAGTACCTTCAAAGTTCAAACACATATAAGTATTTACATAAGCTACTACAAGATCTGTCCATCCAAGATTGCATAGGACTGTAATAATTATTTCTCATTAACTTTTCATGATGTCATGGGACCTGTTACTCCCTTTTTTGCATGATCAACTGTTTGATGAATCATATGCATTCCTAGAGTTTTGATTTGAAGGAAATCTTCATGTTAGCAAATTTTCTCAATACGAGAAACATCATTGTGAAGATATGGATAGATAACTATTTCTCGAGAGTTATCATTCTGAAATTTAGGTATTCAATTCCCTATCTATTAATAAGATTTATACACCTAAGATTAAATATTTTATTAAAAGTTTGGATAATTCTTCTGTCCACACCTCTATATTCTTTGCAAATCAGAACATGTTCGAAATGCCCCTATTTCCATGACAAAAACACATACATTTCATTAACTATTATGTTTTCTTAGCATGCATTTCATTTATTTCTGGTCGTTTTGTTGTTTTCAAGGTTTTCTTTTCATGTCTTTGGGTTTGATTTTGAATTCTCCAGAAAAACAAGAATTCTGAAAAACACAGTGACTAAATCTCTCCTGAATTTTTGCAATAAGGCTCTGCTTTCAAATCTCACCCTTGGTGGATTCAACATAGGTGCTCAGGAGAAATTAAAATAAACAAAGAATATGTTAATTCTAGAAACATGTTCTTTGCTTTGGATAGTTACTTCATTCAATCATGAGCCCATTAATCCATTATAAATTACATTAAACAATATATGACAGTAAATAACGAAAGAACATAAATGAGAAATGTTGAAGACAATCCAAGACAGAAGAACAAGATAATATGACACAAGCCAGGGAAAAACCCCAATATGGGGAAAACCCTTGAACAATTCTTCTTATTATTCAAATCAAATGTACAACAGAGAGAGAGAAAGAGATGATAGAAACATTATTGACTTGCTAAGGTGACGACTAGTATCACTGTCCAAATGCCAAATACATGATCCAGAATTTTGCCTTTAAACATCAACAATCATATTGTGTCCAGATTAGTTGTCAAATGTAGTCAAAGATTTTCCTCAGTGTTGACCTGCTTTAGATATGAATTGAGTTCTGGTTAGGGTTTGTTTTCCTATGACAAAAAACCCATTGCATTCCTATAAACATTAGTACAAGGCTGTGGCTTCCCCTTTTAAGTCACTTTCCACAATCTAAGGCTAGTTAGAGCTATAGTTACAACCTTCCACAACTGGTTAGGGCTAGATGCAGCCCTCGATAGCTTCCTGATGGTAGTGGCATAACTGTGACTCCATATCTGGCCTATATAGGGTTGTGACCTGATTGAAACGAATTCCTTTGAGTTGCAACAATCCTTCTCTAGAGGATTCGCATAATAGGCAGCTCTAAGTTATCCACAAGTCTACGACTAACTTGATGATGGATCTTGGTCTATGGGAGAGGGTTAATAATGCCTAGATTAAGAATCATCTAACCTAGATTTGCTGGGCATCTTGTCTAAGGAGCTCGATCTATATGGAGGAGGGAATTCATGTAACGAAACCCAAATACATCTACTGATATTGTCTTGAAACTAGCAACAGTCTACCCATAGCTTCCTCGGCACTACAACAAGAAAATACACTCACTCAAAACAAACCCAACCTCTACATTTAGCCATTATCCCCACTCGGCTGCCTCAAAGATGAAAGAGAGATTTTCCATGCCTCAAATGGGTTAGGAGAGAATCCTTATATACAATTTAGAAAAGAAGCAGACTTTAATATTTTGGAGGAAAATTCAAAATTCAAATTTTCAAATTTCTCGCCTAAATAAAATCATGATTTATAGAATTTTATTTTGAATAAAAAAATATTTTCCTGATCCAAATTTGACGATCTTTAGATCGAAAAGAGTAATTCAATGGGATTATAATCTCCATCAACTGAGCAGACCAAAGTGGAATTTGGCTCTAGTTAGCAATTTTAACACTCCCTCTCAACTAGGGATAATTCCACCTTCCAATCCATCTGCTGCCATAGGTAATCATGCCATCTTGAACCATCTATGCTCTGATCTACTCTACTCTGTTGAACACTGATGTGAATAATAAAGAAGAATTGATCGAGAGTGAGTCACAAGACCTTGCAACTCTCCATTGAAAGAAGTCAGTTTGGAGGTAGAACTTGAATTGATCCCAAATCAAGTAGATAAACACCATGCATCCTAGCATAGGGAGTACGACAGTACACGATGCATCCATCGGTAGTGTTGTGGTCCCTAATCACTTTTCCCAAATCATTGGCCATATGAGAGGTACTTCCTATGTGTCTCGAACTACATGGGTAGGATGTTGTAGGAACACCAACAGGGAAAGAATATATCACATCCTACATGCAATCACACGTAGGGAAAGGAGAATCCACATCCTACAAACACACACCACAATAATCTGTAGGGAAATGATGAACCACATCCTACAAACACATATCACAACCATATTTAGGGAAAGGATGAACCACCTCTTACACGTATGCAAAACACCGAGTGTAGGGAAAGGACAAACCACCTCCTACATGCATGCAAAAGCAACGAGTGCATGAAAAACAACAATAGTAGGAAGAAATCTACACGTGGGGAAAGGAAGAACCACATCCCACCGACATGTCAACTATCAATCGTAGGGAATGAGCATCCTACATGTGGGGAAAGGATGAGCCACGTCCCACCAACATGTCAATAGATGCCTATATGCATCTCTCATTGGAGTATCCACAGGAGAAGCTGAAACACTCATCCTACTCATATGCCATAGGAGAAGGTGAACCACTCATTCTATGCATATGTCACCAGCAGTAGGGGAATGTGAACCACTCATCCTACACACATGTCAACCATCATGGGGTATCATAGGGGAAGGTGAACCACTCACCTTGTACACAACGCACCACTAGGGGAAGGTGAAACACTCACCCTATGGTCGCTCATAGATCAATAAGTACCCCAGGCCCCTAGGAACTCCCAGAGCTCAATCTTCAGCCAAGAATCCCTTCATATAGGGAATGGTGCCAATATTCTCTCTGAAAATCAAAACTAAATCAATGGGAGCCTCATAGCTCCATACAACAACCTGCAAACATATTGACTTACAACAAAGATCTAGTCATCATTTAGCAATCTTCATCTTCTTCTACAGATATATAGAGAAGATATTTGACAGATCTTACTCCCTCTTACACAGGGAGATCATAGCCTATATTTTTCTTTCTAGGGTGCATAGTGTCCATCAGACAATCTATGAGATATGACCACTCAAACATGCGATAAAATAGAAATGTCCTTTGCTGAACCATATACAGTGGTATGTGAAATATTTCTTCTACCATATATAATTATAGTAAACACAAAATGGCTTACTAAAATAGAGTGGCTTCACAAAAATTCATGCTTGTTATTTTATACATTCAGCTGCAATGGTGCTTCCAGAGAATAGGCATTACTCTTTGATTTGTGATACAAAGAAATGAAGATGGTCACTAGGAGATATAGTACTTTTCCTTTTATTAGACCAATAGTGAACTTCAGATCATACTTGATCTTTAATGAGTAGCTATCCAATATATATTTATGAGGCTTATCTTTAAATTTTCTTAAAGCCTTTGTATCAAGGCATACATTAGAGTTGACTATGACTGGGTTCAACAGCTACTATGTTTCGTGCTTAAGTACAAATCTAGGTCTTCCATTAAATCCCTCTTATTTGGATAAATGTTATCGATAGATAAGCCCAATCATCATATCTACCTATGAAGCCTTGCATTGGTAATCATCATGAGCTATCCAGATTAGAGATGAGGTAATTGCAACATCAAAATTTTAAGAAGCTTTAGGTCAATGAAGAGAATGCGGAAGACCTTCTTCAATCAGAGAGAAGAGATATCTACCAATATATAAAATTACCACATTCATGAAGAGGAGGGGTCATTTTTATTGAGACCATTCATTATAAGATCCTTTCTTAGAGCAACCAAGGATGTTAGGGATCTGTAGTGCACATTTATTGAGGCACCTCTACTAACAGGGGTAGAATTGTTCCAAAGTGCTATGCACTTTCTCCATACAGTTTTTCAAGATTGAAAGGTTCAAATGTGTTGTAGTTTCTTTTGTTATAGAATCCCTATTTCTTCTTCTTAGACTGACATCATATCGTGCATATTGCACGATGGAAAGGAGACCATAGAAGTGCCATAGAGGAGCTGATATAACCAAGCATATCTACTATGCAGACTTATATTTCAGATATTTAAAACTTCCAAGTTCGTTCCCTTTGAGAGACCCAGGACTTATGTGACTGACATGACTCTAGCTGAACCTCTACTCTGAACGAAGATTAATTTTGTTAAACAAAATGAACCTCTTCTCTGAACCTCTGCTCTTATGAATGTAACCAAAAAAAGTCTATACTCAGTGTAGCAACTGTGACTAAAAGAAACTTTAACAAGTTGGCTAAGAAGTGTATGAGCTAATGTGGATTGAGAAAATCAAGGGTCTCATACAGAGGCATATATTCTGTATAGATGCATTTTTATGCTATTATTGAAAATAATGATGAGCCTTGATGATTCATTGTTCTATGACTCCTTTGCTAGCCTCCTTTTGTATGGATAAGATTGTCAACATACAATCTATGGCCATGACGTTTCCACAACTTAGGTTGTGAGCAAGCCTTATCATCAGAACTTCCAAAAAATTTAACAAAATGCCATGAATGATTTGAACAAAAATGCATATCTCAAATATTCTTTCAAGGCTGAATGAACGTATGTATATTAATAATGATTTGCCTGAAAATATGATGCCATGCCAATTGAAAACTATATTGAAGAGGGATAGGAGGAAACACTTTCTGCAGAAAATATGATTACTCAGAGTCATAACAGGAGTAAATATTGATCAGCTTACATGCCTAAGATGATGTTTATAATATCTCGAACCTATACCCTAATTGCTATACCTTGTATATATATATGGTGCAGCCATACTTTTCACGTGTTGAGAACTTGTGAGAGTAAACTAAATTATGTATGGTAGGAACCGAGATATAAGAGATTGAGCAATGTCTTCTT
This sequence comes from Pinus albicaulis, assembly GCA_034641835.2. Classification (NCBI taxonomy): domain Eukaryota; kingdom Viridiplantae; phylum Streptophyta; class Pinopsida; order Pinales; family Pinaceae; genus Pinus; species Pinus albicaulis. Next base: position 262,082,947 of record CM076569.1, read on the forward strand.
CAGAGGAACCGAGCTAACTGAGTGATACCATATAATATACTGCACTAGGATATAGATTTCCCTGACATAGTGATAATTCTTAGCGGATGAGATCCATTCAAGGATCACAGAGAAATACGACCTGTTTATGATTTGATTTTTCTGAAAAATTACTTTAACCCTTCAAGAAAGGAACCATAGCGGCAAGACCTTATTGATTAAGGGATCTTATTCATGCTACATTGTTGCTCAAAGTAGTTTATTCATTTCCTACCCTACTGTAGAAGGTAAAAAATGAGGGTGCTACCTGAAATCATTGATCCAGTGCAACAACCTTAAAACTTCACCAATAAAATGTTTTCTTTCCCTATTCTTAGTTATCATGCAAAATAATGAAACATTAAAATTCCAACATTCATAGGCTGGGTTTTTTTATCACTGATGGCTTGAACAAGAATTGGGAACCTGAAAAATGAGCGGTACCTTCAAATTTCAAACACATGTAAGTGTTGACATAAGCTGCTATAGGATCTGTCCATCCAGGGTTTCATAGGACTGTAGCAATTATTGCTCATTAACTTTGAAAATTATCCTTTGCTACCACTTGGGAGTACATAATGTTGTTATTTTCTATCCCTCATGAAATATTGGCTCCATGGGATAATATAGCATGTTATTTTGATAAATTTGTATCAGGGAACGTGAGTGATAAACACATATCAACCATTGTGGGATTAGATCATGATGTCTTGGGCACATAATTTCTTTTGAAAATTTTCATCCATGCCTCTATCAATCCATTATTTTCCATTATCTATTGCATTAATTATATAACATCCAGTGGAAAATTTCCAACCCAATGGTTGCTGAGACTATGTATTCATGTTTTTACAGAGATGGAAGCGTTTTGAAAGAATTTGTCATGAATAGTAATTTTCCCAAGTAACACCTACACGCCAAGGCTATTGATTCTCGTAGATAATTATGTCCTTGTCTTCAAGAATTTAGAACCAATTTCCTTCACGTTGAAGACATTAATCCAATCTAAGTCTATTATAAGCACACATATTTCACTAGCCAAGATCATGAAAATGGCATCCAATATGTCAATGGTGGATATTCGAAATTTCCAAACTATTATTTAACTAGGATACTAACATTGTTTTCGATTGTATGAAACTGAAATTCCTTGAATGCAATAGAATTGGTAGCACCTGCCTCTTGCAATCATCAAGACAGGAATTCAAGATGGAATCGAATCTCATGATCTTTTCCATACATGGATTCTTAGGATTAATGTTGAGAAAAGACTTAATGATTAGTGAACTTTCAAGAATCAAATGTTGATCCCTTAGATTCAGAGAAATTCTTAGAAACATATGTTAGTATCACTTGTAGTTGTTTTATATTAAACCTAACCTCTAAGTCTCTAGTGTCACCATTTTTATCCTTTATAGATGCAGAGAAAAACAACCATTCCAATGTTTTCTTCAAAGGATGTCATGCCTCCAATATAATTTTAGTGTCAATTTGGCAAGGTCTCCTATGCATATGTGGAAGTCATGATGCTTGCAAAAGGAGGTGAACTAGAATGCATTGGTTACAAGCTTGGCATGAACCCTATATTTCTTCCTAGAGGCCAAGAGTAATATAGATAGATTATATATTAAAGGATGTATATAAATCATTCTAAAAGTTTGTTATACTAGTCTACCTTGTTCTACTATGTTGAATACTATAAAATTTTCATTATTTAACTATCAAGACTAATTATTATTGTTTACATCTATTTTCCCTTTACCAATAAAATTCTATTGAGAATTTGAACTCCAATTTATGTGGTTGCATAATCATTGAAAATGGGTACCATAATGCATGAATATTGTAGTATAGGAATGCCATTAATGTGAAATAGCAACAATATATCACAAAACATAAAGAAATGAATGGCTTCAATACAATGTGTCCTTTAGCTGTGAAGAGCAGTCATTGGCATATTTTTTTGGCATTGATTTCTTTTGTGTAATTGTATTACAAATGGGAATCTCTTGTCAATATAATATAGTGGTTGGACAATGCCTAAAGGATCTCCTACTACTGGGGATTATATTCTTTAGAAACCAGTAAAATTGGTGTCTGAGATGAACTCTTCAGTTGTTGGCATTGTCGTGCAACCCTCAAGTAAGCATGTTGCCACTGCACCCACTAGGAATTTACATTCTTCAGGTGGCATGCCTTTATAAATAAAAACCTACATCCATATTATGATTTGAGAATACTATGATGGTGCCTTCCCCGTGGGAAAACTTATAGATCAAGGTGCTTTTAAAGACAGCTTGGCTCCATTCATCCTCCACTCTATTCCATGTGATGGTTTGGTGGTCCAATACACCAAGTTATAATTAATGAGGGGCATAGATGTTGTAGCTCACTAATCAAATTGCATGAATACTTCAAACAACACCCCAAGCTCTAGCACTTCGCAATCATATACTTTACTTTCCCAAGCATACAAATAGGAAAATGAATTCCTCTAAGCATACTAGTAACATTTTGATGGCCAACATCCAATTCCACATGCAGGTTGCAACCACATGAAAAGATCCTTAATGAATAGCTTAATTTTAACATTAATTAGCCCCAACCTCTAGTTATTAGTCTATTGAACATGTTGAAAACATTTCAAGGTTCTGTTATATTTAACCATGTTTTATATACACAACCTTTCTCATCACATAATTTAGCCAATACAACCAATCCATTCAATGACATACAACATGTCCTCGCAATCAATTAGTTTGAAACAATTAACTTGTATTAATATTATTAATTTCCCTACAATTGAGCTTCATAAATTAGTTAGAACAATAAGAAACCTTCACCCTCCATAAAGCCCTTGACCAAACTTTGCATCACTGCTTTGAAGTGAAAGGATATTTATATTAAATTTACACCATTTTTGACTTAATGTTACAAAAATTCCCCTTGTTACATGAATCATTACAGGGGTTTTTTCTGAAATTGACTCAGATTCAATCGATTGTTACCAAATTTGGCCTTACGGGAAGTTCCTAATAGAGCTTCAGACAGATACAACCATATCTTTTTTCCCATATAATTATGATATGGTCCAAAAAAGCCTCTAGATCTATCTTTAACAATAAATACGAAATTGTATCTATTTGAATGGAAGGAGACAAAAATAAATAGTCCATGTGAAATTTTTTTGTCTGCTTTTAATAGTGGATTCAGTTCACTATTGATGTCTGAATCAAACCTGTTATTAATGGAATCATTAGCTAATTGACTACACCCTGGATACAGTCATTCTCAACAATTAATAAGCAATAGCACTCTTTCATCTAAAAAAATGTACAATGCAAGCCATCATTCTAGCCACACAATTTTCTATGCAAAATGAAATGATGGCATAGCCATATGAAAAAAAATTGATGATATTAAACCACTACCAAGAGTCAGGGTTTTAGAAGAGAGTTAAAGAAATGAATGTAGATTTTTTTCCCCATATCCCTATACTTGTGCAGCATGATAGAGTCTTTAGAGTCTCTCGACATGCATTGTTTTCAGAATCTCTCTTATTGGTATTTATCTTGTGCATCATTCCCTATATGCCACAAATTTATCTGATCTCCATTTCAGTAGATTTCTATTGAAATTGATCTTCCTCCTCGATATTGTCCTTAGAAAAAAAATTCCAAAGCTGCTTGACCATCCCCATTAAGCACGCAACATGAAACAATAGTGTTCAAGGTCAGAAAACCATGCATTGACATTTCATCAAACACTTACATTGAATACCCAAGCTCCCACCATGATTTTGTTGTGGGTTGATGGGGATGAAAACCCACATTTATTCTTTCTTACAACACCCATAATTTTTTTTTTACAAGGACACCAATTTCATAGATGAATACTCACATGTTTTGCTATTAATATCGTGTATAAGAGAGATTTTCCCTTTCCTATGCATTGGCATACACAGAAGTATTACTATACAACCCACTTCGAAGAGCCATTAACTGACGCAACTATGAAGAACCTTTCAATATTTTGGCTTCTTGATTTCTCAAAGAACCTAAATTTATAAAGGATTACATTATCAACCTTTAGTTCTTAGGATATTTTCAAAGGGCTATGGTTGATTATAAATCTATGCTAGGAATTTAAGTGAAATATTCTGAACATTAAAATTCCTAGATGACTACTTCTATAGAACTATCCACCAAAGAACACACACCATACATTCTGATTTCCTTTAAATTGACGTAGAAGGTTCTAATTTTCTAAATCTATGTCCCAAACTTGGTTTTTCAGTAGTGTAAAAGTGGAATGGTAATGTGGAAACCAATAATTCCTTTAAAAGGTTCTTTCAAACCGTCTCGTTTCCATAAATAGAAACCAACGAGGAGTCGTTCGTTAATCTGATAGAGGGTAAGATACTTGATCATGGATCGTATTTATCCGGATATAATTAGAATTCCATCCCACAAGGGGTATGTATGACATAAGAGATCCTGGAGTCAAGTAAAATGAATACACCAAAACCCATACCATGGCTCAAAGAAACTTATCAGTATGTCTCAAATAAACTAATCAGTATTTGTGGATGGATCAAGAGAACATGAGCTCAATCATATTGATGCCAACAATCAATTAAGACTTAGGTGCATAGTCTTGCAGTCACCCTAGTAACTGAATTACAACCACCAATCTTCACAGTGCTACTAAGGTAAGGAGACAAGTTGTGACTACTAGCTCAGTGACTAAGAATTACAATGGTCTTAGTCATCCTAGTCAGGTGGCACCTATCTTTGATGTACAACAATTTGTGATTAAGAAAAAATTTCAACAAACATATTAATTTAGTATATCATACATTTTCCAAAATATTCTACAGTATTCAAAACTGCCAACTATTAGTCAGCATACTAATGGAGTGAACCACCTCTTAACATCATTTTTTTTATCTAAGCTGCACTGGAAATAGGCAATAAATAACACCGATTCAATTTTTTGGAAAATTTGCAGATACCTTCACAATAATGATACTCAAATTCACATAAACAAAGGCCCACTTACCAGCTCATATTAGACTTAATGAACACATGAATATTTGGTTTCTTTTCCATCTACCATAGTAACCAAGAAGTTGTAGAAACCATAGACTCCAAAATCGTAGAACTCCAAAATGTCAATTACTTATTACTGGCAGTTTGGTGATTTAGCAAAATGCATTAATGCTATAACATTTTGTTGTCATTTCCTTGAATAGTGGTCTCATTTGGCTGGAGTTTTAGTTCATGGTGGAAGCTACTACAACTAATGTGTACTTGAGATCCACAACCCCTAGTTTTTTATAATTCATTTTCATATCTACATGCATTGTTTCTGCAAGCCATTGAATTATTAAGCCTAATCATCTGATATATTATCTAGATAGGTGTGTAACTATGCCAATCATTTCTACAAAGCCTTTAGAAGGTATTCGTATATACTGCAATATAATGAACATGCCCAACTTGTGTTAGCAGTTAATTACTTTGTATGCATTTAGTTGTGGTGCCTATTTCGGAAAAAATAATTTAGGTTTCACAAATTTTTCCTTCAATACATCAACTCAGCAAATGAAACATCTTCCACAGTTTGCTGTAGTACTCAAAACTAGGAATTTAGCACAAGATACCTCAAAGCTATGAAATTCTAGTGGATTCCATAGTAATGGAATAGACCACCTATTTCTACCATATTCTATTTAAGACACAGGAAATGGACAAGAATAAACAATGGTGGTGCAAAGTTTCTAACCATCATGAAGGTGATATTAAAAAATAATGAACAAAGATATTTTAAGAAGGGAAACAAGGTATTATGAGCCTTTGCTACATGCATTTTGGTATTCTACACCATCTGCATTAGACACAAAAATTCACAACATGATTATGTGATTTGTTACGATACTAAAGTGAAGTAGTAGTTACAAAATCCCAAAACTCCAAAATGCATGTATTTTACCATTTTGCTTTCATTAACCTTAATATAGCTCCTTAGTTTTCTTAGGCTGGAGTGGTCACTTGGGGTCCAAAGTCCACTAGCGTTTTTTACTGGAATTCATTTATGCATTATTGGTTTAAAGCGGGTGAATTTAGTGACCCTGACCCAGTTCTCCCTCATTATGGAGTATCTGACATGTTTTCTCATTCCATGAACCAATCCCCAAGACTTTTGAAGGCACTCTTCTCTAATGCAATATATTGAATATGCCAACATGTCCCAGAATTGGTTACCCTGATGCAGTTACCCTTCTTTCTGGAGTATCTGACAAGTTTCCTCACTTTGTTAATCAATCCCCGATACTTTTGAAGGCACTTGTCTCTAATGAAATATATTGAATATGCCAACAGGTCCCAGAATTAGTTCATTGTTTTGTAAGCCTCAACTGTGGTTCATGTTCGCAGGACATCGATTGCTTCAATTTTGGACTGTATGACATCTCAGCATGGTTAGGCCAATTCTCAGCGTAGTTATATAATTCTCTAATCTTGATGGCATGCATATTTATCTTGTGACTGTCATTCTTTTCTGCTCCAACATAGTTGAAGAATGAAAGAAAATCAGCAGCTTTTAGTGTAGGTCATCCATTATTTTTGTTGTTGTTATTATCAAAACATCTCTTATATTTATGGAAAAGTATTTACAAACAATAAATCAAAAGGTGGAAGTGTATATATAATGGATCTTATATCAGTATCCTCTTCTATAAGACTAGCAAAGAAGAAATAAAGTCTATATAGGTTACCGAATATAAAGATTGAGCATCTCTTATCAATAATTCACCCTTAGTTAATCGCTAGTCATGTACCTCATTACGCGACATGGAACAAAATGTAGACAGATAAATGGAACAAAAGTAGACAGATTACTAATTTTTTTCTCAAAAACAAACTTACACTTAATCTTCATACAGAAAATAGAGAAGAGACTCTCAATCAGTGCCAAATCCCAATGAAGGAAGAGTGGACCAGATAGCTACAATGCAGAACACTAGTGAGCTCGACATTGAAGGGGAACTAAATAGTGGTCCTGATTATCTTTCTAAACAAATTAGAAATGGTGTGATTTGTGTGCTCACATGTCTTCTAGATAAACCGACACCCCATATTGCATTGAGAGTTGGAGTTAATAGATTCTGCTAAAGCAACAAAGGTTAAAGCCTTTGTGGCTGATACTGCTATAACAACTAACGAAAGATCCACCCCACATCCCTGCAAAATAACCTCCATGCGGCAATGTTATTTTTCAACATGTTGGGCGAGGGATGAGCCCTCCCATCCTTGTGGAATATTGTTCTTCCCACCATACCTTGACCACAGGTATGATTGCATGATCCGTTCTAGATGATGAAATTGACTCTTACTAGGCAACCAACAATTGCTAGTTTAAAGTCCAATTCTTTAAAGGGTGCTAGCTCAATGGAAGAGCACCTTCTTTACAAGCAGGAGGTTGTTGGTTTGATTCCATCATGCCCTGATATTAATAGGGAATGACAACGATCAATTTTTGGTGAAGAATGCTCTTTTGATCATCACCAATGAGCTTATGGTGACATTTTTCGACCCTCACCAAAATATGAAATGGTGACGGTCAACGAATGCCACCATATATACGCATCAATAGTGATGACCATGAAAGGTCCATCACCGTAAATCATTGTTGTTGATATGAAATGGTGAGGGTCATTGTTTGTCATTATAGTCATTATTGGTGACAGATCTTGATGTCACCAATGAACTTAATTGCCATTATAGCCATTAAATGCCGGCAAAATTGTCAATCTATAAATGGTGTCTCTGAGCTAGACTCTTGAACATTAATGCAAATTCCAGATGAAATTAAAAAAAAAAAAATAGAAAAGAAAATGCCTATAGCATAGTAACACAAACCTTTTATTGCAAATTTAGTTCCCTTGTTGTTTCTCGTTAGTTTGATTTTGATACTCTAAATTTGTATATATCACAGCTATCACATTGGAAGAATTACTGCCAAGACTTCTAGTGAATGAGTCAAGCATGACCTATTGAACATGTTAGATTTATTAATTTTATATAAAGGGAATATTTGCATTTGCATTAACTAAATTTGCAAATAAATGTGGTTAGAGAGTGAAAATTTGAAAATACATTGAAATTTTCTGTACAATTTGTTTATTCATAAGCCAAGGATCCCGAAGCCAAGGATCCCGAAGATCCCTAGAAAATATCCATAAGCCAAGGATCCCGAAGTGTTCATGGTTTAAGGTGCCACATGTTTTCTCTTTTTCTTAAAAGAACAAGTGTGCGTCGATATATATATATATATATAGACAAGGCTAATAATATGGGCCAATATTATCCCAAACATTAAAACATTAAATGCCTAAAAATTAATGATACAATTAAGCCAACATTACGCTTGTCTCATAATAACCATCCTGAATTTATGGTATAATAATCTTGAATTTACTTTATATAAAACCAATAAAATAGAAAATTGTTTAATTAAATAGAAAAAAATAATCATAAGAATTTTGACCTCGGAATTTAGTTAAAATATGAAATCATAATAATATAAGCATTGGCTTTTGTGTAATTTTAATTGAAAAAAATCGACACATTACTATAGTCCCTGCCAGGCAGGCCCTTTGGGCAGGGACTGATAAAGCATAGAAATATAGCGGAGTGGTGTATCATTTAATCTGGATTTTAGCGAACAAATTCCCTTTTCTCCTTTTTATGCTTTCGTTGATCTCTCTAATCCACCCAAAAATATGAATATGATATTTAACCATTCCATAATTTACATTTTTAGGTATAATTTTTCATTACCTAACCACTTTTAGCTACCTACTATCTCGTTATATGACTTTAGATTCCAATTTCCACACGTGTAGAGCCTATAATTCTACATCTTTCATTGTTGCATTTACAAACCAACATACGAATTATATGATAGTGGTCACAAAAAATCCCATGGACTAATGATTTTAAATGCATATACAAAAAGTGTCTCAATCATATCCATGCTTTCATTGGGCTAGGATTCCACTAGCAGCAACATCAACCTATATTTTTCTTCAATTATTAGTCTATGCTTTCATAGGGATTATGGTCTTTTCCTCACCCGGATTATAGTTTTTAACTTTATAAGCAATCATCTTTGACTTCATATTAATTCACATTTATATTAAAATTTGTTGAGAAATTTCCTATTAAATTAATTTTATTTTAGAAAAAACTTATTTTCTTATTTTCAAAATTATATAAAATGATCTTATTTCCTTGATTTATGTTATTATTTTTTTCTCTATGATTAGAATTAATAAATGAATTAAAATAAATAAATTTATAAGTATTTGTTTTGATCAATTTTAAGAATATATTTAATTAAGTTATGACAATGCTACAATATGTTAGAATAGTTTTGGATATGCTTGTAATGAGTCAATATGCATGTCATGGGAATTTCCCTCATATGACATCATGCTCCACCAACCACACCAATCTCAAACACCACTCTTCATGCTACTCCTTATGTATTACCTCGTCTCCTCTTTACCACCTCGCCTCACCACAATATCTACACATATAGATTTAAACCTATAGAATCGATAACACACATAAAGATTTAGACCTATAGATGCAAGAAAGATATATGCATAGTAAAGTCACATATAGTAAAATAGCTAATTATTGAAGCTACTTCAATAAAATAATTTGTAGGTGCTACTAGAATTTACTTATTTCTTTCCTAAAGACTAATATGCTACTAGTATGTCTCCTCCCTTTTCTCCCTCACCAATATTTACACTACTTGTCACTATACCTTTGCATATCTATTCAATATTTTCATCTTTCTCTACAATGATCTATGTACTTAAAGTTGGAATACTATCTATATAGAGAAACCCTCCATAGTGTGTGTACTTAAAATCCACTATTGCAACCTTCCTACTTTGGGAGAATGTTGTTACCTAGAGCCCCTGTATTTCGATGAATCGGTGCCTTTTACTCGCCTATCATTGGTTCCAAGCTATTTCGGGTAGGAGTAGTAGACTCGGTTCATTTTCCACCCATCTTATCAACTCCTTTCTTGGTTTCAACTCAATCATGTATGGATATATTTATTTGTAAAAATGATGAAATTTGGAGGTAGAGTCTTCTCTCTTCATTCAAAATGTGATAAATTTTCCCCACTCATCCAAAGAACTTGAAGCGTCATAGAAAATTTCCAATTCTCAAGTAGAAGATTCTCTTTTTTTTCCACATCAATCAATAAGTTTTTTATTGCTAGCAAATTTTATATTAACAAAACTTCCCTCTACAATGTCTTTAATCTATAAATCTTAACATGCTCTCCCTCCTATTGTGCTTCCTCTCTCACATCCTCCATTGCACTAAATGTTCTTCCTTCTTCTATTATTTTTCTTAATATTCCTTTTGCCATCAATCCACGTTCTCGCAACCACTAACCAACTTTATCTCCCCTTTCCTCAACATATCCAACTTCTTCAGTCATGCTTTTGTACTTCCATTCTATTTAATATCTACTCACCTTTTCTACTTCCTGAGGAATCTCTTGTTTCATATTTGAAAACCATGTTTTGGATATTTTAGCCTAATTTAAGACCTGATTTTCTCTCTAGTGAACTTAAAATCCTCCATGATACATTGTGTCTTCAACTACTCATCTTCCAATTCCATTCTGAGTCACCCACAAGTGCAAGTTCTTTCACTACCATGAATAATGGGTTAAAAGGCATATAGTCTTGTTTTTCTAGAAACATCTTTACCTAGGTCGTGATTCCCTTTACCATCCTCTTATGATGTCCTTTCTTGAATTATTATTCTTCACATTAAAAATACTAATGAATTTAATTATGTATCCTTCTACTATACATTTGAATTAAAAAATGACAACTTTTTCAACTTCATGATCAAATATCTACAATGAAATTAGATTTTCGGCATTCCTCTAAATCTCTCTCCTCGATTTCTAGAATAGTTGTGGATAATTCCCCAATGTACTCAACCATTTAGACACCACTATAAAAGATTATACCTAGTATAATTGAGGTATCATGGTCATTAAGTAACAAAATTAGATTGACGACCTTTCACAGATTGAATAAAAAAGAGGCTGCTCGATCTACACCACAAATCCTCCATTAAGCTTCAAGTTAGCATAACACTAATATTGTAAAAATTCTAAATGTCATGATAGGGTCCAAATAATGGAATCATTTGTTGGTTGAATTTGAGACCTAGCTCTACATTGGTGCCCCACAAAAGGTTCATTGTAGTTTAGGCTCTAGCATTTTAAATCCCCTTAAAGAGGAAAGTCTCACCTAAAGCATTGACATGTATATTTCTTTATAACGCCCAAGATAAGTGATTTAATGCTACTAGACATGAAATAAACTATTGCACTTAAACATAAAATTTTGTGTGGGGATTTAATTAGTATGTTTCAATTGTTTCCCCATCCTAAGCACTAATGCCATGCATGAGACTAGAAAGCATGCATCTCAATATCACACCACACCATCCACTTCAAGTATTAATTTTGAATTGTTACCATTTTGATCATATCCCATCTAAAGTTGAAGGTACAATAAAACATGCAATCAAATAAAAATCATTATACAAAATATATTTAAGCAACAAGAATAAAATATATCATCACCATAAAATATGAAAAAAATTATAAATTGAAAGGGTACCTCATTCCATTCATTTGCATTACAATCCAATACACCATGACATGGTCATTGATATGACATGCATTTATTAATGGCGAAGGAACAACAACCCTACATAATAATTTAGAACCACTGTATAACAAATAATACATCCAATGTCTATTCCTTCTATTTCCAAACTCATTAATGAAGTGAGGCCTTTTACATTTATACATTTATGCATGTTTTTAGGAAAATACATTAAAAAATGGGAATTTATTTTCCTACTTCTATTTCTTACTTTATGAACTAGCTAATAACTTTTTAGGCTCTGTCAAGTGTCTTCAATCTTTTTCCACTCCACTCCATGTTCACCTGAAATATTACCTAATGTTATTGTTCCTTTCACTTATGCCATTGGTCTTCAATCTAGCTAATGTGACTCCATATCTAATTAATTATTGTGCAACATAAAACCCTCTACCAAAATTGAAGGACCCAAATCACAACTTCATCCTTATAGGTAAATGTATCTTAAGTTAAAAAAGAATCAAATAATAAAACCACTTAGTAAAAAATATAGAAATTGAATTTAAATTACTCTAACAATGTATCCAAGAATAATTATTGTTGAGCGTTGGAAAAGGTATGAATTCACCATGTGTTTTCTCATTATTTTACTTTAAACATAACTCTTTTTACTTTAGAAAGGTGATTTATTACAGAATTATGGGAGAATTGTAAAGATTTATTTTTATTGTAAAAAGTAACTAAAAACTGCCTTTTATTGTCAAAAACATGAATTAAGCGAGGTGAATAGCTATACCAAAGGCGAGGCTAAAGCGGGAGAAACTGTTGTTCCTCCAGTGATAGACCATATCCGGCCAAAGAGAAGAAAGTCGGAACGCATTGCTAAGAGAAGGCAGGGGACAGCTTGGCTTCAGCCGAAAGAGATCGAGTGACAGCTAAAAAAAAGAAAGGAAGCGAATCCCTCAAGATCCTTCGATCCTGAGGGATCGCTGTTCAAATCTTATCTCATTCCTTGTCTTGTACGTCGATATTGTTATATAAGGAAATTCCTTTAGAGATTGAAGGAGTCGAATCATTGATAAAAGACATTCCTTTTGTAATTCTGCACTTTATTGAATCTCGTGATCAGAGAGTGGTCGTTGTAAGCCTTTTTTATGTTTAGTTAATACAAAGACGCGTTTTCATTCTATTCCTCAAGTTCTGAAGTAGCCCAGCAGTGTTTCACTGGTGCTAAGGGCCCGGCCCTGGTGGAATTAACCTGTTGTTTGTATTTCTATCCTTTAATTATTGTTGTGTGATAATTGTGTTTGGTTTCATTACGATTCTAGAGTTAACTGATTTGCTTATTGATATTGCTGTGCGTGCTAATGAATTTCATTGCTGTTCCATTTCAACAAAGATCTTAATTCCTGTAACATTCATCTTATTATCACTTATAAAGCTTTTATGTTCAACATTTAACTCTATTCGTTGTTCCATTGGATTTTTGTTCCTTTCGATTACTTAATAACGTTTGTTGTCGACAGGATTGGTAGGATTAGATATTTGATTCCTTTAAGTACAGAGTTGTTGTTAAGATTCATTAGTTAGCATTTTCTGTTCAATTCCAAAGTGCTATTCATTTCTAATTCATTAGTTTCAGATTGCAGAAAGATTGTTTATTTACATTGTTACAGTTTGTTGTTTATGGTCATAGCCATTCAATTACAAATTGCTGTTCATTTCTAATTCTTGCTTTTAAAAGAGTTCTTCTTCGTTTACTTTCAACGGTAGTTAGTTCAATTTCTATTTCCCTTTGATTGCTTGAGAGCAGGACTGTCAATTGTAGAGAACACTGGTTATTGCTTCCTTGTTCCTAGATTGATTGCCTTGTTCTAGTTTGATTTCAGTTGCATCAATTGCTAAAGGAATGAGTTATTGCTACTGTATCCTTGATTGATGTTTTGCAGAGTGAATAGTTATGTTCCAGAGTATTTGAGCTATGTTATTGTAATTAGATTCCTTTTCAAGCATCCGTTTACTCTTTTATTTAGAATATTGTGCTACATCTCTCACAACATTACTCTTAGCTCAAATTGCAGCCTCAAACAGAGTACACTCTTGAAACAAAAAGTCATTCTCGGATTGATAATTAATGTAGGATAAATAGGCATTGAAAAGACACCTTTTATACCTCAACATTTTGGCGTCGTTGCCGGGGAGAGTGTATGCCATTTAGAAGGAGTGATGCACATTTGACCTTTTTTTCTGCTTGGGAAGAATTGGGTTTTAAAGACGGAAGGTAAGAACCTACGCACTGAGCAAGGAACATACTTGCTCACTGCCCGCTTCACAACAGAATTAGGTAAAATTCTTTCTTTAGGTAGGAATGAAGGCTTGTTCTTTTGAATGAATATAAAAGCTAAACAAAACAAAATTCCTCCTAAATTCGAAAAACCTAAGGAACCGGTGACCCTTGGGCGAAAAACTTTAATTGACGAAATCCTTAAGAAAACTGAATCTCAGCCATTAGTAAAACCTAGGAAAGTTATTTCTAGACAGCCTGCTAGTTCCCTTCAGGCCACAGAGTCACCATCTGTAGCCTTTGCTGAGATACATAGTCAAACGGAAGGAATTGAGAAATATTCCCAAGAAATTGAGAATCCTTGCCTAATTTCTCGACAAGAAGGGAACTCTAGTAATCTCCACGAAGGAGAAGGGGAGATAGGGGAAACAGAAGAACCAAAATCTCCTCTTGAAATAGTCCAAACAATGAGCAGCCCAGATAAGGGAAGCACTGTCAACCTCATTCAAAACAAAGGACCTGAATCTCCTTAGATAGTAGGCCAGCAAGGAATACTTATTATCCTAGATCAAGGGAGTGTTTTCAAGGTCATTCCTATTCCTTCTATTTAGCCTAGAAATTCCCTTGAGATCCCAGAAGGATATTGGCACATATTTGATCAAATGGCCCAGAATTAGAACCAGAACCAGCAAACACCTCAGCAAACTTCCACACTCCAATATCCCATAGTGGATACTGCAGTTAATGCACCTATGAAAGCCTTCCTCTTAAACATATTCCTACATTTCATGGCTTGACATCAGAAGATCCAGATGCATTTCTGTTTTAATTTGATGTACTATGCAGGGGCTATGACTATACCACCGATCCCCAAAAATTAAAACTATTTCCTTCCACATTAAAGGGAGCAGCATTACGATGGTTTATGGGGCTAGGTGGGGGTGTTATAAATGATTGGGATCAAATGAAAGCAGTGTTTCCAAAGAAATATCAGGATTATTACAGGTCCCGAGAACTAAAGGATGAAATATTTCAAATGACAGCAAAACCCAATGAAACTCTGGAGGAATATGTGGAACGGTTTCAATACAACCTCTAGAGATCTCCTTATGCATCTTTACCCTTACCTGATAATGTGATGAGGACTACATTAATTAGAGGGATGAAGGACCAATGGGTTGAAACATTAAATATTATGGGAAAAGGTGATATATACTAGGAAGGCTATGCTAACATTATTGATTTGTGTATCAAGAGTTCGAGAGGAAATACAAGGCTAAAATCAGCAGAATGTGACATGATCACAAGAGATAATAAGACCTCTAGTGAAGGTGTAACTCGTGCAGAGATTGGAAATCTACTGGAAGATTTAAAAAAAAATATTCTAGGGACTCTAACAACGTAGTTCGACATTATGCAAGCCAAACAAAAGCAAGCAGAAGCAGAACAAAATTTGGCAATATTCTGTCCTAAATGTAGGAAGAAACATAGCCACAAAGAGTGCCCACTGGATATAATTAAATTTTGTGCCATCTGCACAAAAGATCACCCCATAGAAGGATGTCCCTCGCATCCTGGTTTAAAAGCAGTCTATAAAGAGGCAGAAGAAGAATCATAAGTGGTATGCTTACTTAATCAGCGCCGACAATGGCAGCCATGACAATCAAGTATGCCAAGTGATCCATTCTCTTCTTTTCAGCCTCCTCAATATAATGCTCAGCAATATAATGGAATGTGGCAAAATCAGCCACCTTTCCCCAATTGGTCACAACAGCCATTTCCTCCATCATCATGGACAAATCAAACAAACCAAACTAATTGGCCAAATTTCCCTTTCTACCCACAATTTTGGAAAAACAATGCTTATCTAACACAATGGTCCCCCTCCACTTCGCCGAGTCAAGCCTGGAAGTCAAACTGGAAAAGACCTACAAATTAGCCAACCGGAAAAATCCCCCTCTCTCAACCTACACTGTCAGCTCCTTATCCATTGCCAGAAAACCCCCAGACCAATTTAAGATCACAACTCCCAGCCCAACCCAACCCAAACCCAAACAATAGACCAGTTCATTCTGTCAAAATAATGGAACCACCAGAATTAGAAACTGAACTGAGGGAGTGTAATGACCTTCAATTGAGGTCTAGGCGCATAGTAGAAATAGAGAGAGACAAAAATGTTCACATTGAAGATTCGTTACATGTAGAACAAACATTGAAAAAAGAGAAGGTGGTTCAACAACAAACTCAATATCAAACTACACAAAAAGAAACCACCTCTTCTCCACCATTCCCAGAAAAATTAATCATACCTCGACCATTAGAATATCCTGATTTTGATCTTCTAGGAGAATTAAAAAATTTGTGTATAAAAATCCCTCTCCTCCAAGCTATCCAAGACATCCCTATTTGTGCAAAAACCATTAAGGAATTGTGTATAAAGAAGCCAAAGAGGAGAACAACAACTAACCCAACTGTCCAAATAGTCGGTACTCTGTCAGACTCATTATCAGGAATGGAAACACCTGTAAAATATGAAGACCCAAGAAATCCTATAGTGACAGTGAAAATAAATGGGCAGTTGTTCCCAAATGCCTTAGTTGATTTGGGAGCTACAATAAATATCCTAACAACCACCACCTGTCAAGAACTTGGCATTACATCATTAGAACCAACAACAACCTTACTAGAATTGGCTGACAGATCGGTAGTCAAACCAGAAGGTACATTACAAGATGTAATGGTATCTGTAGATTCCTGGGAGTATCGTGCTGACTTCCTGGTTATCAACCCAAAGAAACAGCTAGATGGACACCCGTTGATTCTAGGTAGACCTTGGTTGGAAACTGCCGATGCTTATATTGGCTGCCGACAAGGCAACATGACAATAACAAGGGGAAACTATGTCAAGAATTTAGCTTTATATCCCCCAGCCTAACCAAGCCTATCAATAATCAAAACAAGGAAGCAACCTGTATTATATCTGATGGAAAATATGAGATCACCACTAACCATAGAATATTCCCTCGATTTTAAAGATCAAACAGAGGATGATATCATTAATAGTTTTATTAACAAACCACAAATCAGATCCCATCTACAATGTCACATGATCAAGGCAGCATTTGATAATAAAGAAGAAGAAGATCCCTTGAAAGACTTTCCTGATCAAATAATACCCACTACTTCTATGTACAATAGTAAGATTGTGGAAATTGAACCAGGCAAAACTTTAAACATTAACAAAAATCGGACTGCTGAACAAGAAGAGAAATTGGTCCAATTACTACAAAAATATAAAGGAGTCTTTGCATGGGTTTATCCAGACATGAAGGGAATTGACTCCCAGTTATGTACACACCACATCTCTACCGAAAAATATGCGAGACCCATTCGCCAACCCCAATAGAGACTAAACCCTCACCTTAAAGATATTGTGAAAGCTGAATTACAAAAGCTGTTGGATGCTAATTTCATTTACCCAATATCTGATAGCAAGTGGGTCTCCCTATTAGTAGTGGTATCAGAAAAGAACGGAAATTATAGAATATGAGTAGATTACCGAGAACTGAACAAAGCAACCCAAAAAGACCACTTTCCCCTTCCTTTCATTGACTAGGTATTAGATACATTGGCAGGAAAGAAATTATTTTCTTTCCTAGATGGCTTCAGTGGGTACAATCAAACCCAGATTGCCCCTAAGGACCAAGACAAAACTACTTTTACCTGTCCTTGGGGGAAATTTGCCTACCGAGTCTTACCCTTTGGCCTATGCAATGTCCCTGCTACATTTCAAAGGGCCATTCTTAGCATCTTTTCGTATTTAATAAATGAAGGGCTCGAAGTGTATATGGATGACTTCACACCTTACGGAGATGATTTTGAGCCATCATTAGAAAACTTAGAAAAGGTGTTGCAAAGATGTATTGACACTAGGCTTTGTTTAAGTCATGAAAAGTGTCATATGATGATGACCGAAGGACTTATCTTAGGACATTATATTTCAGTAGCTAGAATTCAGGTGGATCCAGCCAAAATTCAAATAATTTTGTTAATTCCTACACCCACCACACAAACAAAGGTATGTAGCTTTCTTGGATTACCCGGTTATTATAGAAGATTCATAGAATACTATTCTCGAATAGCTGCACCTTTATATGCACTAACAGGGAATGTTGATTTTATTTGGACAGATAAATGTGACCATGCTTTCAAGGATCTGAAAAATCTTGTTGTCTCACATAGACGTGACTAGGCTTACAAATTTCCAGAAGCATTGTGGGCGTACCGAACAACATGGAGAGGTACTACGTGGTATTCACCATATCAATTGGTATTTGGAAAATAGCCCATCTTTCCAATAGAGTTTGAAATTCAGACATTAAGAACAGCCCAGGAGGTGGGTTTAGACTTAAACAAAGCCTAGGCCAGAAGATTATAGCAAATCAATGAGTTGGATGAAATGAGGCTCTCTGCTCTTCAACACACTGCATTAATTCAATAACAGAGAGAAAAATGGCACGACGCCCTCATCAAAGAAAAAATCTTCCACGAAGGAGATTGGGCACTCCTATATGACTCCAGGTTTCAGGATTTTCCAGGGAAACTCCAGAAACGATGGCTTGGACCTTACGAGATACAAAAAGTGCATGATAACGACACCATTACATTAACCACCATTGATGGATTTGGACATTCCTTCAAAGTAAACGGTCATCGAGTGCGACTTAACCATAAACCGCTTACTCAAGAATCCTTCTACCAACAATTACGGGAAGATTCTACCATACAAATTCTTGCTGAGGGAGATAACTCCTCCTTGGCACCCATTCATTAAAAAATTTCTCTCTTTTCAAAATTTGTACATAAATATTGTTCTTTTACTTTGCTCTTTTTTGTATGTAATTCTGTTTTTTTCAACTGTTTTTATTTCGCTTATTGTGAATTTTTGTTGTTCCTTTCCAAAGGAACAACATTTTTTCTGTTCCTTTCGAAAGGAACAGCAGCATTGTTGCGAGTGTTTTTGCTGTTCCTTTCGAAAGGAACAGCAGTTGTGATGTTTATTTTTGCTGTTTTGCAGATTGTTTTTGTTGTTCCTTTCGAAAGGAATAACAGTTTTGTAGATTGTTTTTTCTGTTCCTTTCGAAAGGAACAACATTTCCGCAGATTGTTTCTGCTATTCCTTTCCAAAGGAACAACACTTTTTGAGTGCATTTTTCTTGTTTAAGAAAATTTTTTTGAGGATTTCTAATGACTCTTCTAAAGGAAAACATACTATTTATACAAGATTACACAAATTAAAGCTTACTAGAATCAACAAATCAAAAGAAATTGTCATTTTTTTAAAAAGAAATTGTTTTGTAGTGATAAGAAGAAGGAAAAAGGACATAACCACCAATATTACTATGCTATCTTACTATCACTAAAATTAATATGATCGATTATTTTTATCATGTTGGTTCTTCCCCAAATTTTTATAACTTTCTTTGATCTTTATTTATTGAGTAAGAATAAGGGCATATTCTTTTCTATTGAGATGTTTAGACTTATTCCACCACCCCTACTCTTAAGGAGTGTTGAGCCATCATTTATATATAAGTAGGAAAATGCTATATGAAAAAAAATAGAAGAAAAAATATCTATGTATATCACTAACAATTCTATGATATGGTAGATGGAGGATAGGGGGTCTCATCAAGAGCCAACCTACCATGATCATAAGGAAGCAGTGAAGTGGCATTCCCATTATGGCCACCACACTAGGGAAATGGTCCAATGGACAATTGAAAAAAAAAACTAAAAAGTTCTTGGAATAGGAGGTCTCATCACGAGCCGGCCTACCCACCTTTCACTTCTTTCCAGTGAATGGCATTGTGATGTATCTGGTCCCCAAGCCAGCACATTGGCCTCCATTATCACATTACACGGCACTTCCCTAGGCATAAATAAAGGATAATGGTTCCAAGGGTGAGAAATAAACTTTGTCAAGGTTATGGACACCTGTGGGCAACAGAGCTCTGCTGATGGTATTGGAGTCACATTTTTACAAATCAATAGTAATGCTAAAACCTTTTTCCTATATCTCTATCTAAATATCAAGTGAAAGTATCATTCCTAAACCCTTGGTTTTGAACCTATTATACATGAAATTCATTATAAATCGATCACATTAGTTTGAGTGGGTAATAAGCGCATTGGTACTTGTTCACATCAGTTGTCCCTTTTCCTTATCTTTGAATCATTACAAACATTTCTATATCTATTTTCAATTTAATCACAAGCATCAATTTCAGTAATGCAATAATTTGATTGATTGCATCATAAGTATACATGATTTTTCCTACTGTACAATTCTTGTGCAGTACTTTCCTCTCTTATTTGACGGTCGAGGATGACCTATCATCCTTTAGGGGGGGCGTGGATGCCTCTTAATGACTGCATGCAGATCAAATCCATATATTTCTTTACCTTCACGCGAATCAAATCCCTATATTCTTGGTAATAACAAAAAATTAACGGTATTATTCTAATATTTACTAAATACTGTGCTGTTCCATTGCATTCATGTGCATTTGTAAGGAATTAACAGCGTGCAGAGAAGATGGGAGGTCGACCAATTCGCAGTGAGCCGCAGGTGCTGGTTGTTTCTGATGCTGCACAAGAAATTCTGGAAAAATTGGGATGGATTACATACCTCACAAGGCTACAACAACCTCATGAAACAGTAGCTATCAAGTTTTTATAGAATTTGTAGGAAGGTTACTCCATGGTTAGAGGTAGACAGATAGTAGTAACAGATGAAATAATCGTAGAGGTATTTGGTCTACCAGTGGAAAGAACCATATGGCCTCATAAGAAGGTCAGGCTTCAAGAAGCCATGAACATTTTCCAGGAAGAAGGACAGACATTAGTTGTCAAAGGCAAAGGATTTCAGCCAGCATCGTTGGGAGAACCATGGACAGAATTGGCAAAAGTAGTACAGGCCTATATAACATGCGATGGAAGAAAAGAAGTGGTAAGACCTTGCCACCTTAAGTTATTAGCGGTATTAAAGAAAAAATTTACCTACATTTTTAAATTCCTTACTGCATGATGTTGCTCGTAGTATAAGAAAATCTCGGCACACAGACATGGTGGTAAGCCACCATTCCTTAATTAGATTGATCGTAAGTTACAGCCTTGCCCAAAAACAGACCGGTTGGGAAGAACTGATATTTTAGATTGATGGAGGATTAGCCTTACCTGCCCCAAAACGAAAGAGAATGGCTAGCACAGTAGCAGAGCCATCAAAATGTAGACAATCCTCCCGTTCAAAAAGAAGTAGGGGAATGATAGAAGGCCTTCCAGGTAGCAGTAGCCAACCCTTGGAATTTCCCAGCTAGGAGGATGAACAGCCCCCACAATTGGAAGGAGGGAGTCCCCGCACTGATGATGATGAAGAAGAAATGAGCCACCACACCAGTGGTGAGAAACAAAGTCACCACACCAGTAGTGAGAAACAAAGCAGCGCAGGAGAAGGAAATGATGAAGTAGAGGGAATTGAGGAAGAAGAAGGAAGTCCTCATACTAGTGTAGAGGGAGATATTCGTTACTCTGATGAGGAAGAAGGTAGTTACCATACCTGTGAAGAGGATGAAGATAATCGTAGTAGTGAAAATGAAAGAGAAGGAGCAGAGCCTCCCGAAACCACCACTGCAAGTTCAACAAAAATCCCTTCGCAAGAGGAACAATTGGCCCAAATTTTGGCCAACATGAGTGAATATGTGCAGCCCCACAGCCCACTGAACCTTAATGTTGCTATCAACCAATTGCAGGAGCAAGTTTTTTCCAATAAAGAAACAACTGAGGGAATGCCAGATGAAATAGAAGGAGGAAACCCTAACGGAACAACAAAATCAGCTGGGGTTACTTCCCCTGAGAAGAATGTTGGAAATATGATGCAGGATGTTGTCCTTGATGGCAACCCACTGAATGAAGATGAAGACATGCGACTATTGACATGTGTTGTCCTTGATGGCAATCCACCTGATGAAGTTATTCTTGACTTGATGAACTTGGTAAATGATGTAAATCTGATATGATATGATGTTTGTTGACAATATGATGCTGAGTGTTGTCCTTGAAAGGCAACCCACTTGATGAAGATGATGACAACTTACTTGATGAAGTTGTGCTTGATAGAATATGTCCTTGATGAAGGAAATCTGATGTATCTACAGTGTGAACATAAGGCAATGAAGAAAGGAATTCAGAATGTGCTCAAAGTATGATGAAAAGAGTATGTCTCTATATATACGCGGATCTGTCTAAGGGAAGTCGCGTATGCACGCGGAAAAGAACGTTCCAAGTCGCGTATGGGCTAAAGCGCTCAAAAAGTGCAAAACCAAGGGTAACCACCATGGTATTGACCCATTGTATTGGGTAATGATCCACCTAGTTGACCCCGTCCAGGTAGTTTTGGGCTCATGGTATTGTTTTGGCCCATGGTATTGAAAAAGGGGCTCATGGTATTGAAAAAGGATAAACCTATATAAAGAGATGAAATTCATTATGCAAAACATGAGTGTGGGTGCAAGATGTCTGAGCTTGAATGAATACTTCTCTCTGAAGTAGATCTGAATGGAAAGGGTTACACTTGAAGATAAATCTGAATGTATGATGCACCAATGATGAAGAAGGGGATCTAGATCTGAAATGCACTTGTATCTACTAGATCTGCTTATGGAAGGCCTAGATCCGTGATGAAGCGAACATCTAGGCGAACATCTGTCTGAAGCAAAAGGGTAGATCTGAACTGAATATCTGATCTGATGAAGTATGTTGCTCTGTAATGATTGAAGATATATACGCTACTTCGCCGCGGAGGAAGCGCGTATATACGCAGCTTCAGCGAAGAGAAAGCGCGTATGCGCAATAAAATATACACTGAGGTATACGCTGGTTTGTGTGGACGGAAGCGCGTATATACGCGACATCAGTGAAGTGAAAGCACGTATGCAAACTAGGGTTTGCTGAAGCAAAGGGTATGAAATATCTGATTTGTTCTGCTATGTTTCTGCTATCTGATCTGTGTTGTTAAGTATCTGTTGGTGATGTATGTTTGTGCTTAAAAGTTTGGAAAGGGTCCAGTCTGGAAATATGATGAAATGTGGCCTGCAAGTGGTGTTCTATTGAAGTTGTTGGATCCAGTGTGAAAATTGATGAAACGTGGTCCAAGGTGGTGCTGAGGGTTGTAGCCTTCAGTCAGGGGGTTGTAGCTCCCTTCCAGGTGAGGCTGGTAAACGAGATCAGGGGGTTGTAGCTCCCTTCCAGGTGAGGCTGGTAAACGAGATCGGGGGGTCGTAGCTCCCTTCCAGGAGAGGCTGGTAAACGAGTCAGGGGGTTGGAGCTCCCTTCCAGGAGAGGCTGGTAAACGAGCGCAGGTGGGTGCCTGCGTGCTGGTCAAGTCTGCGCCAGCACATATGTTGTAAGATGTTTTCTCTATAATAAAATATTGAAGGCTGAGCAACTGCAGCGGTGGTTTTCTCCCGACTTTGGTTTCCACCTAAAAATCCTGGTGTTCATGTGTGATGCTTTGTGTGATGGTTTATTCTGTTCTTACTGCACATGTTTACTGTTTATAGAACATCTAATGAATGAATGATGGAATGATATAAGTGAAGAACTAATGGCATAATTAGATCTCTGTGTATACGCGAGTTTTATGAAGGATATCCGCGTGTATATGCTACTTGGCTTAAGCAAAGTAGCGTATGGGTTTTAAGGAATGAAAAAGTAAAAAGTTTTGAATATGCAGTAAATACTGATTCACCCCCCCCTCTCAATATTTTTCCCAACAATTGGTATCAGAGCGGGTCCTTCTGCAGAAGCTTGATCGCTTGAAGGAGATCCGTCGCAATGGGAAAGAAGCAAAAGAAGAAGGTTACCCAAGGAAAGAAGAAGCCTCATAAATCATGTATAGCAGAAATTGAAGGAGATGAAACAGGTATTGATCGTTGCTCTTTTATTTTACTTAATTGTATATGCAAGGATTATTATAGTGAAAGTGAAGATGAAGAAGATTCTGACCAAGCTCTACAAGTGCTCATGGCAAAGAAGAAGGCTACTCAAAGTAAGGAGATAGCTGAATTTGACAAAAATGAATCAGATAGTGATTGGGGTCATCCCTTGAAAGATCTTAGTTGTGCAAACAATGGTGATGATAGTGAAGAATATGCTATCGAAGCTGTCAAGATTAAAGATGAAGATAGTAAGAGAAAAGTTGTGGATCTAGAAGAAGTTATCAAAGATCAACAAACAAAATTTAATGAGAAGGATTCTGCTAACAAAGCTTTGGTATTTAGACTGAAAAGGATGTTCGATGATGTATACAGTCGAAGTAAAGGATATCAAGCTGAAATCATCTCTCTGCAAGCAGAACTTGAAGAAGAAAATAAGAAGAATGAAGGACTTGAAGCAGAAAACGTTTCTCTAAAAACAGATCTGAAAAAATCAAAGAGGAAGAATGAAGGTCTTGAAGCTACAGTCATATCTCTACAAGCAGATATTGAAGCATCAAGTAAGAAGATTTAGGAACCTCTACAAACGTTTGAAAAGGAAGGCCTTGAAACAGAAATCATCTCCCTCAAAGAAGACCTGGATAAATCAAATAAGAAGAATGCAGGACTTGAAGCAGAAAACATATCTCTGAAAGAAGATCTCAAAGCATCGAAGAAGAAGAATGAAGAGCTGCAACAAACATGTGAAGTAAACGAAAATTGGTTGAAAGAAGAGATTCTAAATCTGAAGGATCAAGTAGAAGATGGAAGAAGGAAAGAAGAAAGCATGACAAAGCAATGTCAAGACTTGGAGATTGAGGTAAATATTCTCAAAGGTAAATTAGAAGAAAAGGTTAAACTTTTAAGGTTTCATGATAGTACTAATATCTTGGACAATATTCTGAGTAATCAAAGGTCTCCTGCTATCAAACATGGTCTTGGTTTCCATGAAACTATTAAAGGTGAATCTAGCTCACAAGGAAGTGCTAAAAATTCAGAGGTAGTCAATGCAAAACCTGAAGTGTTGAAAGAGACAAAAGGTCAATCAACAATGATGAAATATCAAAGGAAAGCATTCAATAATGTTGAATGTTTCAAATGTCATAATTATGGGCATGTTGCAGCAAATTGTAGGAGCAGATCATTTCAGCCTCAATCAAACAGTTCCTACATAGAAAGGTACTCTGGTTTCTTCAAAGGATATTGTTTTTCATGTAACAAGTATGGACATAAAGCAGCTGATTGTAAAAGGAGGAAGAGTAGAAATACTCATTATGATTCTTATGCTTATTTCTCTGGACACATGAGATGTTATTCTTGTAACAAGTATGGTCATGTAGAAAAAGAATGCAGATTGAACAGATATGAGAAATTGGATAACTTCCAGCACACAAATAGAAAGTTCAAACAAATCTGGAAAAAGATGGAAGACCGATCAGAAACGTAGGGAATTCAGACCCTACTGCAGTCATCCGCTTCTGGAAGCTTACTTCTCTGATTGACTGCAGGAATGATGTGGGATACATTATGAGATTTAGTAATGTATCGTCACAAGGGGAGCAATGTATGATGTCTCTCATGGTTTGATTATTCTGGTTATATGTATTTCTGACAGTGCATCTGGTGTGAAGAAAAGACAGGAACAGAAGGTAAATTTGCAGGAGGAGATGAAGGTGTGAAATTTTCTATATTTCACTTTCCATACGCGGGTTATATGAAACAAAGTAGCGTATATACGCGAGTTCCAGCTGACACAGCCGCGTATGCATTGATGATAAGAAAATTTATCTGATAGCTGAAGATCTGGAGCAGAGATCCAAGGGGAGCATCAGTCTGACTGCTGATGATTGTACTGTTAGCATCATTCTGGTTATACTCATGATAATGAAATGATACATGGGTTCTTGTGTTGAAGATTATGGATGAGTCTTGGTTACTTTTTCATTGTTGAGATGAAATTCCTATAATTTGGAGATAAGGGCAGCCCATGCAGAGATTGTTGCTGATGATGCTGATGAACGTTTTCAGGTTTCATAAGTTAAGAAGGAGCATTGGTTTAGGGGGAGCAGCAGGTTGAATACTAATGATTGCATTGTTGGCAATATGACTGATACTCATGCTCAAATGATGATGACTTGGTACATGGTTTATTATGATGAGTTTTTGAGCCCTGGTTGCTGATAAGTATCTTTTGTACTCACACATGGATGAGTTGGATGTCATTTGATTCAGAAATAAATCATGCAAAGTGTGTTGCTATGGTTGAGAGATCTTTTGCCTACATATGTTACTTCATGTTAAATCTTGAAGATCATGGTGATGTTGGACCACATGGATGATTGCTTGACACCTATGTAAAGATATTGTTCTGATATGAGAATCTCTCTTGGAAATATTGTATTGATGCTGCAAAGAATCTGAAGGCTTGGTTACTATTGTGTTGATGCTACAACCGTTGGATGACGCTTGAAGACACAACTACACTGTTCTATCTATCTGTAGTCCAGGGAAGCATTCAAATGTCTCAGAAAGAAGATGAACTCTGTCTTTTCCTCACAGAGAATCAGATCTGGTTGAAATTTAGAAGATGGCATTGGATACACGGGTTTCATGAAACACAGTCGCGTATATACGCGAGTTCCTGCACAGAAAATCGCGTATGTTTGGTTGCTGGCAATTTTTTGGTTGGTTCAGCTCTCTTCAGCACAGCTGCAGTGCTGTTTGGTATCTCTGGTGGTGTTCCAGTTCTCATATTTTTGTTTCTAATGTTTTGATGAAGATGCCTTGATGATTTGTTGGTGAAAGTGTTCAGGTTGCACAAACTAAGGGGGAGCCTTAGTCATTTGGAAAGATTTCTTGGTTGCACAGATTCAGGGGGAGCATTAGCTTTGCTGAGAATAATGCAGTGTTGGCATTATGATGGTTCTGAAATATGTTCTCTTTCTTGAGGAATTTCTGGTGTTGGTCTTAAAGTTATATTTGTAGTTTGATAAAAAGGTCAAGTTAAGACCCATGATGTAAATTGCAATATTCTGTCATGTATGGACTTTTTCAAATTTGTAAACCCACTTGGTTGGGTAGCTGAAATGTGTAAACCCACTTGGTTGGGTACTTGAGTCTCATATGTAAATCCACTTGGATGGATAATTGATGTAAGTATGAGTCTTTGGTGATAGGAAAGTCATAGAGTCATGTACTTCATTGGAAAATATGTTTGAAGATTCAGCATGAACTCAGGGGGAGCTTGGCCACTTCAGTATATATCAGATCTGCAGAACGCTTCTTCCACATGCGGAGAAAAGAGGGAGAGTATGTTGGTTTTGATCCACCCTTTGCCCTTGATGTCAAAGGGGGAGAGTGACCTGGTGTTTGAATGAAGAGACAGAATGAGACAGAATGGTGTCAAATATTTGGGAGAGTGACATGTATTCTTAATGTATCTATCTGTTGTGGTAACCAAACACCATCATGGTTGCCATCAAGTCCAAAGGGGGAGATTGTTGGAAATATGATGCAGGATGTTGTCCTTGATGGCAACCCACTGAATGAAGATGAAGACATGCGACTATTGACATGTGTTGTCCTTGATGGCAATCCACCTGATGAAGTTATTCTTGACTCGATGAAATCGTAAACGATGTAAATCACATGATATGATGTTTGTTGACAATATGATGCTGAGTGTTGTCCTTGAAAGGCAACCCACTTGATGAAGATGATGACAACTTACTTGATGAAGTTGTGCTTGATAGAATATGTCCTTGATGAAGGAAATCTGATGTATCTACAGTGTGAACATAAGGCAATGAAGAAAGGAATTCAGAATGTGCTCAAAGTATGATGAAAAGAGTATGTCTCTATATATACGCGGATCTGTCTAAGGGAAGTCGCGTATGCACGCGGAAAAGAACGTTCCAAGTCGCGTATGGGCTAAAGCGCTCAAAAAGTGCAAAACCAAGGGTAACCACCATGGTATTGACCCATTGTATTGGGTAATGATCCGCCTAGTTGACCCCGTCCTGGTAGTTTTGGGCTCATGGTATTGTTTAGGCCCATGGTATTGAAAAAGGGGCTCATGGTATTGAAAAAGGATAAACCTATATAAGGAGAATAAATTCATTGTGCAAAACATGAGTGTGGGTGCAAGATGTCTGAGCTTGAATGAATACTTCTCTCTGAAGTAGATCTGAATGGAAAGGGTTACACTTGAAGATAAATCTGAATGTATGATGCACCAATGATGAAGAAGGGGATCTAGATCTGAAATGCACTTGTATCTACTAGATCTGCTTATGGAAGGCCTAGATCCGTGATGAAGCGAACATCTAGGCGAACATCTGTCTGAAGCAAAAGGGTAGATCTGAACTGAATATCTGATCTGATGAAGTATGCTGCTCTGTAATGATTGAAGATATATACGCTACTTCGACGCGGAGGAAGCGCGTATATACGCGGCTTCAGTGAAGAGAAAGCGTGTATGCACAATGAAATATACACAGAGGTATACGCTGGCTTGTGTGGACAAAAGCGCGTATATACGCAACATCAGTGAAGGGAAAGCGCGTATGCAAACTAGGGTTTGCTGAAGAAAGGGGTATGAAATATCTGATCTCTTCTGCTGTGTTTTTGCTATCTGATCTATATTGAAAAGTATCTGTTGGTGATGTATGATTGTGCTTAAAAGTATGGAAAGGGTCCAGTTTGAAAATATGATGAAATGTGGCCTGCAAGTGTTGTTCTATTGAAGAGGTTGAATCCAGTGTGAAAATTGATGAAACATGGTCCAAGGTGGTGCTGAAGGTTGTAGCCTTCAGTCAGGGGGTTGTAGCTCCCTTCCAAGTGAGGCTGGTAAACGAGATCGGGGGGTTGTAGCTCCCTTCCAGGTGAGGCTGGTAAACGAGATCGGGGGGTCGTAGCTCCCTTCCAGGAGAGGCTGGTAAACGAGTCAGGGGGTTGGAGCTCCCTTCCAGGAGAGGCCGGTAAACGAGCGCAGGTGGGTGCCTGCGTGCTGGTCAAGTCTGCGCCAGCACATATGTTGTAAGATGTTTTCTCTATAATAAAATATTGAAGGCTGAGCAACTGCAGCGGTGGTTTTCTCCCGACTTGGGTTTCCACCTAAAAATCCTGGCGTTCATGTGTGATGCTTTGTGTGATGACTTATTCTGTTCTTACTGCACATGTTTAATGTTTATAGAACATCTAATGAATGAATGATGGAATGATATAAGTGAAGAACTAATGGCATAATTAGATCTCTGTGTATACGCGAGTTTTATGAAGGATATCCGCGTGTATACGCTACTTGGCTTCAACAAAGTAGCGTATGGGTTTTAAGGAATGAAAAAGTAAAAAGTTTTGAATATACAGTAAATACTGATTCACCCCCCCCTCTCAGTATTTTTCCCAACAAAGAATAGACAGGAAGAGGCGAACACTGAAGCAGTGTTCCAAACTGAAATTTCTCAGGGAACAATAGAGCCAATTGAGGTAATTACCCCTGAAGAATGCAGCCGGGAACATATGAACACTGAAGAAGTGTTCCAAGAAGAAAACAGAGAAGCAAGCCCAACTGAAGGCACAACTGCTGAGGAACAAACCCCTGCTAAGCAATTGGGTTCAGAAAAAGGAACAACCATTCCATCAAGGAAGAGGAAGAAAGTAACTAAACTTGATAAACTTCGGAGGGAGTAGCAGAAGCTTCAAAGGCTAGTGGAACAACTTAGGAAGACTATTAGGGTTCTTAAAATGAAACAAATGCCCAAACGAATCCCAAAGAAGAGAAGCATAGTCACCAAAGGAGCCTCGAAAAAGAGGAAAGTGGCCACTAAAACAAAGCCCCAAGTTGTAGAGACTATGGAAAACCAAGCTGAGCCTAATCATGAAGATATGGAACAGTAGGCAGCTGTTCCAGATGCAGCTGCTCCAGATGGAGCAACCTCAAGTGAAAATGCACAAGCCTATAGTCAAAACACTTTTAGTGATCCTACATTTGCCAAACTCCAAGAGGAGTTGGCACAAGCTTGACAGGAAAGGGAAAAAGTTGAAGAAGATACTGTCCCTAGAAGAAAATACTAGGAGTTGCAGCAGCAGATGAAGATCATCCATGCAGTAGAGGCTGAAGCCTATGAGAAGTATCGAAAGACATAGGAGAAGGCTAAAAAGGTAATGAATAAATTAAAAATAGCCCAAAATCAAATGGATACTCTCTGCTCATTATACACAGATGTTTTATCTTGTAGATGCCCTACCGAGAATTATGCTTTATTTTTATTAGAGAGATATTTGAAGTTAAAAATTAAAGCAGTTAGGGCAGGAAAATCTATAGAGTTAAGCACTATAGATGATTTTGTAACATGCTGTAAACTCTATGGGGTTAAGGTACAACGTCTCCTGTGTGAGTTCTATTTGCATAATCTCATATTGGAAAATGATAATGAGACAAATCCCAGCCCTTTTGTGGGTGACATCCAATACCAAGCATTTATTTCATTTGTTGTTAATCAGCCAAAATGGCTCAAAGCCTATAATGCTTTTCAAAGGCAAGAAAATGAGTTAGACTTGTGGGTTAGGAGTGAACCAAAACACCCATTACAATTATGGGCTAGGCAGAAGAATTTGATGACAAGAGAAGGTGTTATCCAGGCATTGGGGCCTGTCCATAAAGCGATTGTCTTGAATGGGATGGAATATTTTCTGTCTATTAGAAACCAGGCCTACATAGCAGCTAAGGTCTGATGGGGCATTTCCAATTGAAATATTCAAAATAGAGAGCCATTTAACTATAAAAAATTTGGATTAGCTGCAGACCGCTTGGTTCTCTATAGCAACCTCATTTTGGGGGAAGGCCCATTCTGGCTAGGATGTAGGTTTTGAAGCCCCATTGCATGGTATCCTGCAGCATATTATAAAGCCATCTATGAAATACCTGAAGGACAGACAGGGCATGTCTTTGAAGCTTTAGCTGCAATGCATGGTTTTAGGCCTTTTGATGAAAAACCTTCTCTAGCTTATTCTTTAACTGCTTTGCATGTAAACTATGGTTTTCATGAGGACATGAAAAATGGTAAGCAGGGGGGTATGTTGATCGTTAGAAAAGGTATGAATTCACCATGTGTTTTCTCATTCTTTTACTTTAAAAATAACTCTTTTTACTTTAGAAAGGTGATTTATTGCAGAATTATGGGAGAATTGTAAAGATTTATGTTTATTGTAAAAGGTAGCTAAAAAATGCCTTTTATTGTCAAAAACATGAATTAAGCGAGGTGAACAGCTATACCAAAGGCGAGGCTAAAGCAGGAGAAACTGTTGTTCCTCCAGTGATAGACAACATCCGGCCAAAGAGAAGAAAGTCGGAACACATTGCTAAGAGAAGGCAGGGGACAACTCGGCTTCAGCCGAAAGAGATCGAGTGACAGCTAAAAAAAGAAAGGAAGCGAATCCCTCAGGATCCTTCGATCCTAAGGGATCGCTTTTCAAATCTTATCTCGTTCCTTGTCTTGTCTGTCGAGATTGTTATACAAGGTAATGCCTTTAGAGATTGAAGGAGTCGAATCATTGATAAAAGACATTCCTTTTGTAATTCTACACTTTATTGACTCTCTTGATCAGAGAGCAGTCGTTGTAAACATTTTTATGTTCAGTTAATACAAAGACACGTTTTCGTTCTGTTCCTCAAGTTCTGAATTAGCCCAGCAGTGTTTCACTGGTGCTAAGGGCCCGGCCCTGGTGGAATTAACCTGCTGTTTGTTTTTCTATCCTTTAATTACTGTTGTGTGATAATTGTGTTTGGTTTCATTACGATTCTAGAGTTAACTAATTTGCTTATTGATATTGTTGTGCGCGCTAATGAATTGCATTGTTGTTCCATTTCAACAAAGATCTTAATTTCTGTAACATTCATCTTGTTATCACTTATAAAGTTTTGTTGTTCAACATTTAACTCTATTCGTTGTTCCATTGGATTGTTGTTCCTTTCGATTACTTAATAACGTTTGCTGTCGACAGGATTGGTAGGATTAGTTATTTGATTCCTTTAAGTACAGAGTTGTTGTTCAGATTCATTAGTTAGTATTTGTTGTTCAATTCCAGAGTGTTGTTCATTTCTAATTCATTAGTTTCAGATTGCAGAAAAATTGTTTATTTACATTGTTACAGTTTTCTGTTTATGCACATAGCCATTCAATTACAGATTGATGTTCATTTCTAATTCTTGCTTTTAAAAGAGTTCTTCTTCGTTTACTTTCAACAACAGTTAGTTCAATTTCTATTTCCCTTTGATTTCTTGAGAGCAGGACTGTCAACTGTAGAGAACACTGGTTATTGCTTCCTCGTTCCCATATTGATTGTCTTGTTCTAGTTTGATTTTAGTTGCATAAATTTCTAAAGGAATGAGTTATTGCTACTGTATAAATCTTAATTGAGTGATGATATTAATGAGTGATGATCTTAATTGATCTTAGAGGTAGTATTTATGTTAGTATAAATGGTTTCACATTGAATTTTGCTTAATTATTTTGGACCATTTTCTATTTTTTTTCCTTAAATAATAGTGTCTAGAAAATTAATTTTCTTCATGAATAATAGCATTCCTTGTATAATTTTATTCTTGATATTCTAATTTCTTTACCATTACAAACCATGTAAAGCTTTTTGAAGTTTTACCATTTTGTTATTCCGCTGACCAATTCTAAAACCCTTAAAGTTAAATTGTTTATGGCATTTGTGACCCCGAAAAAACAAATATAGAATATTTTTCACTATTTTTTATTGCCTTATATATATATATATATATTGCCTAAATCAATTAAGATAAAATATAAAATAAAATATTTTGACTAGATCAATTAAGATAAAATAAAAAATAAAATATTTTGAATAAATCAATTAAGATAAAATAAAAAATAAAATATTTTGACTAGGTCAATTAAGATAAAATAAAAAAGTAAAACTAATAATTTACCATTGATTGGATTCCCTAAGTTTCCTAAGTGTCTAATTTTCATAACTCTGTCTTTCTTGAAAGCATGGCTTTCATAAAGCTTTCCTGTCTTTACTATTAATTGTTTAAGTCCATAGTAATATTTAACATTAATATTTTTAATAATTAATTCAATTTTTCATTATCTTCACGCTTATTTACATTACCTCAAAGCTTTTAAAAATTTAAATTATTTATTTATCTAAAAAAATTATTTATAAGTTATAAATTCATTGATTTGTGTAGATTTTTATTAAATTATCAATCCAGATTTTAAGAGAGATTAAGGATAAGATTTCTCAGAAAAAGACAAAAAGTCCCATGCATCGAAAATAAATAATGTCTCATGAACATTTAAGCTGAACCCCACAACTGAAAACATTCCACTAGATGAATATAAGTTGATTGTTTTATTAAAAAAAAACTGAAATAATATAAATATTAATTTAATATTTCTGAATTTTAAAATTCTCTCATATTGAAAACTATAAACATCCCAGAAAAATTATGGACAATTTCTCACGAATGTATAGTTTTAGCTCTCGATGCTTTACTGGAAAGTTGCATCATGATAATAAGTTTAACTGTTCTTACTTACTTGCATGTGTTTCGGGACTATGCCCAGGTATGGCTGACATTCTGCGGCCGTTCCTCGATTAACCTTAATACTACTTAGTTTTGGTTATGAGTATTAATTATATATATATATATATATATATATATATATATATATATATATATATATATATATATATATATATATATATATATATATATAATACAAACTTACAAATTTGATCACAGTATATGGTAAATTAGTCACTATTCTTGAAGCTATCCATATATACTTATATTTAATTATCATATTTCATAGAATCCTTACATTTCAACGTTGCTAATATTAAATATAGCTAACATTGTAAATACTTATCATCCTCATCTTTAAATTCATCCACTAACCACACCACCCAACAAAACTACCTAACTAAAAAAAAAGAAATCACATCATTTTCTCTTGCCAGAACAACTATTTTCTTCAGTACCCCAAAACCTCCTAGGTTCAATCCCGAGTCAAAATAGAGCTTGAGGTTTCCAATTGCCCTTTTTCCAGTTTAGGAATACCTCACCTTCCTCCCAATATCCATCTGTGCAATTTTTGAATCCAATTCTTTCCTGTGTTTCCTCTTGCTTTTGTTAACTTCCTTATTTGGATTTCCCCTTGAAAGCCCAAAACGAAAAAGAGGTAACTCATTCTTTCAACTGTTTGGTAAGAAGAGCGTTCTGTGTTTTAACAGGTTTATCGAGATGAATTTCAAGGTTCTCTTAACTACTATTTGCTAAAAGGAACAATACTATGATCATAAAATTAAACCTCCACTTAGCCTTCTTCTAAGTTTGATACTTTACATTCATGGTCAAAATTCAAGCATCAATGATAGCATAGCCATTACTCTTATCAGAAGAAAAACAATTGTATTAAGAGACAACTCATTGAATGCCATTTCTTATCCAGATTGGTCTAAATCAAGAGACAAGTAACTAAAGATCTCTGATTCGGAATTTGTTGAACTTTTCAGAATTTTTTGTATCAAGACACATTCAAACTCATGATTGGATTTGAAAAAGGAAAAGACCAGTGCCTTGTGCAATCTTGCTGGGAAAATCTATTCATATTTCTGAAATTTCAGAATTGGTTACAACTTCCTTTAAATATCACATGCACACTCGTTCATACCAGCTGCTAAAACATGGCACGATCATTAAATCACATAAGAAAAAAATTTCTCAATAAATTAACATCATCTGCTTAGTATGAACAATCGCCATCAAGTAACCAAGAAACCAGGAAGCTGTTTCAAAATGGAAACGTGTAATTATATAGGATTACATTGTTGGGTAGTTCAAGTAAACTTGATTTTTTTGATGTGATATTTATTAAACAAAAGCTAAATCAATCTTGATATTAAACAGAAACCAAATTCTGGCTAACGATTACATTGTTAGAATAGTTCGAGTAAAATTGATTCTGTTGATGTGATACTAACCTCCACATAAAAAGACACATTAAACAGAAACCAAATCAATCTTCACATTAAACGAAACCAAAATCTTGACTAACAATTACATTGTTAGGATAGACATTAAACAGAAACCAAATCTTGGCTAATGAGCAATGGTTTCTGTTTAATCAAGCACATGTGGGGAACTAAGCAACATAAGAGAAATCTACTCATATTTGTATATTCATGTACATTAATTGAAAAAGTAGCTAAAAGTGGGGGGTTGAAAATACTAATGCCGCTTATTGGAACCTTGAACTGCAGAAATGGAATCTGGAGGCAGCGCTTAAAGGAGGTATGCAGGCCTTTTGTCTGATGATAACGTTATATCACGGGTGGGAAAAACGGATGCCATAAGGCCTTCTGTCTGATGCATCGTTTAGGA
This sequence comes from Pinus albicaulis, assembly GCA_034641835.2. NCBI lineage: Eukaryota > Viridiplantae > Streptophyta > Pinopsida > Pinales > Pinaceae > Pinus > Pinus albicaulis. The sequence goes on from CM076569.1 coordinate 262,118,430, forward strand.
GAGTTGTTCCTCTGGTGCAATTGCACAGAACTATCAAGCAGGTGAGGATGATTCCCTGTGCTGTGAAATCCAAAAGAATAAACATGTGGATCTGATGAACTAGACGAGCCGTTGTTCATCGGGAGAGGATTCGAAACTGAATCTCTCTGGGTATTTAACAGGAAATCCATTGATCTGAAAAAAGTTCAAAGGTTTTTTCACACTCTAATAATGCTCTTCAAAATACAATATGGTATTCTGCTTCTGTTGGTTTGTGTGAAACAGTGTTTATGCTGTGCCAACAGGATAGCCATCGCATAATGTGTACAGTTCGGAGGATGAACTTGATTATTTCTAAAACAAAAAACTGTAACTGATTAATAATAACCGTATTTAATCCTAAGGTTCATACTATTTGAATCGTCTAACATAAACATCAACAGTACATAATGGTACAGGTGGCACTTTAGGTGGGTTGGTTTGAAATAAGAACGCTTTACAGCATAAATATAAAAGAGGTATAAAGAGGTAAGGTAAATAAATAAAAATATATCAAATACGATTAGAAATCAAGATCTAATTATATATGAAGTATAAGGGTCAAATACCATGGACCAAATTGTTATTAATACCATGCAAAAAAAAACATTATTAACCCTAACATTAATATTAAAATATTAATATTATTAAATTTAATATGTTTAGATTAATAGAATATTAAATTTATTATATTGTAATATATATTAATATATCATGATATATGATAGAGGTGGAGAAATAGGGGAAGTGACAAGGGATATATGGAGATAAATTGAAGGAGAAGGGAGAAAAGGAATGAAGAGAGAGAAAGTGAGAAGAGTGAGAGAGTTAGAGAAGGGTAAGAGAGGGAGAGGGAGACATAAAGATGGAGGTGGGAGAGAGATAAGGAGAGAGGGAGGGAAAAGGAGAGAGGATTGGAGGGTAGAGAGTGAGAGAGAGATAAAGAAGGAGGAAGGGAGAGGGAGGTAGGAGAGAATGGGAGAGAGAGAAAGGATGAGATGTGGAGGAGAGAAGGAGGGATAGAGAGATGGAGCTGGAGGCAGAGTGAGGAAAGGAAGAAGAAATAAATAGAGAGGGAGTGACAAGGGAGAGATGGAGAGAGAGTGTGTATGCTTATGGGTGGGATAAAGATACATAGGAGTGATGGAGACAAGGGGGAGAGAAGGAGAAAGGGGGAGTGATGGAGACAAGGGGTGAGAGAAGAATAAAGGGATAGAAATAGTAAGATAGTTGGAGAGTGAGATAGAGTGATGGGGGAAGAGAAAGGATTGGAGGACAAAGAGAGAGAGAGAAATAAAGAGAGCTGGGGGGTCAAATAGAAGGAGGTGAGAGAGGAATGATGAGAGAGAGGAAGAGAGTGATGGGGGAAGAGAGGATTATAGGAGACATAGAGAGAGAGAGATGGGGGAAGATAAATGGAGGTAGGAGATAAAGGGAGAGAGAGGAAGGAAAAGGGAGGGGACTTGAAAGAGAGGAGGAGAGAGGGAGGGATAGAAATATGGATTTTGAGGGGGAGAGAGGGAGGGATTGAGAGATGGAGAGAGAGAGAGAGATGGGGGAAGAGAAATGGAGGTAGGAGAGAAAGGGAGAGAGAGGAAGGAAAGGAGAGGGGACTTGAAAGAGAGGAGGAGAGAGGGGAGGAGAGAGGGAGGGATAGAAATATGGATTTAGAGGGGGAGAGAGGGAGGGATTGAGAGATGGAGCTGGATGAGGAGATAGGGAGGGAAGAATAAATACATAGGGAGTGAGTAGTGGAGAGAGAGGGGGAGTGACAAGGGAGAGATGAAGAGGGAGTGTGTATGTTTTGGGGTGAGATAAAGAGACAAATAAGGAGATATGGAGAGAAGGAGAGAGAGAGGCATATGGTAACAAAGTTGGAAGGTGAAGATAGAGAGGGGGGGGGGGGGCGGAGAGAAAGGAAGAGAGAGAATGAAGAGAGGTAGGGAAAGAGATATGAAGATGGAGAGGGAGAGAGGGGGAGGTAAGAATAAAGACATAGAGGGTGAAAGGTGAAGAGAGAGAGAGAGAGAGAGGGAGTGATAAAGAAGATGGAGAGAGAGGGAGAAAGGGTAGTAGGAAGGAAGAGAGATAGAAGCGAGAGAGAGAGAGAGAGAGAGAGAGAGAGAGAGAGAGAGAGAGAGGGAGAGAGAGAGAGAGGAGAGGAGGAGGATGAGGGAGTGATAGATAGATAGATAGACTGGAGAAAGAGAGTTTATGTTTTGGAGTTGATATAGAGAGATAGAGTGAGATATAGATATAGATGTAAGGTGAAGAGAAAAAAATATAGATGGAGAGAAGGAGGGAGGGACAAGGAAATTGATAGATATGGAGTGAGAGAGAGTGTGTGTATGGTGGGGTGAGATAAAGAGAAAAAGAAGGAGAGATGGATGGATATATAGATATATACGGGGGAGAGAGGGAAGAAGGTTTCATGCAGTAGATGCATTGATTTCGGTGTAGATGGTGATTTCTAATCCTATTTGATTTCTTGCACTAGATGAATTGATTTTGGTGTAGATGTTGATTTCTAATGATATTTGATTACTTACACTAGATGGATTGATTTTAATGTAGATGATTTCTAATCCTATTTGATTGCTTGCACTAAATGAATTAATTTCAGTGTAAATGATGATTTATAATCCTATTTGATTGATTTCACTCGATGCATAAATTTTAATGTAGATTTTGATTTTCGGTTATATTTGATTTCTTTCACTAGATGAATTGATTTCAATGTAGATTATTTTTAATCCTATTTGATTGCTTGCACCGAATGGATTGATTTCAATGTAGATGATGATTTCTAATCCTATTTGATTGCTTTCACTAAATGCCTTGATTTCAGTGTATATGGTGATTTCTAATCTTATTTGATTGCTTGCACTAGATGCATTAATTTCAATGTAGATGTTGATTTATAATTATATTTGATTGCTTGCACTAAATGCATTGATTTAAATGTAGATGATTTAACTAAATGCATTGATTTAAATGTATATTATTTATAATCCTATTTGATTCCTTGCACTAAATGCATTTATTTCAGTGTAGATGGTGATTTCTAATCCTATTTGATTGCATGCACTAGATGCATTGATTTCATTGTAACAGTTGGCTTTAAATCCTATTTTCCTACTTGCACTAGATTCATTTATTTGAGTGTAGATGTTGATTTCTAATCATATTTCATTACTTGCATTAGATGTATTGATTTTAGTGTAGATGTTGTTTTCTATTATTATTTTATTTCTTGCATTAGTTGCATTGATTTCAGTGTATATGTCGATTTCTAATTTGATGTAATTGGATGTATGATGGTACATTAATTTTAAAGTCATTCGATTAATAGTGTGGGTGCAATGATTTCAGTGTAATCACAAAAAATTATTGACAATGTACATTGATTTTTGTGTTATAGTAATACAACCTATTAATATTGGAGAGCAAGAGAGACAAGGTATGATGTTTACTACAATAGCTCGAGCTAAATATTTAAATGGTTTACGATTCCAACTGTCCTTTTCAAATATTCAATATTAAAATATGACAAAACTAACATGGGTGAAAATAAGAATAGTAGAAGAAAATAGTTTGAAATTGATCACAATGAAGACTCTTCGTAAGTGACTACATTCTTATTATTCACAGTTTCTATCATTCAATATTATTACATTGTCACTTTGCATTCAAAATTTTATTTCATCATTAAAGTTATTTTACAATATTTATCATCTCAACAAACTGAGGTAACTAATCAAATTTAAAATTAAAATGACTCAATAAATCTCAAACATATTTAACATATTTAAAATGGTTATGTTAATATTAGATGTATTTACATATTATTGATAAAATTAAGCATATGTTCCTCATATTATCGATAGATTTTCCTTGGTTGCAAACGACTTAAACCAGCCTAGATCCATCTTAACTCCGGATCTATCAAGCGCCGAGAGGGATCAAATCTCTCGAGGTGAAAACCTTTCCTCAAGTTTTGCACTCAAAAAAGAAGTTTTCACCTCAAGAGATTTGATCCCTCTAGGCTCTTGATAGATCCGGAGTTAAGATGGATCTAGGCTCGTATATATAAATGTCAAGTTGACTTTTATTTTTAAATTTTATTTTATATATAAGAAATATATAGATATATATATATATATATATATATAAAGAATATATATGATGATGTTTTATTTTTCATTTTATATAAGGAATATATATTTTTTGGTTTTTAAGAGATTTTTAGATAAAATAAGTTAGTGTTGAACATACTATTTTTGTGAAATATATTTAGATGCTCAAATAATACCATTAGCTATATTTAATTCACTTAAAAACATATTTATTATTATATTTTATTAAAATTATTATACAACCTCGCACATTAATGGATTCATAGCACAATTTATATTGTTTGTCCAAATTTATTAGTCAAAACAAGAAAATACAAAATAATTGTTATATTTCAAAATAATAACAAAATAATTTATATTGTTATTATTTTGAAATATAACAATTATTTTGTATTTTCTTGTTTTGACTAATAGATTTGGGCAACCAATATAAATTGTGCTATGGATCGATTAATGTGCTAGGTTGTATATGCCTATTGTTGGATTTAAGCAAGTACATTATGAGCCAGTGGACATACACAACTGCATTAATGGATTGATAACACAATATAGATTGATTGCATTAATGGATCTATAGCACAATATATATTGGTTGCCATAGATCCTTGTGAATATTTTTATTTTAGAATTTTTTTTATTTTTGTGTGCAATTTTTGTTTATGTATTTTTATACTAACAAATATTGCATTTATATTTGAGGTTTTCATATAAAATGGGAAAATATGTTATATTCGTGATTGTTTGGAGCTCTTGATTTATGCATTACACTTTCTTAAAAATTAAATTAATCAACTTTCTTCTACCATATTTTCTATCGTTCCCTTTAGTGTAGTTTTAGTATTGCCATATTTTGGATTCCACTCACTACAACTATGGATGTTCAGTTTTCAAGTGTTAACATTCTAATGTGACATGTCTTTCCAAGATATATACTTAGCTTCTAGATTAGGGAACATTTCTTTCACTTATAGTGGTCGAACATCCACTAGACATAATCAAAATAAAACAATTAAAATTGTACCTCCTAGATTCCAAGCCCAGTACCTTTGACTTAAACCAGATAATAATGGAACAACTTCCTTCTTCCACACCTTTATAAATAATGGTCATCACTTAGACATCATTGTTCATCGATGTTTACTGGATGAAGTTACCTTTTCTTGTGTTAAATCCCTATCTACTTGGAAGGGCTTCAGTTCACCTACCCTTGTTTCAAAAACGAACAAATTGTAGGTCTTTGATGGTAAATTGTGCATCCTAATAAGAATTGTACCCCATTTTCCATTCCAATTAGACAGACATATTATGTTAATTGAGGTCATTATTGTCACAACCCCCATCCACTATAACATTCCATATGGACATGATAACATGTATTCCATCCAAGTTGTGGTTTCTTTGTACTTTCGTGTGATGTTGTTTCCACATGAAGCACATAACCATTGATTAATTATCATGTTGTCATCCTCAACCACATTTGACTCAAAGAAATGTCTCACATATCACTTTTATATCCTACTCTTATTTTTTGATTGGATAAATCTCCTCCACAATTGTTTTGTGTGACCGGCTCCACAAATTGCACAATCTACACTCTATTATGCATAAGCCTTTGGATCCAAAGCTACCTTTTATCCACCTAGGCATGGAGATTGAAAGCGCACCTTTACCTTTGATGGTAATAGAGTCACTTCCTCCCCATGCATGAATGTACCTTGTCCTTTTTAACCATAATATTCCATGACAATAAAGAATTCATAGAGGCCATGACTTCCTTAGAGAGAAATTTAGACAATCTAAACCTTGGTTCTCCTATAAACCTTCTCCCTAGACCTAACTACTTCATTTACATGCACTTAGATTACATCCCAACATGAAACCATCTTTAGTCACTAGTAAAATATAAGCCCATAGAATAAATTTTAGCATCGACATGTAGTGTAAACTTCTAGGAATTTTTTTTAATTTTGACAACATAATTCACAACACAAGTGGGTTGATCATGATTTGCATCAAATTTTCCTCATTATTTCCCTTTTTCATTGTCTATTTTGATGTGCACTCCACAATTTTTTTTATTAGTGATGAAATATATGACATAACAATTATTCATCTGCTAATTTTTAGAAATAGTATGCACCCACTATTATGAAAAAAGCCATAAATAATCACCTTTACATTGAATTTACATAAAACACACATTTTTTTGGTTGTATTAGTTTCAATATTGGTCTCACTATTGAATAGTGGGAATCATTTTTGCATCAAGCTTGAGTGATGTGAGAATTGCAATACATAAATTTTGTGTCATGTTGTGTCATTCTTACATTGTGTTTGTATTGTTATTACATTGGTGTCATATTTCTCTCACACCTACATCGTACTAGCATCATGGTAAATTTTTCATGCATCAACTTAGAGTCATATTTCAATCACATTTGAGTTAAAAAAATATTTAATTAACGATTTATTAATTTTTATTATATTCCAATTAATAAATATATTTTAATACATGTGATATAATAAATTATATCCATAAATTCATAGTGATTAATATATCAATATATTTTTCTCAATGTAACGAGTAGTCTATTATTACCTCATGTTACATGAAAATATTATATACATGTACACAATAATATATGTTTTCCCATTAACAAGGGATCTAACACTTCCCTATGTAAATATTAATATTAACTACATGAGCACAAAAATCAAATAAAAAATCTTGACTAGAGCCAAACTAATCATATCTTGATATACTGTCAACATTGTGGTCATCATATGAAGCCACAATATCATCTTCTTATTCTTGTACTTATTATTAGAGTTGTTGCAACAATACAATTAAAGATAGATTAAACACATTTGCAATCAATAAAAAGAACTATCTTATCCACTTAATGACACAATTAATTACAATTTACCTTAATTGACATAAGTTACAAGTCCTTCATAATATTGACATAAATTGTCTTGAGATTATGTTTCAATATTTTATCATCAATATACTCATGCCCATAATCCTCCAACTTTATTTTCATCATAAAGAACCATAAATAATGTTTCCATAACATACAAATATCATTTTCCCCTTAATTTAGAAAAAAAACTCCACTTGGCAAGATAAAAATGACCTCTAGTTGTACCAAATGAGAACGGTCTTCATTGATAATAAAAGGGATTTCCATACATAATGATTCCACACTCATGAACAAAATAAAATATGTGATAGATGATTAATTTTCACATTTGTTTTTTTTTCATTGATGTTAGAAATTACTTCTTTTCCTTTTTACTTTTCTCTATCCTTTACCTTATGATCGATCCTTATTGTGACCTCAAATCCAAGCCTACCTAAACCCATATTGATAACAAGGAAAGTAAATAATTATGGACTCAATGAAAATTAATTAGAAACTAAATGAAATAATCAAAATAAAGTGCAAAGAAATAGCAAAATCCACTATATACAAATATAAGTACCATTTAGTATTGTGTAAGTATAAAGGAAGAAAGGATAAAGAAGGAATGGGAAAAGAAGGAAGATGAGAGAAAAGAAGAGGGGAATGAAGGAATAGAATATGAAATAGAAGGAAGAAAAGGAGGAAGAGGAAAAGGAAAATGAAGAAGGAAGAAAGAGAGGGGAAAGAGGAACATGAAGAAAGAGGGAAAGAAGAGGAGTAAGAGGGGAAGATAGAGAGGGGGAGAAGAAGAAGAGGGGGAGAATTATGGGGAGGATGTAGAAGTTGAAAAATAAAAGGAGGGAGAGGAATAAGAAGGAAGTGTTATTTAAATGTCCATTCAATATTTCCACTATCTTAAAACTAACTCTAGACCTTGTCAGATTTAGAACAAGTTTTAGTTCATGAAATTCCAATGCATTTGTCATGTCCTAAATAATATTTCTTGGTGTTTCATCGCAAAAAGGGTATAGTCCAAAAGCTTTCTGTAGATTGGATCCCTTCCTATAAATATTATTAATATATTTCAAATGAGTTTAAAATCACCCCGAAGGGAGTTCATATGAGAAATTTTATGGTCCTAGGGTGTCGACGTACCAACAAATATCCCTAAGGCCCATATTCCTTTCACCGCCTTAACTCCTAAGGTTAGGGATTTTTGATTTTATGGTTTTTTCCTCTTTGGGTTTATGAACATTATAATGTAAGGTAGTTTCAAGCTATTGTTATGGTTAGTATTTTGGGTTGAGGGTTTTCAAGATAAATATTTGAGGACTGAGTGTGTGTATTTTTGTCACTGTTTACTTTCTATTTTTCTTAAGAAGGTATATGCATTGATTCACTTGAAAAGGTTTAAAAATTCCAAAATGATGGAGCAATAAAAATAGGAAGCGAAGCAGGGAAGATGAAGATAAAGAAGGAGTGGAAAGAGAGAAAGAGGGAGAGAAAGGACAAGAAAGAGAGAGGAGGAATAGATATTCCCTAAAAGTACTTTGTTTTTTTTCTCTCTCTATATCTCTTTTTCTAAATCTCATCTCCAAAATCCAAATCCCATCGACCATCCAAAACCCCAAATATATCTAAAAGAACCAAAAATTTTCTCCCATCTCCAAAAATCAAATCCCAACTTATTTTAATTATGGAAATTATATAAAAAGAGGGGAAATGATAAAATCCTTTTTAGCTCAAAAAAATTATGCCACACACCTTCATGTAAAAATGAAATTAGGGGGATCATATTTTTCACTTTATATTAAAAATGCACATGTAGGAAAATATTTTTTTTTTTTTAGCAATAATTAGGGGAATTTTGATGTCTAAAATGTGCCTCATAAGGAAAATAATAAAATAATAGTTAAAATATAAAAATAAGAGTTATGAATTTTTAAAGCAAAAGAAAGGAAAATACTTTTTTATTGTATTTTGACGTAATTCCTTATAGGTTTACTTAAATGTCAAGTGCAGATACTCGTTGGATGCTAAATTAAATTCCACATCCAACGAGTCCCCACTCTGCATAGTTCTGAGTAGACCCACATCAAAGAAAATTGAAAATACATGAAAAAAATCATGTATTTTGAATTTTCATCAATGTGGGTCAATGCAAAACTATGCAGAGTGCATACTTGTTGGATATGGAATTTAATTCCGCTTCCAAATGGTGTTTACACTTAACATTTGAGTAAACCTTTAAGGAAATAAGTTGAAAATACAATTAAAAAAATAGTTTTCTTGTTTTCCCTCCAAAATATTTTCCCTTGGGGATGATATCATCATGTTAAATCCTATTGGTTCTTTTAAAGTTAATTTTTTTAGTATATTTTTTGTTATGAGACCCATTTTTACCTCAAAATTCCCCTAACTAAGATTACATTGACCTTGCTTTTATTGTTTTAATACAAGAATTGGGCGTGCATCGTCATTAAATGAACCTGAAATTATGATTGTCGATGCAAAGATAATAAAAACAACATGTCGCAAAAATGTGAATTATGCCCAAAAAAATAAAGTTAAATCATAATAGATAAATAAATAAAGTCCAACAAAGTATTTTAAGGATGTAGCAATGCCATAGTAAATATTGTAGTAGTGTACCACCCTTCCCTCCTATAGGGAATTGAATATCATGGAAGATTAGCAATGGAAAAACATGTTATATTAGAGTTAAATCCTTAGGTAGTTAGTGTGGAATTATATTCTTCCTCGATATTTTATACTTAGATGGAGTGATATATGTATTGTTGTTCTTGTGAATTCAATTAACACTATGAACACCAATATATGGCAATAGGTGTTGGAAACATTTTCCTTGGGATTATGTAAATTTGGCACATTCACTTGAGTGGAAGGAGAAAAGCCTCAAGTGAAGGCCACCAGTCACGAGAGGTCAAACATACCTCTTGGAATATGAAACCAAAGGTCAGGAAATTGTGTATTTGTATGTATATCTTGTGAATAATATGCATCACACAACTCATCTAATTTTTTTCTATTTTCATTAGTCTTTCCTACAGTGGTATTAAAGGTAGTTTTCTCAAAATTCCTTTTCCATCCTAAGCTTGTCAGAGATAAGTTTAGACGTAATTCAATGAAACTCCTTTACCACCTACTCAATCCCACCATGCATCGGATATGTGATCCTTCCCGGCTTTAGATTTTTCCATTAGGAATAAATGACCCTCGACTCCTATTTTGAATACTTTATTGTAAAGCCTAACCATTTCATTCTCCATCATCTGGTAATCATTCTCTATGATTGTCCCTGATCTAGATAGGAAAAAGAACCGGGCCAAAAAATTAGCCTTGAGACCAGTCTCGTGATCTATTCTCATAGTGTTCCCAAATTTCTTTATAAATTAAGGAGAAATATTAGGACTTGAAGCATGAAGATCTAGTTTCAAAACTCTCTCCATCGATTACTAGTCTTGTTGGAATCATTCTTGCTATTTTTGAAAAGAAATATTCCCATACGATACAGGATGTTGGATGGGAATTATTTCATCAATCCACCCATTGATAATCCCCATAATTTCAATAATTCCATTTACGAATAGGGACTCAGCATTCATCGTGACCACATATCAATTTTTTTATTTCCACCATGAAAAATGTTACTTTATACCCACTACATTTTGACCATGTGAGTTGCATCTAGACAATGTCTAGTCAAGCCCCCACCTGTGTGTTTTTGTAGTAGAACATAGAATGAGAGCAACTAGAGTGTGTGTTTTTGGCATCATATTGTGAAATTGTTCATGTATGTGTTGAGATCCCTCCTTACACCCTTTCTCTTAGTGACCATGATGCCTAGGAACTCTGGATTAATCGATGAATAGAGATGGTGAAGGTGGAATCATTGGAGGAAATTTACTACCTGCACTTAGACTATGTTACCATTTCTATCTTCAAAGGAATCACCATTGGTTTTGTACGAATAGAGGTTGATGCATGGAGAGCAGATGTGTGGATGGTATGTGCACAGAAATTATTTTCTACAATAATGATGGACATAACCTTATTGAACATTATTTGTGATAAGACCCGGTCCTTCCCATTGTAGCAAAGAAATTTGGGTAGTTACAATGAATTTATTTACTTTGTTATTGAATTTTATATGAAACTTATCCTTCCTTATGCTTACCAAATTGTTGTAACAAGCCCATTTTATTTCGCATTTTTATTTTCATGAGATCATATATCATTTTTTGTAGTATGCATAGGGAATCATGGTGTTTTATGATAAATTTGAGCATTCCATAAGTGAATTTTTGTTTGGGCATCCCTTCACTACGAAGAGGGACTTGAGCATGTGATTAATAAAATGAAATTCATGAACTCTTTATAGAATATATATTGTGCAACCAAGGGTTGATATTTTCAGTTGGCAGGAGTTGTTGGACTATTTTGCATCAAACATATTTACAATTTCTTTGTACACTGGGAATGTATGTTCATTTTGTCAATGTATTTACATAATCACATGTACAAAATATGTCATTATCAATGTTGCTAGCTATGTTTTCTGTGTTCCTTTTCCTTTTGGTTTACTAAGGGATGCATTTCTCAAATGAAATATTACTAACTGAGATCTAAGCACCAACTAAAATGAAAATTGTAGCATAGTGCACAAGGTTTTCCTTAGTGCAAGTACTATGCACCAATGATCAAGTTATGATTTTTTGTTGTTGTGAAACCAACTCCAAAAATAGAAGAAAAGAGATATCAACACCTTAGAAATCAGCCACTTCGAGGGGGAAATATCCAATACATTACATAAATGAACGATTCTTGGATGCTACAAATGACCAAAACCTCCTTCTATATATAGGAGTCCATGGGGCCACAATATAATCCTAGCCGACCTAACAATAATAATTTAAGGGCACAATAATAACAATATTAGGGTTACATGGGTACAACAATAACAATAAGGGGGCTATACTAATAACAATAAGGTACTAAACTAGTAATATAGAGATCTAACATGCCCCTCTTCTTAAAAAAAGTGTTGTCATCAGCACTTGAGTAGCTCTAGGTGCTTCTATATAAAATTCTCATCCTCCCATGTAGAATCTTCAGTGGGTAAGTTCTTCCACTTGATGAGATACTCTGAAATTGATCAATTTCGTAGTTGTCGAGTTCTTGTTTCCATGACTGCTTCAGGTTCCAAGATGATTTTTCCTTCCTCATCAAGTTCTGGAAATATTGTTTGAACTGGAATATTTTCACCTATAACCTTCTTTAAGCATGAAACGTGGAAAACTAGATGCACTCACGAAGAAGCACGAAGCTCCAATTTGTATGCCATAGTACCAATCTTTTGCAACACCTTCTAAGGACCATAGTACTTTGGCGATAATTTATTATCCTTCTTAGCTTGCTTGAGGGACATTTGTTTGTATGGTTGTTGCCGTAAAAATACCCAGTCTTCTACATCAAAACTTCTCTCACTGTTATGTTGATCTTCCTGTTGTTTCATTCGATTTTGTGTCAAATTTAGGTTATCCTTTAAGAGTTGGAGAACTTCTTGTTGATGCTCGATGTGATCTTCCACTACTTTAACCTTAGAATTTTCTCTTAAATATGATGTGATGGACTGTGTATGATATCCATAAAGTGCCATAAATGAGGTCATTTGTGCTGCAGTATGGAAACAAGTGTTATACCACCATTCAGTGAGAGGTAACCACTTGACCCATTTTGTTTGTTTATCAGATACAAAACAACAAAGATATGCTTCCAAACATTTATTCACTATCTCAGTTTGACCATCAGATTGAGGATGATAAGATGAGCTATGAGCTAGTTGAGTACCCAAACAAGAAAATAACTCTGTCAAAAAATTTCCACTAAAAATGGGATCTCTGTCACTCACAGTAATCTTTGGGTTTCCATGTAGCTTTTGAATTGTGTCCATAAATGTAGTAGAAACTATACTTGTTTTAAATGGATGAGATAATGCACAAAAGTGTTCATACTTGGTAAGTCTATCAACTACCACCATGATGACACTCTTTCCTTTGGACTTGGGTAAACCTGTGATAAAATCCATTGAAATCTCCTCCCAATGTTGACTTGGAATGGATAAAGGTTGTAGAAGACCCGGGGTCTTAATTGTCTCAACTTTATTTTGCTATAAAACCAAACATTCCACTACAAACTTTTGAATATCAGATTTAAGGCCATCCTAAAAAATTATTTCTTCACCCTGTGGTAAGTTTTTTAAAAATCCCGAGTGACCTCCTAAAGGAGAAGTGTGCAATTCCAAAAGAATATTTTGTTTTAGTTGGGAACTCTTAAAAAGATATAAGCAATCTTTGTACCATAAGGAATAATTTTTCCAACTAAATGTATCAGATGTACTAGGATCTTGCTGTAACTTTTGAATGAGTGTCCACACTTCTTCATCCTTCTTCCATTCATCCCTTGCTTCCGTTATCCATTCCGGTTGGATAATAGAACTGGCACAAAGCAATGCTTCCACCTCTTCATTCTTTCTTGAGAGTGCATCTGTAACAAAATTTAGCTTCCATTTTTTGTAGATTAATTCAAAGTCATAACCCAACATATTTGTGACCCATTTTTGTTGCTCTTCTGAAGATAGTCTTTGTTCTAGAAAGTGTTTGAGACTATCATGATCAGTTTTTACCTTGAAGTGTCTTCCCATTAGGTAAGGTCGCCATTTCTTTAGTGCATGTAGTATTGCTAACATTTCCTTCTCATAAATAGCTTTCTGTAAATACTTTCATTTGATTGGACAACTTTCAAAAGAAATGGGTCTTCCTTCTTGCATTAAAACAGCACCAATTCTATTTCCTGAGGCATCACATTCCACAATAAAGGTTTTTACGAAATCTAGCATAGCTAAGACCGATGCTAGGCACATTGCCTCTTTAAGATGTTCAAAGGCCTTAGTTGCTTCAAGAGTCCATGAAAATGCATCTTTATTCAATAATGTTGTTAGAGGTGCTTCTATTCTCCTATAATTATTAACAAACTTGCGATAATACCCTGTTAACTCGAGAAATCCTCACAACTACTTTATGGTTGTGGGGACTTTCCATTCCTTAATGGCTTTAATTTTGTTAGGGTCTACCTTAACACCCTCGTGAGATACAATATGACCTAGATATTCCACCTCTTGTACTCCAAAGAAACATTTGGATGCTTTTGCATAGAATTGTTTCTCCTGCAATAGTTTGAGCACCCTGTCAACGTGTTGAACATGATACTTCCAAGACCTATTGTAGATTAGTATATCATCAAAGAATACTAGCACAATTTTTCTAAGGAAGGGTTTGAAAATGGAATTCATCAACCCTTGAAATGTAGAAAGTGCATTGGTAAGGCCAAAAGGCATGAACAAAAATTCATAATGACCCTCATGAGTTCGAAATTCTATTTTCGAAATATCTTCAGTCTTCATTCTAATTTGATGATATCCTGGACGAAGATCCAACTTGGTAAAATAAATTTCTCCATGTAATTCATCCAATAATTCATCAATCAAAAGAATGGAAAATTTATCTTTAATAGTGAACTTATTGATCTCCCTATAAGCCAGACACATGTGCCATGATCCATCCTTCTTGTGCACCAATACTACTGGAGCAGAGAAAGAACTTTGTCTAGGTTGAATTAAACCAACCTCTAACATTTTTGCAATCATACGTTCAATTTCGCTCTTTTGGAAATAAGGATATCTATAAGGCCTGATGTTTGAAGGAACAATTCTTGGAATCAAATGAATAGCATGATCGTGATCATGAATAGGTGGGAGTCCTTTAAGAGTTTCAAACACCTTGGAATGACTGTCCAAGACTTTTTGGAGATCTGCAGAAATAGATGATTTTGATGTTGGAACTTCTAGTGAGCATAATTGTGCAATTACGCCTCATTATTCTTTCTTCAGAAGCTTTTTCATGGCATTAGAGCTTCTTTTATTTCCCGACTTCCCTGCGATACCTCATAATTCAACTTCCTTTCCTTTTAAAAAAAAATTCTAGAAAATTTCTTAAAAATTAAAAGCTACTGTCCCCAAAGATTATAACCATTATACTCCTATTACAACATCAGTGCCTCCCATTGGAATGGAAATAATTGGACTATTCAATACACATTCCCCAATGGTTAACTTGATATTATGGTATTTTCTAGAGAAATTTATAGTTCCTCCATTTGCAACCATCACTTGACATTCTGGTGCTGGGTATATGAAACAATTCAATTCCTTGGCTACCTTACAATGAATAAAATTATGGGCACTACCCGAATCAATCAACACTATTACCTTTTTCTTCTTGATATGTCCTTCTATATTGAGAGTTTGAGGAGTGGTAATTCCTGCCAATGCATTACACGATATGGTCAGACTCATTTCTTCCTCTTCTAGGGTTTGTTCTTGGTTTATATCCTCTTCTTTTGAAGATTCTTGTTCATTTTCTTCTTCCTCTTCACAATCTATGTAAAATAATTTCTTCTCAACACAATTATGACCTTTAGTGTATTTTCTATCACAACTGTAGCAAAGCCCTTTTGCTTTTTTTTCTTCCAATTGTTGTGGTATCAACCTTGTAGTTTGTGGAAGTCTAGGAGTAGGAACAATTCCATCTTTATAAATGTGAGTGGTAGGCTTCCTTGTCGCCATAATTTTACATTCAATTTTTCTTTCCAACCTAAATGCCTTCTCCAATGAATCAAGTTCCCAAACGCGAACTTCATGTTGGATGTTATCCTTTAAAGTCCCTATGAAGACATCAATCCTTTGTTCCTTTGGAATATCAGTTACCCTTATATTCAAATTTTGGAAGTCCTCAATGTGCTCCACCACTGAACCCTTTTGTTTTAGATTTATCAATTGACTAAAGAAGGTGTTGCCCTTTGTATCCTCATAATGTGCTATCATTTCCTCCGTAAAAATTGACCAAGTGACAATTTTTTTACAGGAGAAAATCCATCGATACCATACAAATGTATTATGTTCTAAATGTAAAGTTGCAATGCGTACCTTTTATGTGTTTTGCACATTATTGAGATCAAAATATTTCTCCATTTCTAGTATCCATGTTATCGGACCCTTGCCATCAAAATTCCTCATATCCATGTTTGCAATATGGTGGTTCTTCCATCCAACATTAGAGTTTATGAAATCACGATTAACATCTATTTTGTTCTCATCATGAGTTTCTTCTACTACCTTTTCGCCATTAGGAATCATTTCTTGTATCAACTTTGTCAAACCTTCCATGTCTTCTTTTAGATCATTCTTCATGTTTTCCATGTTGTCTTTCATTATTTCTTCCATGTCCTCCATCTTAGCTTCCACGCCTTTCTTCAAACCATCCATATTATTCTTCAAACCATCCATAGTATTCTTCAAACCATCCATCTTCGCTTCCACGGCTTTCTTCAAAACTTCCATTTCATTTTTTGTTGCTCTTTGCAAGAGTGAAATTTGGTTCACTTGCTCTTGTAATTTTAATAGATCATGTTGCAATTCTTCATCTTCATGAGTCATAGTAGAGTATTCTGAGGGCTTAATGGGTGTTGAATTCTTTTTAGGAGGCATTTTAGAACCCAATATTGAAATATATGCTCAATAGGCCCTTGGACTCACTTCAAACTGATTTTTTACACAAGACTGATGCAATTCAGAAAAAAAAAAAAAAAAAAAAAAAAAAAAAAAAAAAAAAAAAAAAAAAAAAAAAAAAAAAAAAAAAGAAGAAGAAGAAGAAGAAGAAGAAGAAGAAGAAGAAGAAGAAGCACACACCTTTTTCTTTCTTTTGAGGAGCTCGATATTGAAACTGAAGTATCTCTGTAATTTCAGATCTTCAATATCTGAACTTTGGCCTTGAGGTAGCCCTCTGAATTCTCTTTCGAATGCCAAAGTTCTGACCTGATTTGGATTCTTCAAGCCAAAGTTATGTCCAATCTCCCACGATGACCTAATTGTGGACTAGTTCCGTAGAGAGAACTTGTACGATTTACCACATGTCATGGTATCATCCTTCAGATCTGATATTGATAGATAAGAAACTAAAATCCATGTACTTGCAGTCACTCTTTACAGAATTCCAATCCAATTCTCAGAGAGAGAGATGAATATTTTCCCATGATCACCTCTTTGAGATGAAATTCGGGAGCCTGCACAAGCCCTAACTTCCACAGATCCTACCTCCCAAAAATAATGCGAATCAATTTTTGAAATTTTTCCATGACGTTCCTCAGGATTTTGACTTCGCTCTATGAAAATTTCAGCTTCTGAAACCTCGTAGAAAAAACGATATAGCTAAAATTCCGCGATTACCTGTTTAGGTTAAATTCAAGAGCCTGCAAAAAGCCCTAACTTCCATAGATCATATATCTGAAAATATTGCGAACCAAGCTCTGAAATTTTGCGACGAAGTTCCCTAGGATTTCGGCTTCTCGAAATTTCAGCTTCTGAACCTTCGTAGAAAAAAAGTTACAGCGAAAATTCCACGATGACCTGTTTGGAGCAGCGAAACCCTAGAATCCAAAGCTATGATACCAAATATTGTGAAACCAGCTCCAAAAATAGAAGAAAATGGAGATCAACACCTTAGAAATCAACCACTTTGAGGGATAAACCTTCGATACATTACGTAAATGAAAAATTCTTGGATGCTACAAATGACCAAAACCTCCTTCTATATATAGGAGTCCATGGGGCCATAATATAATCCTAGCCAACCTAACAATAATAATTTAAGGGCACAATAATAATAATATTGGGGTTACAGGGGTACAACAATAACAATAAGGGGGCTATACTAATAACAATAAGGGACTAAAATAGTAATATAGGGACCTAACATTTGTTCTGAGGAGATTTCCTAAAATAGGATGCAACTCCTTAAAATTTTAGTGCAGAGTAGTGCACAATGGACCCCTCTACCAATTTCTTAGAAATGCCTTATCTAGGTGAATTTTTGGTTTAAGTCGATGCTCCTTATTTTTTGAGCTTGAGTTGTTAAAATAATGGCCATAATTTATGATTTATTAGAGTTATCAGGCACTCTAATCTTGTTTACTATTAACAACACAGTCTGAAAATCGATAAAGCCCCACTTGTTGATATTAAACTATTTTTACAAGATGCATAAGAGAAGATTGAATTTCTTTAGATTGAGTCACAACTCCAATGAGATGAACTACAACAAAGGAATCAAGATTTGAATTTGGTTATTGTTTAGAACAATTCATTATTTGAGATTGATTCCCATCAATAGCTATCATATGATCATTTCAATGATATCACTTCACGAGAAAATTTACATGAAGATGAAAAGGTTCTACTTTCACTTCCTAAGTACATCATTAGACCATGGGAAGAAGTTAACAACAAAAAACACAAAACTAGTCTTGGATATGACAAGGATGTGACCTTCCACCTCCAAAAATACTCCAAAGTAATGTAGTTTCATATTTTTTGGTTCCTTCATGATGATTCGTCTTCACCTACTTCACTTCCACATCCACTTTAAATTATAAAATGCCAAAATTGTGATTGAATGATCCACCTAAAATATTAGTGATTTTATCTCCATCCATGTGATCATTGTGGAAAACACACTTGTCATTCAGATAGGTGTTCCAGACACAAGACTCCTGTAAGAGAAAATATTCACCTTGGAGGGACTTATTCTTGGTAATGGTCTTCAACAAAGAAGATATAACGGTCATACCTCAAAGTCCATTCTCAAGTATTGATATGCCTTGTAGTGGAGATAACTTCATATTCTCACCTTATATATGACAAGGGGTAATTGATATTCAAATACTAGATTAGAAGTTATATCAAATAAGTTTGAGCCACAGCCTGAACTAGAGTCTAGAGCCAAAGTCAGATTTATGGTTACAGATATACTTATGTTTCATGAGCATGATTTGGCTAGTGTCTAGCCTTAAACCATTGCCAATATAATACATCAGCTTATACTACCCATTTCATCAATTTATGTTCATCTTTAAACCAACATTAGGGAAAACTTCCACTTCACATAAGACTTCAGATTCTAACTAGATTCAAAATCGTTCTAGGAACTTCTTCAAGCCAAGTTCTAGAGTTGATGGTGTTGTGGCCACAACACCCCCATAATTTTTGAAACTTATTATGGATACCCTCCATGTAAATTTTTGTCAAGCCACCTTTTTAGTGCTTTAATTTTGTTAATTTTGTGGGATTTTTATTTTCTTGCATTTTAATTTTGATTTCTCCATTATGTGTATTTAATCCAATGGTTCAAGTTTCATATTATTTGGACTTACGGTTTGGAAATTAGGCTTAGTCAAAGTTCAGTTGAATTTCACCATGTGGGCTTTAAATATGCAAAAATGTATTTTACTTATATTTTATAAATTTAATTAATTTAAATATGTAAATATAATCATTTGATTCATTTTTATTAATTTAACTAATTATTAATTAATTAATTTAATATTTATTTAAGAACCACCACAACCGATCTTTTTGTATATATTTATGTATTATAACCATATAATAAAATTATATTAAAGTTTTACTATATATGATTTAATTGTAAGACAGCAAGAGGAAAGGAGGGAGGAAATGTCAAAGGTTATGGTAGCAAGAGATGATGGAAAAAGAGCATGGATTTAGAAGGGTAAAGTTGTGATAGCACGATTTGGACCTCCTTCCAAAACATGGCAGCAAGATGATAATAAAGAAGAGACAAAAAAAATCTTTAACATGCAATCAAGAAGCAAGGTCAGTATGGGAAAACAGGGATAAAGAATCAAATGTGAGTCTTGCAGGTCAAAACAACTAGAAATCAATTCATACCCAAGTTTACTTGAGTTTAGTTTGTTGGAACTACATAGGTTATCCATGGATACGATGACCTAGGTTAGGGCCTATTGTGGAAGATAGAGACATAATTTTCCTCATAGAAATACATGAGCATTAAGGGTGCAAGACACCTTTGTTTGAATGGTATTGGAAGATGGTAGTGTGGAACAAGGTATCAGGGAATGGAAAAGGACACGAGGGTATCATGGTATTAGTGAGAGAAAAATAAGGTCATTTCATTCAACTAGAAAAAGAAGACTTAGATAAACAATTCATTTGGTTTAAAATATCAGAAAATGGAAATCACATCATAATTGCAGCATGCTATTTTGTGCCACAAGTTTCAAAAATATACAAAAGTAGAGGCCTTGACCACAAATATCCTTTTGTAGCCTTAAAGGTAGATATTGCAACATATTATCAACTAGGTGAAGTCATTATAGTGGATGATTTAAATGCTAGGACTGCAAATGAGAAAGCTAGCATTCCTTGTTATAAAGAAGATTGTGACCCTATCTGGCTTAGAGAAGAGAGTAATCATCCATGGGAAAGAGTTTCAAAGGAAGTGGGTTGCAATCTCTTTGGTGAAAAACTACTCACTCTATGTGGGGCTTTCGATTTAGACATTTGTAATGGTTTGACTAGATGGGAAAAGTATGGTAATTTCACTTGCAATACTTATAATGGAGCAAGTGTAGTAGAATATGAAATTTTCTCACATAGTTTGTGTGAGAAAATGCAAGAAGTTTTGATTGGAGAGCAACTTTGGGACTTAAAATCATATCAAAATCCAATTTATTTAATCTTCTCTTGGACTGGAAAGAAGCAGTTAGGGTCAAAAACTTACTGTGTTGAAAAAAATCTTCCAAAGGGCAGAATTCTTTTGTCTCCATATAATTGTAATACATTCAAATTAGTGCTAAAGAGGCTCTCCAAGAAGGACAAAATCCCATTTCACGACCTTCATAGTCACGAATTAACACATTTAATTCAAATCGCACTTGCAGAGTGAAAAAGAGAAAAAGTTAAGAAGTCTGAAAAAAATTGCTTTTTAGTCAATGCTTGGTTTGATGAGGAATGAAAAAAGGCAAGGAGAATATGGAAAGAGTCAAACAAGGATAACATAAAGCTCAAATATTACAAGCAAATATTAAGAAATAAAAATGTTGATTTCATGGTTTCGAGGAGAGAAGAACTAATCTTCCTTGGGAAAAATAACCCCAAATTATTTTGGAAGGAGCCCCAACCGAGAAATATGCAAATTGAAAACAATATTACCGCTTCTAAATGGTTTGACTACGCAAGACAACTTTATGAGTATGATCCCAAGGTTGACCCTCCTCTCTTGGTCAACGATGATACAAAATGCTTCACGATGTAAGAGGTAGAGATGGGTATCAAGAATTTAGGTGTTGGAAAAGAAAAAGACTTAGTTGAACTCCATGAAGAGTATGTAAAATGGGGCTTAAAAATTCTTGAACCTCACACTACAAAAATTTTCAACAGCATCATACAACATGGGCTCCCCACTGATTGGACAACTATTTTAGAAATACCTCTTTTCAAGAGTGGTGACGTCAATAATCCCTCCAACTATAGGACCATAATGATAAACCCCTTGTTTGCAAATATATTTGGAAGCATGTTAGAAAACAAAATTAGAAAGTGAGCAGAACAAAGAGATAAACATGTTAAACTACAAGTGGGTTTTAGACCTAAAAATTCCACAGTTGATCATGGTATAACTTTAAGGCATATCATTGAGAAAGTTTAGGAGAAAAAGGAATAATTATTTTGTTGCTTTTTTGATTTTAGAAAAGCCTTTGACACGGTTCTTAGAGATAAGCTTTGGCACAGAATGGAGGAACTTGGGGTTCTCAGGCATTTGAGAGAAGTTATGCATAGGTTGTAGGAAGAGGCAAAAGTCAAAATAAGAATTGCAGCAGGCATTTATGAAATTTTAGAAGAGATATCGGGGTCAAAAAAGGCTTCCCGTTATCTCCTATCCTCTTTGGCTTATATATTGACAAACTTGAAGAGTGGCTAAATTCGCAAGGGGGTGATGGAATACATTTGGGAAAGTTTGTTATAAGGCTTCTTTTGTACGTATATGAAATTATTCTAATTGCTAAATTTTCTCTTTGTTTGTAAGAGAACTTACTTCCCCTTGAGAATTTTTGTATAAATGTGGGGATGCAGGTCAATATCAGTAAAATGTAAGTAGTGGTTTTCTCTAACAAAATAAATCATAACAAGAATAAGTTTTACTTTGAAGGGATAATTTTGGAAGAAGCTATGGATTCCAAATACCTCATAATTGAATTCAACAGAAATCTAAGTTGGGATGGATCTAGAAAGAAAAGAAATTTAGGGGGTTGGAAAGCATTTAATGCTTTTCAAAATAGGTGTAGAGAGGCAGAGTTATGGGATTGGAAAACCACTCTAACTCTTTTTGGGCTTTTAGTGATTTCGATGATTCTCTACGGTTGTGAACTGTGGCCCAACAGTACATCCTACATGCACTGGAAACAAATTGAGAAAATTCATAAGCATTTGATTAGAAACAAATTCAAAATTAAAAGTGCAATTCCTTATGATATATTGTTAAGTGAAACAGGGGCTGCTCCTATTGAAGCAATAACTATGGTGCAGGTCATAAGGTATTTAAAAAAATTGAGCAAATGGAAGAGGGAAGATGGCCTAAGGTTGTGTTTAATGACATATTGTTCACAAGAAAGAAGACTTGGTTGTGGAAAAATAACAAATGGTTTAGAAAATGGGGTATTTGCTTGAACATGTGTCCCACAAACAGTAAAGAGATAAAATATTTTGTTATGGATAAGTTTCACAAATGTACTTGGGATAAGGAGTTAGGGAGAAAGAAAAAGTATTATATTAAAGAGTTTAATCCCTCTCATAATCATCAACAAAAAGCATACATAGGGCCCAATATTTCTGGGAGAGCCAAAAGTCTTATCGCTCAATTAAGGACTAATTTGCATCAACTTCGTTGTGAAATAGGGAACTAGAAAAGGCCAAAAGAAGTGTGGGAGGAAATAGTATGTATTTTTTCTCTTTCGAAAAAGTGGAAACAGAAAAACATTTCATTTTAGAATGTGAGGTCTTTAGAGACAGTGGGGAAAGTTATGCACATATTTTGGTAGCTAGCTCTTGGGATATTCTATTTAACAAGGGCTTTGTCGAGAAGCTGGGAGAGTTTATTGTGAAACTTCACAGGAAAATGGTTGAATACAAGAGCTAGATAGAGAAGAAATATGTCCCATAGTCTATATTTAACCTCGTGGACATTAAAATAAATTATTCTTCTTCTATAACAAAAATTATGATGTCATCCCACTCCTAAGCTCCCCCAAAGTTCAAGTTTTGCAAATATTAATATCTCTCGGGCTGATTAGGCCTCATATGATGTTGAAGTGGGAGGGGCTCGAAGGGCATCACTCATATTACAAAGCATGGAGGAGCAATAACATATTAAGAGGGGGGTTTATTGACTTGATTTAAAACCATGGCATGAATGGAGAGGGGGTCCCACTCCCTTCCACGTGCCCCCCTCCCACCTGCTCATCCCCTCCATGTCATATGTACCATCTCTTTCTTTTACATATAACATTCAAAACCCCCCTATTTTACATTTGACTTATTATTATTATTATTATTATTTTAATTTAATTAAAATATATTTTTAATATTTAATATCTAATATTTATATATAAATTTAAAAATAAAATATTGTAATTACCCATAATTTTTAATAAAATGTCGAGAATTGTTATTATTTTCCAACTCTTTTTTAGTTTTGGAACTCAAATTTCACTACTTATATCTTGAGTTATACTTATCCAAATAAGGCAAATGAGATCTCGTTAAAAGTATATTTCCATAGAGAAAAATATGAAAACATTAAATAAAGAAAATTTGGATATTTATTATGCCAAAAAATTAGCAGAAATGAAAGCTACGAAATTGTAACAAAAAAAATCAATTTTGGAATTTGTTGTGAAGCATTTTAATTTTCCCAAAATGGCTTGTTGTTGCAAATTCATTTTAGATTATTAATTTGGATAGAGAATATCTCTGCAAGGAAGCAATAAGAGTCTATAATTTTATTTAATTAATTAATCAAATGGATTTTGATTTCGTTAATTTGTTTTCACAATTTTAGAAATCTAAGTTTTTCTCTTGATTTTAATTGGTTTTAATTTTATTTTTGAAGAAAATTTGTGGAAGAGGACGAGGAAAATGGATTTTGGAGAAATGGAATTGCACCAGCAGGAGGAAAAGAGGGATCATTTCCAACTAAAATCATAAATCTCAGCTATTCTATAAACAACTCTCTTTTTTGGATATTTCTTTTTGTAATTATAAATAGATTTAGGAGGAGAAAGGGTTCCAATTTCTCTACAAAATGAGGGCTTTTGCATTACTGTAGAGGACTAGATTTTGTAGAGAATCAACTATTATTTGGACCATATTAAAGAGATGTATTCTAGCTTTGAAAAATTCATGCTATCATGAATTTTTTTAGAATCTTATGTGCTCATAAATATTTAATAATATTTACAATTTTTTTACACTATTGTCGAAGTTAAATACTGATTATTAGGTTCAATTTAATTTAATTTTGAGGAAATTCTTGATCTAGATAAGTATGTGGTTTTTTAGTTTTCCATTATTGTAAATGTATTTAGTTATATGCTTGTTCAAATAATTAGAAATTTATCCTTTTATGATGGATCAAATTTAAATCAAAGTTGATCAATGAATTCAAATAGATAGACATGTTATCATTTTTAACTATCTAGAAGATTAATGGCAAGTGTATCTTTATTTTAATCGTGATTATTTTATCATAACTATTTACTTATTGCAGACATGTCACCGATTTTGAATTCATTTTATTTGAATTTGGATATGTGTGTAATGGATATCTGATAATTAGTTATCAGATGGTTGTATGTGCATATTTCTATGAATAAGTGGTAGGTGTTGGAAATTTTTCTTTGCCATGTTAACTTCTCCTTTTATTCTAAATTCAAAGTTGGTCCAAACTTCATTATATTGCTCTCGATTGGGACCAGCTCTAAATCTTCCCAATCAAGATAGATTTATGATTTATTTATGTTTCTTTCATCCTAGGGTAAATTTTCGTTTATAATAAATTCTTTGCATTTTATAAGTCTCCTTCCGTAGGATCAAACTCTAGTGTGTCCTAGTCGAGCCCTTGTTTCAACTTAAGGGTTTCTTTCTTGAAAGAGTTATGCAAGAGGGTAAATCTGATTTCTCTCCTTTTTTATAATTAATTATAGAATCACAAGCCATCAGGAAGAGTTAGGGGGTAATTGGACCCATTAGAACTAGTCGGAATCACCATTCTAAATGGATAAGAGCTTAATTGGGGCCCTAACTAGGTGATCTCTCCATTGTTGATTTCAGTCATTTTTTGTCATCAACCATTTTGGTGCTAGAAGGAATGCCAACGATAAGTTTTCTATTTGAATTTTTGTATTTTAAAATTTTTATTTATTATCAATGGTTCCTTCTAAACTTCCTATTTGGAGTTGCTTCAGTGGAATTTCACCTACCACTACTCTAATAAAGGTAGTAAATATCTTGTCAAAAACAAAATTTAATGGTAAGGAGAATGTTTATGATTTTGATCGTGTTCTTAAATTTATTTTAAATTGTAATAAATTTGATATTGATGAAGGTGTGATTTGTAGGATATTCATTCTTACCTTGATAGGCTTAGCCAAAGATTAGTGTCGAAACTGCCAGTTTCCTTTGCACATGGTTGGGATGAGTTTACAAAATTGTTCCTTCATGCATTTTAGGACTACGACTATGACAAGGTTTGTGATCAACTTGACTCACTTCATAGATTTGAAGGTGAGCCTTCTAAGGATTTCCTTACTAGATTTAAATTAATTTGTTTACAGTTTCAATCTAAATATTTACCTTCTCAATTTTAGTTAATAGGATGTTTTAAACATTTAGTTTCTCTTCCTTGCATTTCTAACAATTTCCAAGAACCAGAAGATATAAAATTTTAAATATTTTCATTGCTATTAAGAATCATTTGCTCAAAATGGAAATGTTGATCCTTTTCAAACAAAAAATGAAAATACTATTGATGAACAATTACAGGAGGGAACAAATGTTGTTAAAATAAATAATGTTGATCTCGGAGATTATCTAAATAAAAATATTTTTGTTGCTCCAAATATTGATAACTTTGTTGAAGATGAAAACCAACAAGCTGCCAAATCAACTAACAACAATCAACAAGAAAAAATGAAAATTGAAAATTCTAATAATGAGTTTTTTACAGTAAATAATTTTGAATTTTCTCTCACTAAAACTTATGATCAGTGAAAAATTTTGAGCATTAATATACAAGAAAGTACGGTCATCCAAATACATAATCAAGAACCAAAAATTTGCATTATGGGAACTGAGCAAATGTCCACAAAATAATAAATTTCCAGGTACAAATCTTCAACTACTCATTTCTCCCTCTATCCTGATCTTTTTAATAACAATAATCCATTTGCTAATCAGTCAACAATTCCTCAGTATATAAATGTCATTTTAGAAAATATAGGGGTTTCCATATATCCAAAAAATAATGAATAAATAATTATTGATCAAGAAGAAGAATTTTTAAATGGTCATATCTTTTATAAACATGAAAATTGCCATGTTTCTAAATTCAATCATTGTTCTAGTTCTAAATTACTTTATGAAAAGGAGGAGAGTGCTAATGGAAAATGTGAAATAATTTATGATGACGACTTGAGGATAGAGAATACTAAGGCACTTCACCATTCAATGATGGTTACGTTTGGTTCTCATATCCTTAATATTTTAAGTCAATCTAGATTTGAAGATGAGAAAAACCCTATTTCAGTCAATGTTCCAATAGATTGTACTTCTAATCATTTTGATGATTTAAATTTTCAAGAATCCGTCCCAATTTATGACTCTTATGATGATCAAGTTCTCATTCATGTTCATAATCTTGAGCTCTCTTTTCATGAATCAAAAGTAGATTCCAATAATAGTTTCAATTGCATTATCATGGTTGATTCTTATGAGGAGGAAATTATTTCAAACAAGTCCCAACTATCCTATAACAATATTTTAAATAATGATGTAATTTTATTGTTTATGCTTCATTTATTATGGTCATTTTTATATTTGTATATTTCTTTTATTTTTCGATTCTTGGATATCCTATGTTGGCATATTGAGCAATCAAGCGTTAAATACTCACATAGTGCATTAATGGGAGAATCTGTAAATGAATTTCAAAGCCTAAATCATGAAAATCAAGAGCTTATAATATTTCAATTTTATTTTATTTTCATGGCATATCAGCTCATTGTTTCTTCTCAAATGAATTTTCAACAAGAATCAATACTTGAGAGTATAACATCACAATTTAACCAACTATCTAATCTATTTGAAAATATTTTGAGTTGTTCATTAAATTTCCATCCTTATTCTCATGATCCATTTGAGAGTAGTTTGGAGAGTTCAATTACATGGAATATTACTAATATTTTGCCTCATGTACATAATACTAACATTTTTTCACAACTATAGCATCTAAAGCTATATCATTTGAATATAGTCTCTAGCCCTACCTTTCTTGGAATATTATCCATTCATAAATATATGTTCATCCCAATTTTTATAATACCATTGGATTATGGTTGGAGAATTCATTTCAAGAGAACTTTCATGTACATAAATTTATTTTCTTGAACTTATTTGAAGTAAATATATATAATTAGTTAAGGTTTTCTTTTACTAGTTTAGTTACAATTTTATTTCTATTATTAATTTTTTATGTGCATTTTTTTTTAGGGCTTAAGTTAATGGAATGACTTCATTGGAAGTATGATTATACTTAGCTTTAGTCAGTCTTATTAGATTAGAGTAGAAGTAGGAATAGTTTAATTCAAATTGTTTTTACTTTTGTTATTCTTTTAATAATGCAGTAGAAAAACTAGTGAGCAATGAGTCTTTACTTATTCTCGGAAAAATAATGATTCATATCCATCCCAATAAAATATACTTGCATACATGTTCAAGGAAGTGTGCACTTATTCATTACATTTTTAAATTTTTATAAAATGTGCTTTCTACATGAGGTGCTTTGTTTTATATTTCCTTTTCCTTGCACATTTACAAGATGATCTTAATCATGCTTTCCTTGTTATTGATGCAGATAAATATTTGAGAATCACTAGAAGGGAAAACAAAATCACATATAAGGCTTTTCTTATTGCAAAAAAACAACACATTTAACTAAGAGAGTCATTTGGGAAAGAAAACAATGTGAGAAAAAATTGCAACAGTGGAAAAAGGCAGAGAAGTGTTGACAAAAATCTATTATGTCCAAAGCCTTATCCGTGCGCTTCCTAAAATTTTGCATTTTCTTAAGTCACGGCGAATCAAATATTTTCACAACGATGTTTTTATTTCCTGTCTTGCAGATAGTTACTCATGCTTTTTTTGGTTCTGCGCTTCTTATAAACTCACCATGACATGTTTTCTTACAACCCCTTTTTTTACTTACATGTTATATTTATTTTTTATTGGGAATTTGTTTCCCACTTTCAACGTAAGCTCGAAGCTATGTTACCTTGGCTCTCCTTCCCGGGAGGTTACTTGTAAACGTTTATTTGAAAGAGCTGGGATGACTTAGCTGAGATTTCTTGTTACCTTTCTCTTTTCTTTACACATCCACCTGCTCTTAATCACCCTGAATTTTCCCTTTGTGTGCATCCTATGTTATTTATGGGTTTTATATCCCATGTAAGTGTGATGCATGGGTCCCCCTTTACATAGTTTCATGTCCTAATCACTCGCTCATATTTGACTTGGCCTACATGCCACGTCCCCTCACTTAGTTTTCCCTAACAGAATCCTTCATTTCTTATGGGATTTTATCCTTCTAGGATGACAAGGATGGACGGGTCACCTTTCCTCCTTGTGTGTGTTACAGATGCTTTACCCTCTACTTAATAATGACCCTTATTACCGATGCTTTACCCTCTACTTAATAATGACTACTTTATTTCTTATGGGCTCTTTCTTCTTGGGATAACATGGGCATCCATCAAATCTTATGAGTTCACCCCTTCCACTTGTGGTACTTTTCATTTACAAAAAGAAAAACTGCCCTGATTCGTCAATGTTGATGCAGAGGTAGTATGGTTGGGTGTTAATATATATTGGATTTTATTTTCTCTTGTTATTTGATTATATATATGCTCCTCCACTTTAATACTCTAATGCTCACTATGAAAAGGTCATATATATATATATATATCGTTGCATAGGTTGGGACTTTGGCTTGATTTAATGAGATTTTAAGAAAAAAATGAAGTTGATATAAAAACATTAGAGGAAAAGAGAATAATTGCAGTTGCAATACAAAGCGAAGTACATTTTGGTATATTTGAATTATTTATGATGATTTTTATTTATTCTTGATTCCTTGAACAAGAATTATTAATTTTTGGCATAACACTCACTCTAGTTTAGATTCAATAAAATGATAATGTGGGCATATGTGAACTTCATTGATATACAACTCCTTCAAATTTTTAATTTCGATCATAAGAATAGGTTACTTCAAAGTAAGTCTCATATGCACATTTATGATCCAAGATCTTTTTCTTATAGATGCATTCAAGAATTACATATAACAGAGTACTGAAAACCATGAAACATAAACACATAAAATGAAGAACAAAGATACCATAACATGCATAAGACCAAGACACCAAAAAATGATTACGGAGTTCATCCAATTCAGACTATGTCTCCGAGCCCTGCTCAAAAAGGGGGAGGCCTTCATTCATTAAGTGGCGAGAAGAACAAGAAGTACAAGAGAATTTACATAAAGCACCCTTATACCTCCAATTAGGAAATTGCCTGAAAAACAGAGAGCTCTAATGCAGAAACGAACATCACCGTTGAGTTCCTATCGCCGAGAGGTGTAGAATCGACATAAATTTTTTCTCAAATGGACACAGGAAAGTTCTACACCCCAAGGAATATTTTTGATGCCCCTCAATATTCCCTAGGCATGGTTCCACCCCTCTGGCCTACTCGTGGTTCTGCTCCTGTTCCCCCTGCTCTGCCTTAGGCGCACTGTAGAAATGATTTTTTATATATCTTGGGGGTGGATTTTCCAAAGTCTGATGGTCTGGCATGTTGGTTGGAGGTGAAATTATCAAGGAGGAGGTCAGGGGTTCCAACCCCACCGACCCCACCTATTTCGGCGCGTTATGTATTATTTTGGGCGCATTGTTTTAAACTCAGTTGGAATAAAATTTAATATGGTATATAGTTTTAAATTGGTGCGTTTTAAAATATGCCATATAACCGTTGGTTATATAATTTGGTTTGTTTTTTTTATATGGAGCCACCGCATAGGGTGGATCAGCCCATGTGGCCAACACAGGTTCGATTCCCACTGACCCCTCATCATGACCTTCGGGTTTGTTTGACAAACATAGAGTTACGGTGGGCTATTACTACATATGGTCGATTTTGGG
The DNA here is from genome assembly GCA_034641835.2 of Pinus albicaulis. Taxonomy (NCBI): domain Eukaryota; kingdom Viridiplantae; phylum Streptophyta; class Pinopsida; order Pinales; family Pinaceae; genus Pinus; species Pinus albicaulis. The sequence goes on from CM076569.1 coordinate 262,148,971, forward strand.
TGGGCAGGGTCCGCTCCACGCAGCCCTAACTCAACCCAATTGAGTTTGAACTTATATGTATATTGATGCTGCCATTGTTTGGTGTGGGGGTTCAGCGGGGGTGGTGACCCGCCGACCCAACATAGTTCTTTCTTAACCAGTCCAACAAGGGTGGCGGGGGTGGCCCGCCGCCCTATTTTTTTAATATTTTATTTTTTATTAAAACATAATGGTCATTTTCTATTTTAACGAAAATAACGGTTATTGGGAAAATTAAAGAGGCCACAATTTTGTCCATTTTCGGGTGCTGGGGTCCCTTCTAGTGGACGATGAATTTGTGGGACACTTAAACCTGGCCCACTACCCAACTTTGACCTAAAATTTGACTTGATCTAACTTCTCCATATTTGCTCGGATTAGAGATCTGTTCACATCGTTGGAATCAGGGAGACAAGAACTTCAGTCTAAACCTAGTTCGAGAGAAATCTGACCACTTTGATTTTTGAGAAATTTTAAGCCACTTGTCCTCTGAGATCCTCCTGGATCAATCCTCCCCACTAAGGAGCTTTTGGACCACCAAAAGCATTAACACATCCAGCACACAGCTTGTGTCTTCGCCAAACAATACTTTCAATCACCTGCACAAAAGCATGTACATCTTTTGAAAACCACACATGACTCAAACAACCCCTCACTTGCCAAGATTTTATAGCACACACTCATTGGTCAAGGATTACATAACAAAAACCCAATACTTCATCTACTCAAAAGGCCAAAAATATCATCGTTGTATTTTGAGGCGATGGAAGACACATCATCACTTTTACATTTATTCGCAACACATGATTTACAAACTATGGCCATAACTAGATATTACCTCTAAAAAAGCATTTTTTTGATCCGGATTTTATACAGGAACGCAACAGAATACAGAAATAACCATGAACATAGAGATGCAGCGGAAATAATGCTTCATTTCATTAATATCAAATAACAGAAATATGCTTACAGGCATAATGGAAATAAAATAGCTAGGGTGCTAGTAGCGAATCTCTGAGAAGAGATGTGATGGCTACCGACCTCTCAACTGTGTTACAATGAGGCTCAAGGGCCTATTTATTGTTGAGAAACAATGTAGAATATGAAACGTCCAAAAACCTAACCGTAGGAGATGAGGCGCCAAAACCGTGGGCGCCCGTTTGGGTAAATTGGTGGTTCAACTTCCCGGGGGCATAACTTTGGCACCCGATCTCCGTTTTACGCGTTCAATAGCTCGTTAGAAAGATCTATCCGAGGACTACAACTGTCAGGACGAATTTTATCAGAAAATTCGCTGGCGCTTTCATACCCAAAAAACGTCGTTTAGGGCCTCAAAACGGCTCCGGAAGTTCAGGACCCGAAAAACGGCTAAAAATAGTAAGTTATGCCGAAACTGAAAAACTGAAAGAGACAATGGTGGGGGGCCAAGTGGAATAGGTGGGTGGCCACCAATATCCACCTGGATCATTAAGCCCCAAAAACGGCTCCGAGAGTGGAGGACCCGAAAACCTGCTAAAAATAGTAAGTTGTGCTGAATGTGAAAATCTGCAAGAATTGATGGTGCTGGTCCAAATGGAATAGGTGGGTGGCCACCGATATCCACCTGGATCATTTTTACTTAATAAAATAAATATGTCACCTCCCTGTGGCAGATTTTCTTGTTGAATTTCTTCGATGACTGGATTCTTCATGGGTGCTTTTTGGGCCTGAAGTGTTTGACATTCAGATTTTTGATGTTCAACCTTGTGCCAATGATCCTTCCTCTTCCATACTTTCTGGATTGCCTTGGAACACTTCCTCCCAATTTTCCTCTGATAATTGCTCATGGATCCGTCAATAGCTAGGATGTGATGAGGATCTCTCATCATCTGTCGTTGGTGGGTCGATGGTTGTCTTGGAGCATTCCCCAACTTCCTTCTTGACATACCCAAGTCCTGCATGATGAGGTAATTCTTCTTCTTTGATAGGGTTTATGATTCCTTGGTCATTAATGTTGAGACCCTTTCCCTGATACCCCATCTTCTTCAACAGTTTGGATCCAATACCGATAGTATGTTTTTCAAAAGTAATGAAATCATCATCATGAAAAGTATGTGAAATCAAAGAAACACTTTTTACCTTAAGGGGGTTATGCTGCAGCTTCTCCAAGGCCTCGTCCTTAGCTTGCAATTGGTGTAGCAACCTTTGTTTCTCCTTTTTTTCTTCCTGTAGGAGTATCCTTAACTCTATTCTCTTCTTGAATGCTTTGATTTATCTCCTCAAGTTCCTAGAGCCATGCTGCATTGAGCAACCTTTTCATGTTTGGTAAACTATGTATTGAAATTTTTGTTTCATCGCCCGAATCTAAACCCAAATCGATGGGTCCATCTGCTGCAATTCCAAGAGATGCAATCCTCCTTTCATCACCGAATCTGATCTCAAGTCAATTGGTCTATCTCTTGCAACTCCCGTATTTTTGACCTTCTCATCTTCCTTTAATTCAGACCTTTGTTCTTGTTGCATGGGGGCAACTCTTCTCTGCCTCTCCTTCCTTTCATTCCTCTTAAGTCTCAGCTTAGGGTGCAGTTTCCAACAATTATCTTTGTTGTGTCCTTCTTTCTCACAATGGGTGCAAGAGGTCTTTTCTCCTCTTCTGTTTTTTGTTGCGGCTCTTTTTGGGTGGTCATTTTTTTCATATGTCTCCTTGTTTTCAAGATTCATGGCCTTCACACTGGCCTCATCGATAGTAGCAGGCTCAAACAATATTAATGCATGTCTTATGTAACCATGTAAAGAACTGATATACTTAGTTACAATCTCTGGTGAATCTAACGGAATGTATAAGTTCAACGCTTGTTTTATAAATTCTTTAGTGAAGTTTTTCACATTTCGGCCTTTGCCTTGCTTTAGGTGTTGCCATTCCGTTAGTTTTCTTTTTCTTATAGCCCAATGGGTAAAACTGAGTTTTCAATGCAGAAATAAAATTTGACCATGAGGAGAGAAGGTTACCCAGATTGTTGTTTCCTTGAAATTTTCTCTCCCACCAAACGAGAGTAGTGCAATTCAGTCGAAGGGATGCCGACTAGATCTTTGCCTCGTCTTTCTTGATCTGTTGAATCCAGCAGTAGACCTAAATCTGTCTAATCCAATTGTTAAGATTTTCCACATTACATTCTCCTATATACATAGGCAAGTCAAACTTTACATCTAGTTTAAGGAAATGTTTCTTCGATGTATGCCTATGATGTCTGCGATAATGATGAGAATAATAAGAGGAACTGTCACTAGAAGATGGAGAGGAGGGGGCTCTTCTCCACCATCTCCATGGTTTACTTATCTGTGGTCATCCGTATTTTTATTATTGGACTTGACGGTCTTCTCATACTCTGCAAACAGTTTGTCTACTTTCTCTGCCATGTTGTATAATTCCTTGCGGTAATTCGTCTCTTCTACCCAATGAGCTTCTTCATATTCCATGTTTCTTCTTCATCATGCACATCCTGCTTTGGGATCAAAATACGTAAGCTTTCCTTCGCCTCTTTGCAACTTATTTCTGGTTAGCATATATTAATGCAATTCGCATTGACAAAGACCTGCTTTGATACCACTTGATCCAAGATCTTTTTCTTATAGATGCATTAAAGAATTACATATAACAGAGCACTGAAAACCATAAAACATAAACACATAAAATGAAGAACAAAGAGACCATAACATGCATGAGACCAAGACACCAAAAATTGATTACGGAGTTCTTCCAATTCTGACTACATCTCTGAGACCTGCTCAACAGTGGGGAGACGTTCATTCATTAAGTGGCGAGAAGAAGAAGAAGTATAAGAAAAATTACATAAAGTACCATTATACCTCAAATCTAGAAAATGCTCAAAAAATGGAGAGCTCTGATGCAGAAACGGATGTCACTGTTGAGTTCCTATCGCCGAGGGGTGTAGAATTGACATAAAATTTGTCTCAAATGGACACTGACAAGTTCTGCACCCCAGGGAATATTTTTGATCCCCCTCAATATTCCTTGGGCATGGTTCCACCCCTCTGGCCTGCTCGTGGTTCAGCACCTACTCCCCCCGCTCTGCCTTAGGCGCACTGTAGAACTGATTTTTTATATATCTTGGTGGCAGATTTTCCAAAGTCTGATGGTCTAGTGTGTTGGTTGGAGGCAAAATTGTAATTGAGAGGTCAGGGTTACAACCCCACCGACCCCACCTATTTCAGTGCGTTATGTATTATTTTGGGCGCGTTGTTTTAAACTTTGTTGGAATAAAATTGAATATGGTATATAGTTTTAAATTGGCACGTTTCAAAATATGTCATATAATTGTTGGTTATATAATTTGGTTTGGTTGTTGTATATGGGGCAGCCGCATGGGGTAGATCGGCCCATGTGACCGACGCGGGTTCAATTCTCGCCGACCCCTCATCACGACCTTCGGGTTAGTTTGACAAACTTAGAGTTACGGTGGGCTATTAATACATATGGTCAGTTTTGGGTGGGTAGGATCCGCTCCACGCGACCCTGACCCGACCCACTTGAGTTTGAACGTATATGTGTATTGATGTCGTCGTTATTTGGTGTGGGGGTTCAACAAGGATGGTGGCCCGTCGACTCAACATAGTTCTTTGTTAACCTGTCCAACGAGGGTGGCAGGGGTCAAGGCCTGTCGCACTAATTTTTTTAATATTTTATTTTTTATTAAATCATAGTGGTGTAATATTCCAAAATTGAAAAGACAGGAATATATAACATCTACAACATTCCAAATAAAGAAAAACAAGAATATAGCATTAAAATCTGGAAAATGCCGGAAATACACTGCAATTGGAAATTACATCGAGACATTATAACCATGAGCAGAAATAGCTGAGTCATATCATTATATATAAAAAATATATAAAGTACATAGTGCTCCAAAGAAGATGCACTCAAGCCAACAAGAAGTGGCTGAAATACACTAATAAAAACTAGCACTAGAAATGTTGTGTTGCTACTACTGCTACTGCTGAAAGCTGTTGCTACTGGGAATAAGAACCATGTCTGGGAGGCTTCTAGAGTGCTAAAAAATATTCGGTATTTTAACCAAATATTATACTCAAGAAACCCAGAAAAACTGAGAAATGGTTTGGCCATATTTTAACTTTGGATTTTCGGCCCTTTTTGGGTTGCCAACTACACCCCTGCTGGCTGACTTATGCACTTCTCCTGGGTAACTGCTGATATGGGGCTGAATTGATGATATAAATGCTTCAATAGTACCCAATCATCTCAATATAGGAAGGGATGGTCCCTTCTCTTGATCTCCAAGCTAGAAGCTTGAGATCTAGCTCATCCTTCCTCTGCTCAAGTTGCAGCTGCACACTGCACAACTGCTAGAATGAACTGCATTGTCAAGAGGAATAAAGTTGTATCCTACTGATAGGAGATGGAATATATCTCATAGCTAATGTAAATAATATCTCCAAAGTGATGGAAAGACCCCTCATAGGATTCCAAGTTGAAATACTTGGAACTTCATTCCTCCACTGTCTCTACCTGGTTGGACTGCGTAATTCCTGAAGTAATTGCTGCTACATGGAGGTATAAACTAATGGCCTGATGTCGGATATCACAATTCTGCTCTTGGAAGACTGAAATGGAAGCACACGATGAAAGGATGAACCTTCCACCAATTTCCTAACTGAAATGCTAGAAACTACCTTCCTCCTCTCAAACCCTAAGACAACAATGTGTAATTCCTGAAGTTGTACATGCAGAGGAGAGGGGATGAATGTGGCACCAATATCGGATGATGAATAGCTGCTCAAAATAACCTTCCCACAGTAGGAACTTGAAGTCCCCTGTGGGTAAGGGTGGGATTCCCGCTCGGGAACACCCGTGTGCTAAACAGAATAGCAAACTTAGATAAACAACTGAAGCATGCAAAGAAATGTCAAACGACAAAACAATATCAAATTCCAAACTTATTTTCTTTGATACCCTCATCTTCCTTATATGGTTGTGAGCCTTCCCTCACTGTGGCCTACCTCATAACTGCGATGCACATGTGGCCACTAACCTCCATGAATACTGCATTGTCTCTCCATGATCTCCATCATCTTTGCATTTACTTTCCACTTCCTCCATCACTGCATCATTAATGCTCTATGATCGTACTTTTATTCCTCCACTTTCTCCATCATCTTTCTCATTATTCTCCATGATCTCCACTCTTCGTCCATTAATAGGTTGCTCCACTACTTCATAATGTTGATCTACTATCTAATTAACCCACATTCATACAACAAAAGTGGATTTTATTCATCTATGGGGTTTATGGGTGCCTCCACCCTTTTATTTACTTAACTAAGTATGAAAAGTAAGAACTCTAATATTCCAATTAACTGATGGAAAATTGGGAATATTATAATCCTCCCCACCAAAATGTTGCTTTTCCTCAAGAAACTGCAAAAGTGAATGCTACAACAATCCATCTCCCTCCAAATGGCATCCTCATATGGAAGGTCTCCCCATTTGCTCCAATGTGTAATGAATGCTAAACTCCATATTTGCCTCTCTTGTATGTATATAATGTCCTCCAACTGTGTAGTTAGATGCCTTACCTCATAAATGAACCTCCAAGTGGCAACCATATGCTCTCCCAGAGCCTCTTCTCTGCATGAGACATATGAAGTGAAGTAGTTCCTTCCCCAAAAGGAAAGTCCCAACTCATGAACTATCTCTCCAACCCATGATTCATGGAGTAAGATGCATCTCTCCATGATCCAATCCTTGGCTCTGTTGTCCCTGCTTTCTCCAAGCTGTGGAGTACTAAAAGCATCATCTCAACACTATGCAAAATAGGAAACAGAGACATATGGGTTAACATGTGAAATTTCGAACCATACTCTCTCAATAACATCCACCACAGCAATGCCTCTTGCTGCCATGCCACCCCATCATCATACCAAGTATGGTGGCCATACTCTCCTAATAGAAACCAATGTAGTAAGGCCTCTTGTTTCCATCTTCCCTCCTCATCATGCAAGGTATGGGTTAAATTCAACCCATACTCTCCCAAGAGTAACCAAAGCAACAATGCCTCTTGCTACCACCTCACATCATCATCATGCAAGCCATGGAGCAACAACATACTGATTGACATGTAGAATGTCACATTAGCCCAATATAACCAAGTTCCCTGCTGCCACATGATGTGAGTGCCATGCAATGTCCCATACAATAATACACCCATTGACATAGGATATTTCATGTGATGGCCAAACTCTCTCAAGAGTAACTAGCGCATCCAATCCTCCTGTTGTTGCATCAAACCAATAATATACAAGGCATGGATCATACAAATATGATATGTTGGGTAGTAACCATGCTGACCCAAAAGAAACCAGTGCAATCATTCTTCCTGTTGCCCCATTTCATAGATATACAAGTAGCTCACCAACCACTTTCTCATTATCCTCACCCATCCATCCAACTGTGGGTGATGACTCATATCGTGCTCCAACTTGGTATCCACCCAATGGAGAATACCCTCCTCCCCAATCTGATGTTATTTTCACTCCATGATATCTTGAAGTTCATTCTCTTTGAGGTTACTCCATGAGAACCTCTCATCGATGACTCGGTAGAATCCATAAGATTCTGAATATGTTGTAGGAAGAAACTTCTCTTTGAGATGTGAGATGCTCATCAAGAAGGTTTCATCCTGATAATGGAAAATGCTATCGATAATAAGATGTCTACCAACTATCATCTGTCCCTCCAATGCCTCATGAGTGAAGCAGTCATCGAAATGCTCCAAGAATAGTTGGGCCCCCAACTCATCACTACTTCTGAGTGACAACATTTTTTATCTCCATGATGGTGCATCTGTTGTCTCATGACCATGCACAATGCTGAACTCATATCCCGGCATTGTACTTATTAGGACTATGCTCATCCTATCTTCTGAAACTCCACACTTCAACACAAAGTGTTGTGTGTAGCTCAACACTGAACAACTACGATGGCTATACATCTCCTCCTTGAGCAAGTCAAGGGTCCTTTGCGTAGTGATAGTTTGTTGCTCCAAATCAGCAAGGTGCTCTAACCCTTAGTTATCAAATTTCCATGACGACATGACCCACAAATCTCAAACTGAGGTGCTGACATAATATGGGATGGAAATGTTTGAAAACCTTGGATAAGCTAACACTTGGGGACATATTGTAAGGCTATAAGATTTCCTCCAACCAGTGCAATGGCTTCTCCAACTATTGGTGATGGTGATGGTTGCTTCTCTACTGCTACACCAATGCTAGTATCTGCCTCTTCTTCCTCATGCATCTCCTGAATCATGCATGGGACTCCCAATGTCAAGAGATCAAGACCATCTTGCAAATATGAAAGTGCTTTTTCTCCTGATGTAAGTACTTCTGCAACTGGTGGTGGTGGTAGTTTCTCCCTTTCCAGAGTGATAGTGCTGACATCTTCCTTTTGCTTCTCATGTACTTTCTCATCAATGACAGGAAATGTGTCTATGGAAAGTGTCTCCAATTTTCTTCTATCAAACTTCTTTATCAACCTTGGAGTGAAGTTTGGACAAGTAGTCACTCTTGCATGTTTAATATGGCTGAACCACCAATCCTTTGCTTCACCCTCAAGGTGCAACTCTACAATCTCAACAACCTCTCTTTCTACTACTGGATGTTGCTGGAAGAATGCATCTAACTTCTTCCTCCAATATTTTATTGTGCTTGTGGATGACCCATAAAATGTAGGAAGGAAAAATATATTATGTATGTGCCCTAGTTCTCTTCTATTACTGTTGTGGGGTATCTGGTTCTCTTTGATATGAAATAAATGTTGGAGAGTTATATTCTCCTTGAATGCTCCATATTGAGATTTGTACTCTGCAAGATAATTACTCAGAGTCTCATTCTCTAAGTATCCTCCATATCCATGCCATTTATCTCCTTGTGGACATAGAAAAGTGTTGTGGAGCTATTTGCATTGCCGGTTGTTTATTCTGTTGATAGGAAGTGTTTGTACCTTCCTCATCCTGATACCTCTCGAGGTTTCTATTTGCCTTCCCCTTCTCATTTCTTTAATCTATGTGGAGAGATCCTGCATAGATCTAAAGAGAAGTGTGGCAAAACTTAATCCTTTCGCCATTGAAGACTTCTTCTTTTTCTGCTTCTTCTTCTTATTCTTCTGATGTCATGAAGCACCCAGAAGCTGAGCCAAATATCATGCTCTGATACCACTGTAATATTCCAAAATGGAAAAGATGAGAGTATAGAACATCTAAAACATTCCAAATAAAGCAAAATAGGAATATAGCACTAAAATATGGAAAACGCTAGAAATATGATGCAACTGGAAATTACATCGAGACATTATAACCATGATCAGAAACATCTGAGTCATATCATTATAAAAAAGAAAAATAAAATATAAAGTATACAGTGCTCCAAAGAAGATGCACTCAAGCCAACAAGAAGTGGTTGAAATAGACTAATGAAAACTAGCACTGGAAATGTTGTGCTATTACTGCTACTACAGCTGGAAAGTGTTGTTAATGGGAAGAAGAACCATGTTCGGGAGGCTGTTGGAGTGCTCAGAAATATCTAGGATTTTAACCACGGATTCTACTCCAAAAACCCAGAAAAACGCATAAATGGTTTGGCCATATTTTAACTTTGGGGTTTCGGCCCTTTTGGGTTGCCAACTACACCCCTGCTGTCTAACTTACACACTCCTCCTAGGTAATTGTTAAGATGGGGCTGAATTGATTATCTAACAGCTGGAATAATACCCAATCATCTCACTACATGAATGGTTGGTCCCTTCTCTTGATCTCCAATCTAGAAGCTTGAGATCTAGCTCCTCCTTCATCTTCTCAAGTTGCAGTTGCACACTGTCCCACTGCTGGAATGAACTGCATTGTCAAGAGGGATGAAGTTGTATCCTACTGATAGGAGATGGAATATAGCTCATATTTCATGGAAATAATCTCTCCAAAGTGAGGGAAAAACCCCTCACATGATTCCAAGCTGAAATAATTGGAACTTCCTTCCTCCACGGGATTTACCTGATTGGACTGCGCAATTCCTGAAGGAACTGTTGCTGCATGGAGGTATAAACTGATGGCCTAATGTTGGATATCACAATTTTTCTCCTAGAAGGCTGAAATGGAAGCACAAGATGAAAGGATGAACCCTCCACTGGTTTCTTAGTTAAAATGCTTGAAACGACCTTCCTCCTCTCAAACCCTAAGACAAGAATGTGTAATTCTTGAAGCTGTATATGCAGAAGAGAGGGGTTGAATGTGGCACCAATACCAGATGATGAATAGCTTCTGAAAATAACCTTCCCATAGTAGGAACTCTAAGTCCCCCATGGGTAAGGGTGGGATTCCCGCTCGGAAACACCCGTGTGCTAAACAACATAGCAGACTTAGCTAAATAGCTAAGTCGTGCAAATAAAATTCAAACGACAAAAAAATATCAAATTCAAGACTGATTTTCTTTGTTGCCCTCATCTTCCTTATATGGTTGTGAGCCTTCCCTAGCCTTGGCCCACCTCATAAATCTGCTACACATGTGGCCACGAACCTCCATTAAGACTACGATTTCTCTCCATGATCTCCATCATATTTTCATTTACTTTCCACTCCTCCATCATGTGTGCATTTAATGCACCACTTCCTCCATCAATGCATCATTAATGCTCTATGATCTTACTTTTATTCCTCCACTATCTACATCATCTTCCTCATTATTCTCCATGATCTCCACTCTTCCTCCGTTAATAGGCTACTCCACTACTCCATAATGTTGATATACTATCTAACTAACCCACATTCATACAAAAAAAGTGGATTTTATTCATCTATGGGGTTTATGGGTCCCTTCGCCCTTTTATTTACTTAACTAAGTAAGAAAAGTAAGAACTCTAATATTCCAATTAACTGATGGAAAATTGGGAATATTACAAATGGTTATTTTTTATTTTAACGAAAATAAGGGTTATTGGGAAAATTAAAGAGGCCATAATTTTGCATGTTTTCGGTTGTTGGGTTCCCTGCCCATTGACGGTGAAATTGTTGGACACTTAAACCTAGCCCACTGCCCAACTTTGACCCAAAATTTTACTTGCTCTAAATTCTCCATACGGGCTCAGATATGATATCCATTCACACCGTTGGAATCAAGGCGAAGAGAACTTCAATCTGAACCTAGTTCAAGAGCAATCCGACCAATTGTTTTTTGAGCAATTTTAAGCCACTCGTCCACTGAGATCCTCCTGGATCATTTTACCATTTTCCTTATGATTTTCCTTTCAGCCTTGTTTTGAGAATTTGTTGATCTAAGCTTTATTTTTGCAGGTCTTTGAGAATTTCCTTGAAAATATAGCACCTCTACTTCCTAATATTTGGAATTATTTCTCGTTGTTTCGCTTGCTTTTGACTTAGGCAAAGCATTTATGATATTGATCAAATTGAAAAAAATATAAATAAGGGTGTCTATGTACCTTTATTTTGTTTTCATTCAATATCATCATAGGCCTCATATTTATTAGATAATTGTTAATATTTTACCATGGAGGCTTAATTTTGTAACAAGAAATATTGCGAGGTGAGGGACATCCTATTTAACTTCACTTTTTGTCATAATTGTTATCTAGATTTAGAATCTTTACTTGAATAAAAATCCTAATCACCTACAACTTTGTGAGACATAACTCATCAAGATCTCAATTTAAGAAAAACACATTTTCATTCCCCATAGTCAATATTTTTTAGGCTTGTCCTCCTAAGTGGTTAGGATGAAACATGGCTTTCAATCATGACTTTTTCATTTTCCTTTTTGTTTGATTTGCATTTTATTTCTTCATTTGCAATCTTTGAAGTGTTGATTTTGTTTTGATTATGGATTGGATTTTGTGATATTTAAAAAAATTATATAGGGGAATTTTTCTCTATTGAAAAATGCAGAAAGAAATTCTCAATTTGATTTTGCCTTGATTAAATTGAGAAAATTTTAATTTCCACATCAGCAGACAAATTGGATGTAGTTAACTTGTGTGACATGGCTTGTGTCACTGGATTTACTTAGTAAATTAGAGTTGGCAGAGTTAGAGTTCAATTAAGCATGTGTGATTGCTAATTTGTAGCATCAAGTTCAATCATCTAAGGTTATTTTCAGTTAAAATAGTTCTAAATGTTGAAGGAACTAGGAGAGGTTCAGATGTGCAGATGGACTTAAGTAAAATTCAGTGATCATCTAGTTAACTGATCAATCAACCAAAAAAATCTAGTGCATGCAGAGAATTTGAGTTCCCTAAGCTTGGTGTTATGCACTTGACCTACAAGAAAGCCAGAATACCATAAATATGAAACAATATAGCTGAAACACAAAGATATCACATGAAATGAGACAAGCTACAAAGATATTTTACTATTCAGAATCATAATACAATGTTTACTTTCTTCTTCGAGGGGGAAACCTCCAACAAATCGTATCCCAATTACAATATGAAACGATGATTCTTCCCTTATATCTAAGATGTTTTATAGTTTCTTGACATCCAAAACCCTAACTACTAGTGCTCCCTTGCATAAAACGGGTTAACCACTTTATTTATTAACTATGGCCTGTTTATAACTAATTGTGGTCCCTTTCTTCTAACGTGGTTTAACCACTTACAATTATTATTAATTTGAATAACTGCTTACGGGCTTTATTGACTCAACTAACTAAATATGACTAGGACTAGGCCCCTTGGGATTATTGCATAATTAAATGGGTTAGGGTTGGACCCTAACATGACCTCCTCCATCAAAAGAAATCTTGTCCTCAAGGCTGAAGCTGTGGAAACTACTGAAGAATAGTATTTGGTTCCCATGTCACATCTTTTGGAGAGGTGTCTTTCCACTTGATGAGGACTGCATTGATCATGCGGTCACAGAGATGTCTTGCATGAGTATCAAGGACATGTTCTGGTTGAAGCCAAAGTGAACCTTCCTCATCCAATTCGAGTAGACTTGTTTAAACCCTACAATTTTTCCCCATAACTTTCTTGAGGCATGATATATGGAAGACCGGGTGGATTGTTGAAGTAGTTGGTAAGGCCAGATTGTAGGCGACTACTCATTAGGGGAATTTTGAGGTCTAAAATGGGCCTCCTAAGAAAAATGTACAACCAAAATAAAATTTATAAGAACCAATAGGATTCAAGATGATGATGTCAACCATGGGGGGCGATTGACCATTTTTTGAGTAAAAAAGTAAAAATATTAAAAAATAATAAAATAATAAAACTGTTTTTCCAACTCGTATTTTCAATTGATCTCCCTAAGGTTTTATTAGGTAAACTTGACTCAGGATAGAGTCAATGTTGACTAGGGTAAATAGTAGTGGTTTTGGGGCACATGGTATTGTGCACCCATGGTTTTCAGCCCATGGTATTGCATGTAATGGAGCCTATAAAATGTTGGGAATACTTCATTGTAATGTAGACCTAGAGGTGAGAGATGAAGGCTCACTTGGGCGGATTGGCCAGGGTTTTGGCCAATGCTTAATGAAATTTCATTAGCTGGGTTTTGCCCCGGATTTGGGGTTTTCCCTGATAAACATATGTGTTTATGTTAATGATTTGTTGCTGGCCTTTTATGTTTATTCCTCTCAGTAAATTTTTTATTATTTCTACAGTAAATTATAACAAATGGTATCAGTAGCATATTTGGATTCAGAGGGACACTTTTTTAGCCAAGAGTTTTATTGGCCTAGTGAACAAAGAAATCAATGCAGCCTTTTGTAGGTCTGTCCATATGAAGCAAGGTGTTGTTGTGAAATAGGACGAGGTTTTCCATTCACGGGAGTAGAAGGGTGTGGTTTAGAGGAGAAATGATATTTACATAACCCACTGGAGTAGTGCTCTTGTGAGAGTAACATGCACAAGCACGTTGAGATGGAAATGTAATTTCATTGCTGCGGGTGAAACCACCAATGTGAAGAAGCTAGATGTTGTGTGAAATTATTTAAATGTCTCAAATTAGGATAAATCTGGTTGTGAAGATGTTGGATCAACAGAGATCTAATGTCGGAGGTCTGTGACCATAAAAGACACCAGATGAGTCATGTAACTGTGAACCTCGTCGATTTCAAAATTCTCCATTGGATGCGAGGGGGCAGATGTTGGTCACAACATTGCAACTGCCAACGACCGGTTCAGAGATGGAAATCTACACATGCCAAACCTCCATTTAAGCCATGGAAGATAGTCTCAGAATTCATGGAATCTAGTCTCCGATGAGAGCCTTTTTTTTTTTTAATTCTCTTGTAATTCCTATTAAGCGGTGTTGATCTCTGAGCAAATTTTGTGGTTCGCGATCCCTTGCTTCGTCTTTCAGGGCCACAGATGAAGAGCACAATGACGAAGAAGGCATGTCAGAGGCATGAAGGAGGACCTTTTAGAGCTCACAAAGAGCTTCACGAAAAACGATATGGGGTCTGGCCTCCTTTCTTACCCCACCCCTGGACACGAGCACTCATAACGCAGACCCTGGTTTACAAGATTTGACCACTTCAGTTTCGAATCACGACCCATATCCTTCATCTCAAGGGAATTCACACACAGCCATGAGATCAGATCCACATAGAATATGGTTGTGTATTTTTAGACACCATTAAATCATTGGGTAGCATGTTTTGGTTTAAAGTGATTCCACCGTCATCCAAAGAAAATTCCATGAGAGATGTCATGTTGATTATAGAAGCACCATGTTTTAAAGATCGGTTGTAGACAACTACCAATCTATGGCTTTCTAGATGAAGATGGTTTTACCATGAGGCAACAATGGAATGTTAAAATATAAGAAAGGAGTTGGAATGTTTGCTGAAGAACATAACGCTGAAGAGATGCACAACAGAGGCCGTGGAAAGGCTCATGAAAAAATAATTTCTTTTATTGCAGTTGGTGGGCAGATTCATGTACAACTATGATGTCCTCTTTAGAGAAGACATCATGAGTGTAGAGAATGGTCATACAAAGAATAGCAACAATGAAACAAAAAAATTATTATTATAATGGAGTTAATTTTTTTCATGTAAATGGGCATACTTCTGTAAGACCTGGTATGGCATGCGTACCTCTGGGTAATCACTGGTAAAGTCTGGGTTAGACCTGGGTGATAGGGGGATGTCAAGTTAACAATTACCCTAGGTTAAAAAAAAAAAAAATGAGGGGAGAAAGGGCTACAGTGGGCAGGGTTGTCTCACTTAGCAGTTTTGGCTGGATTTAGTCAATAATCCCCAAGTCAAGTTTAAGGGGGGAATTGTTAGGTAAACTTGACTCAGGATAGAATCAATGTTGACTAGGGTAAATAGTAGTGGTTTTGGGGCACATGGTATTGTGCACCCATGGTTTTCAACCCATGGCATTGCATGTAATGGAGCCTATAAAATGCTGGGAATACTTCATTGTAATGTAGGCCTGGAGGTGAGAGGTGAAGGCTCACTTGGCTAGATTGGCCAGGGTTTTTGCCAAAGCTTAATGAAATTTCATTGGTTGGGTTTTTCCCCGGATTTGGGGTTTTCCCTGATAAACATCTATGTTTATGTTAATTATTTTTTGCTCGCTTTTTATGTTTATTCCTCTCAGTAAATTCTTTATTATTTCTACAGTAAATTCTAATAGGTTTTACTCAAATTTTGAGTTGGAGTACTCATTCAATGCAAAATGTAATTCCTCATCCAAGGAGTACCCATTTTTCATACTTTCGATGGAACCTGCTACATGAAAAATGAGAAATACAGAAGAAGAAAAAAAAACATGATTGCAATCATGTTTTTTTTTCTTCAATCATGTTTTTCATGTATCACTCATTTTTTGTGTACCATGGTCCATCGAAAGTATGGAACATGGGAACTTATTGGACGAGGAATCAAATTTAGCATCCAACAATTGTGGCACTCGAAATTTGAGTAAACCCGTAAGGAGATAAGTTGAAAATATGAGTTAAAAAAATAGTTTTTTCTTTTTTCCTCTAAAATTTGATGATGTAATCTAATATTGTTTTATTATTTCTACTATTATTTTATAATTTCCTTACGAGGCCCATTTTAGACCTCAAAATTCCCCAATTCCTATGTTGAAGTACCTAATAAGGCTAGTAGAATTTTGGCGCTAGTTTCTGGAAGCCCTTTTCTTTGAGAGAGGTCTTCTTATATAGTTGGAGTCGGAGGAATACTTTTTCACCTACTTGAAATGACTGCTCAGAACGATGTTGGTCGACTTGTTACTTCATTATGTTCTTATCTTGATGTAGATTATATTTGAGACGAGCAATCATGGTTGCACGGTTCTGTAGGAGTTGATCAACTTCATGCACTTTGGAACAATCGAGGATGTAAGAAGTTGGTGATCATGGGAGTTAGACATACACTGCCTCATATGGCAACATCTAGGTGGATTCATTATAGTTAGTATTATACCACCATTTAGTTAAAAGTCATCATCTTTACCCATTGATGTTTCTTTTCTAAATTGAAGCACCACAGATAGGTCTCCAAACATTAGTTTATGAAATTTTTCTGACCATCGGTTTGGGGATGACAAGTTGTACTCAGTGGTAGTTGCATGCCCTGGAGATTGAAAAGTTCCTATCAAAATTTGTTGGTGAAAGTGGGGTCTCGATTAGACACAATGGAAGTTGGCATGCCATGTATTTTGAATATTTATTCCATAAAAACTTGTGCCACCAATGTAGGGGTAAATTTGTGTGTTAGAGCACAAAAATGAGCTTATTTGGAAAGTATATCAACGGCCACCATGATAATTGATTTGTTACCAGAATTTGGGAGACCTGTAATGAAATCCATGGAAACATTTGTCCACATAGAAGTAGGGAGTGACAATGGTTGTAAGGTTCTCAATAGCTTCATCGTTTCCCCTTTGTTGTGCTGGCCTACATCGCATTCAGCTACAAAATTAAGAATTTCATTCTTCATGCCATTCCAAAAGAAAGATCAGTGTGCTGGTGCATAAGTATTCTAAAACACAGAAGCTCTTGGAGATGGAGAGGAGTGGAACTCATCCAAGATGCGTGTTTTGAGGGTTGAGGTCAGGGATAGAATTACATGATCCTTGTAGCAAAGAACCTCATCCTTTCAAGAGTAGTCTAAGAGGAATCAGGATCTACTCTTAACTTATTAATGAGTTGGGACAAAGAGTGGCAAGAGAAACAATCATTGCAAGCTTCTTCAATCTAATCTGATCAAGGTAAAGAGAGTGATAAAAGGGTGCCCTCATCCTCAAATTTGCGTGATAAGGCATCAACCACTACATCGTCACACCCATTCTACTAAATTATCTCATAATCATATCCCATCATTTTTGCAAGAAATTTATTTTGTTGTGGTGATGAGAGACGTTGCTCTAGAAAATATTTTAGACTATGATGTTCAATGTAGATTTGAAAACGTCTCCCCAATAAGTATGGTCTCCAAGTGTCTACTGCATGTAATATGGTCATCATTTATTTATCATATGTGGATTGACCTAGATGTTTTCCATTGAGTTGTTGACTGGTGAAATCCAACGCTCTACCTTTCTGCATTAATAATACACCAATGCTCGTACTTGAAGCGTCACACTCATTCAAAAAATATTTGGTGAAGTTTGTTAAGGCCAATACTGGAGTGGATCGCATGTCCTTTTTGAGATTCAAGAAGACCTACTGAGATGTGTCAATCCAGAGAAATGAATTTTTCGTGAGAAGATCAGTGAGGGGTCTGGAAATGTGTCCATAATTGCTGACAAATTTTCCATAGTAGCTTGTGAGCCCTAAGAACCCCCCAAAACCCTTCAAGGTTTTTGGTTGGGGCCAATATTTCATTTCTTGAATCTTCTTCAGATCAAACCTTACCCCATCATGACCCACAATGTGTCCCAAATACTCGACTTCTTCCATGATAAAGGAGCACTTAGATAATTTGAAAAATAATTTGTGATCTTGGATCAATTGTAATATCTAGTAAACATGTTGAAGGTGTTTGTCCCATTTTATGTTGTAGATGAGAATGTCATCGAAAAAGACTAGGGATTTTTTTTTTAGATAAGGTTTCAAAAGGTGGTTCATGAGGCTCTAAAAAGTGGAGGTGGAATTGCATTGACCAAATGGAATGACCAGGGATTCATAATGGAATTCATGAGTACATAAGTTTGTCTTGGGAATTTCAACTTCCTTCATGCATATTTGGTGATAGAGTGAGTGGAGGTCTAGCTTGGTAAAGAATTTAGCACCATGTAGTTCATCAAGAAAATCATCAACTACTAGAATAATAAATTTGTCCTTGATAGTGAGCTTGTTAAGGGACCTAAATTTGGGACATATGTGTCATTATCCATTTTTATTTAAAACCATGACCATGGGAGATGAATAAGAGCTAGTTTTGGGATGAATAACTCCAGCGTTGAGGAGCTCCTTGATTATTTTTTCAATTTCATTATTTTGTGCAAAAGGATATCGATATGGGCGAAAATTTGGCAGCTGAGCACCTGGGACCGAAGGGATTCTATGAACATGTTCACCCATAGAGGGTGGGAGCTCCTTGGGTTTTTCAAATAGCCACTGGTGGCAATCTAAGACATGGTTCATATATGGATCGATATGAGGTAGAGTGGATTCAATGGTCTGGATGGCATTAAATTGGGATACTACCACATCATGGCATTTTTTTTAAAGCTTCTCAATTTTATGGGAGCTTATGATAGTAGGAGCACCTGCTTGGATTCCCCGCAATGTATAAGTGTGGTCTTCCTGCTTAAAGCTCATATATAACTCTTCAAAATCCATTATGATAGGGCCTAGTGTGTGGATCCATTCAACAACAAGGACATTGTCACAACCACCCATTTCAATGGAAAACATGTGGGTTTTGAGGTGATAATCCCCCATTTGAAGCTTAATATTTTCATAGTGTCCTTCGCATTTCATGGTCCCCCCATAAATGATAAGGACTTAGAAATTAGATACCGCCCTTATAAAACAATGAAAAACTTATGGTACTCTCTTATGGACAAATTTAAGAGTGTTTCCACTATCAATCAACACCACTAATGGCCGATGTTTAATGAAACCACAGATTTTGAGATTCTGGGGTAAATAAATTCTAGCCAAGGAATGTAGTGATATAACAAGCTCATTTAGCATAGCTGCGAGATTTTTTTCTGGGTCTACTTAGGTTTCACCCGCTTATTCCTCAGGAACATCAGTGATGGGAGCTTCATCGGATGAACTATTTTTAGTAGCATCAATTTGAAAGGATTTTGGTTCCTTTCATTTATGTCAAGGGGGGTAATTGTCATCATAGAATTAGTAGAGTACTTTTTTCCCTCTTTCAGCCATTTCTATTAGGGACACCTTTTGAACCTTAAGTGTTTGGGTGGGACCTATAGCCTGGGTGGGATGTGTCTTTGCGACAAAATTTGGATGAATGGACTGGGCCTTTAAGTAAAATTATACATCTAAGGCCTTGCGACAGGCATCCAACCAAGTAACAGGGTGATGCATTCAAACATGGGCTTAGATGGCTTCCTTTAGGACACTTATGAAACATTCCAAGTAAAATTCATCTCTTAGTCCTTCATTTCTGATGGCCAATTGTTCGAAAGATGCAATGTAGTCCCTTACTGTACTTGTTTTCCTGAGATTAGTGAGTTGACCTAAAAAATGAGAATATTGATCAAAGCGGTCACAAATGGCTTTTGAGAACATGTGTCAAGTTTCCCTCCCTGGATAACATTTCTGATGCCACTGCCACCACTATCATCTCTCTTGGTCCAAGTAAAGGGCTCCCACATGGATTTTAGTTCCATCCTTGCAAATATTATTAAGGAGTAAATGTTGTTCCATTTTTTCCACCCATACTGTCAGATTATGACCATCAAATTTTTACATGTCCAGCTTGGGTGTCCCTTGGCTTGAAAATTGGGAACCTCCATGGAAGTGAATTTGATGGATGGATTCACCTTCTAAGTGTGAATAAACACTAGGTTCTTCCCTGTAAAGTATCTGCAGGTAAGCCAATTCTTCAACGATTCTACAAGGAAGGGTCTCATTGAATGCCTCAATTTTTTTCTCAAGGAATTCAACTTTCTCCAATGCCTTCTCTGCATCCATAACTTGAGAACTGGTTCTGTACATACACTAGCCTCGATCAATGTTTTTTGAGCTTAATTAAGAATAGTATGGCTAGAAAGAGGGCAAGCTCAAGAGTCTAGTGATGTGAGTCACTTGAGGTTGTGACTAGAAAAATTTGGGACCACTTGAAAATTATGGGCTTACAAGTGAATGGTACCATTGTGATCAACTCGTGGACCTGAATCTTATGGGCTCAGTACTAGAAAGAATCCCGAAATGTCCCCATACTTTTTTATTTATTTTTTAACTTTTAGAGGAGTTCTAATCCCAACTGATCAATACTAAAGTGGTTGAATACCAGAAAGCTTGATACTGTCAAATATCCTGTGAAAATCAGGCCTAGACTGTAGTAATAGAAACCCCAATGTATTGGTATTTCCTGATGTGCTACGATAATCTGATTTGGACTATGGCATCCAAACCCCTCACTGCACACCGAGTTTGATTTTTGTTGTGAATACCCTAACTTTTTAATCTAATGTGTACGGTGACAATAGACCCCAACTGTTGGATCTGGTCTTGATAGCGGTAAGTTAACCCCAACAACTGGATATGATCTGGATGAAAAAGGTAGGGGAAATATTCAGATAGCTAAGGGAATTATGGTCTCAAAGGAGTGTCAGGTGATGCAGATCAGAATATACATAGGGGTCCAACAATAGTACTCGACCCAATCTTTCAAGGCAACAACTAAGGAGGATTGATTGTACCCTTAGATGTACTACTTGACTACCCTATTGTACATGCAAGTAATCTCCCTGAGTGTTGTTCTTAGTGTACTATAGTAGCAAGAAGACCACTGGCTTAACTAAGGTTAGGCTTCAGGTTACCCTAGGGGGATTTTGATATACCCAAGGGTACGTGGAATTGTAGTCCATGCGTGGTTTCATCTAATGTGCTACTACTTGAAGGGGTACCCACATGGGTTACAAGGGAGTCCAACAAGTGTGACAACCTCTTGTAGTTCCTGCATGCATGCCCTCCTAAATCCACAACTTTATGCACTCAGTGATAGATCATGTGGTTTAAAGACGTCAGAACATGTGTCTAGCCTAAAAAAAATTATACGAAAAATGGAGGTACCATTGGCCCTAGAAAATGCTTTGATACCACTTGTTATGCACTTGACCTATGAGAAATCTAGAATACCAAAAATATGAAACAATATAGTTGAAACATAGAGATATCACATGAAATGACACAAGTTGCAAAGATATTTTATTATTCAGAATTATAATAGAATGTTCACTTGCCTCTTCGAGGGGGAAACCTCCAATAGAGCAGAGCTATAATACAATATGACACGATGATTCTTCCCTTCTATCTAAGACTATTTATAGCTTACCGGCATCCAAAACCCTAACTACTAGTTTTCCCTTGCATAACATGGGTCAACCACTTTATTTATTAACTATGGCATGTTTATAACTAATTGTAGTCCCATTTATATAATGTAGGTAAACGAATTAAAATTATTATTAATGTGGATAACTGATTACAGGATTTATTAACTCAACTAACTAACTATGACTTGAACTAGGCCCCTTGGGCTTAATACATAAATAAAGGGGTTAGGTTTGGAACCTAACACTTGGTGGATATTCCAAGGTAGTGTAACATTAGTTGTAGACTAGTCTTGAGTATACAAGTTGTGAATCATAGGTATATGATCAGCCTAAGGAAATTCGCAATCCATTTTGGAGAAATTACTAAATAATAGGGACATAATTTCTCAAGGAACAACACAAGGAAATAGGAGTTAAAGCATAGGAAAAAATGACCAAGTTTGGGTCAAAGCTTCTCAATGAGCAAGGAGATAGGCTATGCAAAGAAATTGTAATACATCTCTATTCATCATATTAATGTAAGCAGACATTGGCGTTTTTAACAGATTGATTTCCCCAGGAAAAATACTATTTGTGTGTCTGTGATTTCTTATTGCACGTCTGAGATTTTTGTTATAATTTGTGAATTAATGTTCGCAAATCACTATAGTGTGTTTTTGCCTTGTGATTTTGATTAAAACTTCATAATCACTTGCAAATATACATCATAATTTCTACATGGTATCAAAGAATGATTCACATTAGAGCATAAATTTCGAAGTTGTTTCTCAGGAGGTTCGAATTTGGAGTTCAATGCAACAAGCTCTCTTCAGAGCTAATAATATGGCCTTCAATAGACTAAGGCTAGAGTATTTATTCGAATGCACCTCTAATTTTTTTGCATGGAAGGATCGCATGGAGGCGGTATTGGATGACAATGGATTGCTATAATACATCAAGACAAATGTTGCAAAACTGCCATAATATTATGCCCGGAACCTTTCTTAATGGAAAATATATGTAGCCAAGGCAAGGAGAATAATATTGGAGGCAGTATGGGATCACATAGTCTCAAATCTCCATGGAAAATAATCTCAATTTTCAATGTGGAAAGCAATGAAATAATTGTTCAAGAATAATAGTGACCACATGAATTTGTCTCTTAAGGTTAAACTTCGAAGTATCATGATGCATAAGGATGACATTATTCCGTAGTAACTAAGAAAGTTTAAACAATGTCTTGATGAACTTGGTGGGGTTTGTGTAAATATTCCTGAAGAAGACTTGGTAAGCCTATCACTTCTGGGCCTTCCCAAGAGCTAGCATAGCTATCAAGATTTGGTGAACGGGAGGGAGAAATAACTGAAATGGGAGTGCTTCTGGTTTGATTTGGTACAAGATGAAATAAGGAAGAATACCAGATTTTATCACTTAAAAAATTTCAAAACATCATTATGACAAGATTACTTATGATCATGAGTCAAAATAGGGTCTTAGGAGTCATTTCTTGAGTTTTACCAAGGGAAGTATTAAATTTTTTAAGTTTGAGCCTACCCTAGTGTCCAAATAAACTCATTTTTAAGGTATTTCATGTCAACTCTTTTATCATTTTAGGATTCATTCCATTTCCCAAAGTTTTTGCATCAAAACTTCCCAGTTAGCCAAGAATCCACAGTTTCATAGTGCCACCCATTGAAAAAAGTCATTTTTCGCTACGAAACCGCTGATAGTTTCGTAATGCAAACATCAAAAATTACACTACAGGGGCTATGAAAGCGCGGTTTTGTAACTGTCTTGTCAGTTGAGTTGTCAAATGTTAGAAACTATTGGAAAAGGGTAGGGATAGTGGCATGTTGAGTCATTTAAGGATGGAATCAAAGTACACACCCATGTTTGTAGTCATCATGGTCAGTTTAGGTATGAGTGAGTCATCATTTTCAGTTATGAAAGGACATTTGAAATTCAAATTCTTTCCTAATTAGTCACCCTCATTCCTTTTTCCCTTCATTGGTAATGTCTGAGCTCTGAGTGTCAAGCCAAACTTGTGGCTAGTTCTTACAAAGGTTCATTATATCCATTTCAAGCGAGGCTGCTATTACATTTATTCAAGCGAGGCTGATACATCCATATCAAGCGAGGCTGAAAGAATTTTTCAAGCGAGGCTGAGAGTTTCTCTGAAGAATATGGCAGTGGAAAGAAAAACACACAGAGGAGGATGGTGCTTAAGGCATGAACCTGAAGATATGAAGGTAATAACTGAATACCCAACAGTTATGGAAGAATTCAGAAGAGCAATTTGGCTACGGTTTTGTGAGAAGTTGCAGGGTTGTCACACACAGTTATCCAAGGAATTTGCTATGAAATTCAATGGAACAACCACTAAAGTCGGGATGCTAAGTGTGTCTATCACACCAAAGGTCATTTTTTCCGTTACAAAGATACCAAGAGGTCAAGAAACCTAGTTCAAAGGATTCAAATTTGATATGGAGCAGTGTAAAGAGTTCATGAAGCCTGAGCACACCAACATGGATCTTAACAATGCTATCCCTAGAAGCTGCATCAAAGATAATTACTCAAAACTGCTGCTCAACATCAGAAATATTTTACCTTTGAAGGCAAATATCACAAGGTTTATTCATATCATTTCAAATTACTTCTACACTTCACTAGTAAGATTTCAATTGATTTAGCTATTTATCTATATAGAAGTCTTGCAAAGATGGCTGATAAGGTGAAAGCAAAGTCTGAGGGGTGTGAAACATCATTATTTCATCATGGCTTAATGAAATTATTAATTTTAGATGAACTTCAGAAGATAGGCAGAGATTGGTCATCATTCTTATTTATAAATGGTTTTGAGTTGGAAACCCTAACTCCTGCAAGAAACCCTAAAGCTAAATGAGTTCCATCACCACCAGCAACAGAACCAAGTCAACCTAGGGTTGGAGAACCAAAAGAGCCTACAAGACTAAAGCCAAGAAAGCAAACTGAGAAAAGGGTAGAGAAAATGCAAGTGCTTGATACACCAACTCTCCCACCTACAAAATATAAATCAAAGGTTTTCAAAGATGCAAAACAGAAACAAGCTCTCGGCAAGCAGGGGACCAAAAGAATAACTAGAAGTCAAGCAGTGGTTTTGAAAGGAAATAAAGTGGCTATAGAAGACAACTCAATAACAAAGGGGAGTCTAGAGGATATTATTCATGCCATTGACATAGAAGAAACACCTATTTTACAAGCTGAATTCTTAAGGGAAGATGAGCAGAAGTTGAAAAAATTCAAGTTTGCAAAGAGATTAGATTTTGAGGGGGAAGATGCAGGTTACATTTTTCAAGCAGGAAAGCTTATGACAAGGCATGCTAAGAAATTAATGGAAGGTAGCAGTGAAGTTCAAAAGCCCACTAAGATGGCTAAATCACCTAAAGAGATTATTGATCTCTCATCACCCACAGTGAAGCATATAATCAACAAATTAAAAAGGTGAAAAGAGAAAGTGACAGAGAAAACAAAGTTTCAACACCTTGAGGAAAAGTTAAAGTTGGAAAACTAAGAAATTGTTGTCATGAAAAAGAGACCTAGAAAACACAATGTTGAGAAAGTGAAATTTAAAAGGATGAAGGCAATATGGGAAGGACAAGTCAATTCTGTTCCTGAAACTTTAGAAAATATAGAGCAACCTTTCAAGTGGACAGTTCCAACAGTAAAAGAAGCTAAGTTTGTCAGAATAATAAACACCCATCTAAGAGCTACCAATAGAAAAATTAAATACTAGGTGAAGGATTTAGAAGAGCAGCTGGAGTTAATTCATGATGAGTTAAAGAGCAGAGGCATTAAAATGACAGTCATAGAAGAACCAATAGGTCAACCAAGTGTAAATGAAGAAGGAATGCCTCAAGGAAGCTAAAATGAAGTGGGTTTACAGTTTGTATGGTTTGAAAATACTGAAGAAAGGTATATTTTGAGTTTTTGGGAAAAACTACAGTTTTCATTTGGAAAATTTATGAAAAATATGCATACTCAGCAATTTCGTAGCGCATTTAGTGTAAAAAAGTAGAAAAGCGCTACGAAACTATTGTAGCTACCTTTTTTGCTTCTTTTGGTCATATTTTAAGGTGTTAAAAGATGGGTTAAGAGCTGAAATTGCTATGAAGGGTGCGTTGAAAGGTAATTAAAATAATTCAAGAGAAAGGAGTCAAGTTTTTGGAGAATAAAGGCTTGAAATGGCAGCACTACAGAAAGCGCTACAAAACTGCTATGTTTTCGTAGCGCAATACATTACAACCTTTTGAACTATTTTTGAAGTGGTTTTGGACAGCTGGAGGCTAGGTAAGAGTGATGGGACATGTTAAGATAATCTTCAAGAACCAAGGAACACGAAATTAAGATTAAATGGTCAGAATGTTCAAAGAAGGAAAATATTCTATGCCTAAAAAACAGGGTATGGTTTCCTGCTTTTGTGGAGGTTAGCAAAGTGGTCATGAAGAACTTAATATCATCCAAATTCGACCATGTTATGATACACTTGTCAATAATGTAATTTAAAATAGATAAGGTTGTTATGGATAGTGATAAGGAGTTCGATTCCTTTTTGAAATAGGATTGTTAAGTAGGATAGGTGTATTTTTGTAATAAATTCCATGTTTTATGGTTATGCAAGGTGTTAGTGGATATAAATTCGATGTATCTAGCCTAGAGGTAGATCATATTAGGATGTGAGAGGTCTATTAAAGGCCATTGAGTTGAATTTGTCAAGGGTTGGACATTTTTGGCAAAAGACTGAGCTTTTTGTGAATTGATTGTTTCAGCTAATACATAGATCTTCTACCTGACCAACTTGAGATTCTTAAGGGGTTTTTAGTGTTTTCCTATTCTATTTGTGTCTCTTATACATCTCATTTGCAGTGGTGTACATCTATATTACTCAGAATTCATCTATTATATTCTCTGACTTTCTGTATAAGTAAACTGGCTGTGTTTTTACATGTTTCATGTGTGTGTTGCTTTATGACTAAAAGCCCTGATATGCAACAACTTCCATGTTAAGTAGATTTAATGAATTACTGAATTACTTTGAATCCATAAGCCTAATGTATACATGCTAATGTGATTCTCAACCTACATCTATCATTTATCAGTTTATTTCCTAAATAGAGTTAGCCATCTATATCTTTGTCCATATCATTAACCCTTGAGAGAGCCCTCTCAGGCTGAGGAGGCTAAGCCTCAGTCAAATTATTAGGTTTGAAATAGTTACATGAGATTATCTGATCAAGCAACCTATCAGGTCTAATTTTGTGATAACACCAGATATGGGACTTAATCCAAGGGATAAGATGAAGAATAAATAGCAATATATGGAAATGCGAAGAAGGGAAAGGGAATAAATCTCAATCCAAACAAGATTCCATCCAAGGGGGCAAGAAGAAATACTTTTCCAAAATTAAATGCTTCCATTGTCATAAATTTGGGCACTATGCCACATAGTGTCACACAAAAAGGAAAGCAGGAACACATCAGGAGGAGCAGTAGGTGAAGCCTTGGCTTCACAGTTTGATTTTGATCTGTATGAGATCTATATGTTAATGTGCTTGAGGTTGTATAAATTGCAAGTGTTTAAATTGAGTTTTTTTTATGAGATTTTATGTTAAATTATTATACACATAAAGCATGAATTTAAACTCTGAAATAACATAAAACAACATACAAATACACCATAAAAATAACCACAACACAGCAAGTGATGAAGGAGTTCACCCCTTCTGGGCTACGTATCCTGCTCTAACTTCCAATGGCTTAGCCCTATATCATTATTCAAATAAATTTCAATTACATCAATTTATAGTTTTCTAATGGCTTCAAAACGTATTCCATTAGCTTTAGAACTGTCCAAAACCCCCATCTAGCCTCTTTTTTCTCCCAAAATGGTCAAAAACTGAAGAAGTTATGAGTTTCCCTAGCTTTGTTGCTAGTCACTCTACAATTTCCCCAAAATTCAGCACCATCCTACATTTTCTCCCTAAATTCCGCTAACGAAGCACCATTTTGGTGGAATTCTGGCAGAATTCATGGGACAGTTAAAAATTTTGCCAAGGCTTAAGGTCTGAAATTTTAATTAATAAAAAATGGGGCCACGCCCCTCTCTGCCTTCGTGCCCAAGTCATATGGTAAGGTTTGTTGGGGGTCCAGGGCCAATCCCTGGACCCTTATCCCATTAACTTTGCCACCAAAAATTTAAATAAGGTTTAGTCAGTTAGTTTAACAAGGAACAATGGTTAGCCCATCTGGTTAGAGCATTGCACTATTTTCTAAGAGGTCATGGTATCAATTCATGTGGAGTCTAGTTTAGAATTCCAACCAAATTTTGGTGGCCCTCGTGCTGGAACGTGGTGGCCTCCAGTTGGGCCACGTGGCAATCTGTGGTTGGCCACCAACCCACCAATGAAAATCACCCAAATCAACACCAATGACCTTGTTACAAGTCGAGAAATATTATTGGCCCAATGGAGCCCAGTCAACCATGCCCAATCAGTAGGCCCAATCAGTTGTACGGACTGTTGACTAGGCAACCTACACAACTTTTTCCAAGATTTTTCCTATTTGGGAAAATGAACAGAACTCATTTCTAGGAGCATACGAAGTCGGTTTTCTGCGAAACAAGTTGCAACGAATTCAAAATGCCGAGATATACGCATGCGCATAGGTTTCGAACCATTCCAAAATTTTTCATTTTTTAGCATATTTGAGCATCATATCACTCCTCCCCATTGGAATATTTTGGACCCCAAAATATCACTTTCAATTGTTCAATAGATGAGGGTACAATTCCCTCACCTTTCCAATCTCAATCCATTTGGCTTTGCTTGGATTTGTTCCTTTCAGCCCCACATGAAATTACTCAACATTCCCTTGTTTTGAAGTCCTTATTCTTTTTTCAAGAATGGTGTCTTGTTGTAGTTATTCAAGTTATATAGGAGAGAAATCTCAATTAAAGGAACCTTAATATTCTCTACTTGATCTTCAATCAAAGGAGGCTCATACAACCTTAAGTTCTCAATACTAAAAACAACATATATTTTCATATATGAAGGAAAATCTAACCTACAGGCATTATCACCAATCTTTCCTAAAATTATGAATGGACCATATTGAATTGGTTTCAGCTTTTTACATTCTCCTTGAAGCCTTTCTTTGCTAATGTGAAGCTAAAATTAATCACTGACTTGGAAATTGTGATCTACACAATTCTTGTCGTGCCTTGTTTTGTACATAACTTGGATCTTTTCCAGCTATTCTTGAACTGCTTGATGTACCAATTGGATTTTTTCAATGAATTTTTTAGATTTTTCTATGTCACTATGACCATCAATAGAAACATATTTTCCAAAAATAAAATCCAAAGGATATTTAGGAAAGTATCCCAAACATGCCTCAAATGGCGATGTTTGAGTTGAAGAGTGCTTGGCCTGGTTGTAAGCATGTTGAATATAGTGAAAATGTTCATCCCACAACTTAGGATGGTTGCTGCAATAACCACGAAGAAGATGTATCACCATCATGTTCACCACCTCTGTTTGACAATCTGTTTGCGGATGAAATGTTGTACTCTTTTTCAATTTGGTGTCCATGAATCCCCACAATATTGACTAAAAGTTCCCAACAAAGCGATAATATCGATCACTAACAATGGATATGAGAAATCCAAAATGCACCCATACATTCTGAAAGAATAATCAAGAATTTTTTTCAACTGTAATTTTATTTTTACATGGCATTAAAATTCACATTTTACTGAACATATCCACAACTGTCTAAATATAATCATGATTCCTTTTTGACATAGGAAGATCTCCAACAAAGTCCATATAAAAACTCTCCCACGGATGAGAAGGTATTG
The DNA here is from genome assembly GCA_034641835.2 of Pinus albicaulis. NCBI lineage: Eukaryota > Viridiplantae > Streptophyta > Pinopsida > Pinales > Pinaceae > Pinus > Pinus albicaulis. The sequence continues at coordinate 262,178,388 of CM076569.1, forward strand.
GAAGTGGCATGTACAATACTAACTTTCTATTGCTAGGCTTACTGACAGCACATAATGAGCATCCTTTAATAAAACGTGACACACTTTCAAGCATATGATGCCAATAAAAATACCTCTGTAGTTATTCCACCATCTTACCTACACCAAAATGACCAGCAATAAGAGTAGTATGTGCCTCTCTTATAATGTTGACTCTTTCTCTCTATAGAATACAAAGCTTACCAAGATGGTACAACAAGTTATCATGCATATGATAATCCAATTCCTCTACTTGGTTCCCTTGACTCAAAGTTGCATATACATCTTGAAAACCACTATCAAAAGCATATTGTTCAACATAACTCTCATGCAAAACAAAATTATGCTTAATAATAGTAGAAACACTAAAAATAGGCGTAGAAATCATATCAGCAACTTTGTTATAGATACCTTTTTATACCTTATCACTAGGTGGAATTGTTGAAGAAAACCTATCCATCGAAAGTGCCTTTATTGCTGCAGCTTTGTTTGTGATTGCAAGTATTGCAATGGCTGATGATCAGTGTGAATTATTTTTTCCTTACCCATCGAGTAGTGTTTCCATTTTTCACACTTTGCACCAATGCATAAAATTCCTTGTCATATGTAGGATAATTAATCACCACACCATTAAAAGTTTCTAAAAGAAAACAAATGGTCTTACTTTGCAAAATGAGGACGGCACCCATGTCATAGTCACTTGCATCAGTTTGAACTCAAATGATTGTTTCAAGTATGGAAGTGCAAGTATTGGAGATGAACTGGTCTTCTCCTTCAATGCATCAAATTCCTTTTGTTGTTTACCTCCCCACTGGAAGACCTGCTTCACACTTGTCAATGCATGCAATGGAGCTCTGATAGAAGATAAGTTAGCAATAAAATTCCTCTAATATTGGGCTACTCCCAAAAATATTCTTACCTCCATAACTATTTTGGGCTTTGGAAAATTCAAAATTACATCAACCTTGGAGGGATCTATTTTCAATTCATCTCCTCCAACAATATGACCCAAATACACTTATGTTTTTCCAAACTCACACTTTGACATCTTTAAAAACATTTTTTCTTTATTCAAGACATCAAGTACCTTTTTGACATGCATGACATGATCTTCATGAGATTTACTAAAAATTAATATGTCATCTAAGTAGACTGTCACAAAATCATATAGAAATGGCCTCAATACATCAATCATCGCATGCATGAAGGTAGCAGGAGCATTGCAAAGACAAAAAGGCATAACTAGCCATTCAAACAAACCTTGATTTGTTTTGAATTTTTTCTTCAATATGTCTCCTTTAACAATTCTAATTTGATGATAGCCACTCCTTAAGTCCAACTTAGTAAAATACTTAGCATATTTCAATTGATCAAGTAAATCATCAATTATAGTAAGTGGGTAACGGTTCTTTACCGTAATTTTTTTTAATGCACAGAAGTCCACACACATGCGTCATGTTCCATCCTTCTTTTGCACCAAAACAATAGGTGACCTGCATGGCAAAGTACTTGGTCTAATGATCCCTTTGTCCAACAACTCTTGATTTTTCTTTTTAATTTCTGCACTTTCCATCACTAACATCATGTACATGCCAATGTTAGGAAGAGGAAAATATTTATGAAATTGTATTTCATGTTGGATTCCCCTCTTGGGAGGCAATCCCTTGGACTCATGAAACATCTCAACATATTGGTTAATAACCTCAACCAAATCATATTTCAATCTTGAATCACAACCTTGAAAAGCTTCATTCTCAACATCATTCTTTTGTTTTACCATTAAAAGCACAAAATTCTTGCTATAGTTAATGAGTCTCTATATTTGTCTAGCATTTATAAGTGAAATATTTAGTTTCTGTCGATGTGCTCTAACAATTCACTCAATACCATATTTGAACAAGTGATGCTTGTTTTCATGGCGATGAAAAATATCTTTCCTATCATAAAGATATGGGCTTCCCAAAACAATACCAGAAATATCAAGTGGAACTACATCAAGTTCAACTTCATCAAGAAAGTTTGTTGAAATTGCAAATCTAAAAATATATTTCCACGTCACTTGTAAGTTTGCATTCTTGCATATCCAACCTAAAGGATAATGTGTTGGATGAGGAATGGTCTCTAAATTTAACTTCTTGACTAAGTCTTCGGAAATCAAATTTTCTTGTGAACCACTATCAAAGAGTGTATCAATTTTGGTATGCTTTGAAATAACTTGAATATGGAAAAGTTCAATAATTGGTTTCTCATATTGAGTATCATTATGAAAATTTGAAGATCTAGTGCTTGTCATGTCCTTACCTGTCATTCTCATTGTTGTGATCTTTGTTTCATTTTCTGATTCGGAGCCTAAGTCATGTCATGTAGCTGCAACTTTCTTTTGTTTCCCTTTGTTGCTAAACTTCTTTGGTTTCATCTCAAGATGAAGCTTCCAGCATTGGGCTCCATCATGAGCCTCTTTGGAATAATTCTTTCATGTTAATTTTTCTCCTTCCTTCTTGACGAATGCATTCTTCTTTCCTTTCCCTTTGAATTTACTCTTTCCTTTGTCTCCACTTTGAAATGGCTTTTTTCTACCCTCTTGTGAAATGTTTTTCCCTCTTGCTTCAAGATGTTTTGCCTAAACACAAACATCTTCTAAACTTGTAGGATTAAACATAAGGATAGTATTTCCTAAATAATTGTGTAAACCCCCAATATATTTCAACAAGGTGTCTTGTGATGACAAATCTACAACTAAAATTAGAGATCTTCTAAAATCTTGAGTGTAACTTTGCACACTTTGACGTTTTAGCTGTCTAAAATTCTGCCAATCGATAATAGCCTTCTGCATATATGCTAATGGATAAAAATTTCTTCTAGTGCAACAATAAAATATATCCAAGAGTTTGAGACCTTACCCTTATTTTTCATATCCTCTTGTGTTTTGGCTTCCCACAAAATGTAACACTTTCCAACCTCAATGAAGCCAATTGAATATTTGTTTCATTATCTTTGATGTTCTGAATCCTATAATAAACTTAAAGTTGAAGAACCCAATTATCACGTTTTTCAGCATTCACTTCACCATTATACATAGGAAATTTGATTTTGATATTAAGTTTTAATAAGGGAGTTTTACCATGAACCCTTGGGGTATGTAGAAGTGTTTGAGTAAAGGCTGTCGTGGAAGAGGATGAAAATGGAGGTGAGGATGGAGGTGAAGATGATGATGGAGAAGATGGAGGTTTATCACCATTTCCTTTTGAAGGCTTCTCATCATCTCCTCCTTTTCTTCTAGAAGAATACTCTCCTTTTGAAGACTTGGAACTCTCACCCTACAATCTTGAATTTCTCTCTTCATAGAGAACTTTCATCATTTCAGTCATCTCAAAGAAAGATTTTCTGAAAATGTTCTCATCCTCTGACATATTATTAACTCCTCCTCCATGAGACATGCTTACTGAAGCTTTAGGTACAACTTGAGGTGAAACTTGTGGTGGAAATTGAGACAAATGGGCTCTCCTTGTCCTTGTCGCAAATTTAGAACCTGCACCCACAAGATTTCCTTCTCCTCTCTTGATCTTCAACCTTGTAAGCATCATAAACACCTGCAAACAATTAAATCCTCATAGCAGTAAAGTAAATGAAAGCTCTGATACCAAACTTGATTTGTATGATATATATATGTTAATGTGCTTGAGGTTGTATAAATTTCAAGTATTCAAATTTAGATTTTTTTTTGAGCATTTATGTTAAATTATTATATACATAAAGCATGAATTTAAACTCAGAAATAGCATAAAAAAATAGACAAACACACCATAAAAATAACCACAACATAGCAAGTGATGAAGGAGTTCACCCCTCTTGGGCTACGTCTCCTAGTCCAGCTTCCAAAAGCTTGGCCCTATATCATTATGCACAAAAATGGTGATTACATCAGTTTTCAGTGCTCTAATGGCTTCAAAACGTATTCCATTAGCTTCAAAACTATCCAAAACCCTTGTCTTTCCTCTTTTTGCTCCCAAAATGGTCAAAATTTGAAGAAGTTATGAGTTTCCCTAGATTTGCTGCTAGTCACTCTACAATTTCCCCAAAATTCGGCATTGTCCTACATTTTCTCCATGAATTCCACTAATGGAGCACTAGTTTGGCAGAATTCCAGCAGGGCAGAATTCCTGGGATGGTTAAAAATTCCACCAAGGCCTAAAGTCGAAATTTTTAATTAATAAAAAAAGGGGCCACGCCCCTCTCCACCTCCACGCCCATGGTTTTGTGCCAAAGTCATATGGTAAGGTTTGTTGGGGGGCCAGGGCTAAGCCCTAGCCCCTTATGCCATTAACTCTACCACCAAAAATTTAAATAATTTTTGGTCCATTATTTTAACAAGGACCAATGATTAGCCCATCTCGTTAGAGCGTTGAGCTATCTTCTAAGAGGTCGTGGTATCGATTCCTGCGGAGTCTATTTCAGAATTACAACCAAATTTTGGTGGCCCCAGTGCTGCCACGTGGAAGCCTTCGATTGGGCCATGTGGCAACCTGTGGTTGGCCACCAATCCACCAATGAAAATTTCCCAAATCATCACCAATTACCTTGTGACAAGTGGAAAAATATTATTGTCCCAACAGAGCCCAGTTACCTATACGAACTGTTGACTAGCCAGCCTGCACAAATTTTGCCAAAAAAATTCCTATTTGGGAAAACGAACAGAACTCATTTATGGGAGAATACGATGTGGATTTTCCGCGAAACGAGTTGTGTCAAATTCAGAATGACGAGATCTATGCAAGCACATATGTTTCGATCCATTCCAACAAATTTCATTTTTGAGCATATTTGAGCATTGGATTAGAGCTTGAATTTACCCTCCTTGCATGTATGGCCAACACAATGATGGGGAGCGTTTGGTACTTGGACTCGAGCACATTGTTCCACATGACAGGGTGTATAGAGTTTTTCAGTGACTTGGAAGAAAAATATTTTCATATGTACATCGATATGGGGGATGATGGAAGGTATAGTGTGACTGGGGTTGGTACAGTCACCTTTCAGAGGGATTTGAGCTCCCCCTCAAGCTCAATGATGTCATGTTCATTCTAGGCCTAAATAAAAATCTCAAATTTGTTCCAGTTTTGGAAGACTATGGTTATGATGTGGTATTCAACAAAGGAAAGGCATTTCGGCGACAAATAACCATAGGACAGGTGAAACAGATCGGGGTTCATGTGAACAACCTGTATAACTTAGATGCTGAAGATTTTGTTGCATTAAGCACTAAGGAAGAGAAGGTTCAAGGCTGCAATGTCATTGAAATTTGGCACAAAATAATTCGCCATTTTCATCATGGCACCCTAAAGATTATGCAGCAGATAACCACAGGCCTCCCCAAAGGAGCACTTGAGCAATAGGATGTATGCAAATGATGTACCTTGGGAAAGTACACAAAATACACATTCCATGATTGGGACAACAAAACACATGAAATGATAGAAATGATCCACTCTAATGTCTGTGGACCTTTCTCAACAGCCTCCACTACCAGGCACAAATATTTTTTCATTTGTATTGATCACCTCATGGAAGTGCTGGAACTTCCTCATGTGGAAGAAAGATGAGACATTATCCATGTTCATAGAATTCAAGGCACTTGTGGAGAAAGAAATCGATAAGAAGGTGAAGGCTCTAAATAATGGAGGTGAGTACGTGTTGGATGAATTTAAAAATTTCCATGCAAAAGAAGGCATTTGATGAGAGTTGACAACATCCCACGACTCACATTAGAATGGGGTGGCTGAGAGAAAGAACTGTAGCATTGTGGGATAAATGAGGGTGATTTTTCATGAACAAGGCATACATATTCATTTGTGGGCTGATAGATGCAACACAACAATCTATTTGCATAACTGAGGTCCTCATAGTATTCAAGGAATGGTTACACTGGTGGAGGCTTTTTCGGGGAGAAAGCCGAAAGTATCGTACTTTAGGATTTTTGGAGCCTCTATTTACTGTCATGTCTCCAAAGAATCAACTAATAATATTGAGCCAACAATAGTATTGGGGGTATTTTTGGGTTACATATAAACTCCTCACAACAACCTTGGGTACTTTCCATCCCTCAGAATGAGAGTTGTGCGAATAGATGTAAAATTTGATGAGGAGGAAGCGATGTGGTGCTCTCTTGAGAGGGAGCTTCAGATCCCACCCAAAGAGGATATTTTAGCTCCAAAGGAGGAACCTCAAGAAGTTTTGGAGTAGCCAAAAAAATGAGGAGAGATTGGATATATCCACTCAAGTAGAACCATCCAGAGAAGACAATAAAATAACCATGTAATTTGAGAGACTTGTGCAGGATGCAAGGGAGAATGTGGATGCTCCTTCAAATTTGCGTAGGCAGAGAAGATCGATACACTGGCTACATGGATCTAATGACTGAGCTTATAGAGACTAAGCCATCCTCTTTCAAGAAAGCAGTAAAGAAACATGTATGGGTTGATGCAATGGTGGAGGAGTACGAATCCATTCTAAAGAACTATGTTTGGGAAGTGATCCCAAGACTGATAGATAAATCAATTGTGGGTTCACGATGTATCTTCAAGGTAAAGCAAGAAACAAATGAAAGCATAGAGAATTATAAGGAAAAATTTGTGGCCAAGGGGTACTCTTAAGTTCAAGGGGTTCACTACGAGGAGACCTTTTCTCTTGTAGCAAGGTACTTATCCATTAGATCAATTCTTTCCCTGGTTGCACAGATGGGGTCGAAGATCCTCTAGATGGGTGTAAAAACAACATTCCTCAATGATTTTATTGAGGAGGAGGTGTACATTGAGCAACCAAAAGGTTTTGAGAATTTTCATCGAGAGTCTCATGTTTGCAGACTCAAGTGAGAATTGTATAGTCTCAAACAAACACATCGTGCTTGGTACACCAAGATCAATAGTTATCTCACCAGTTTGGGCTTCACCAAAAGTGAAGTAGATGAAAACCTCTATAATATCTTGGTAGAAGGTAAATTTTTCATTGCTGTATTATTTATTGATGACTTGATTTTAACTGGTGAAAAAAATTTGATCAGATCTTACAAGGATGACCTTGCAAGATAATTTGAAATGAAGCACATGGGTCTCATGCACTACTTCCTCATATTGGAAGTATGGAAAGGCGATGGGGAATTATCTGAATCTCAAGGAAAGTATGAAAATGAGATACTATAGAGATTCTTCATGGAGAGTTGCAAACCCATGGAGACACCTCCAACAACAAAATGGAGGAAGGAAGATGCCACTTTACGTAAAGAAGTGGATGCTACCATTTATCGGAAGCTAGTTGGATCATTGATGTATCTTGTGAACACACAATCAAAGATGTGCTATGAAGTCAACCAGCTAAGCCTAGCTATGGTTAGGCCAACCAAATTATTTTGGAAGGAAGCTAAGCATATTTTACGATACCTGAGAGGCACCACCCAGTTTGGACTATGGTACAGACGAATAGAGGGAGTGAGGTTGTGTGGCTTCAAAAATGTAGATTGGGCGGGGATTTCATCAGACCGAAAGAGTACATCAGATGAAATTTTCAGTGTTAGGTCCATAGAAGTTTCCTGGTACAATAGGAATCAAATATCCAAGGCACTCATCTTGGCAAAAGTAGAATACATGGTTGCAAGTCAAGCATCATGTGAGGTGATCTGCATGAGAAAGATACTCATTGGATTGTTTGGTTAGATGATTGATCCAACTGCAATATACTGTGATAATCATAGTTTCATTAAGAAATATAAGAAACATGTTTTTCACGATTGATCCAGGCATATATATATTTGGTATCACCATTTGCGAGACTGTGTGCAGAGGAGGATAATTTTATTGCAGTACATTGCGACAAAGGAACAAGATGCTGGAATTTTGACAAAAGCCTTGTCAAGAGGTAAGTTCGAGTTCCACATGTGCAGGATAGGGATGGTTGATAATCATTTTCTTACTGAGAGAGAGTGTTGAAAATTGCAGCAAGAAATTCTCAATTTGATTTTTCCTTGATTAAATTGGAAAAATTCAAATTTCCACATTAACAAACAACTTGGATGCAGTTAAATTGTGTGACATGGCTTGTGTCACCCAGTTTACTCAGTAAATTCAAGTTGGAAGAGTTATATTTCAGTTAAGCATGTGTGATTTCTAATTTGTAGCAATTAAGGTCAGTTATCTAAGGTTGTTTTTAGTTAAACTAGTTTTAACTGTTGAAGGAACAAGTGGAGGGTTAGTTGTGCAGTGGGAATTTAGTAAAACTTGGTGATCATCCAGTTAACTGATCAATCAGCCTAAAATGGCTAGTGCATGTAGAGAATTTGAGTTCCCCAATATTGGTGGAGATTTCAAGGTAGTATAACATCATTTTTGGACTAGTCTTGAGTGTATAAGTGTTGCATGCAATCATATTATCAACCTAAGGAATTGCGCAATCTATTTTGGAGAAATTCCTAAATAATAGGGGCCTAATTTCTCAAGGAACAACACAAGGAAATAAGAGCTCAAGCAGAGGCATAAATTGACTAAGTTTGGGTTAGAGCTTCCAAGTGACAAGAGAGATGGGTTATGCACTTATAGGTTGTGCTCAGTTGAGCAAAGCAATTGTAATACATCTCTATTCATCAGATTAATGCAAGTAGACATTAGGGTTTTTAGAAAATTGTTTTCCCTAGGAAAAATAATATTTACCTGTGTGTAATTTCTTATTGCATGTCTGGGATTTTTGTTCTAAATTGTGAATTATTGTCCGCAAAGCAGTAGAGTAGGTTTGTGTCTTGTGATTTTGATTAAAAATTCATGAACAATGGAAAATCTACAACATAATTTCTACATTCTCACACAATACTAGTTGGTCTACATGGGAAAATATTTACTCTTCATCTTCAAAAGGATTTCATTTATCTAAAGGTAATTTTGATCAAGTTTTCACTTTTCTTGTACATTAATCTTTGCTTTGAGTCCCTCCCATACCCCTCCACATTTAAAATTTCCTACTTTGGTAGATGAAGAGAAGACTAGTGGGTCAAATTTAATCTAGTATTACATCTATTTCTTTAAAAAAAAATCCTCTTGTACCACCCTGCTCTCTTCACCCAATTACTAAAAGAAGTTTTCCAAATAAAACTTAAGGGTGGCAGATAAGAGAGTTTAAAGCACTTATGTGTGGTAAGTGTATGCAAGCCCATCGGGGCACTGAACAGGCTCACTAACAATGGGTCAATGCATACATGGTATCAAGAAAACCTTGTTATGGTACTAAAGAAACCTAGTGGCAATGAAGCAATGTTGGGGAAAAAAAAAGTAATTTCATTTCTAATAGATGCATGCTAATCTTTAAAAGCTTCCTAGCTATCTTTACTATCCAATAGTAGAAAGAAAGTTTGAAAATAATAATTATTCTATATATTTGAATTCAATGTTTTTGATTGGGCATTCAAATACTTTCCATTTTATGAGTTTACCTATCTTTATTCATCTTATGTGCGAACCTTCGAAATGGTGCAATATATGAGAAATTTTTGAGAACTTTTATTTCGATCTTTGGTAAATTTATTCCTATCATCCTAAACCAAAGATAATTGTTTCATCCCGGTGTGTCACCAATTTTTGTGGCTACAACACCCACATAATTTTTGAAACTTATTATAGGGACCCTCCATGTAAATTTTAGTCAAATCACCTCTTTGGTAATTTAATTTTATTAATTTTGTGGGATTTTTATTTTTCTCGGATTTTCATTTTGATTACTCCATTACGTATATTTCGTCATCAACTTTCCAACAGTTCTTATGGTTTGGAAATTAGCCTTAGTCATTAAATTTCACCACCGAAACTTTAAGTAAAAATATATTATACTTTTATTTTATAAATTTAATTAATTTAAATATGTAAATATAATCATTTAATTAATTAATTTTGATTAATTAAATTAATTAACTTAATTAATTGGTAAGTATTATTTTTCATTATTTAAATAAATTTAATTAATTTAATATTTATTTAAAAACGGCCGCAACCAAACTCTTTGTATATATTTATATATTATAACCATATGATTAAATTATAATAAAGTTTTATATATTATATATATAACAAACTTTATGATGTCATCATGCTCCCTAGCTCCTCGAAGGTTCAAGTTTTGCAAAATTTATATATATAACAAACTTTATGACGTCATCATTCTCCCTAGCTCCTCGAAGGTTCAAGTTTTGCAAAAATTAATAACTCCCGAGATGCTATTTAGACGCCGAATGATGTTATAGTGGAAGGGGGCTAGAAGAACATTACATAGAGGAACAAACACATATTAAAAGGGTGGCTTATTGATTTGATTTAAAACCATGGCATGAGTGGAAAGAGAGTCTCAATATAGAAATATTAAATTAAGTAAATATAAAAATTTACTATGCCAAAAAATTAGCATAAACAAAGGTTACGAAATTGCAAAAAAAAATCAATTTTGGAATTTGTTTTTGAAGCATTTTGATTTTTCCAAAATGGCTTGTTGTTGCAAATTTGTTTTAGATTATTAATTCAGCCAGAGAATATCTCCACAAGGAAGTAATGGAAGTCTAGAATTTTATTTCATTAATTTATCAAATGGATTTTGAATTAGTTAATTTGTTTTCACAATTTCACGAATTTGATTTTTTTTTCTCTTGATTTTAATTGGTGTTAATTTTATTTTTGCAGAGAATTTGTGTTGATTTTTTTCTCTTGATTTTATTTGGTTTTGATTTAATTTTTGCAGAGAATTTGTAGAAGAAGATGAGGCAAAGGGAATATGGAGCAATGGAATTACACCAATAGAAGGAAAAGAGGGATTTTTTGAAACTAAAATCAGAAATCTCTATTATTCTTTGAACAACTCTCCTTTTTGTAATTATAAATAAGATTTAAGAGAAGAAGAAAGGGTTCAAATTTCTCTGCAAAAAGGGAGCTTCTGCACTACTATAGTGGATTGAATTTTGTAGAGAATTAGCTATTCTTCGATCTAGATTAAAGAGATGTATTTCAGTTTTGAAGGTTTCAGGCTATCATGAAATTTTATGAGAATATTACGTACTCATAAAGCTTTGATCAAATATGCAATTTTAGTATACTATTTTCAGAGTTAAGTATTGATTATTAGCTTCAATTTAATTCAATTTTGAGGAAATTTTTGATCTAGATAAGTATTTCGTTTTTTGAGTTTTTCATTATTGTAAATTCATTTAATTATATGTTTGTTCAAATCATTGGAAAGCTATATTTTTTATGATGGATCAAATTTAAGTCAAAGTTGATCATTGAATTCAAATAGATGGGCATGTTATCATTTTTAACTATTGAGCAGATTGATGGCAAATGTGTCTTTGTTTTAATCATGACTATTTTATGCGAACTATTTCCTTAATGTAGTCATTTCACTAATTTTGAATTCATTTTATTTGAATTTGGATATATGTGCTATGGATATCTAATAACTACGTATCAGATGGTTGTATTTGCATATTTGTGTGAATAAGTGGTAGGTCCTCAAAATTTTTCTTTGGCCTTTTAACTTCTCTTTTTATTCCAAATTCAAATTTGGTCCAAACTTCATTATCTTGCTCTCGATTGGGGGCATATCTAAATCTATCCAATCAAGATAGATTTAGGATTTATTTTATGTCGCTTGCTTCATAAGGTAAATTTTCATTTAAAATAAATTCAGTGCATTTTATAAGTCTCCTTCCGTTGAAGAAAACTATATTGCGGCCTTGATGAGCCTTTGTTTAAGCTTAAGAGTTTCTTTCTTACAAGAGCCCTGCAAGAGGATAAATTTAATTTCTCTCTTATTGTTGATAAGTAATTAGAGAATCACAAGTCATTAGGGAGAGTGAGGGGGTAACTAGACCCATTAGAACCAGTCAAAATCACCATTACAAATAAATAAGAGCTTAATTGGGGCCCTGATCAAGTGATCTCCCCATTATTGATTTTGGTCATTTTTTGCCATAAACAAGTGGTCATCTTTAAACCACCACTAGTAGAATACTTTGTCTTATGCCACCTCATTTGGTTTGTGGTCTTCCTTAAACCACCATTTTAGAGAGCATATCCATTCATTGGCTACTATCCACCTTTGTATTTCAATTCTCTTCTTGGACTCATATACAATCCTTTACATTTGGAAACATAATAATCGGGTTTATGTAAATATGGCACGTACACTTGAGTGGAAGAAAAAAATCCTCAAGTGAAGGCTAATAGCCATGAGAAGTCCAAGAGACTTGTTGGACTATGAAACCAAGGGTCAAGAAAATGTGTATTTATATGTATATTCTGTTAATAATATGAATCTCACATTTTATCTAATTGTTGTCTATTTTTATCATTGTTTTCTATACCAGAGGTGGAAGGAGGCAAATCACTAGGTTTCGAAGCCATCCTAACAAAAATTTGATTTATCTTCACTAAGAGGCTATCACAAGCTCATATTCAATTAAGTTTAGAAGAGGAATTACTTTCATAGTCCAAAAATATATCTCATGGTCAATATGCCAAAAAATTACAGTATAAGGTCATGTTTGTGGAAGAAAATGAGGAAGAGATATAGTGATGAAGGGAATTATGGAAATTAAAAGACTTGATGGAAGCAAAAATATTCATGTAATTATCACTAGCTAGAAAAACATTGACATGGGACATACTTTAGAAAAGAGTAGGGCACAAACCTATTATCTATCACATATGTAAGAAAGACGGTGAAAAAAATGATCATTTTTTGGTTTAAGATGATTACACAAAGGAAGTATAAGTTTATATCTCGGTTCCAATTGAAGGTAAGGATAGGTGGAATGATGGCTGATTATTGGAATGCATGGAGAAATGACTTGATGAAAAAGCTCTAAGGTTAGCAGTTCAAAGCCTTACCCTTAATAGCATCCTAAGCTATATGGGTAACCATAAATGCAAGTATTTAAAGATAAATAGTCACTTCCTTCTCAACTACACCACCAAATGATGTTTTTCTTTCAAAAAAAAGAGAATATTAAACCCAACAATAAAAATCCCAAAGACAATAGGATAATTTAAGATAAATAAGATAAAACCATGAAATTGTTTTTAATGGTGCATACCAAGTTAAATTTAAATAAGATTAAACCATGAAATTATTTTTGATGATGTACAAGTTAAATTTGGTTTTTAATTATGCCGTAAGGCGTTCTTATTTGAAAACAACTCCCTTAGCTACCACCATGTCCATGGCCATTAGATCCATAAATAAATAGCTTTCTATATGTTTTTTATAATGTTAGTTTTAAAAATAATAAAATAAAATAATAATAAACTATAAAAACAGTCCATGGTATTGACCCATGGTATTCATGTGGAATATATTTTATTTGAAGAGGGAAATGAATAGTTTTCTATATGTTTTTTTATAATGCTAGTTTTAAAAATAATAAAATAAAATAAAAATAAACTATAAAAACAGCCCATGGTATTCATGTGGAATATATTTTATTTAAAGAGGGAAATTAAGATGGCCTAGATCAACCTTAACTCTAGATCTATCAAGAGCCAAGAGGGATCATATGTCTTGATATGAAAACCTGTTTTAGAGTAAAAATAAAATTGATCCCTCTGATAAATAATATAGATCTAAACTAATTATTTCATAAAACTATTTTTAAATGTTTATAACCATTATTCTTTTAAAAAAAAATTGGTATAATAACTTATTTTTTAATCATTATGACAAACAAAACATCATATTAACCTAATTCAACATTTTGACTATGTCAAATTACACAAATATAAAAGTAAAAGTAAATTAAATAAAAAGATTGACATAATGTAATGAACATTTTAACTAGGTCAAAATACAATAAAAAATAAAAATAATAAAATAAAATAATAATCAACTATAAAAACACCCCAGATGCGGGTGATCATTAGGAAATGGGATGTGGCTGCTCCTCCGCAAGGCACATGGCCCAACCACATGGCTACGCATGGCCTCCGCCCGATCGCTATTAAATATTGCAGTTGTTCACCTACTGTCGGCATTAAACCACATGCCTTGAGCTATTACATTTGTCCACCCTACTGCCTCTCCCAGTATTCCATGGTGCCTAGATCCTTAACTCCTGCAGTATTCTCTTGCATCTTGGAGTTCTCTGTTCATTACGTCGGTTTTAGTCGAGAGCTCCTTGGCATCCATTCCCTGCCTCCTCTTCTGCTTGAGGGTTCATGTCTTCTTTCTGCTTCTCCCCTCGTTGCTCCAACACCCTCCTGCAACAACATGCCTAAGAGGCACATAATGCATTGTCGAAGAGGCCACGGAAGAGGTAAGTCCTCTTTCCCTCCCATTTCCCTCCATGATGACAACCATCTCCCCTTCCATGAGGACAATCCAGCCGCTTACCAGCTCAATTTCGACTCCACTGGTTCTCTGGACCATCCTCTCATCTCTGCGACTCTTTTTGTGTGTCTTCCAGATGTCCCGTCCAGCTCTACTGGCTCTGGCTCTCGGAAACGTCTCAGAAAATCCACCATATCCTCATCCTATCCTCAGCATTCCAGGAAATCAAAGGCCCTACCTCCGAAATCAGCCTTGCATTCCTCTAGCAGTGAAGGGAGCGATAGCTCAGCAGTAGATGACAAGGCTATGGATGCAGGGGTGCATAATAAAACAAAATAAAAATAAACTATAAAAATAGCCCATGGTATTGACCCATGGTATTCATGTGGAATATATTTTATTTAAAGAGGGAAATTAAGATGGCCTAGATCAATCTTAACTCTGGATCTATCAAGAGCCAAGAGGGATCATATGTCTTGATATGAAAAAATATTTTAGAGTAAAGAGAATGTTTTAGAGTAAAAAGAGAATTGATCCCTCTGATAAATAATATAGATCTAAACTAATTATTTCATAAAACTATTTTTAAATGTTTATAACCATTATTCTTTTAAAAATTTTGTGGTATAATAACTTATTTTTTAATCATTATGACAAACAAAACATCATATTAACCTAATTTAACATTTTGACTATGTCAAATTACACAAATATAAAAGTAAAAGTAAATTAAATAAAAATATTGACATAATGTAATGAACATTTTAACTAGGTCAAAATACAATAAAAAATAAAAATAATAAAATAAAATAATAATAAACTATAAAAACACCCCAGATGTGGGTGATCGTTAGGAAATGGGACGTGGCGGCTCCTCCGCAAGGCACATGGCAAAACCACATGGCTATGCATGGCCTCCTCCCGATCGCTATTAAATATTGCAGCTGTTCACCTGTTGTCGGCATTAAACCACTTGCCTTGAGCTATTACATTCGTCCGCCCTACTGCCTCTCCCAGTATTCCATGGTGCCTAGCTCCTTAACTCCTACAGTCTTCTCTTGCATCTTGGATTTCTCTGTAAATTCCATTGTTTTTAGTCGAGAGCTCCTTGGCATCCATTCCCTACCTCCTCTGCTACTTGAGGCTTCCTGTCTTCTTTCTGCTTCTCCCCTCGTTGCTCCAATGCCCTCCTGCAAAAACATGCCTCGGAGGCACATAATGCATTGTCGAAGAGGCCACTGAAGAGGTAAGTCCTCTTTCCCTCCCATTTCCCTCCATGATGACAAACATCTTCCCTTCCATGAGGACAATCCGGCCGCTTACCATCTCAATTTCGACTCCACTAGTTCTCTGGACCATCCTCTCATCTCTGCGACTCTTTTTGCGTGTCTTCCGGATGTCCCATCTAGCTTTACTGGCTCTGGCTCTCAGAAACGTCTCAGAAAATCCACCATATCCTCTTCCTACCCTCAACATTCCAGGAAATCAGAGGCCCTGCCTCCGAAATTAGCCTTGCGTTCCTCCAGCAGTGAAGGGAGTGACAACTCAGTAGCAGATGACAAGGCTATGGATGCAGGGGCGCATAATAAAATAAAATAAAAATAAACTATAAAAACAACCCATGGTATTGACCCATGGTATTCATGTGGAATATATTTTATTTAAAGAGGGAAATTAAGATGGCCTAGATCAATCTTAACTTTGAATCCATCAAGAGCCAAGAGGGATCATATGTCTTGATACGGAAACTGTTTTAGAGTAAAGAGAATGTTTTAGAGTAAAAAGAGAATTGATCCCTCTGATAAATAATATAGATCCAAACTAATTATTTCATAAAACTATTTTTAAATGTTTATAACCATTATTCTTTTAAACATTTTGTGGTATAATAACTTATTTTTTAATCATTATGATAAACAAAACATCATATTAACCTAATTTAACATTTTGACTATGTCAAATTACACAAATATAAAAGTAAAAGTAAATTAAATAAAAATATTGACATAATGTAATGAACATTTTAACTAGGTCAAAATACAATAAAAAATAAAAATAATAAAATAAAATAATAATAAACTATAAAAACACCCCAGATGCGGGTGATCATTAGGAAATGGGACGTGGCGGCTCCTCCGCAAGGCACATGGCACAACCACATGGCTATGCATGGCCTCCACCCGATCGCTATTAAATATTGCAGTTGTTCACCTGCTATTGGCATTAAAGCACCTGCCTTGAGCTATTACATTCGTCCGCCCTACTTCCTCTCCCAGTATTCCATGGTGCCTAGCTCCTTAACTCATGCAATCTTCTCTTGCATCTTGGAGTTCTCTGTTCATTACGTCAGTTTTATTCGAGATCTCCTTGGCGTCCATTCCCTGCCTCCTCTGCTGCTTGAGGCTTCCTGTCTTCTTTCTTCTTCTCCCCTCGCTGCTCCAACGCCCTCCTGCAACAACATGCCTCAGAGTCACACAATGCATTTTCGAAGAGGCCATGGAAGAGGTAAGACCTCTTTCCCTCCCATTTCTGTCCATGATGACAACCATCTCCCCTTCCATGAGGATAATCCGGCCACTGACCAGCTCAATTTCGACTCCATTGGTTCTTTGGACCATCCTCTCATCTCCGCGACTCTTTTTGTGCGTCTTCCGGATGTCTCGTCCAGCTCTACTAGCTCTGGCTCTCAGAAACGTCTCAGAAAATCCACCATATCCTCGTCCTACCCTCAGCATTCCAGGAAATTAGAGGCCCTGCCTCCGAAATCAGCCTTGTGTTCCTCCAGCAGTGAAGGGAGCGATAACTCAGTAGCAGATGACAAGGCTATGGATGCAGGGGTGCATAATAAAATAAAATAAAAATAAACTATAAAAATAGCCCATGGTATTCATGTGGAATATATTTTATTTAAAGAGGGAAATTAAGATGCCTAGATCAATCTTAACTCTGGATCTATCAAGAGCCAAGAGGGATCATATGTCTTGATATGAAAACCTGTTTTAGAGTAAGAAGAGAATTGATCCCTCTGATAAATAATATAGATATAAACTAATTATTTCATAAAACTATTTTTTAATGTTTATAGCCATTATTATTTTAAATTTTTTTTGGTATAATAACTTATTTTTTAATCATTATGACAAACAAAACATCATATTAACATAATTTAACATTTTGACTATGTCAAATTACACAAATATAAAAGTAAAAGTAAATTAAATAAAAATATTGACATAATGTAATGAACATTTTAACTAGGTCAAAATACAATAAAAAATAAAAATAATAAAATAAAATAATAATAAACTATAAAAACACCCCAAATGCAGGTGATTGTTAGGAAATGGGACGTGGCGGCTCCTTCGCAAGGCACATGGCACAACCACATGGCTACGCATGGCCTCCGCCCGATCACTATTAAATATTGCAGTTGTTCACCTGTTATCGGCATTAAACCACCTGCCTTGAGCTATTACATTCATCCGCCCTACTGCCTCTCCCAGTATTCCATGGCGCCTAGCTCCTTAACTCCTACAGTCTTCTCTTGCATCTTGGAGTTCTCTGTTCATTCCATCAGTTTTAGTCAAGAGCTCCTTGGCACCCATTCCCTGCCTCCTCTACTGCTTGAGGCTTCCTATCTTCTTTCTGCTTCTCCCCGTGCTGCTCCAATGCCCTCCTGCAACAACATGCCTCAGAGGCACATAATGCATTGCCGAAGAGGCCATGGAAGAGGTAAGTCGTCTTTCCCTCCCATTTCCCTTCATGATGACAACCATCTCCCCTTCCATGAGGACAACCCGGCTACTTACTAGCTCAATTTCGATTCCACTGGTTCTCTGGACCATCCTCTCAACTCCGCGACTCTTTTTGTGCGTCTTTCGGATGTTCCGTCCAGCTCTAATGGCTCTGGCTCTCAGAAACGTCTCAAAAAATCCACCATATCCTCGTCCTACCCTCAGAATTCCAGGAAATCAGAGGCCCTACCTCCGAAATCAGCCTTGCGTTCCTCCAGCAGTGAAGGGAGTGACAGCTCAACAGCAGATGACAAGGCTATGGATGCAAGGGTGCGTTCTGCAAAAACGCTTGAGCCCACAGTGCAGCCGTCGAAGAAAGAAGAGGACTCCTCTGAAGACTATGGTTGCTTCATAGTTAAAGAGCCTCCTCCACACAACCAATAGCATGTCTCGCTGCTTCAGAATCTATTTCGAGAGGTTTCCTACCTCAGCTAGGTTTCACTTTTATGTTCTCATGTTTTTCTTGTTCCTGCACAACACGATAATTTTTTGGATGATTTTTGTAAATGTTGGTTTCCCCACTTGAGGAAGCAATCTATGCACTGGTTTCCCCAACTGCGGTAGTCACTTTTTTGTCCTTTTGAACTCTACACCTGCCAGAATTGGCTAGCATAGAAACTCCGGCGGAAATTTTCGAACTGTATTTCTATGTGCCATATAATAGAAATAGTATTATTTAGAAAATAAATAAATAAACGAACCGTAATTTTATGTGCCATATAATAAAAATAGTCTTATTTAGAAAAAGAAAAAAAAGAAAGAAGCAGCCCATGGTATTCATGTGGAATATAGTTTATTTAAAGAGGGAAATTAACATGGCCTAGATCAATCTTAACTCTGGATCTACCAAGAGCCAAGAGAGATCATATGTCTTGATATGAAAACATCTTTTAGAATAAAAAAAGAATTGATCCCTCTCATAAATAATATAGATCTAAACTAATTATTTAATAAAACTATTTTCAACTGTTTATAACCATTATTCTTTTAAATTTTTACTTAATAAAATCTATCTAAATTTTCATACATCCAAATATACATAGTTTTTCTTGTTCAATATTATTTTTGTTACAACTATTTTATTATTCCAAAAATACATGGTTTTTTGTTATATATTATTTATGTAACATCTCTTTTATTATTAGTGATGCAGGGGCATTAGAGTTTAGTCAGAAATGTGAAATATTGTTCACATGTTGTGATTGGATGGGTCTAAACTTCATTCACAAATGGGTGAAAATCAGTTTATTGAGAGGATTGGATTCCTCAACAATTTTTTAAAATCTATTCTATAATAGATAGACGTGAACTAGTAATTAGAGGAAATTGAATTTTTTTTATTCGTGTCAGTTTATTTAGGTTTAGTTGATGGAATCTAGAAAGACATGTCATAATTAAGAGTTTTTTACGTTTGAATAATTCGACCCTCATAAAGAGGTCGGTTACATTGTCAAAAGGCTATAAAGTGTAACCTCTGTAACAGAGGAAAGTGGAATTTTTTTGTAGAAGACTAGACTTGAGAGGGTTGGCCTCTAAATTAATAAAGTTGCAAAGTTATTGTTTACCTCTGTTCTTGTCAAATTTCACGGAGGGTAATTTCCTTCGAAATATCATTGTGTTTAATGTGTTCTGTATAAAACTTGAATGTACACTTGTTTCTACATGAAGATAAGTTATCTGTGTTAACCTCTGTGTGGAGAATGGATTCTATCCTTTCTAATTCTTGAGTTATATGTGCTTGTGATCAATTGAGTACAATTAAGTGTTTATCATCTCTGCATAATTCGTTTAAGAGTTCAGCTTTCCTTTGAATTGAATCAAACTCACGGGGTTCTGTTTAAATTTTTGAATATTAGTATTAATCATAGACCTATGTCTATTGATTATTCTTTGAAAATAGAGGTTCCAAACGAGATTAATATCAAATATGAAAACCAGTGAAAGTCTGATTTCAAACAGGGTCGGAACTGAAGAATTTCGGTTGAACGGTTTTGGAATACGAAACCACCGGTTTCGCATAGCCTTTGAGCTGGTACGGTTTTAACTTGTGGAACATAATCCTGTTATGTTGTGACATGTCATAGGCTTAATACCACCTATTTCGCATAACTTTTGGTTGTTAAAGATCCGTGGGAGAAGTAATGCGATCATCGTCCAAACGAGGAGCGTAGAGATCCGACGACATTCGCGCCATGCAATAGGAGGAGGTTTAATACAAGGTATGGATCCGATGAGTTATAAAATAAAGTTTAATTAAGATGTTTTTAGGTCCACATATTCGTTTCTGAAAGTTTAAATATCATTCTTGAAGACTTTATAACTATGTTTAAAAGTCGTCTAATATTCCCGAAGGTCTTTTGAACCTTGGCTAAGTTGCATTGATATATTTCCGGGAGAATTAAAGCATTGTTTGGAAGGTCAATTATTATACCCCCGAAGAGTATTAAACCATTGGAAAAGGTGTTGTAATACACTCCGAGAAAGTTTGAATATTACAAAGGTGAATTATAATTTTTTGAAAAGGAACCATTGTTCTGAATGTGTATTTCATTAATAAAATTTCATAGATTTGATGAATGAAATTAATAACGAGAAATTGCAACAGACTCTTCCGGAGTTAGAAACAGTTGTACAAAGTGAGAAAGGTTCTCCTTAATGCCTGCACCCACACTGCCATCATTTGTGGTATCAGAGCATACTTCAGAGCATTTATCAGAGATTGAATAGACTTCTAAGAGTCAGAAGAAGATATCCAGCATGGTTGTCCGAATTGGTAGAGGTGCTATTGGTAGAAGAAGAGGTAGGCCAGTTGCAAATGCAGAAGTACTGGAGACTATGCAACAGATCCAAGCTAGATTGGAAGTAATTGAAGTAGGACAACCAAGAGATCCTGAAGATGTCAGTGAACCAGAAGCTAAAGAAGAAGAAGGAGGAAATGTTGAGCTTACTCCTGAGATGAGATTCTTAAAATTAGTTTTAGGATCTACATCCAAGCCTAGACTTGAAGTATCAGCTTTTGCAGGAGGATTGAATCCAGAAGAATTGATAGACTGGATCAATGAGATGAACATATGCTTTGATTATGAAGATATGGGTGAAGACAAGAGAGTTAAATTTGCAGTGACAAGGTTGAAGGGACATGCAACACTTTGGTGGGATGGAGTGCAAGCAGAGAGAAGGAGAGCTTGTAAAAAACCAATCAAGAATTAGAGTAGAATGGTAGCAAAGATGAGAGGTAAGTTTTTGCCTAATGATTATCAGATTTTTATTTAGACAAATGCATAATCTTAGATAGAGATTAATGACAGTGAAAGAGTACACAGAAGAATTTTACAAAGTGAGCATAAGGGCTGGACAGATCCAGGACACAACAAAGAAGATTTCCAGGTATGTGAATGGTATCAGATTGGAGATTCAGGATGAGATAAGTATATTGTATCCTAAGACAGCAGAAGAGGCTTATCAAATGGGCTTGAAAGCTGAAGAGAAGCTATTGAGAAAGTAATCTGCCAAAGGAAGAGGTACTTTTCGAGGAAAGGGAAGTCAAGGTGGTAGAGGAAGATCTACAGCACCAAGAGATGGAGCTCATGCACACACAGAAGGTGATGTAAGTGGCAGAAGAAATTCCTACAGAGGAAGAGGAGGCAGAGGCAGAGGAAGAGAAGTGATATTTTACAGATATAAAAAATTGGGACATAGAGCCTATGAGTGCCCAGAGAAAGAGAATGTGGTTACAATTCAGAGAAATTCAATTGTTGCTCAGACTGAAGGAGTAGCAAAGTTTCCTGAAGCAGAGAGAGAAATTATGCCAGAGATGGGAGAATCTTTGGTTGTCAACAAGGTTTTGTTGAAACAAACAAAAGAAGTTGTTGAGCCAGCGTAGAGGAAAACTTTGTTCAAAAGTGTATGAAAAGTTCAAGGGAAATGTTGTCAATTGGTCATTGATAGTGGCAGCACAGACAACTTGGTCTCTACAGAGGTGATAGAGAAGTTGAATTTGAAGACAAGGGAACATCCAACACCCTACAAGGTGTTGTGGCTTCAGAAGGGTCATTAGCTGATTGTGAAAGAGCAATTTGAAATAGAATTGCAGATGGGAAGCTACAAAGATAAAATAATGTGTGATGTGATGCCTATGGATGTGTTTCACATACTGCTGGGTAGACCTTGGCAGTATGACAGAGCAGCAATGCATGATGGTAAGAGGAACACCTACAAGTTTTTCAAGGATGGTATGTATCAAACATTGTTGCCTACAGAAGAAGGAGATGCATCAAGCAAAAAGTCTAATACAAAGACTTTACTGTTGAATGGGAAAGAATACTTGCAGCATATTGAAGATGAAGAGGTCAATTTTGCTTTATTTTGCAAACCTAAGGTAGTATTTACTTCTACTAAAAAATTTTATTTTCCAATTGAAATTCAAGAAATGTTGGACAATTATTGTGATATTATTGTGGATGATTTTCCTGAAGAGTTACCACCTGTAAGAAGAATCAGCCATTAGATAGATTTGATCCAATGATCAAATCTTCCAAACAAAGCAGCTTACATAATGACTCCCACAGAGAATGAAGAAATCAGAAAGCAAGTGCAAGAATTGGTTGACAAAGGTTTGATCAGAGAAAGTTTGAGTCCTTGTGCAGTGCCTATAATGTTGAGTCCGAAGAAGGATGGAGGTTGGAGAATGTGCACTGATACAAGGGCAATCAACAAGATAAAAATCAGGTATAGATTTCCTTTACCCAGAATTTGAGATTTAATGGATTGTTTGAGTGGAGCAAGATATTTTTCAAAACTAGATTTGAAAAGTGGGTATCATCAGATTAGGATAAGAGAAGGTGATGAATGGAAAACAACCTTTAAAACAAATGAAAGATTGTATGAGTGGATGGTAATGCCCTTTAGTTTGTCAAATGCACCTAGTACTTTTATGAGGCTCATGAATGAAGTGTTAAAGGAATTTATTAGTAAATTTGCAATAGTATATCTGGATGATATATTAATTTACAGCAAGACAAAGGAAGAGCACTTGAGGCATCTAAATTATGTCCTAAAGAAACTACATAAAGATAAGTTGCTGATAAATATAAAGAAGTGTTCATTCATGAAAGAAGAATTGGTGTATCTGGGTTTTGTTGTTTCTGTTGAAGGGTTAAAGATGGATCCAGAAAAGGTAAAGGCAATTGTGGAGTGGCCTTCACCAAAAGGTGTTTTTGAGGTAAGAAGTTTCCATGGACTTGCTAGTTTTTTATAGAAAATTCATAAGGAATTTAAGCAAGATTAATGCACCTATCATTGAAACCATAAAGGAAAAATAGCCATTCAAGTGGACTGCTGAAGCTGAAAGGAATTTTCAGTTTTTGAAACAGAAAATAACTGAGAAACCTGTCCTAGTTTTGCCTGATTTTAACAAACCATTTCAAGTGAAGTGTGATGCCCGTGGAGAAGCTATTGGAGCTGTCTTAATTCAAGAAGATATACCTGTAGCATATTTTAGTGAGAAGTTGAATGACACAAGGAGAAGGTACTCTTCTTATGAAAAAGAGTTTTATGCAATAGTACAAGCATTGAAGAAGTGGAGGCATTATTTAATGTCTAAAGAATTTGTACTATATTCAGATAATCATGCTTTACAGTATATTATGCAGCAGCCTAAATTGAATCAAAAACATGCTAAATGGGTTGAATATCTTCAAAGTTTTAAAATTGTTTTGAAGCACATAAGTGGCCAAGCAAATAAGGTAACTGATGCCTTGAGTAGGAAGAACATTCTTGTTCAAGAAAGTCAAATTGAAGTGGTAGGTTTTGATTTTCTTAAAGAAATCTATAAAATAGATTTGGATTTTAAAGAAGCATTTGAAGCATGCTGTAATCCTGTTTTGATGGACAGAAGTCAGTGGTTAGATTATTTCCTGCAAGGGGGTTTATTGTTCAAAATAAATCAATTCTGCATACCAAATTGTTCCATGAGAGAGAATTTAATCAGAGAGAAGCATAGTGGTGGGCTTGCTGGACATTTTGGTACTGATAAAACTTATGAGCAGCTGAGTCATTTTTATTATTGGCCAAATATGAGATCTAAAGTGGAAAAGTTTGTGAAAAAATGTAAAATTTTTCAGTATGCAAAAGGGAGAAGCCAAAATGCAGGTTTGTACATTCCATTGCCTATTCCAAACAGAACTTGGGATATGGTAAGTATGGATTTTGTTTTAGGATTGCCTAAGACACAGAGAGGGAATGATGCAATTTATGTTGTTGTTGACATATTTTCAAAAATGGCACATTTTATTCCATGTTGTAAAACCAATGATGCTACTCATGTTGCCAATTTGTTTTTCAAGGAGATTGTTAGATTATATGGGTTGCCTAAAAGTATTGTTTCTGACAGAGATACCAGGTTTTTTGGTCATTTTTGGAGGACATTGTGGAAAAATCTTGGTACTAAACTGAGTTTCAGCTCAGCTTATCACCCTCATACTGATGGACAGACTGAAGTAGTGAACAGAAGTTTGGGTAATCTTTTGAGAAGCCCTGTAGGAGAACATCCGAAGCAGTGGGATCATATTTTACCACAAGAAGAATATGCATACAATGATTCACCGAACAGAAGTATAGGACAGAGTCCATTCCATATTGTTTATGGGATGCACCCAAGAGGAGTATCTAATTTGAGGAACTTGGGAAAAGCAGAAATGAGGAGTGCTGATGGAGAATATTTTTCTTCAGAGATACAAGTAATACATGAGCAGGTAAAAAGGAAGCTACAAGACAGCAGTATCAAGTACAAGAATAGAGCAGATTTGAGTAGAAGAGAAGTTAATTTTGAAGTTGGCGATTTGGTTTTGGCACACTTGAGGAAATAAATATTTCCAAAGGGACAGTATAACAAACTGAAATTCAAAAAGATGGGACCATGCAGGATATTGAGAAAGTTTTATGCAAATGCCTATGAAATTAAATTGCCAGCTGACATTGACATATATTCAATATTCAATGTTGTTGATTTGTATAGATATGAAGATGGAGGCACCAATGAAAGACCAGAAGACAGAGAACAGTGTTCAAGAAAACCAGAGGACAAGAGTATTTCCAATATTTAATCAAGTGGAAGGATCAACCAATTGAGGATGCTACTTGGATGATAGAAGTTATCTTGCAGAAACTAGACAGTTACGTGGAGGAGCTCATGGACAGGAGCCCATGAAGAATTTGGTCCTCCGGACTCTGATGCAGGGGCATTAGAGTTTAGTCGGCAATGTGAAATATTGTTCACATGTTGTGATTAGATGGGTCTAAAATTCATTCAAAAATGGGTGAAAATTAGTTTACTGAGAGGATTGGATTCCTCAAAAATTTGTTAAAATCTATTGTGTAATAGATAGACATTAACTAATAATTAGAGGAATTTGAACAGTTTTGATTCGTGTCAGTTTATTTAGGTTTCTTTGATGGAATCTAGAAAGACATGTCATAATTAAGAGTTTGTTTACGTTTGAATAATTCGACCCTCAGAAAGAGGTCGGTTACATTGTCAAAAGGCTATAAAGTGTAACCTCTGTAACAGAGGAAAGTGGAAATTTTTTGTAGAACACTATACTTGAGAGGGTTGGCCTCTAAATTAATAAAGTTGCAGAGTTATTTTTTACCTCTGTTCTTGACAAATTTCCCGGAGGGTAATTTCCTTCGAAATGTCATTGGGTTTAATGTGTTTTGTATAAAACTTGAATGTACACTTGTTTCTGCATGAAGAGAAGTTATCTATATTAACCTCTGTGTGGAGAATGGATTCTATCCTTTCAAATTCCCGAGTTATATGTGCTTGTGATCAATTGAGTACAATTAAGTGTTTATCATCTCTGCATAATTCGTTTAAATGAGTTCAGCTTTCCTTTGAATTGAATCGAACTCACGGGGTTCTGTTTAACTTGTTGAATATCAGTATTAACCATAGACCTATGTCTATTGATTATTCTTTGAAAATAGAGGTTCCAATGAGATTAATATCAAATTCGAAAACCAATGAAAGTTCGATTTCAAACAAGGTCGGAACCGAAGAATTGCGGTTGAACGGTTTTGGAATACGAAACCACCGATTTCACATAGCCTTTGAGCCGGTAGTGGTTTTAACTTGTGGAACATGATCCTGTTATGTTGTTACACGTAATAGGCTTAATACTACCTATTTCGCATAACTTTTGGTTGTTAAAGATCCATGGGAGAAGTAATGCGATCATCGTCTGATCGAAGCCCGCAGAGATCTGATGACATTCGCACCATGCGATAGGAGGAGGTTTAATACAAGGTATGGATCCGATGAGTTATAAAATAAAGTTTAATTAAGATGTTTTGAGGTCTGGATATTCATTTCCAAAAGTTTAAATATCATTCCTAAAGACTTTATAACTCTGTTTAAAAGTCGTTTAATATTCCCGAAGGTCTTTTGAACCTTGGCTAAGTTGCATTGATATATTTCCGGGAGAATTAAAGCATTGTTTGGAAGGTCAATTATTATACCCCCGAAGAGTATTAAACCATTGGAAAAGGAGTTTTAATACACTCCGGGAAAGTTTGAATATTACAAAGGTGAATTATAATGTTTTTGAAAAGGAACCATTGTTCTGATTGTGTATTTCATTAATCAAATTTCCTGAATTTGATGAATGAAATTAATAATGAGAAATTGCAACAGACTCTTTTGGAGTTAGAAACAGTTGTACAAAGTGAGAAAGGCTCTCCTTAACGCCTACACCCACACTGCCATCATTTGTGCCATCAATTAGTGAGTAGTATTTCTTAATATATAGAAAATTAAATTAATAATGAAAATTCTTAAAATATGTAATCTTTTTTAAATTTCCAAATTATTTCATAGGACATGATTTATCTTGAGAAATAATGATGAATGTTCATAATTCCTATTTCTTAAATAACACGAAATTTACCTTTAATTACTTAATTGCAATTGTTTCTAACTACATAACAGTTTGTAACTACATACATACTCTCTAAGATTTTTTTTTGTTAATGAATATCAAATTTCTTCCGTTCAAAATAACTACATACATATCTTTAATTACCTAATTGTAGCTAAAATATCTTACATGTTTTTTACTTTATAATCATAAGAAATTTTCATATTATATGATGTCACACTTACTCAACTTTTTAACTTAAATTTTAAACAAATTTTTTCACTACATAATTTTAGCTTTTATAATTTTTTTAATTTTTCAATTCGAAATAAAATTTAAATAGAAAAAACCCACTGAGTCCTTACTGTAGATTATAGTTTTACAAAATTGACTTTATGTAATTAACAATAGAGTAAGTTGAGACAACCCTAAGATGTTTTTTGTACTAGTTTTATCATAACCTTTCCCTCCATCCAATATATACTATAGAGTCTTCTGAAGAGAGAGTATGTTTTAGTTTATAACCTGATCCACAATTAAAGAAAATGGCTAGGGATTTCACAAGTTATTAGTTTATAACTTGATCCACAATCAAATAAAATGGCTAGAGATGTCACAAGTTATCATACAGTGATTTATTGACGTTCTCAGTTGAAATGGATCATAGTAGATACATGGTGGCCAAAGGCACTAAAAAATTCGAAATAGATATCTCGTATGACATCCATATTGTCTACAAACCATCCAAAATTTCCATATTATACAACAATTTATAACAATAACCGCTTAATTTACTCTCCAATTTTTGAAACCCCCACCCATCCTGGGGATATCATAGTGTAAAATCAAATGTTCTTATGGTTTTTTTAAAGGGTTCATAAACAAAACAAACAACTAGAAAGTCAATATTGTGGTATAATAACTCATTTTTGAATCATTATGAAAAAAAAACATCATATTAGCTCACAGAATATATTTAATGCTATAAGTATCTCAGATGATAAAAAAGTTATGAATCATGATAAGTAGGTGACAACCAAAACAAAGTTGTAGCCACAAGAAAAAAATCACAACAACTATATATCCAAGGTTGCAATGAACCCATACATAGTGATGGACCTCATGGGAATTTTAGTGCACATAGAACACCTCCCTAAAAATTATATACTCTTGATCAATTTAGAATAACCTAAGATGTCTAGATTGGATGTCGAGGCGGGTGGTACAATAATTGAGGATGCTTCTTAAAGGGTAAGGGAATTTAGATACTTTACCCTTCCATCAAAGCTATAAAAACTGAGACTTGTAGATTATTGTTTTACAAAATTGACACTATTTGATTAAGAATAAGTTACAAACATCGGGTATTTAAAAAGTGATAAGAGGAAGGTACATGAGGGCCATGGTAATTAATGTGATTCTTTGTACTATTTTTATTTAAAATAGTAATTTATATTTGTATTTGTAATTTTTTTAATGAATATTGTTAAATGTGTTGTACTATTTTTATATAAAATATTAATTTGTATTTGTATTTTTTAAATGAATATTGTTAAATGTGTAATTGAGTAAAATGTATTAAATTGATATTCTAATTTTTAAGATATTTATTTAAAAAATTCAAAGTATGGTTAGTTTTGTTTTATAAATATTTACTCTAGATGTGCAGAAAATGAGTTTATCTCAAGTCCCAAACAAGATTCTTCTTTCTCTTCATATTCTAGCTTGCACCTTACACTCCTCTCCTCTTCCTTGCACAAATTTAAACTAGGAGGCACAAGGTAGTTGTTGCATATCATAACATTTAGATATGATAAGAAAAATGGGATACACTATTGTAATTTTCTCTACAAATGTCATGGAAAATGTGCCCTAAATGTTGACAATTTCATGGTTAATGTAGTATATGCTACATGAAAATTTACAGTCTTGTATACAAGATCAAGAAATCTATGCCCAATATCCAACACCATAGAGCAAGACATGTTCACCAATTCAACGGTTGCTTCCAAATCTCTCTCAGTGCTAGTGTTGTTTTCTCAATAAACTTGTTTTTACTGCGCTTGAACTGATGAAAGTCATTGTTGTTGCATATAGGAGCACTTAGATCTGATAAGAAAAGTGCGATACTATTTAATAATTTTCTCTAAAAATGTGTTGGAGTTGTTTTCTTAGTAAACTTGTTTTTATTGCTCGTAAGTGATGAGATCCATAGTTGTTGCATATAGGAGCATTTATCTATGATAAGAAAAGTGTGATATTGTGTTATAATTTTCTCTACAAATGTGTTGGAGTTGTTTTCTCAATAAACATGTTAGTGTGATACTGTGTTATAATTTTCTCTACAAATGTGTTGGAGTTGATTTCTCAATAAACTTGATTTTACTTCTCTTAAGTGATGAAATTCATCTTTGTTACATATAGGAGCATTTAGCTCTAATAAGAAAAGTGAGATACTCTGTTATAATTTTCTCTACAAATGTGACAGAAATTCTACCATGAATGTTGACAATTTCATGGTTAATGTAATATAAGATAAATAAAAATCCATTTCTTCTACACAAGATCAAGAAATGTATGTCGAGTAGCCAACACCACAGAACAAGACATGTTCGTCAACTCCATAAATGCTACCAAATATCTCTCGGTGTTGGAGCTATTTTCTCAATAGCCTTATATTTACTGCTCTTGAAGTGATTAAAGCCACCTATCCATACATTTTTTAATGTCTGCACAAAGAACAAAAAAACCAACTACATTTTTTAATGTCTACATAAAGAACAAAAAAACCAACTTCATATTAGCAATACTAAAAAATCAAGAACATGGCAGACACGAGGGACATCAATGGTAAAGAAAAATGTGATATTTTGAATATTTTCAAAGATCATGAAGGAAATAATACAGAAGTGACTCAACAGGAATTGATCAAGATTAAATATGGAGGAAGTGCACCAAAACAACCTTTGATTTTGAAAGAAGAAAATCACGATATATTTCTTTATTCACGAGGCGTTCATGCTGGCATGATCTGACAAGGTAGTTAAATTAACTTTAACATAGGCCTCATGATTTGTGAGGCTCAAGGAAGCAGTATTGAATTAAGATTTCACTACCTGCTTCCATGGAAGATAATTTTGATTTTCATTCCTCCACGATGGCTCTTTCTCTGCAACATCTTATTTCTTCTAGGCTACTCTTTCCTATGTTATTTCCTTACGGCTTTTCTTTTGCAACATATAGTGCAATTACTAGTTTAAATATTTTTTTTAAAATGATATCTCATAATCACACCAAAAATTATTTTTGGAGGAGGTCGTAGGGAAGGTTCCAAAAATTCTTTATCGTTTCCAAGGCCAGATCTCGTTATCAACCAATCTTCAACCTTGCAATCGATGATTCATCATACATTCATTGTTTACATCGAACCTAACACATTGACTATTTTGCTGAATGCTTAGACCATGGCTTGACTATTTTATTGAATGCTTATACCATGTACCCTGCTTACGTGGCTTCCTTGTTGGATGAAGGTGAAACCTCTCCATAAAGATCAATAGAATCCTACTTGTGTATTTGGTCACAAAATTATTATCATTCTTTTTTATATTGTAGTCATTATTTTTATAAATGTCAAGTAGACTCTTCTTGTTAACTTTGGCCACCACAATGTTCTTTAAAACACTTCACAAGTTTTTTAAAGGAATAAAAAAAACCCTATAAAGAATCTTATTTGTATACTAGGCAATAATTGTATTAACATCTTTTCCCAAAACATTTCAAATACATTTTTATAGGGATAACAAAATCTTTCTGTTAAAATAAGTATAATTATTTTAATTCGATTTTAATAAGGTAATAATACAATAGTTTTATGTTAATAAGGTAATTGTTTTATAATTGTAATAACTATTTTCATTCTCTTCGTTTAACTATCATATCTTTGCATGTGAACTTTTTTCTCAAAATTTACTTTTTAAAATTTGTTTTTATGTATTTTTATATTAGAAATTGTAATTATATT
Organism: Pinus albicaulis; assembly: GCA_034641835.2. Taxonomy (NCBI): domain Eukaryota; kingdom Viridiplantae; phylum Streptophyta; class Pinopsida; order Pinales; family Pinaceae; genus Pinus; species Pinus albicaulis. The sequence goes on from CM076569.1 coordinate 262,209,482, forward strand.
TAGGGTTTTATATTTATAAGTTAGGTGTTTATTAATTTGGTTTGTTAATTTCTAAAATTTTGGAAACAATTTGAGTAGGCTTAATGGTTAAGAGCATGTGTTTCCTCCTAAGAGGTCACAGGTTCAAAACCAGAGGGGGTAGAGTATTTATGCCTTCATAGATTTAGTAGTCAAATCGTTGCATAGAGGTGGGTCCCTTGTCATGTCCCTTGTCCCACAAAAAAGGGGGTCTCATACACCAATTTGGTTTCTAGCTAGGTTGTGACCTTAAAATTGGATAATAATAATAATATAATATTGGAGGTTTTAGCAATTTGTATGTTACACTTTTGTAGAATAGCTTAGTTTAGTTTTTTTTACCAAATTTCGTACCCCCTCACTCCACTTGGTGCAATTTTGGTTTTTCCATAGTTGAGACTCAACCCACTTTTACTATGGATGTTAAGGTTTTAGTTGCTCACATCCCAATGTGACCCAACCTTCCAAGCTATTTACCTAGCTTCTAGATTAAGGGTCGCCCCTTTCACTTCTAGTGGCCCAACATCCACTCAACATAATCAAAATAAAAAAGATGAAATTGTAGCCACTTTAGGTTCTACGACTAACACGAGATAATAATGAAACTCTTCCTTCTTCAACCTATTTCTAAATAAGGTCCATTAATCAAACATCATTGAACTTCATCAATGTTTCTGGATGAAGTTGCATTTCATTTTCATATGTTCTTGTCTACTTGGCAGGCCTTTGGTTCACCTACCCTTATTCCAACAACAACCAAATTGTAGGCCTTTGATGATAGATTGTGTGTCCTAATATGAATTGTGCCCAATGTCTAGTCTAATTAGGTAGTAACATTATGTTAATTGATGTCATTATTATCATAACCCCCATTAGCTTAACATTCTCTTGGAACATCATTACATCTTTGTTGCCCCAAAGGTCACACTAAGAGGGTAGGGTGAATAAAATGTGTGAGTGATTTTACCATTTCATTACTTTTCATAATCAAGAAATCATGTAACAATGAATTATAAGCATCATATCATGGACTATAACAATGCATCATCAAGCTACCATCATATCAATAGCACATCAAGAATTCATCACATCATAAAGAGGCACAAGCTTTTATGTGGAAACCCATATGGGAGAAAACTACAAATCTTTTTTTTCTTTATCTTCAATTCATTACATTTATTTGCAGGCTTCGACCTGCTAGAGGAAAATACCCTCAAGATAGGAAAGTTTCCACTTGTGGTAGGCATCATATGCTCCCGATATTGCATTTTGATCATTTTCCTAAATAGATAAAAAAATATTGCAGTTGGTTGCAGATACGCTGACTATGCAGTCCATGCACTAACTGGGTAGAGTGACTAGGATGTTGACTATGTTTTCTAGGACCAATGGCATGCTACCAAGTGTTCTCTCCAGATTGGTTCATGGATGTTGTGTTTTGATTGGTCAATTTTTGTGGTTAAGTGGACAAATGGGTGGAAGCCATGTGGGCCAATGGATGACTACTAGGTGGCCTTCCAACGGTGTGATAAAATTATGGTTATGGTCGAATGAGCCTCACGGGAGTCGAATATAGGACCTCTCGTCGAGCAACATGGTGCTTTACCACCATGCCACCAATGATTCTTAACATACTATGCTCAAATGTTCTATTTAAGGTTTAGTTGGATGGTAGTTGGGGTATGGGGTCGAGATTAAGACCTGGTCCTCGATCACCCCACACCCACGAGACTGCAGGAACAAGGAAAAGAGGGCGTGGAATTAACCCCGAACGAAAGCCCCGAGTGTCAACCCTACCACAGTCACGGTTGGATTTTAATGTTGGTGCATAGTTGGAACCAAACCACCCTAGAACAGGGGTTCGAACATAGTTCAATGGTGGTTAGAACCCATAGCAGTAACATATAACCCAACCCACAAGCGGGGATGGACCACAGTGTAATGATATTTTACCTTTGGTGCGAAAATTAAAACCATAACCCTGGTAAAATATAACACGACCATAGTTCGGGAGCATGATCAAGAGTTGGCGAGGGGATTTAAACCAACTGAATCCAACAGTATAAAAGAAGCCACGTGGCCCCATCTTATCCACTCATAGGGGCTCATTGGGAAAGTAAACGAGGCAAAATTTTGCACCCAATCCGACATGAATCTCGCCAGAGCCGAGAAAATTTGTCGCTCGGTGGTTCTGGAAAAGGAAGATTCATAGGATGGTTAGCAGACCAATGCAATTTGTAGATTAGATAGCAACGAAACTTCACTAGAGCATAAATTTTTCAGTTTTTGGCCAATTTGAGCCCAACAAGAGCCCATATAGGGGTTTTTTAATGTTCTGGAGCCGTTGGATGCTTTATTTTTACATTTTGAGCATTGAAAATCCATGTAATCACATATTTGAGAAATTAATGAAAGAGGCCCAACAATGGAAGCTCGATCAGGAGATGTAGCCCAGGTTGGGTGAACTCCTTCATCATTTTGTTGTCTTTTGTTAATGTTTATGGTATTATTGTATTTGTTTTTGTGTTGTAAAATTAGTTTAAAACAATTAATTTATGTGTTTTTACAACTTCTCTAATTGCTTAAAAAGACATAAACATTTACTTGCATAATTCATCAAACCTTCAAGTTTTCAAATACAGATCAGTTTGGTATCATAGATTTGGTTATGTGGTTGTGTTTAACGTTTAATTCTATTGCAAGTGTTTTCTCATGCTTACATGGTGGAAGCTCAAAAATGGAGAAGGAAATATTGTGGGAACAAGTCCTCAAGCTAGTTCAAGGAGAGCACATTTATTGCAAGTTTCACCTCAAGTGCCATCTAAGGCCTCACTAGTCATGGCACATGAAGGAGGCTCTGAAAATATGTTTGAAGATGAGAAAAATTTTAGGAAAGAATTCTTTGAAATGAATGAAATGGTGAAAGTTCTTTATGAGGAGAGAAACTCAAGGTTGCAAGGTGAGAGCTCAAATCCTCCAAAGGGAAATGGAGGAAATGGAGACAAACCTCCAAAATGGAATGGTGACAAACTACCAATACCTTCACCTTTATTGTCACCTTCATCTTCACCCTCATATTCCTCTACATAAACCCTTTCAAAAACACCTCCACATTCTCAAAAGGGACATGGTGAAACTCCTTTTTTAAAACTTGACATAAAGTTTGACTTTCCTATGTATAATGGAGAGGTAAATGCTGAGAAATTGGATAATTTGGTTCATCAAATTTAAGTGTATTGCAGGATACAAAGGATCAAAGTTGATGAGATCAATATTCAGTTTTCTTCTTTAAGGTTGAAAAGTGCAGCACTCATTTGGTGGGAAGCAAAAACTGAAGAGGATCTCAAGAAAAGAGGTAAGATCATAACTTCTTGGAATGATTTTGTGGCTGCATTAATAAGATAGTTTTATCCTTTAGCATACATGCAAAAAGATATAATGGATTGGAAAAACTTTAGGCAAGAAAAGGGTCAAAGTGTGGAAATTTATACCCAAGAGTTTAGAAGAAGCGCATTGGTTTTGGGTGTAGATTTATCCTCTCAATACACTTCACTCAAATACATTGGAGGTTTATATAATTACTTGAGACACACAATTCTCATGTTTAACCCTACAAATCTAGATGAAGTTTGTGTACATGCAACACATTTGGAAGCAAGAGGGAAAAATGTTCCACAACAGGGCAACAAAAATCCATTCAAGAGTGGAGACAAAGGAAAGGGAAAATTCAAAGGAAAAGGGAAAAATAATGCTTCCATCAAGAAAGAGGGAGAAAAACTCACATGCAAACACTGTTCTAAAGAAGGCCACGAGGAAGACCATTTTTGGAAACTTCATCTTGATATGAGACCCAAAAACTTTAACAATGAAGGAAAGAAAAAGACTGTTGCAACCAAAAAAAATGATTTAGGATTTGATTATGGAGATGAAACAAAGATCACAACCATCATATTGAAAGGTAAGGACTGTATTGCAAGTACTATTTCTTCTAGTAAATTTAATGAAAATCAAAATGACAAGGAAATAATAGAGCACTTCCATATTAGAGTTATCTCGAAACATAGCAAAATAGACACTTTATTTTATAGTGGATCACAGGAAAACCTCATTTCAGAAACCATTAACAAGAAATTCGATTTGGAAACCATTCCTCATCCTAAACCTTATCCTTTAGGTTGGGTATGTGACAATGCAAAATTGCAAGTGACTAGAAAATTCAAACTGAAATTCGCCATCGCTGCAAACTTCATTGATGAGGTAGAACTTTATGTAGTTCCACTTGGCATATGGGGTATTTTTTTGGGAATCCCATATCTTTATGATACAAAAACCATCTTTCATTTCAATGAGAAAATTAAAATTTATTAAAGATGGTATTGAGTACATTTTTATAACACATCGCAAGAAATTAAATCTATCTATTGTGAATGATGGAAAATTGAAGAGGATTGATAATTATAGCAAGAATTTTTTACTTTTGATGATCAAACCCAAAAATGATGTTGAGAATGAAGCCTTCCAAGGTTGTGATGCAAAGTTAAAATATGATTTGATTGAGGTTGTTAACACCTATAATGAGATGTTTCAGGAGACTAAAGGATTGCCTCTTAAAAGAGGAATCCAACATGAGATCAAATTGAAATAATATTTTCATCTTCAAAACATTGGCATGTACATGATGTAAGTCATGGAAAATGCAGAAATTAAGAAACAAATCCAAAAGTTCCTTGATAAAGGGGTCATCAGACCAAGCACTTCGCCTTGCGGGTCACCTATTGTTTTAGTGCCAAAGAAGTATGGTACATGGTGCATGTGTGTGGAATTCAGAGCATTGAAAAAAAATACGGTAAAGAACTATTACCCTCTTCCTAGAATTAATGATTTACTTGATCAATATAAAGCTTTTGTTTATTTCACTAAGTTAGACCTAAGGAGTGGCTATCATCAGATTCGGATTGTTGAAGGAGACATTTGGAAGGCAACCTTCAAGACAAAGCAGGGTTTGTTTGAATGGTTGGTTATGCCATTTTGGCTTTGTAATGCTCCTGATACATTCATGTGGGTTATGAATGATGTTTTTAGGCATTTTATTGATGAGTTTTTTATAGTCTACTCAGTTTACATATTTATTTTCAGTAAGTATAGTGAAGAGCATGCCATGCATGTAACGAAGTACTAGATGTATTAAAGAAGAAAAAGTTGTTTTTAAAGATGTATAAATTTGAATTTGGAAAAATTGCTTTAGTCTACTTGGGTAATATTAATGTTGGAAGGGGTGAGTTGAAGATAGATCCCTCAAAGTTAAAATTCATTTTTAATTGGAAAAAACCCAAGACTGTGACAAAGGTTAGAAATTTCTTGGGAGAAAACCAATATTTGAGAAATTTTGTTTCTAACTTTTCTTCAATTGCAGCTCCATTACATGCATTGACAAGTGTGAAACAAGTTTTTCAATGGAGAGGAAAACAATAGAAATCTTTCACTGCATTGAAAGAGAGAATCAGTTCAGCACCTGTACTTGCACTTCCAGACTTGAGACAATCATTTCAGATACAAACCGATGCAAGTGACTATGCCATCAACGCAGTCTTGATGCAACATGGTAAGCCCATTTGTTTTCATTTTGTTAATGGTGTAATGATTAACTATCATAGATATGAAAAATAATTGTATGCCTTGGTTCAAAGTGTGAAAAAATGGAAACATTACTTGATGGTTAAGGAAACTATCATTCACATTGATCATCAACCATTTCATTACTTGCAATCGCAAACCAAGCTACAACAAGCAAGGAACTTCAGATGGGTGGTTTTCTTGCAACAATTCCACTTGGTGATAAGGTATAAGAAAGGTATCTATAACAAGGTTGTTGGTATGCTATCTAGGCCAATTGTTAGTGCATCCATTATTCTTAAGCATAATTCTATCATGTATGAGACCTATGTTGAGCAATATGCTTTAGGTGATGATTTTAAGGATGTATATGCAACTTTGTGTCAAGGTAACCAAGTAGAGGAATTATATTATCATGTGAATATTTGATCCGGGTAAATTATTGATACCCTTAACCAATAACTTTTACTTTGACTGATGTGTTAGGATTAAAATTTATCAAAAAAACGTTAATGGACATAAATGAACAATTGCATGTTGTAAAGAGGAGGAACATAACATTTCAAGATCAGCAATCATAAGAACACATCATTTGATAATGGAGTTCGTCTAGGAGGGACTACATCTCCAGGCCTCGGTGTCAAGATGGTGTAGGCTGCTGCATTAAGTGTTGTAAATAAGAATATGTACATGGATGTGTTTTCTCTGACATACAAGGAAAATTCCCTCAAGCAAGAGTGGCTAGACCTCTCTATGAGATGTTCCACTATCGGAACTCTCAATCACAAGAAGGAATTATATCAGTATGACAATAGCTCACATATAAAGACTATGAGTATCCCACCAACATGGAAAACAAAGGGATCTCAAACAACATATATGTGGTAATGAATATCCCGCAAACATGGCATCAAAGGGATCTCAGACATAATATATATCCATGACAGAAAGTACAACAATAATAAAACAAGATCCCACGACTCATACATTAGCAGGGATTTTTACAACACTATGCATCTCAGGGACAAAGAAGTACATGAGATTAACACATCATATACCTCACGCTAAATATGATTGAAGAGTGGTTTGTTGTACTTCTGGATCTAAAATCACCATCACAATCGTGGCATTGAAAGGTGTGAAATCGACTGCTCACTCGCTGAAAGTTGACACCTGCAACTTCACTTCAAAAATTAGTCGAAAGATATAAAGCTCAGATGGAAATCTCAACACACCATCAGATTCATGGCATCGAATAGTGCAAAATCGACTGTCCATTTTCTGAATTCTGATGAAGTGAAAATTTGGGGCAAAAGGAATCTTCTAGATTCCCCCTAGATTCCTCCAAGATGCTGCTCCATGGGTGGACTAGAAATTTTCAATTCAAAAGGAAAATCTGACATCGCCATTTCGTTCCGTGCAAAAAACTGTGAAAAATGACTGTAAACTTGACTATGTTCTGACATGGAGAAGAATTACCTCCCCGAGAAAATTTCAAGGCTCATGGTTCCACCACTTTTTTTTGGGCTTGCTCAATGTTCCATCTGCATCGAAATATGTGCCCTCCTCAAACTGCGTGCGCGCTCTCCTCTGGTATGGCCTGGGCGCAATTGGAAAATGATGGGTTTAAATACAAGAATGTGGGTAGAATTACCCAAATGCCACTGTTGGCTTGTTGGTTTAGATCCTAATTAGGTGGGAGGAGGCCAGGTGGTCAAACATGACCACTCCTTTAAAAGTTGGACTTCATTTATTTTGTTAAAATAACATCCTTTTTTTTATAAAAATCCCCATTAAATAAATGACGTTTTATGGGGGGCCGACCCGCATTGGGCAGCCCGCCCATGATCTTCGCCAGTGTGTACAAGTGGAGTGGAGTGGTGTTGTTGGGTTGGTGGTGGGGTAATCCCCCGCCACCCATATTAACACATGTGGTTGTAATATGCAGTATGGCATGGGGTGGCGAGGTTGACAGCCCGCACCCCACCCATCATGTCTTATGGTAACATATATGTGCGGTGGGCGATGGGGTCATGGCCGCTTGTCCACCCTATATTTAAATAATATTTTGTTATATCCATTGGTTGGGAGGGCGGGGGTCATGACTCACCCTCCAAACTTATATTTTTATTTTTTAGTTTTTCTTATAATAACAAATTGGCGGTTTTGAAAATTTCGGAAATTGACCGAAGGAGTGAAACTAATGGTCCCACAAATTTTCCCAGAATTGGGCTGGAGTTGGCTAGAATGTGGTGGCCGAGTTCCAGCAAAATTGTTTCCTCCTTTAACCTACCAAGTCATTCAAGTCAACCCAAAACTTTGACTGCTCCTAACTTTCACGTACAAGCTCCGTTTGATGAACTGTTTGCACCACTGCGATCAGGATGACGAGATATACAACCTGAATCTGGTTCGAGAGGAATCCAAACAATTTTTTTTAAGCCCTCTTTGTCCTATGTTTGTGTCACTGGAGCCACCTGGATCAATCCTCCCCACTGAGGAGCTTTTGGTCCTCCAAAAGCATCAACAATAATCTGCACTACTGTGTACTATGTCTACACCATAAGCGTCCTGAAAAGTCACTCTTCCTTCTCCTTCACCTACATCCTTTAGATCCATAAGTGATGAACTAAGACCTGCACCTTCTGAAAACCTGTAGTACAATCTCCTGCAAACACATGCTCAAATTGACCAACTATGACCCAAAACATCTCCCATACTTGCCACGAGTTTATAATATGTACTCGGTGGTCAAGCTTACATCGAGATGGAAATCACACCCCAAATATCATTACAAGACAAAACATCATTGTCGCATTTCGAAGTGATGGCAAACACCTCATCACTTTTACATGAAAGAAATGCATCAAACGACTCATAAAACAAGGCCAACAACATCATCGTCACATTTCGAAGTGATGGAAAACACATCATCACTTTTACATGAAAGAAATGCAACACACGACTTATAAAACAGGGCCAAAAAATATCATTGTCGCTTTAAACAAGTGATGGAGAACACATCTTCACTTTCACAATTAAAAATGTGACAAATGATTTACAAAAATGGCCATGACAAGCTAACATATCTAGAAAAAAAAAATCTAGAAGAACCATCTCTCACTTATCAAAGTGAGTGGATCATTTCCTTGTGGTGAACTTGCTTGTCGATCATCTCTTTCGATTGGTGTATGCACGTGCACTTTTTCTTTAAGGCATTGCTCTGGATGAAGTCTCCAGCATCTGGCTCTTTGGTGGCCACTTCGGTCGCAATGTGTGAAAAAGGTCTTTTTCCTCCAAACCTACTTAAATGATTTCTTTCCCCATTGTGGAGAAGGCTTTCCACGCCTCATCTTCCTTTCTGCTACCATCCTTTTCCAACACGTAGAAATCACATGGTTATTTAAACCACAAAAATGGCACGTTTTGTGATGCCATGATTTATGACCATGGTTATCGACATTCTTATAATAAAAATGCACCCTGGAATAATGAGATTTATTATACCTTCTCTGGTGATATCTTGTGTGATCATGATGAGGGGAGCTCAGCTTAGCTCTTTCACTGTGACATACATTACCATGGAACGATGATAAAGTGTCCCCATCATTCCTCTTCCCTGGAGAGTTCATCAATATCTGTTTTCCCTTGATGTCCTTCGAACATCCTTCTTAAGTGTACCCAAAACCTGCATAGCAAGGTTGCTGCACAACCTCTAATGGTTGGGTTATGCCTTGGCCACAAATGCCAGTCCTCCTCCTTTGTACCCAATCTTCATGAGGAGTCTCATGCCAGTCCCTGTAATGGGTATCTCCACACTCGCAACCGAAATTATATCATGTGAATAAACTGAAGATAAATCAACACTATGTACCTTAGCTATCGATTGTGAAACAGGTGAAGAAAGCTTCTTTAAGCCCTCATTGTGCTTCACATCCTCCAAGGCCTCTGTCGTGGCTTGTAGCTGAAGCTGCAATCGCTGATTTTCTTCCTTCTCTTCATGTAGGAGTGCCTTCAATGCATCATGATCTGCTTGAACAATTTTGTGGTTGCACTTCAATTCTTCCCACGCCTCTATCGTGGCTTGCAACTGAAGCTACAATCGATGTTTTTCCTCCTTCTCTTCCTATAGGAGTGTCTTCAATTCAAAATTATCTGTTGTTTGTTTTTCATAAGCCTTGTACAACATGTCCACTTTCTCGGACACCTTGAGCATGGTCTCGTACATGTTGTTATGTAGAATTATGAATTACAGATAAATCATTCTTCCCTAGACAGGTGCTTATATAGAACAAAAGATTAAAGACTTTGCGACTACTTTTCCTAGTTGTAAATAGACACACATAAAATATCAAAGAACTTACTTGGAGTCCAAGCACTTCCTATTCTCCTTATGTCGCTCTTGCTATAGCTTCAAATCCAAGCTAGATGTTTGAAAATATTTCCTGCAAAGATGAACACTATACAGCAAAATATAGCAATAATACAAATGTCTATTCAATTTATTTAGTTAAATAAATAAAACATAAACCATATGCATCAAATAAGAATTCATAATATGGAAAACATGAGCTTATACAAAGACATATATAGGAAAGTAAGCATCAATCTTTATTAATGGATAGAAGGGGAGGTTACAACCCAGTGATCGATTTGAAGTGACCATCTCCAGCAACATCCAAGCCTCATCACAATGCAGATCTCTCCAGCACACTAAGATCTGTGCTCAATTTATAGAGGAGCTGTAGGCAGTTTTATAATCAATGACTTTCCAATAATAAGCAAGACATGTTGTAGATGTCAAATGGACACATGGATTCGAAGTTTGACACATGTGAACTCTTCTAGAAGGCACTGGCTAAGTGGAGATTCCAGAACAATAAGAATTTTGCTCCCAATGTGACCAATGCACCTATGAGTGCCAGGAAGTGCTTTGCAGAGAAGCCTTGACTGGGCCTACCTGCATACGCAATGCACTTAGTCCCTTTAGAGGCAGTATTGATGAGCTCTCATATGATATATTATAAACTTCAAATCTTGGAAACCTTTGCAGATGAAAATCATCAATGATTTGTCTTCTTCTTTGTCTTAGGGCATGTAGCAAATGAAATGATAGGGGATGATAGACCCTATTCATTGGTCCTGGAGATGATTTCCAGTTAACCAGGTCATTGGGAATGATGCCCAAAATGACCTATAATAAATTTCCCCCTAAAGCATGAAGTCAAAATAATAATAACAATATTTTGATTGAGATGCTTTACATTGTGATGGGTTGGAGATGAAGCAGAGTGGTGACCTGCATTCATCTTACAATATATTACGTCATGATATATCCTCTTGATCATAATTGATGAGGGTATGCATTCCCATGTTCAGCACATAAACAATCTAATAACGTACATAATTCAGAAAGTCGTCGACATTGGAATGCTGCCCAATACAGACATGCCTATAGATATAGGCCCATGTTCAGATGACGATCTGTATGTAAGTTCACCATACAAATTATGTGTACAACAATCCTAAAATCGCAACCCGGATGGCTGAAACTAGATCCGGGGTCTTCTCATCTGGTTCACTCAATCATTCCAGTACAAGTCTAGCCATGCGAATATATGATTTGTAGTCGCACATGGAAACACATCGTTTGATTACTAGCTAATGGTGTGAGTTGTTAACAAACACGAGAGAACCGCCATTAATGTAGGTACTGCAGTACATTTTATAAGGCATGAATATATTATTTGATGTCGAACGCCAAACAAAATATTTCAGTCAAAAGTCTAGAAGCGAGGATCTTGTCGATGCTGTAACAAGCCTCATGGTGCTGGAACATAATGTTTCTAAGTGAACTTCCTGGATAATGATTTTTCGTCGACAGGAAGCCACCTTATTGTGAAACGGGAGTTACTGATTTCGAAGACAAAGGTATGACTTGATATAGAAATTTTCAGGGATGACGATCATGAGAATGAAGTTTTATGAGTATTGCAGAAGGATGAGTATTCACTAGATGAGTTCTCTTAAACATATCAGCAACACTGAGATGAGTTGGTAGCATTGATCCAAAACCCAAGTGAAGGTATGATGAACCATAGGTATGAATGAGCCGTCAAGAATATTACCCAACCCAAATAGTCACAGTGATGGAGTGAAGTGTCATGTTTAGGAGCGACCTGCTACCGTAAAAAGTTCTGTTCACTTTCCCAAATTTTCCCCAGTCATTTGTCGACCAGTACCTCTTTATTTTTTAACAAGCTCGAGGAGGATAACATTTGCTTGATCTATAATTCAACCCTTCGGGTGAATAATGTATCGCTATTTAATAATTTAACAAGTCTAGAGATGAATGAAACTCAATTCTTGCCATGATCGACATGCCCACCACTATTTAATTTTTTAACGAGCTTAACAATAGTGATAGCCCAATTCTTTTTCATATTTAGAGAATTTGAAAAAGAGGACGAAAGAAAACTCCATAAGTACTTTTTCGTAAAGTTGTCTCTCAGATCCGAAAAAGTGTAAATAATATTTGAATGAACCTCTTTAGTGATGTTTGACTAAGGTATTCCTTTTTCATAAATAATCTATCTCAGTCCAGAAAAGGGTTAAACTTACACTAAGTAGATATCAATTCATTTACTTTTACGAGCTCGAAAAGACAAGTGCTCGGAAATCTTTTCACATTATCGGAGTCTGAAAAGAGCTGAAAGAAAACTCCAAGGGTTCCTTTTTTGCTGTTATCGAAGCTTGAAAAAGAGATAAAAGTGCACTTCAAATCCTTTTTGTTTTTAACAAAGCTCGAAAAATAAGGAGAAAAGTATGCTTTGTGGTCAAATAAATCTGCACGACTAATCTGTTCATCAATTGTAAGACTTGTTCAGAACAACATCAAATGGATTAAAAACACCCGTTTCATGATAAAAAACATAATAAAACCATAGTCATAGCAATAAATTCAATTTTCAAATAATTAAATGACTATTAAAAAGTGTTTTACTATTCATTTTTACCATTCCATAGTTACCATTTGCATTTTGGAGCTCTGAACCTGATTTTGCCCCAAAACTTCAGCTATTGATTGCGATTGTTTCTATGGATGGATTTCGTTGTGTTTGATCTAGGTTAGTGACATGAACCTCCTCTTTCCTTCAGTAATCATTTCATTTCCAATTTCTGCAATTTTTTAGGGTTTTGGGGGTCCTAGGGTAAATTCTGCCCAAAAAGAGGGCAACGCACCCTTGGATGTTGAAACCTATGTTGCATAGCAACTAAATTGAAGGTTACTTGCATACACAATGCACTGTCTCTTGTTATAGCTTGCGTTGGGCGCAATCTATATTTTTGGTTTTTGCATTATGCCTAAAATTTTCCCATTTTTTTGCATTGAATGGAATCTAATGGTTCTTATGGTTGTATTTTAGGTTTCCATCAGATTATAATGAAGATTACATGGAGGGAAAGAGAACATGAAGAACAAGATATGATTTCCCTAAATGATTCGAGTACAGTAAGAGCCCTAAGAGATTGTGGACTACTAAAGTGCTTCAAGTTGTCAAGGATGAGGCAAAAAATAGAACTTTTGGAGTTCTTAGTTCGAACATGGGATCCAGCTATCGAGGCATTTCATATTAAGAACTAAGTGGTTCCCATAACAATCGAGGATGTATACTTTCTTACAGGTCTGTCGAGGAGAGGCTTTCCTATTTCACTCTCAGGGTCTATTCTTGGAGGAGAGACAGTGAGAGATTATGTTTTGCAACATTGTTATCCAGGGGCAGAGCCAAGCAAAGATGGAAAGATAAACATCTGGGATGTTAGAGATTTTCCTTTGAGGACTATCCTTTTCACGATCGCAAAACTTGCTGGCACCGTTACACTACATGTAGATAATAGATCATATATGTAGTATGCGCTAGAGTACGTATGGAGCCAACAATCTTCAACTGGTCTGAAGCTATACTTTCTCAGATAAAATAGCAACTGAACAAAGCAAAGGGAGGAAGGAATAATAACTTCAGTTATGGTTCGATCCTCATATCCTTTGCCTTAGAATAGATTCCACTGATGCAGCCACAACATGTGACATTGGATGTATCTAATCCTAGAGATCCATAGATGTAGAGATGGGTAGAACTCATGGGTAGGCACGCAGGCCAATCAACTATTGTGTTCTCGACTGCATTCTTTGCTTGGTTCCGATGACAAATTGTCGCCATCGATGAGTATGCATAGGCAGGCATTGATTTTCGAGGAGATCTAGATTTAGCATTACCAGAAGGGGCTCAGTGGGGTGCAATGGGTAAGAATGTTTTGACCATGTTTTTGATTTTCCTAAGGTTTATAATATGTTTTTGTATTTTTTATTTTTTCCCAAGACTAAACTAAATGTTTGATGTAATGCAGATGTTGGTCGTGTTCAACCAGCAGAGGAACCAAAGCGTGAAGCAGATGCACCAGCAGAGAGGGCTTTCAGGAGAGAAATCCTTCACGATCTTGATATGGTTGAGACTCTCGCTGACCTTTGACAGCACATAGAGGGTTTGACCTTCGGGATTCCAGATTGCCAAATCGAAAAGTTACCCATGTGACTGCAGCGACATGCTATTAGGGTTCCTAACCGCTGGATGCGGTTACTGCGTAGGATAGATAGATCTATAGCATGTTACCATGAGCATCACTAGTTTACTTTTGACATTTTGCATACATTTTGAGGTCATATGACCAATGTGTCTTGGGCACAAATTTTTGTAAAAACCTATAACTATTTATCTATATTATTTCAGCATTTTTCTATGTTTATTGTGCAATCCTATTCAATGATGTGAATGTTTTCTTTACATATGTTGAAAATGTCTGTCTAAAACTTGATTAGCTAAAGAATCAGTCAATGTGTTCAAATTTCTGGAAATGTGTTGATATTGAATAAAATCAAAATGTCTTTCCAAAAGTCGAACTCTTAGGAACAATCTATGCAGTTTCGGATTTCTAAAAGTATAAACACTAGTAAGTTGTAATACCACAAGTTGTGAGTCTAACCTTATGATGATGCAGTTAATACCAAATGAAATGGCATCAGAGAGAAGTTCAATCAACGCACTATATTTAGTGATATTGTTTGTTGATCTACCAATACAAATCCCTTGCAAACTCACTAACTTGTCGTTCAGAGAAAAAATGGCCCACACTGTAGAGGATAGATTCTACGTACTATGACTAGCAACATCAGGATATCCAACAAATGGTTCCGAAGATTCGGACATTTGCGATGAAATGTAAAGCAGATTACTAACATTAAGAAAACTCTAAAAACAAACTAAGATAGTGAATGAAAATCAACAACATATATATACAATATAATAAAAAAAATTACTACGCTCATGATTAAGCATAGTAATGTTTTAGATACAACCCATTTCTAGGCTGCACCAACGGAATTCCATCGTAATCAGCCAAATCATGGGCACCTTTAGCAAGAACTCTTTTGACAATATAGGGGCCATGCCATAATGGCTCAAATTTTCATGTACCTATTACATCATCTTCTTGATCGTAAATAAGGACCAAGTCACCCTCTAAGAAAATGCAAGGCTGGACATTTTTGTTGTATTGTGCCTTTATATGTCTCTTATGCACTCCGTTGGCCAGTTGGGCTTCACGATGCATTTCATCAAGATGAATGAGGTTAAGGAGACATGCTTCTTCTTCTGAGGTGTCAGGTAACAAGTTGATTTTTCACATTGGATTGGTAAGATAGCTTCCAGACCATACACCAATTGTAAAGGAGTAAATCTAGTTGTGTTTTTCACCAAGGTTCGATATGCCCACAAGGAGGAGTACAAGATAAAATGCCAATTTATTTTATGAACTCCTATCATTCATTGAAGCATACGTTTAAGAATCTTGTTAATAGCCTCAAATTTTCCATTTGATTGTGGATAATAAGGAGTAGAATTATCATGTGACAATCCTAACTTGGCAGTCAATTCAGTAATCATATGGTTGTAAAAATGCTTCCCATGATCTGTAAATATAGCCTGTGGGACTCCAAACCGTGAAATAACATGATTAAAGAAAAACAATGCAACTATATGTCTTGTTTTGTTGAATGTAGGCTTCGCTTCGGCCCATTTGGTAAAGTAGTCAACTACGACAATAATACAACCATGCCCCCTGGAAAAACGAGGGTTACAGGTCATGAAGTCAATACTCCATTTTGAAATTGGTCCCACAAAGACAACAGGATGCATTGGCGTTGGCGGTTTGCGGATTTTATGATAAAAAATATGGCACCCATGACAACTTCTGACTGCGAGGATACAGTCTCGAAAAATTGTAGGCGAAAATTAACTGGTGCGGAGTATCTTCTGCATTGTAGCGTATCCAGATAAATGTTCACCACAAGCTCCAGCATGAAAATCATTTAAAACCTTTTCGTCCTCCTCATGAGTGAGGCACCTCCTTAAAATGGTATCGAAACCACGGCGATAAAGTGTATTGCCGACAATCAGATAATATTTGGCTTGTTATCCAATATGTCGTTGTTTAGAGAAAGAGGTATCAGGTTGAAAAGTTTGAGTTTGGAGATAAATGATGAAATATCCGTATCAAGGATTAGATGATCTGATTAGAAATAAAGACTCGTCAGGAATTCATGGTTCCAACATAGATGCAGTACTATCGGAGGGAAGGTCACGGAGAAGCTCAGCAAAAAATAAAGACTTCTTTGACTTGGAATTGATGAATTCCATTTCAAATTATTGCAAAATGACAATCCATTTTGAATATTTACCCCCCAGCAATTGACATGATAAGATATAAGTCATGGGGTTGCAATCCGAAATGACAGTGGTCTTTCAGAGTAGGATATAGTGACGAAATCTTTGGACAAATTGAATAGCTGCCAAGGCAAGCTTTTCTATGTATGAATATTTAACTTCCGTATCATTGAGATTATGACTCAAATAATAGATTGGATGTTCAATTCCATCTTCTAGTTGGACCAAAACCATAGCAATGGTCATTTCAGCCGCAACGATATATAGGAAATAATCATTTTAATAATTAGGGGGGTACATTAATGACGCTCAGACAAGAGTATCCTTGACATCATCAAAAGAAGCTTGTGCAACTTGGTCCCAATGGAAGGGAACCCCCTTTTTCAACATTCGAGTAAATAATTTAGCCATTTCGGCGTAGTTTGGAATAAACCTTCTTAGGAAGTTAGCCTTTCCTTGAATTTTCTGTATCTGAAGTAAATTTGATGGCGCAGGAAAATCAAGAATGGCCTGAACCTTCAATGGGTCGATTCAAATTCCTTCTTTTGAGACTACGAATCCAAGAAAACGACCAGAACAAAAAAAAACACACATTTATGTGGAATGAGGTGTATTTTTTAGTGTTGGCAGTGTAAGAAAATGGCCCTCAAATGTATCGGGAGATCATTCCAATTTCGTGAATGCATTGGTAAATCATCTAGATATGGTTGAACAATGTGCTTTATGTCATTGAAAGAATTGTCCATTGCTCTTTGAAAAGTTTCCTCAATGTTATTTAAACCAAACGGTAGTTTCCTACAAGCGAATGTGCCCCAGGGACAGATGAATGTTGTCTTATGTTGATCCAGTGGGTGGATATTGATTTTATTGTAGCCAAAAAATCCATCCGTAAACGAAAATATTTCGCATCCAGCACAATCGTCAATCATCTGGTCTATAAAGGGAGTAGGATAGTTGTCTTTTGGACAAGCAAGATTGACATCCTGATAATCGACGCACACTCTAATATTTCCTTGATTTTTCATGACAGGAACGATGTTGGAAACCCACTCAGTCAACGGAATAGGATAAATGAAACCAACATGCAAAAAATTTTCAACTTATGTTTTGATGGTAGCGACTTTCTTCGGATGAACAAGACGAAGTCGTTGATGCACCGGTTTGACATCAGGATACATATTAATAGTGTGTTCAATAATATTAGTATATATGCCTAGCATTTCCTCGTAATACCAAGCAAATACATCATGAAATTCATGAAATAGAGAGCGATATGTTTCGAGTTCTGATGAAGAACAAGATACACCAATATGAATATTTTCTACAACGCCAGGTTTGGTCGAAATATTGATAGAAATGGTTTCTTCAATATTTAATAGGTTTCGCTCGGAATCGATTACATTAATAGGTAAAGAATTCAAAAATAAATTTTTGGTTGATGGGTGATATAGTTCACTAAGATAATTTTCTTCATAATCAGGAAGATGGGAACGATGATGATAATTTTCCCATGGTTCTCCTTCTGACATCATAGCTTCCAAAATATTCTCATCTATCAAGAACATTGAGGAAAAAGGATCAGAAGCAGTACCAAAATATAAGGAACGATCAACCTAAACAATCGGCAACGCTGATTTTAGATTTGTTGCCCAAGCCAGATAGATTGATTGCTATGCCAGCTCAATAGGGTTGGGTGGCAAAAACTCATCCAACGTAACAATTTCAGAATCACCCGTACTCTCCCTTAAGCCAGATGGAGTGGAAGAGATCATGTATCAGGTCTTTATACTTGCAATTTATGTCGACGTCGCAGGCGGCGATAATGAAAAGGTTCCCATGAGAGTGGAATCCTTTAAGCCTTCCTACACCAATGTTCTCAAGTGCTAGTTGGGGTGTGTGAATAAACGGAATGATTCTAGTTACCTGCGAAGTAGAGGCAAAGAAGAATAGTTGATTAATGATTGTGATAGTACCTTTATATGGAAAGGAAATCATTCTGAAATATGTAGAAACAATTTTAGTCATTGCATATACCCATGGCCTTCCAAGTAAAATATTATAGTCAAGGGGTCTGTCAACAACCTCGACATCAACATTCACCATTTCCCCCCCTAGTTCAACATGCAGGATATTAATAATACCACAAGGCTTATATGTACATCCATTAAAAGCCTTCAACGTCGTTGATGATTTTGATAAGTGTGGCGAGCCAAGTGAATTCCAACAATATAGAGACATAATGCATGTATATGCTCCCTCATCAATAATAGAACATTTAATTGTATGGATATTTCCAATTTTTTTGGTAGTTGTGGCACATAGCCCATATGATTAAAGACAACAAGATTAGAATCAGTCGGATCAATTCCACCAATAGCCAACAATAAAGCCTGTTTTTGGGAGGGAAAATTTTGTAATACCTCGAGAGCAGAAATAGCTGAAGGGGATTGAGCCAAATCTTCAACTATATTATAATTTTGTGCAACTCTTGCTCGAGGATTATATGTCGATTTGTGAATTACTCCCTTTGGTGGCTTGATTTTCAATTCAGGAAGGTATTGATTCAGTAGAAGGATTCGTAGTCAAGGTAGTAGGTTGATCAGTTGCCTGACTACCATAATATTTATTACGTGTTGACACCAAAATATCAGTTGAAGGTTTTGTGATGGATAACATAAGTACTTGGGAACTAGAAGTTGGATCCATAGCAACCATGTTTGTGTCTGAATTTGGAAATGGGTCTGTCAACACAGCTGACGCATGGGAAGTCTTGATGATTTTTGAGACTTCAGTGTCGTGAGGACAATCTCTAACAAAGTGTTCCTCATTACAAATTATGCATGGATAATGAGGTTTCCTAGGTCCAGAAAATTGATTAGATGATTTTTCCCGTGGGTTAGAAGTTTTCTTTTTCTTAGATTTCCCTTTTTTCTTACTTCCGGGTTGCTTTCCACTTTTGCCTTTGTCAAATGGCATGACATTAATTTCGGAAGAAGGTGAAGGATCAGATGTAGTAGTATGATTTTTGCTTGCAGTACAAATCAAGCTGTCTCTAGCATGAGATTCCTTTAATTGAGGAGGAACAATAAAATTAGATCTCAGCGCATTAGGACTTTTTTCATAGAGCATGCCAGATTGAGTATAAATTAAGTCTAAATATTTGGCACGAGAAATAACTTTCTCTTCTGTGATGACGCCACCCTTAGCTACATCCTCAGTTATAGATGGTAACGGGGACTTAATGAACCACTCAGCAAGGCGCTGATCCGGAACAAATATCTTAACCATTCTACGACGACGACGCCACTCATGAATATGATCGAAGATGTGAGTAGAATTAGTATATTTGAAATTTGTCAAGGGTTTTTTTCTAGTTTCATATCGTATGGGTAACTGGAAGTGAGTCCAAAAGACAGTAGCTAGGGAAGTGAAATTATCAAAATAAGTTCTAGGTAACTCAGTATACCATTTTGCAGTCGGACCTGTGAGTGTACGCTGGAAAAGACGTAGTCAAACAGAATCATCATTCAGGGAGTTTGATGAACACCATAAATGATAAGTCATGACATGAATCGACAGATATTCTCTAGGGTTTCCATTGAACTTAGGAATATCCGAGGGTAATTTGTGAGGTATCACCGGCCACCAAGGGGCATAGTTAATTGGATAATTAGTTAGCCGATTTAAATCTGGTAACTCTAAAGTTTCAACAAAAGGCAACTATCTATTAAGGTCAGGTTGAGCATAGCCAGGGTAAGATGGAATTGCTTGAGCAACAGGCCTTTGAGCACCAGCATAAGGAATCTGCTGCTGGTAACCTAGATAGGGGTTGTTTTGATAAGAAAATTTTTGAGGATTCTGTTGACCAAAACATAGATATAATACTTGTTGAAATGAAGTTTGAGGCATTTGTGCCTAAGGTTGCCAAGGAATCTATCCACCAATTTTATAACCCAAATTATGATAACTTGGATTCGGTTGATAGGTATAACTAGGTTGTGGCTGTGACATCCCATAAAATGGTAAACCATCTTGTGAATAAATGATTCCAGATACAGGTTGTTGTAAATTAACTGAAGGATTTGGAGTCTGTGGACCCAATATTTAAGGGTATTGAGTTGAAGGATCCGCTTGATAAGGTTGTTGTACAACCTTTTGATTTTGTAACATGGGTAATGAGGTATTAAAAAGTAGAAAGGATGTGGGTTTAACATGTTGAACTGGTTGATACGAGTGTACAATCGTTTGTGGTTGGATAGGCAGAGTGGGTTGCCATTGACAAACATTCATTTCGACATTAGGTTGAACAAAAAGTGATGGAGTACTGTCATATTGGGTGACCAAAGGTTGCCCCCCAACATGAGGAGGATAATAAGACGAAAAATATTGCTCTCCAAATGTTGGGAGTCCAGTTGATATGGTACTTAAAGGAATAGACCCTGAAGGAACAACTTGATATTGCATTGATGATGTGTATAAAGAATCAAGTCGTTCAGTACTCACTATAGGATTAACAGTTAGAATACCAGACGATGACATTGATAAAGTCCATGGTTTTGAAGATGCACCAGAGAAAATTCCAGATAGAGATTTATAACCTAATGGGACCATAGGGCCACCATGAAAATATGACTCTGGTGAAGTTGTAAACATCGAAGGGGTAGCGAGGGAAGGTGCTTACGTAATTGGAATAGATGGCCCAACTGAAGATGTTGGTTCAAGCATGGTTACTTGACTAAATGTATACCCTTTTGGATCGACGGGAGTTTGAATAGGAACAGGATCAAAAAAAGCAGATGGTGATGATTGGGTAAAAGACTCATATAGGTAAAGGTCCTCCCCAAAATGGGTTGGAGTTAAAAACGTGTGATATGGGAGACTCAATAGCTACATAAATTTGTGGGATGACCAAGGTAGGAACAAATTTCGGTTGTTCAACTTCAGGATTCAGATGTTCTGGAAAATATGGGACAGGATCTGGATCAACTTTTGGTTGAACAACATCGGGTCCAGAAGGTATGGCCTCACTGATTGGATGGATCGTGACCACGAGTAGCTGTGAGGACTCCGTTTTGACAATAGTATATGAACCAAGATGTGTAGAAACAACTTGAGATAACTCTGGTATATTGGAAGATGATGTTTCACCAGAGGTACAGATAGTACTTGAATCGACAAAGTATGATCGCCTTCGCCGACCATAAGTAATTTTTGGTGGTAAAGGTGGTTTCAATGCTAATCTACGCGAATGATGGGGGAAAGGATTTTTTTCTTCCACGATTACTGATTTTTTAACCAAAAAAAAATCAACAAAATAAAATGGTAATGCTAGGCAAAAGGTTTACCAAGAAACTGTGAATTGCAGAATACCTCTTGGAGAACCAAGAAGTATGGGCAGGAAATCTCCCCGAATGCTATGTTCAGTGTATCAAAATTTACAAGGCTGCCGACTCAGTTCACTATGGATGGATAGCACCTAAAATTTGTCCTCCCAAATATACCCGAAGGTATGTGGAGGTCAAAGTCTGTATTGGCGTTGTATGATGCAAAATTGCATAGTGAGAGCACCACTTTATACTTTTCGTACTGTAAGACTGCCCAATATACCCGAAAGTATGTGGGCGAGCTACGATATACTTACGTACATGGAGTGAGTTATCACACTCAGAATGTATTTCAGACAAGTTAACAACAGCTGCTATGTTTTATGACGTCAGAACACATCTCTAGCCTAGACCTTCTAAATGTTATCGTTATGGTTCCAATGCTTTGTTAGGTAAATTGAGATAAATTTTAAGTTGATCTTGTTTATCAATTTTCCTTTCAAAGGTTCACCACGATGATGTATTGGAAATTCCTAAAATGAAAAATAAGAATGATAAGAAATCTTTCACTTTTAGTTTTTCAATGAAAATACTAGCTACTAGAGGGAAAGAGAAATTAATTTGAGAGAAAACAAATCAGAGAGCACAAAGTAAATGTAGATTTCCTAATTGTTCCTTTTCCAAATCACACAATCCACTACATGAAAATGCAGGTTTTTCTTTTCAGTTCCTTTAATGTTATGAATGCAGAAAAGAAACTAAGTGCATCAAATCAATAAAACAAATGCCCTTTACTTTTGAGATATGAAGAATAGAACAACAATTTCTCTTTTGAAGGAAAAATGAGGAATTAAACAAAAATTTATCCTATCAGGAAACGAAGAATTTACGATAATTTCCTTTTCAAAAGAAAATGGATCTAATGTGACAATGAAAATACTTTGAAATTAATTTTTCAATGATAAATAAAAATGCTTTAAACAAACATTGAACAAACTATTCTTTCAAAGGAGGAAGAGGTAGATAAGTTCACTGGTCAATATGACGCTTCAGGCTTTTCAAAACACAATAGAGAACAAACTGAAAACAAAATGAAATGAAAAATTCAATGGAATTTGGATGGTCTCTAGGGTCAACGCAGTCTCTAAGGGGAGATAGTGCGTTGCAAACCCCTAAAAGGGAGACAGTGTTATGCAAAGCACTGTGTCCTGTCCAATAGTGCATTGGGCGCAATGTACAATGAAAAACACGGTTTTTTAACACACTTCTAATGAAAATTTTGATTTTAAAAAGCCTAATATTTCTGAGTAAAAACTATTGGGTGAATAAATAGAGAAAATCAGAGGTAAATACACCTAGGATGAAGGGTAAATTCCCTAGTGGAGTCGTCAATTTGTTATGTGGAATTATGAATTACAGATAAATCATTCTTCCCTAGACAGGTGCTTATCTAGAACAACAAATTAAAGACTTTGTGACTACTTTTCCTAACTATAAATAGACACACAGAACAAATCAAAGAACTTACTTGGATTCCAAGTGCTTCCTATTCTCCTTCTGTCGCTCTTGCTGTAGCTTCAAATCCAAGCTAGATGTCCGAAAATATTTCCTGCAAAGATGAACACTAAACAACAAAATATAGCAATAATACAGATGTCTATTAAAGTTATTTAGTTAAATCAATAAAACATAAACCATATGCATCAAATAAGAATTCATAATATGGAAAACATGAGCTTATATAGATACATATGTAGGAAAGTAAGCAACAATCTTTATTAATGGATATAAGGGGAGGTTACAACCCAGTGATTGATTTGAAGTGACCATCTCCAACAACATCCCAGCCTCATCACAATGCAGATCTCTCCAGTAGCATGTTACAAAAATCAACTCCTCAATTGAAATTCCACCAACATTTCTCTACTCAAATTCTTCCTTCTCAAACACTAATATCTATGCTCAATTTATAGAGGAGTTGTAGGTAGTTTTACAATCAATGACTTTCCAATAATAGGCAAGACATGTTCCCAATATTGTAGATGTCAAATGGACACATGGATTCGAATTTTGACACATTTGAACTCTTCTAGAAGGCACTAGCCAATTGGAGATTCTGGAACAATAAGAATTTCGCTCCCAATGTGACCAACACACCTATGAGTGACGGGAAGCGCTTTACAGAGAAGCATTGAATGGGGCTACCTGCATATGCAATGCACTTAGTCCCTTTAGAGGAAGTGTTGATGAGCTCTCATATGATATATTATAAACTTCAAATCTTGGAAACCTTTGCAGATGAAAGTCATGAATGATTTGTCTTCTTCTTTGTCTTAGGGCATGTAGAAACTAAAATGATAGGGGATGATAGACCCTATACATTGGTCCTGGAGATGATGTCCAGTTAACCAGGTCATTGGGAATGATGACCAAATTGACCTATAACACATGTACTTGACATTATCCATGGCTCAATTCAACGATCGTCTAATAGTTCACACCTGCAATCCATTCAGCAAGAAGACCTGCTCTGATACCACTTGATCCAGGTAAATTCTTGATACCCTTAACCAGAATTTTTACTTAGACTTATGTGTTAGGATTACAATTTATCAAAAAAATGTTAATGGACATAAATGAACAACTGCATGTTGTAAAGAGGAGGAACATAACATGTCAAGATCAACAATCATAAGAACACGTCGTTTGATAACGGAGTTCGTCTAGGAGGGACTGCATCTCCAGGATTTGGTGTCAAGATTGTGTAGGCCACTGCATTAAGTGTTGTAAAGAAGAAAATGTACATGGGTGTGTTTCCTCTAACATATAACAAAAATTCCCTCACATAGGAGTGGCTAGACCTCTCTACAAGACGTTCCACTACTGGAACTCTCAGTCACAAGGAGGACTCCTATCAGTATGACAATAGATCACATATAAAGACTATGAGTATCCTACCAACATGGCAAACAAAGGGATCTCAAACAAAATATATGTGGAAATGAGTATCCCGCCAAAATGGAATCAAAGGGATCTTAGACATAATACATATCCATGACAGAAAGTACAACAATAACAAAACAAGATCCCACGACTCATACATCAACAGGGATCTGTACAACACTATGTGTCTTAGGGACAAAGAAGTAAATGAAATCAACACATCATATATCTCACGCTGAAGATGACTGAAGAATGGGTTGTTGCGCTACTCGATCTGAAATCACCATCACAATCATGGCGTCGAAAGGTGTGAAATCGACTGCTCACTTGCTGAAAGCTGACACCTGCAACTTCACTTCAAAAAATGGCCGAAAGATATAAAGCTCAGATGGAAAATCTGAACACACAATTAGATTCATGGCATCAAATAGTGTAAAATAGACTATCCATTTTCTGAATTCTGATGAATTGAAAATCTGGGGCAAAAAGGAATATTTTAGATTCCCCCTAGATTCCTCCAAGATGCTACTCCATGGGTGGAATGGAAATATGCAACTCAAAAGGTGAATTTTACCTCGCCATTGTGTTCCCTAAGAAAAACTGTGAAAAATGACTGTAAACTTGACTATATTCCGACATGGAGAAAAATTACGTCCCCAAGAAAATTTCAAGGCTCATGGTTCCGCTCCCTATTTCTGGGCCTACTCATGGTTCCGTCTGCATCGAAATATATGCCCTCCTCAAACTGCGTGTGTGCTCTCCTCTAGTCTGGCGTGGGCACACTTGGCAAATGATGGGTTTAAATATAAGAATGTGGGTGGAATTACTCAAGTACCAATGTTGGTGTGGTGGTTTAGAGCCTAATTAGGTGGGAGGAGGTTGGGTGGTCAACCCCCGACCCCTCCTTTTAAAGTCAGACTTCATTTTTTTTGGTTAAAACAACACCCTTTTTTTATAAAAATCCTTATTAAATAAATGAAATTTTATGGGGGGACAAACCACATTGGGCGGCTCACCTGTGATCTCCGTTGGTGTGTATGAGTGGAGTGGAGCGGTGTTGTTGGGTTGGCGTTGAGGGATTCCCCCGCCACCCATATTAACACATGTGGTTGTAATATGTGGAGGTATGGGATGGGGCAGTGGGGTTGACAGCCCGCGCCCCACCCTTCATGTCTTATTGTAACATATATCTGCGGTGGGCAGCAGGGTCATGGTCACTGGCCCACCCTATATTTAAATAATACTTTGTTATATCCATTGGTTGGGAGTGTGGGGGTCATGACCCACCCTCCAAACTTATATTTTTTTTTAATTTTTCTTATAATAAAAGTTTGCAGTTTTGAAAATTTTGAAAATTGACCGAAGGAGTGAAATTAACGGTCCCACAAATTCCCCCAAAATTCGGCTGGAGTTGGCCAGAATCTGGTGGCTAGGTTCCAGAAAAATTGTTGCCTCCTTTAACCTGCCAAGTCATCCAAGTCAACCCAAAACTTTGACTGCTCCTAACATTCGAGTACGAGCTTGTTTTGATGAACCATTTGCACCACTGCGATCAGGACGACGAGATCTACAACCTGAACCTGGTTCAAGATCAATCCAAACACTTTGATTTTTGAGCCCTCTTTGTCTTATGTGTGTCTCTAAAGCCACCTAGATCAATGCTAACATGTTGTATCATCTTGAAAAGTTATGTATTCCACAGGGAGAAATAGTCAAAATCATAAGGGAAGAAAATATTTCTCTTATTGCTTGTCATTTTGGTGTAGGCAAGACAGTTGCACAATTACATAGGTTTTGTTATTGGCCTCGTATGATTAAAAGTGTTTCACGATATGTAAGAGGATGTTCTTTATGTGATTTTAGTAATCCTAGAAATAGAAATTTGGGATTGTATACTCCACTTCCTTCACCTTCACATCCTTTGGAAAGTGTTTCTATGGATTTTGTGGGAGGTATTCCTGTGTCTAGGAAAGGTCATGATTATATTTATGTAGTTGTGGATCGCTTTAGCAAGAAGTGTATTTTGATGCCTTGTGAGAAGCAGGTTACATCTAAACAAATGACACATTTGTTATTTCAAAATTTATGGGTGAATTTTGGGTTTCCCACATCCATTGTTTCGGATCGAGATTCTCACTTTGTCAGGAAATTTTGGTCAAGCTTGTGAGGATTCGTGGACACCAAATTGAAAAATAACACATAATTCCATCTGCAAATAGATTTCAAAATATAAGTGGTGAACAACACAATAATACATCTTATTCATGGTTATTGCAAAAAGCATCCTAAGTTTTCGGGTGAATGTCTTCACTATATTCAACATGCTTACAACCGGGCCTACCATTCATCGACTCAAACATCTCCATTTGAGGCATGTTTGGGATAATTACCAAAATCTCCTTTATATTTTATTTTTGGGAAATGTGTTTCTATTCATGGACATAGTGACATAGATAAGGCAAAAATATTCATTGAATAAGTTCAACTGGTCCATCAGATGCTTCAAGAACAGTTGGAAAAGAGTCAAGCAAAGTACATGACAAGACATGATAAGCATCGTGTTGATCACAATTTCCAAGTGGGAGGTGAAGTTTGTCTTCACATTTACAAGGAAAGACTCCAAGGAGAGGGTCAAAAACTGAAACCAATCAGATATGGTCCATTCAATATTTTAGAAAATATTTGTAATAATGCCTTCAGGTTAGGTTTTCCTCCATATATGAAAATCTATGCAGTTGTTAATGTTGAAAATTTGAGATTCTATGAGCCTCCTTTGATTGAAGATCAAGGAGAGAATGTTCAGATTCCTTCAATTCAATATTTATCTCCTATATATCTTGAAGAATTGCAGAAAGACACCATCCTTGACAGGAAAACAAGAACTTCAAAATGAGGGAACGTAGAGTACCTTCGTGTGGGACTCAAAGGGAAAAATCCAATCAAAGCCAAATGGTTTGAGATTGGAAGGGTGAGGGAATTGTTCCCTCATCTGTTTTTTGACTGAAAATGATCTTTTGGATGTCCAAAAGCTTCTAGTGGGGAGGAATGATCCAGTGGATCATTTAAGTGCTCAAAATTCAAAGTCTTAAAAAGTGCTCGAAACTGGTTCCAAAACGTAGATCTTGTCACCCTAAATCCAATGCAACTTGAATCACTCAAAACCGATATGGTATGCTCCCGATATCACATTCTAATCATTTTCCTAAACAACTAAAAAAATTTAAATTTGGTTGCAGGTATGCTGACTATGCAGTCTGTACACTGACTGGGCAGTTAACTGCGTTTTCTAAAGACCAATTTCATGCTTCCAATTGTCATCTCCATAGTGGTTCATGGATGTTGTGTTTTGATTGGTTGATGTTTGTGGTTAAGTGGACCAATGGGTGGAAGCCACGTGGGCCAATGGATGGCTTCCATGTGGCCTCCCAATAGTGTGGTAAAATTATCGTTATGGTCGAATGGGCCTCACAGGAGTTGAAACCAGGACCTCTCGTCAAGAAACACGATGCCTTCCCACCATTGCACCAATGGTTATTAACACACTATAGCCAATTTTTCTATTTAAGGTTTAGTTGGATGATGCTTGGGGGACGGGGTCAAGGTTAAGCTTTGGTCCCCAGTCACCCCACGCCCATGAGATCGTAAGCACACGGCATCAAGGGTGTGGGCTTAACCTTGACCCAATGCCCTAGGTATCAACCCTACCACAGTCATGATTGTAGTTTAATGTTGGTGCACAGTTGGAACCAACCCACCGTAGAACATGGGTTCGACCACAGTTCAATGGCAGTTAGAACCCCAAGTGGTAAGATATAACCTAACACATATGCGGGGATGAAACATGGTATAATGAGATTTTATTATTACCGTGTAAATACAAACCATAACCCCAGTAAAATATAACACGACCATAGTTTGGGAGCATGGTCAATAGTTGGCGCGGGCATTTAACTAACTGAATCCTACAGCGGAAAATAAGCCACGTGGCCCATCTTATTTTCTCACAGGGGGGGGGGGTGTCAGTGAGAAATTAAACGAGGTGACATTTTTCACCCAATCTGATGAGAATCTCGCCAACTTCGGGCGAATTTTTTGATCGACGGTTCCAAAAAAGGCATATTCGTAGGATGGTTAGCAGAATAGTGAAATTTGTAGATCAGTTAGCAGCAAAACTTCACCATAGCATAATTTCTTTATTTTTTGGCCAAATTGAGCCCAACAAGAGCCCAACTAGGCATTTTTTACTGTTTTGGAGCCATTGGAGACATTATTTTTAAATTCTGAGCACTTTGAATCCATGTAATCACATATTTGATCACTTAATGAAAGAGGCCCAACATTGGAAGCTAGACCAAGAGATGTAGCCCAAGAGGGGTGAACTCCTTCATCATTTTGTTGTTCCGTGTTACTGTTTATGGTATTATTTTATCTGTTTTTATGCTACAAACTGAGTTTAAAATAGTTAATTTATGTGCTTTTGTAACTTGTCTAATTTCCTAAAAGACATAAAAAATTACTTGCAAAATTCATCAAGCCTTCAAGTTTTCAAATATAGATGAGGTGCCAACCTCGAAAAAATTCAATAAAATACTCACTATAGTATACAACTTGATTGAGGATCCAACACCATTTATGAGCATACTCCAATCTCAATGATGAAGTGGATCCAAACTTCTCTAGGCTCCAACTTGACTGAGGCCCCAACCTTAGTGATAAGTGGGATCTAACCTGAATGAGGCGTCAAACTCAGTGGAGGCATGCACCTCCTTCTTCAACTTCTTTTGGAAATCCATTTCATATCATTTTCAAACTAGATCCAATCT
Organism: Pinus albicaulis; assembly: GCA_034641835.2. NCBI lineage: Eukaryota > Viridiplantae > Streptophyta > Pinopsida > Pinales > Pinaceae > Pinus > Pinus albicaulis. Next base: position 262,238,984 of record CM076569.1, read on the forward strand.
AATAATTTATCATTGAATCATAAGTAATATCAAAATCTACAACCTGCAAGGACATCCACTGCAATGACTATCATAACATACAACCATTTTCATTGTAATCACTATCACAACGTGGAGCCACTGTCACTGCGATCACTATCACAACATGCAACCACTGCCACTGCAATAACTATCACAACCTTCAACCAATTTCACTACAATAAATAATGATATCAATCACTATTATACATTTTCATACTACTTCCCATGCTCTGATCCAACCAATTCATCAATCTAGCCACTCAAACATAGTGCTCATAGACCCTTAAAAACATACACAAGATCATTTTGGCCATCAACTAAGTGTCAAAAGAGCATCACACACCCTTTCTTGCATTCATTTATAATCCTTGATCGTCCAACTTCTTTCAGAATCAAATTTGGACTAATATTAAGCCCACAATTTCAAAATAACCATATAAAACTTTATACTAAATTAAATATTCTACAACTTGACCATTTTCGAGCACACTTCTAAAAACTAGGTCTTTTCTGGTGTTGGATCTACATATGCCCACTAGCATTTTCTAACCTGCCAACCACCGGAGGTCCAACCAAGGACCTCAAATTTCCTAATAAAGCTCTATACCAATGTTTCTTCCCTATGTTTCCTATGGGGTAATTTATCTAACATTTATTTGTTGACAATTGAAAGTTCATATGAATTGGGCGCAGGGCCCAATCGTAAGTCCACACACAAAGTTATGTATGCAACCAAACTTTGTTTTGTTCTTCAGGCCACCCTGATTGTAACCAAACTATGGTGGGTTTCTCCAACGCCATCGCCAAGTATCATTGTAATGAAGGCATTTAAAACTGGTGGAACCATAACCAAAATTTTTGCTAGTATAACTAGATTACAACAATAGAAGCTTGAAATTAAATGAACACATCATTCGCATTAGATGAAAATACTTCGTATGATCTCTGAGACTCGATCATATCCTCCAATTTGAATTATGTATTGTAAAAGACATGAGAGTATGAATTTATAAGAGCTCCATGTGGTCCAGTGTTGAGAGGGTCGACCAAACTCCAAGGATAAACCTTGGAAGCCCAAGTCTTTGACCAAAGTCGACAAGGAGTCATATTCCTATGTTATAATGTTGCTCATCTAATCTAGAGCTTAGGAAAGACGACGACTATGTTTAGCCCCTTCTTTTTTTACATGACCTCATTCATGTGACTATTCCCCAATATTGGGTCCCTTGGGTCCTTGGTCTCCTACATGATGACATCAACATGATGTTATTATGCCACATGGAAACATGTGAGGGGTGCTAGGTGTCACTCATTTTTGGGTGTTTCGCCAATCCAAAGATGCAATTTTTCATTGCCATGTGGAAACCCTTGGTTTCACCACGTCATCATTTTGATGTCAATTGTGGCATGTCAGGCCATGTGTTGCCACATTTTCCACTTTATGCCTTTTAAACTGTTGCCACATATCCAAGCTACTACATCATCACTAAGTGTGAAATGGAGCCACGTGTTGTCCATGTCACTAGACTTGTCTAACGAAATTGTGTCAAGTATCAATACTTAATAAAGGTAAAATTTTCCTCTAATAAGTGCTTTCCATGTGTCATTTTATTGGCTCAACAATATGTGTTAAACATCATGTAAATTTTTACATCATCCACCATTTGTGTTTAGTAGTCACTGTTGATCTAATGGTGCAATGATTAACTATCCTACATATGAAAAATAATTGTATGCCTTGGTTTAAAGTGTGAGAAAATGGAAACATTACTTGATGGGTAAGGAAACTGTCATTCACATTGATCATCAACCGTTGCATTAGTTGCAATCACAAACCAAGCTATAACAAGTGAGGAAATTTAGATGGATGGGTTTCTTACAACAATTCCAATTGGTGATAAGGTATAAGAAAGATAACTATAACAAGGTTGTTGATATGCTATCTAGGCCAATTGTTAGTGCATCCATTATTCTTAAGCATAATTCTATCATGCATTGTATATGCAACTTTGTGTCAAGGTAACCAAGTAGAGGAATTAGATTATCATGTGAATGCTAACTTGTTGTATCATTTTGGAAAGCTATTTATTCGACAGGGATAAAGAGTCAACATCATAAGATAAGCACATACTTCTCTTATTTCTTGTCATTTTGGTGTAGGCAAGACAATTGCACAATCACATAGGTATTTTTATTGGCCACATATGATTGAAATTGTGTCACGATATGTAAGAGGATGTTCTTTAGCTGATTTTAGTAAGCCTAGAAATAGAAATTTGGTATTGTATACTCCACTTCGTGTACCTTCCCATCCTTGGGAAATTGTTTCTATGGATTTTGTGGGAGGTATTCCTATGTCAAGGAAAGGTCATGATTATATTTATGTAGTTGTGGATCATTTCAGCAAGATGTGTATTTTGATGCCTTGTAAGAGGCATGTTAGAACTGAAAAATAGACACAATTGTTCTTTCAAAATGTATGGGTGAATTTTGGGTTTCAGACGTCCATTGTTTCTGATTGAGATTCTCGCCTTGTCGGGAAATTTTGGTTAAGCTTGTGAGGACTCATGGACACCAAATTGAAAAATAGCCCAGAATTCCATCTGCAAATAGATGGCCAAATAGAAGTGGTGAACAGAATAATAATGCATCTTCTTAATGGTTATAGCAACAAGAATCCTAATTTGTTGGATGAAAATTTTCACTATATTCAGCATGCTTACAACTGGGCCAAGAATTCATCGACTCAAACATTTCCATTTGAGGCATGCTTGGGATACTTACCAAAATATTCTTTAGATTTTGTAGAAATTAGTATACACTAAGCATGCATATATCTAGATTCCCCTGATCTCACAATATTTAACTTCCTGCAAAATACAAAATAATTCCATTGTTAATATTTTGCGGAAAATTAATTGCAAACACATGTGAAGCATAAATAAAAAAAATCGCACATAACATAGTTGTTTAACGGGAAATATTGAAGCTGAAAACCCCAACTATTATATATTATGTATCATGGATATCATGTAACAATCTCATACAAAACTTAGTACATCAAGCTCTCAATACAATCAATCGTCACACACTAACATAGAAGAAATATGCAAATCCATGCACCGATCTCTGCCCTCCTGCTAGCCTGCCACCACTGCGTAATTCCTACTAAAGAATAGCTCTGAATGAATTCGAATTACCCTTGCCTTGACTGTGCAATCCCCATTGGAAACTCCAATGTGTGTGTGGTGTAATCAATGCATCACTATAGTCACAACAGATAGTCCATCTTGCCCTTTCAGCTATCTCTCCACTGGTTCTCCACTGGAACTAACATGCATTGTAGTTAACTGTTGTATTGTTCAGTTGATTAATGAGTTATTATTTGTGAATTAATTCACTCCACTCTCACTAGTGTATCATTCAGTTAGACTAGATACAACTAGCTCAACTGAGTTTAACTCCATTAACTGAGTTAAACTAAATAACAACTCCATGAACTACTCTTCCAACTCTGTCATAACTTTTCCACTTCAGTTCTAACTGAGTCCTCCATGCATGAACCACCAATAAACCCTAGGAATTGTGTAATTCCTTCAGCCCACTGATTTTCCAAATCTGTGCACTGAAATTAAGTGCTCCAAGAGAATAAGTTGTTGTTTATTGTCGGATTATTATTAAGAGCTAATAATAATCAACACTTCTATTTTTAGATCGACGATCTATAAATAGACTTCGCCCAATATTCTAAAAATAAAATTTCATCTATTTTTCCAACTTGACCAACCATCCACAAATAACATCCTGCAACTTCTGAAATATGATCACCATGTCTAAAAATAGACATAGTCTAAAAATAGACTTGCACCTAAAAACAGCCTACGGGCCCACTTAGTGAAAGCAAATCATTTTCACTAAGCTCATCATCTTTTTTAATCTCAACACTCCCTCTCGACGATATAGGGATTATCCTTCACCCCGATCCTGCCTCTATGGTATTCGAATTTGCTCCTAGTGAGCGCCTTCGTCAAAATATCTGCATCTTGGTCCTTCGTAGGAATGTACGGAAAACTTGATCTTACTGCGCACATAATCTCGTGTGATGATCTGGGATATCAATATGTTTAGATCTATCGTAAAACACAGATCTATCATGAAACACAAGATTAATCAAGAGTTTAATGCAACTCTAATTATCACAATGTATCACTGTAGGATCTAAATGTGAACCGAACAAACCAACTAGGATCTTCCTCATCCAGATAGCCTCACATGCAGCTTGACTTGCTGCCATGTATTCTTCTTCGAGTGAGCGAGTGCAGGACCCTGTTTCTGTGTGGCTATCGTAAAATGCGATACTAAAAATCTCTCCTGATGTGCTCTTTTACGTACGGTAGGTGCACGCGATATGCCTGTATTAAATAGTAACCACCTCATTCGTGTATACCTTCACTGTAAACCATGCTAGGATATTGCTTGCAGGGATACCTCGAAAACATGCTTGCACCGCGGCACGAAAAGAGCTTGGTGAGCTTTTACCATCGCTTGTGAAAGGTGGTTCACCGCATAACATGTGTTAGGTCTTCCTTGTTAACTCGTACATGAGTGAACCCCACAAGTTGTTGATAGTGGCATCTGCAACCTGGCAGGTGTAGCATCCTCTTTCCTCCAATTTCTGGAAGAGGGTGTTGATGGGCACGACCTTGCATGTGAAACTTCTCCGGTATCTCCCGAGCATACATGCCTTGAGACACAAACAGTTCACCTTCCCACTGCCATATTTCCAATATAAGGAAATAATGAAGGAGGCCAAAATCCTTCATCTCAAACTCCTTTGCAAGATCTGCCTTACATGAGTGTATCAACTGCTCATCAGCCATTAGTATTAAATCATCAACATAAAGAATAATGATTAAAATATTACCCTCCACCACAATCTGGTATAGGTTTGCATCTGCCTCACTCTCCGTGAAGCCAAGTCCAGTGAAATAGCTATCAATCCAAGTGTACCAAGCACGGTGCCTTATTATACGGTGCTATTTTGAACTGCAGCACACACATGCGACTCTGTCGAATCTAAAATCATCGGTGCTCAATGTACACCTCTTCCTCAATGATCCCATTAAGGAACACAGTCTTCAAATCCATCTGATGAATGTGCCAAACCATCTGCACTGAGAGAGAAAGGATGGTCCGTATGGAAGAATACCATGTGACAGGTGCAAAGGTTTCTTCATAGTCAATCCCCTTAATCTGTGAGAAGCCCTGGGCAACAAATATTTCCTTATACTTCTTGACGCTCCCATCAGCAACTTTCTTTACCTTGTAGATCCATCTTGATCCTACAACTAATTTTCCCACCGGCCTTGGAACAATATCCCAAGCACTGTTTCTAAAAATGGAGTCATACTCCTCCACCATAGCATCTACCCATGTGGGCTCCTGCACTGCTTCTTCGAAAGTAGATGGCTCTATCATGATACACTTGCTCATAAGATCCATGTATCTAGTATATCGGTCAGGTGATTGTCTCTGTCTGCTATGTGATGTGGGGACTCCTACATTCTGTGTCGCATCAAGCTTTAGTCTCTCAGCTTTTGTGGTACGCTTTCTGCCTTGTCTGATGTTTGGTTCTACATGAGTGGACTCCTCCACTGGATGAATCTCCTCACGCGCCCAACTGATCCGGACACGGGCTCATCTTTGGGAACAAGAAGTTTTTCCTCTGCATGCAAGTGTAGCTCCCTCTCAAGCGACAACTTCTTGGCTTTAACCTCATTGAATTTTATATCCTGTTGCGACACAGTCATCCGACTGTTTGGAAAATACACACAATAATTATGGGGTGTTTCTGTGTACCCACAAATATCCCAACTTCTGTAGTCGGCTCCAGCTTCTTCCTGGCGTCCTTTGTCACATGAATGTATAAGAGCCAAAAATATTCAAATTAGAAATATCAGGCTTCTTACTAGTAAAAGCGTCTTCAGGTGTACTCATGCCAAGTACTCTATGAGGACAATGGTTTTGCACATAAACTGCAGTGTTGCATGCTTCCGCCCACAAGTGCATCGGTAGGCCTTGGTCATGCAGCATCACTTGTGCAGCACCCATGATCGTTTTGTTCTTCCTCTCCGCGACCCCATTCAGTTGTGGGTTATGAGGTGCTATGAGTTCTCTTTGAATTCCTTCTTTGCTACAGAAGTCTTTGAAATCGCCTGAGATGTATTCACCACCATTATCACTCCATAGAACTTTCACTTGCTTCCACGACTCCTTCTCCACCAATGCTTTGAACTCACAAAACTTTGAGAACATTTCTCTCTTCTTCTGCATGAAGAAGATCCAACATCTATGAGAATAGTCATCAACAAATATAACATAATACATATTTTTTTTTGTTGAAGCAACTGAGAAAGGTCCACACACGTCTATGTGAATTCTCTCCAGGATCACCAAAGCATGGTTCTCCTTCTCATGAAAGGTGATCTTCACAAAATTAGCCATAGTAGATCCCTTGCACTGATCTGACTGCGTAAGAGTACCCTTGAGAATTCCAATACAAATCTGCTGCAAAATCTTCAAGCGCCATGGTGAAGATGGCCCAATCTCCTGTGCCATAATTCGCCCTCATCCCGGCTCACCACTTCTTCTGCTTTGCCCACCATTGTAGCACAGCCATCTACCTCCAGCTTCTAGATATTCTTAATTCAAACCCCTATCTTCTTGGTTTTACTCGTTGTTTTATGTTGAAGGAAGGCTTTTCCCTCACTGAAAACAACATCATAACGTTTGTCTTCCACCATTACGACCAAGACCAAGTTCTTCTTCAGACCTAGAAAATGCATAACATCCTTCAACAAGAATGGATTACCGGACTCCCTCTCAAAAGTAATGGTCCCAAATCCGATTTCCCTGTATCGACCATCGTCTCCCATCTCTATATGCATCTGGAGGTCCTTCTCCTCCAAGTCACTAAACAACTCCTTGTCTCCCGTCATATGGAAAAGACGCGACTATCGAATGCCACAGATCATATGGCTTGAAACCAAGCATGCGATCAAAGATAAATCAAGTTCAAATTGCAAGGCTAAGGCCTCTCCGGTGCATCTCCAACAATATTCTTGTTCTTCTTCGTGGGTAGTTAGTGGCGAAATGCCCATGTTGTGACGGTGAAAAGACTTTCACCTTGGACAAATCCTGCTTCTTGCCTTTAGCTTTGGATTTTGAAGGAAATTTCTTCCCCTTCCTTTCCTTTCTTTGGTAGCCAAAGCGCAATCCTATTCATCTTCATTCTTCGATGAAGATCCATCCCTGGTACCCTACCTTATCTCCTCCTACACAAGATCCGACCAAAGTCGCTCCCATCCTGGCAGTTTCTCCCGTCCATTGACAAAGTCTTCGTAGCTATGCCAACTCTTCAAAAGCCCAAGGAGAGCCAAGCTCACCAAGTCTTCATCATCAACAATAACCCCCACACTTCTCAGTTCATCCTTGTAGTGGACAAACTTCGTGAGGTATTTTGGAATACTTTCGCCCTTCTCCATTTTTATTTTTCTGAGCTTGTCTTTAAGCGCCAACTTCCTCTGGTCACTTCTTCTTTGGAACAAATCTGTCAAAGCCTTCCACATTAAGAATGGAGTGGCTTTCCCATGAAGGCTGGACACACTATGTTCCTTCACACCTTCCAAAATAATTCTTCTTGTCTTTGTTGTCTTCTTTTGCCATGCGTCAAGTAATACAGCTTCGCTAGATCCCAGCTTAGGAACATCACTATCGATGAACTCCTTCAGTCCATTATCCTCTAGCACCGCCTCCATCCTATCCTTCCAGGCTATGTAATTCGAGCTCCCATTAAGGGCATACTCCAATCGCAACCCATTGAAAGACATTTCAATGTATACTCAACTTATGCACCAAGAATCTTCTGTAGCAAATTCGAATTGTCCACGAACACAAACTCAACAATTCTTCACAATTGCAATCTTCAAGAATTAACATTTCTCCGATACCATGTAGAAATTCGTATACACTAAGCATGCATACATCCAGATTCCCCTAATCTCACAATATTTAACTTCTTGCAAAATATAGAATCATTCCACTGTTAATATTTGTGAAAAATTAATTGCAAACACATGTGAAGCATAAATAAAAACAATCGCACATAACACAGTTTTTTAACGGGAAATCCTGAAGCTGAAAACCCCAACTATCATATATTATGTATCATGGAGATCATGTAACAATCTCATACAAATCTTATTACATCAAGCTCTTAGTTCAATCAATCGTCACACAGTAACATAGAAGAAATCTGCAAATCCATGCACCGATTTCTGCCCTCCTGCTAGCCTACCTCCACTGTGCAATCCCTGCTAAAGAATAGCTTTGAATGAATTTGAATTACCCTTGCCTTGACTGTGCAATCCTCATTGGCAACTCCAATGTGTGTGTGGTGCAATCAATGCATCACTATAGTCACAACAAATAGTCCATCTTTCCCTTTCTTTTATAATTCACTTTGGTTCCTCACTTTCAGCCCGGCTGTTGTTGTGGTTCAACTGAGTTTAACTCCATTAACTGACTTAACCTGAATAACAACTTCATGAACTACTCTTCCAACTCTTTCATAACTTTGCCACTTCAGTTCTAACTGAGACCTCCATGCATGAAGCACCAGTAAACCCTAGGAATTGCGTAATTCCTTCAGCCCACTAATTTTCCAAATCTGTGCACTGAAATTAAGTGCTCCAAGAGAAAAATTAGTTGTTTATTGTCGGATTATTATTAAGAGCAAATAATAATCGACACTTCTATTTTTAGATCGACGATCTATAAATAGACTTCGCCAAATATTCTAAAAACAGAATTTCATCTATTTTTCCAACTTGACCAACCATCCACAAATAGCATCTTGCAACTTCTGAAGTATGATCACCATGTCTAAAAATAGACATAGTCTAAAAATAGACTTGCTCTAAAAATAACTCGTGGGCCCACTTAGTGAAGGCGACTCTTTTCACTAAGCCCATCATCTTGTTGAATCTCAACAAATTTTATATTTGGGAAATATGTTGTTATTCATGGACATAGTGACACAGATAAGGCCAAAATATTCATTTATCAAGTTCAATTGGTCCATTAGATGCATCAAGAACAGTTGGAAAAGAGTCAAGAAAAGTACAAGACAAGACATGATAAGCATCACATTGATCTCAGTTTCCATGTGGGAGATGAAATTTGACTTCACATTATCCAGGAAAGAATCCAAGGATAAGGCCAAAAACTAAAACCAATAAGATATGGTCCATTTAATATTTTAGAAAATATTTGTAAAAATGCCTTCAGGTTAGATTTGCCTCCATATATGCAAATCTATGTAGTTGTTAATGTTGAAAATTTGAGATTGTATGAGCCTACTTTGATTGAAGATCAATGAGAGAATGTTCAAATTCATTTAATTCAATATTTATCTCCTATATATCTTGAATAATTGTAGCAAGACACCATCCTTGATAGGAAAACAAGAACTTCAAAATGAGGGAATGTAGAGTACCTTAGTGTGGGACTCAAAGGGATAAATATAGGCAATGCCAAATGGTTTGAGATTGGAAGGGTGAGGGAAATGTACCCTCATCTGTTTTTTGACTGAAAATGAGCTTTTGGAGGTCCAAAAGCTTCCAGTGGGGAGGAATGAGCAAGTGGATCAAGAAATTGCTCAAAATTAAAAGTGTTCAAAAGTGCTTGAAACTAGTTCCAAAACATTGATCTTATCACCCTAAATCCAACTCAACTTGAATCACTCAAAACCAATATCGTATTCTCTCGATATCACATTCTTATTTTTTTCCTAAACAACTAAAAACATTTGTAGTTGGTTGCAGGTATGTTGAGTCTCAATTCTGCATCTTTTCCATACACTTTTCTATGCCTTTTTCACTCACCTGAACCTCCCAAGTTGTCAATATCATTGTATGTTAATTGCAAAAGAGCATCTAACATGGTTTTTAACTATATTTTTGTGTCTGTTGTTTGATTTAGATTTTGTTCATTTAGCTGCGGAATCTTGCCACTTTCCGCAGCTGCTGCAACTTTCCGCAGCTATTTTGTGAAACTCTATGTTACAGGTGTCTACAGGGAAAATGAGCCACATGGGCAAGTCAGGAATGATGTGGACATGGTTCGTGTCCTATTGGTTCGAGCAAAATCATCTAAAGAAGCCGCGGTCAAAGGCGTCCACATGGAAGTCAACCATAGAGTCTTACGGTGATAGGACTCTATTCCGTGTCACGTAAAGGTTCATATGGCCGTTTCTGAGCTTGCGGAGGACAAGTCGACATCTGTACATGGCTCCATAGTCGAATTCAAGCATCCACTCCTCATAGATTTACTTTCCAACACGGCCATGATCCTAGATCCGTGGACGTAATGGTCTACGTGTTCTCCACCAGCATAAACTTTAGGAGACAGTTATATTTATTTTGTTATATATAACGCGTTTGCATACGCATATAGAGTTAGTCGATGTTAGTCTCTGTTATCTTTTATTAGTCTGCTCTGTAATGTAATTACGCTGCCTTTGTGCTGTAATACCACCTTACTGTTATGACTGCATTTTAATATAAGAAGACTCTGTTTTCAAACGTAATTCGTACTTGAAGATCGTTGCCAAGGCTGGTGTAGAGGGCCCCTGCTCAGCTAAGGTTTTGTGCATTAGTGTATAGTTCTTGTTTTATTTCTTTAAAGTTCATTGTGCCATAATCCATTCACATGTTTATACATTGCATCTTTCATGGTATATATGCTTCATTTCTATTTATAATCTTGCATGCTTTCCATTTTACTCCTGTCTTTCATGTTTTATGTTATTAATCACTGATCAGTGTTCTTGTTTCAGGTTATAGATAGGCAGCCCAGGCATTTGCATAACTTTTTGATTAATGACATGGAATTAACATTGTTCTGCTGCTAATTTGTTTTTCTTAAGTTTCTGTTTAATTTCAGTACTGCTTTGTTTAATTCAGTTTTTCTTATTTTCTTCAGTAGTTAAATTTAGATATATTAAACTGCTCATAACATCTTCAGTTGCCTCCGAAAGCCACAGCTGGACTGATGGTGAGGGATTGTATTATGAAATGTGTATTTTAGTATTAGTTTCCTTTCTGCAAATTTAGATATATTAAACTGCTCATAACATCTTCAGTTGCCTCCGAAAGCCACAGCTGGACTGATGGTGAGGGATTGTATTATGAAATGTGTAGTTTGGTATTAGTTTCCCTTCTGCAAATTTAGATATATTAAATTGTGCATGACATCTTCAGTTACCTCCGAAAGCCACAGCTGGACTGATGGTGAGGGATTGAATTATGAATGTATGGTTTGATATTAGTTTACTTTATGCAAGTTAGATATCAGTTACTCAAGTTGTTTATGGTTACTTCCGAAAATCATAGCTGGACTAATGATGAGGGATCAGAAGACAAGTTGATGTAAATTGATTTAGATTTACTTTATTGCAACTTTTGGATTTCTTTCAGCATAGTTTCTTTTGTGTTTATACAGCAACAAGAATAGTTTGGTTTCATGCTCACTAGTTCACTGTTTTGATTCATTAGACTAGCAGCATCTTTTCATTTCAGCAGCACATTTTCATTTCCTTTCAAGTTTTGTCATTGTAGTTTTCAAATTCCTTTTTAAGTTTCAAGTTGGTAAATCATTATAGAGGATATCATTTCCTTGAACAAACATAACCATACTTGTTTTCATTTTAGAATTTCCATTTCATCTTAGAAAACCAAAAACGACAAAAAGTTAAGAAATAGGTTATCTTGCACATATAGTGCGCCGCACTTCATCAGCTTACGAATCCCGGATTGACAAATTAAATGCAGCAATTTAGGACACACTAAATTGACCAAACATTTTGGTGCCGTTGCCGGGGAAGTGTAACTAGGTAGCCAATTTCTTAAAAAAAAAAAAAAAAACACAAAATCATAAAAGAAGGGAAAACTTGATAACTTCTTGAAGTATGCTCTCCTCTTGCACCTAGTGTGATCTGGAGGATCAGAAAAGAGAGTTATTGGTTTAGTAATTTCTTAAGTATGCTTTCTTCTTGCACCTAGTGTGACCTGGAAGATCAGAAAGAGAATTATTAGCCCAACTTTTTAAAAAAATAAAAAAAAATAAAAAATGACATGCATAGAGCAAGAGATTTTATGGGAAGGTTTATAGCTAAAGCCAAGAGTTCGATTTTCACAACTCCATCTTCTTCAAGGCATAGACCAGATTCACCACCATCTACCCCTAGCCTTAAGATTTTTGGAATTCAAGGAGCGGCTGAATTAGAGGATTCTCCTATACCACCTACTCTCTCATCCTCCCTTGGTAGAAGAACTAGAGGACTTTAAGGACTCTAAAGAGACTATCATGGCAGAGGAAGTAATAGATGGAGGTAGAGGTAGAGGTAGAAGAGGAGGAAACAATGGAAACAACAATGGTGAAGGAAATAATGGAGGAAATAGGGAAGGAGACAACTTGTTTGGATTCCCTATAGTTGATGAGGAAACTCATACAACAATGAAAAATATCTCACCATCTGTCCTCCCTAAATTTTATGGATTGCGAAGTGAGGATCCTGAAACATTTATGTTTGAGTTTGAAGTCGTGTGCCGAACCTATGATTATATGGAAGACTCTCAAAAACTCAAACTGTTTCCTTCAACTTTGAAGGGATCTGCTTTGAAATGGTTCATGGGATTAGCCACTCAATCTATTAGGACTTGGAATGATATGAAACAAACATTTTTGGATAGATACTTGGACTATTGTATGCCCACCAATCACAAGGATGAGGTATTCAAAATGATGCAAAAAGAAGATGAAAATTTGGAAGACTTAATTGAAATATTTCAATACAACTTGAAAAGAGCAAAGATGGGCAACTTAGATAATGAAACCTTGAAAGCCCTCCTATTAAAAGCCATTAGAGATGAATGGATAGACATTTTAAACATGATGGGGAAAGGAGACATTTCTCAACTTCCATTTCGTGATATAACAGAACTATGTATCCATCTCTTAAGAGGAAAATCTAAAACTGGAAAAGGGCCTAGGGATCCTTCTCTTATTAGGGCTAAAAAATCTGCAACTGGATCAGTAAGTAGGGCAGAGATTGGTAATATGCTTGATGAGTTCAAAACTGATATCTTAGGGAACCTTAGTGAACAACTAGACACCCTTAAAATCCAAAACAAGCAGAAAGCAGAAACAGATGCTTTAGCCATCTTTTGTCCGAAATGTAGGAAGAAACATGCTTTAAGGGAATGTCCCTTGGATGCAAAAGTTGTAGAAACATGTATGATTTGCTCAGAGAATCATGAGATCAAGGATTTTCCTTCAATTCTTGGACTCAAAGCTGTCTTTCAAGAAGACCCAAATTCAGTAGAATCTCTCTATTTTGTTGCAAGGAGACCTTGGCAGGGACAACAAACTCAAGGGTTTAACAACCCTATGAATTTTCAAACCCCACCAAGTTGGAATCCTTGGCAACAACCTTGGCCCCAACATCAAAATTCATATCATCCATGGGTACAAGGGATGCAAAATCCTTATGGGAGATTTGCTCAATTTTATCAATATCCTCCATCTTTTCAAAATCAACAAGCTCCAAAACTTCCAAACCCAAATCCACAACTTTCATTGCCATTTCCACAACAACAACCTTCTCAAAAAAATCCAAATCCTCAACTCATGCTCCCATACCAACAAAAGACAAATCAACTTCCAGCTCAGCCATTGCCAAATCCTAACAATAAGAATCCTCAGAATACTTACATGGTAGAAGGACAACAATTTCCTACCTATATGAGTGTTCCTCTCAACGATGTACAACTCAGATCTGGTAGAGTTTTAGAAAAACCTTCTATAGATATCCAAGAGCAAGATACTGAGGAGGATTCTCTTCAAGTCAATAAGGGTTCTGAGGAAGAATCTCTTCAAAATTCAAATATTCAAAAAGAAAAAGAAAAGTTAACACCCACAACTCCTATAGTTGAGCAACTTGCATCTTCATCTACACCTCCTTTTCCTGAAAGACTACAAATTGACAAGGGGGTGGAAAAACAAATCTTGTTGCCTAACTATGATTTTCTAGATGAATTGAAGAATGTTTGTATCAAAATTCCCATGCTACAAGCCATTCGAGAGATTCCTATTCTAGAAAAAACAATAAAGGAGTTGAGTTTCAAAAGACCAGGAAGGAAACTAAAAGACACAAGAAGAATCCACCTGGTAGGAAAAATTGCAGATATCATGATGGGAAAAATTACCATCCAGAAGTATGTAGATCCAGGAAGTCCAATTGTCAAGACACATATAAATGGGATAGAAATTCCAAACACATTGATTGACTTAGGGGCTGCTATTAACATTATGAGTAGACAGACTATGGACCAGCTAAAACTTCCTAACCTTATTTTTACACCTACTTTACTGCAACTTGCAAATCGATCAATTATTAAACCAAATGGTGTATTAGAAGATATTTTAGTCTCCTTGGATTCTTGGGAATATCCAGTAGATTTTATGATTTTGACTCCCAAGAGTAATCTAGGATGGCACCCACTTATCTTAGGAAGACCTTGGCTAGCCACAGCTGATGCTTTTATTAGTTGTAGATCTGGGGATATGTACATTTCTAATGGTAATTCGACAAAGAAATTCAATTTGTATCCTCCAGCAAGAGAAATCATAGAAGTAGGAGACAATGAATGGGTTGATGATGAGGACACTATACAACCTGTCTTTACCATTTCTGAAATCAGTGAGGATAGTCAAATTCTGAACACATTAGAAAATTTTGAGACGTCTTCAGAATATGACCCCACACAATTTCAGTTGGAATCTGACATAGAATATTTATCATCAAGACAAATGTCTCTTTACTCTATGGAAGAGTTTGGTAGTTCTACTATTGAGATTTTTCAAGGAAAAACATTGAATATCAACAAACATATGGAAAAATCACAACAAGAAGAACTAACCAAAATCTTGTAAAAACATTCTACTGCATTTGCATGGGAGTATACTGACATGAAGGGTATTGATCCTAAGACTTGCATCCATCACATCTATATTGAGGAAAACAGTAGACCAATCAGACAACCTCAAAGAAGGATGAATCCAAATTTTAGGGAGATAGTGAAAGAAGAGCTCCAAAAACTACTCAATGTAAACTTCATTTATCCAATTTCAGATAGCCGATGGGTTTCTCCTTTGGTTATAGTACCTAAAAGAATGGTAAATGGAGGGTATGCATTGATTACAGGGAATTGAACAAAGCAACTTTGAAGGATCACTTTCCTTTTCCTTTTATCGATCAGGTATTAGATACATTAGCAGGTAAAAAGTACTTTTCATTTTGGATGGTTTTAGTGGCTATAATCAAATTCAGGTAGCACCTGAAGATCAAGATAAGACCACATTTACTTGTCCATGGGGAACTTTTGCCTACCGAGTGCTTCCTTTTGGGTTATGTAATGCACCAGCAACATTCCAAAGAGCAGTACTAGGAATTTTTTCTGATCTAATCCATGATTGTGTAGAGGGTTATATGGATGATTTTACAGTTTATGGTAATTCATTTGAAGAAGCATTAGAAAATTTGGAAAAAGTTCTTATAAGATGTAAAGAAACAAACCTTTCATTAAGCCATAAAAAATGCTTTATGATGTTTACCGAAGGGATTGTTTTAGGACATCATATTTCAGGAGATGGGATTAAGGTTGATAGATCAAAAGTTGAAGTCTCTAGTATCATTAATTATAAAGAAGTGTTGCATTTTCTAGAATTCTGGTACTTTGAATATTTATATAACTTCTAAATAGCATCTCACTCATTAAACAAAAATTATGAATTTAATGGAGTCATTGTCGTCGGCTTTGAAACTTTGAAAACAAGAATATCTGAAGCACCTATCTTGAGAGAACCAAATTGGAAACTCCCTTTCCATATTTCTACGGATGCTTCAGATACAACTCTAGGAGCTGTGTTGGGTCAAAAAGATTTAGTTCCTTATGCCATTTATTATACCAGTAAAAATTTGACTCCCACAGAGTTAAACTATACTGTGACTGAAAAAGAGTTTTTAGTTGTTGTTCATGCAATTAATAAGTTTAGACATTACATAACAGGCTATGAAACTTTTATTCATACTGACCATTCTGCAATTAGATATTTAATGAACAAACCTGTTACTAATGGCGGAGTGACAAGATGGCTTTTACTTTTGCAAGAATTCAATATTACTGTGTTGGATAGACCAGGAAAACAGAATACAGTAGCTGATTTCTTGTCTAGAATTCAGAATACTAAAGAAGATTCTCCTGTAGAGGATAAGTTTCCTAATGAATACTTGTTTGCAGTAACTATTAAGACTCCTTGGTATGCAGATATTGCTAACTATTTGGTTACAGTGAAACTTCCTTCACATTTATTTCCAAGTGAAAAACGAAAAATTATTCAGGAGAGTTCAAAATATTCATGGATTTCTAACGAATTGTTTAAAACAGGGCCAGATCTTGTGATCAGAAGATGTGTCAGGGAAGATGAAATGCCTGATATTCTTAAGGCATCTCATGATGAACCATGCGGCGGACACTTTGCAGACAAAAGGACGGCCTATAAAATCCTCTCTTTAGGATATTATTGGCCTTCCCTCTTCAAAGATGCAAAACAATATGTCAAAAGGTGTGACAGCTGCCAAAGAGTAGGGAAACCTACCCTTTCGAGTGAAATGCCACTGCAACCACAGGTACTCATTGAACCCTTTGAAAAATGGGCTTTAGATTTCATTGGACCTATTAATCCACCATCCAAGCAAAAGAAGTATATATTGGTTTGTACTGATTATGTTACTAAATGGGTAGAAGCCAAAGCATTAGTATCTGCTACTGAAAATTCAGTTATTCATTTTCTTTATGAGGATATTTTTACTCACTTTGGTGTTCCAAGAGAAATTGTGACAGATCAAGGAAGCCAATTCACATCCAACTTGGTGGAGAAGTTGATGGAAGAATACAAAATCAAGCACAGAAGATCTACTCCTTACCATCCGCAAGCAAATGGTCAAGTGGATTCCACAAACAAAGTTCTTAAAAGTATCATCACCAAAACTGTTCATCTACATAGAAGAGATTGGGCAGAAAGGCTTCCTGAAGCCTTGTGGGCCTACAGAACTACATGGAGAAATACAACAGGACATTCTCTCTATGAACTTGTTTATGGGAAAGAAGTCTTGCTCCCCATTGAGTTCCAAATCAAGACCTTCAAGATAGCAGTTCAGTTGGGGATGGACTTATCAGAAGCCCAAAAGCATAGAATGGAGCAGTTGAATGAGCTAGATGAGATTAGACAAGAAGCAATTCTAAGAACTGATCTAGTTCAATATCAAAGAACTAAATGGCATGAAAAATATATCAAAGAGAAGAAGTTTCAAGAAGGAGATTGGGCATTGCTATTTGACTCCAAGTTTAAAGACTTTCAAGGGAAATTTCAGACTCATTGGCTTGGGCCATATGAGATTGACAAGATCTTTAGCAATGGAGCTGTAAGAATCAAGACCATTGATGAGTTTAAAACTCCTCTTATTGTGAATGGCCATAGATTGAAAGTTTATCATAAGCCACTCTCAAAAGAGGATTTTGTCAAAATATTTCAAGAAAGTTCTGCAATCAGGCTGGTACAGAAGAATTCTTCTTCTCCACCAGCCTAGCTTTTGTTCTTTTCAGTTAAAAAAAAAAAAAAAAAATTGTATAAGCCTAAAAACCAATCACTGATTGGCAGTCTTATACAGAAAATATAGGGTGAAAATCAGGAACACCTGACACTCTATATTTTCCAAAAAAAAAAAAAAAAAAAATTCTCTTTCATTTCACAAGTTTTGTGACCACCCACTCCATTCCATTTCACTTCATTCCATTTCATTTCACTTCATTTCACTCCATTCCACTTCATTTTATCTATTTCATTCCATTTCATCAATAAAATTCTTTTTCATGACCGTTTCCATCTGGTCATTTGTCATCTGTTCATCTCCATTCATCCAAATAATAGTTGTGTCAGTTTCCGCAGCTGACTCCAGTTTCCGCAGCCAGAAGCAGATTCCGCAGCTACAACTCTGTTTTCAAAAGAATGTACAGCCAAATGTTATTTCCATAATCATGAAATAAAATGGAGGTGAGAGGATCAAAAATGAAGACATGGAGCATTCAAGACACCAATAAAGAGCAACTAGTTGAAGACCAAGGGAAAAGGCAAAGATTCCAAAGGTATGAATAAAATTTATTTCAAATAGCATTGAAAAACACATTTTTATATAGTTCTGAACCATAAGCTCCATCCATTATGTGCAATGATTATATTGACAATTTCGTAACCTTTCACGATCTCCATATTATCCTCTCGCATTCATTCTCAAACGGTTCCATCATTAAACCCCCGATCTTCACTCATGTTCCAATATTCCACCGGTGACAATGAGACGTAATTGATTTGACCATGGACTCTTACAGCCGCATAAATCTATAGCCGTTGTTTAAACGTGCTCATATTTATTGTGCAGCCACCAAAATTCAAAACACTACCAGATGTGTTATACTCTGTTAACCTCACAACCGTATCTCTGTTGTGCTCACGAAAACCCCTCTCTGTTCTGTTCATTCCATTCCGCTCTCTATTACGCTATAGTCTGTATACCACTCTCTGACATTTATCCACAGTCATTGTGCTCATCTTCGTGCATTCAGCCGTTCTATTTCCATTAAACCCTCACGCAGGCAAATTTGTGAAGAGCAGAAAAGAAAAATGGGTAAGTTGCTAAGAGCAGAACCGGAAGGACGCAAGTTTATAGAGGGATATCCGCAAGTAAAGGATATATTGAAGAAAGCAAATTGGCTGCGGTTTATCCAGAAATTCAGAGGTTATCATAAAGAAGTGACGAAGGCATTCGCAAGGTCGTTTAATGGCTTGGAAGTAGAGATTGGAGACCTTAAGTTTGCGGTCAATGAAGCATCTATAGCATCTGCCACGGAACTTCTTCAAGAGGGTGAGCGTTGGTTTAAGAATAAAAGCATCAGTGATGAAGCCTGGAGAAAAATCTTACGAAACCAAGGTATGGACATAACTATTTTTAAAAGAGGAATTCATGTTCATGCATTGAAAGAGGAATGGGCTACTTTGCTGCTAGTTGTTCAGAAATTCATTACCTGTGAAGGCCGTTTTGGGTCCATGTATATGTACCATACCAGGTTACTGATGAATTTTCTAGATAATCAAACACTCAATCTCCCATATTTTCTATTCAATAGTTTGAAGAAAATGTCCGTGACTGTTCAGAAGCATTTAGGAGATGTAGAACCCCATCTATATCACCACGGCCTTGTAAAAATTTTGATTGAAAAGGAGTTAAAGGAAAAGAAAGACACATGGGAACAATTTTTGGTTAGAAATTTCTTTGAGGAACCTCAGGAAATTCCTGAAGGTAGTACAACAAGAAGGAGTAGAAGAAAAAGAATAAATGATGAAACTCAAATTACTCCTACTCAAGAAATTCCTGAAGGTAGCACAGCAAGAAGAAGTAGGAGAAAAAGAACAATTGATAAAATTCAAAATACTCCTACTACTACAATTGAAAGAACTGATAGGGAAGAGAGACTGTCAAAGAGGAAGAAGAAAGAAATCAAGGGTAAGAAGCCAATAATACCAAAAGAGAGAAAAACTATTGAGGCTATACATAAAACCCCTTCCTCTGAAGAAGAAGATAATCAAGTGTTATCTGAAAGACTAGTTTATCTTCAAAAACAGTCCTCTATGGCCAAGAAGACAGAGAAAGGAAAACAAAAACAAAAGGATAGTGTACCACAGCGTGTGAGAAGAAGCAACAGACTTAAGGGGAAATTGAGGAAAACACAAATAAAGGGTCCTCATTTCATTGATTTAGGAGAGGAAACATCTGAACAGTCCCCAGCTGACCATAGTCCATCTCAGTCAGTTAGTGAACCTGGTTCATTTCATTCCCAGTCAGACATTGAACATACTCCATCCTATTCTCAGCAAGATGTTGATGTAAGCCCTTCTCAGCCAGATTTTGAAAATAACTCTCCTTCACGGCATTTTGGGGACAGCCCAATAAAAATGACACCTGAAATAGACCCCAAGCAGCAAGAAGTATATGACTATATAGAATCTTTGGAAAAGGCAGCTACAGGTCCAAGTACTTCGTCCATTCAGCCTCATACATTACAGGATGATTTAGTCCAATCACTAAAACAGGAAATTTTTGAGCTAGAGCTTTTAAATAGGCACATCAAAAATGAAAATGAGACATTGAAAGAACAAGGCAAGCTGGAAAAAATCATCCATGATAATACCATGCTACATTTTGGAATATGGCAGAAAAAGAATAAGAAATTGAAAAGGAAATGTCATAAGTTGAGCAGAGCACTCGTTAATATCAAATTTAGGTGCTTAATGAAGAAACCCAGAATGTTGGCAGTACCAAGGAAGAAGAGGACAGGATTGGATGTGCTGGCTGAAGTGTCAAGGCACATGAACTGAAGAAAGATTATCAAAATTTTGGTTGCATGAGGACATGCAACACCTTCACAGTGGGGGTATGTTGAGTCTCAAATCTGCATCTTTTCCATACACTTTTCTATACCTTTTTCACTCACCTGAACCTCCCAAGTTGTCAATATCATTGTATATTAATTGCAAAAGAGCATATAACATGGTTTTTAACTATATTTTTGTGTCTGCTGTTTGATTTAGATTTTGTTCATTTAGCTGCGGAATCTTGCCACTTTCCGCAGCTGCTGCAACTTTCCGCAGCTATTTTGTGAAACTCTATGTTACAGGTGTCTACAAGAAAAACGAGCCACATGGGCAAGTCAGGATGATGTGGACATGGTTCGTGTCCTATTGGTTCGAGCAAACTCATCTAAAGAAGCCGCGGTCAAAGGCGTCCACATGGAAGTCAACCATAGAGTCTTACGGTGACAGGACTCTGTTCTGTGTCACGTAAAGGTTCATATGGCCGTTTCTGAGTTGCGGAGGACAAGTCAACATCTGTACATGGCTCCATAGCCGAATTCAAGCATCCACTCCTCATAGATTTACTTTCCAACACGGCCATGATCCTAGATCCGTGGACGTAATGGTCTACGTGTTCTCCACCAGCATAAACTTTAGGAGACAGTTATATTTCTTTTGTTATATATAACGCGTTTGCATACACATATAGAGTTAGTCTCGATTAGTCTCTGTTATCTTTTATTAGTCTGCTCTGTAATGTAATTATGCTGCCTTAGTGCCGTAATACTACCATACTGTTATGACTGCATTTTAATATAAGAAGACTCTGTTTTCCAACTTAATTCGTACTTGAAGATCGTTGCCAAGGCTGGTGTAGAGGGCCCCTGCTCAGCTAAGGTTTTGTGCATTAGTGTATAGTTCTTGTTTTATTTCTTTAAAGCTCATTATGCCATAATCCATTCACATGTTTATACATTGCATCTTTCATGGTATATATGCTTCATTTTTGTTTATAATCTTGCATGCTTTCCATTTCACTTCTGTCTTTCATGTTTTATGTTATTAATCACTGATCAGTGTTCTTGTTTCAGGTTATAGATAGGCAGCCCGGGCATTTGCATAACTTTTTGACTAATGACATGGAATTAACATTATTCTGCTGCTAATTTGTTTTTCTTAGTTTCTGTTTAATTTCAGTATTGCTTTGTTCATTTCAGTTTTTCTTATTTGCTTCAGTAGTTAAATTTAGATATATTAAACTGCTCATAACATCTTCAGTTGCCTCCGAAAGCCACAGCTGGACTGATGGTGAGGGATTGTATTATGAAATGTGTAGTTTAGTATTAGTTTCCTTTTTGCAAATTTAGATATATTAAACTGCTCATAACATCTTCAGTTGCCTCCGAAAGCCACAGCTGGACTGATGGTGAGGGATTGTATTATGAAATGTGTAGTTTTATATTAGTTTCCTTTCTGCAAATTTAGATATATTAAACTGCTCATAACATCTTCAGTTGCCTCCGAATGCCACAGCTGGACTGATGGTGAGGGATTGTATTATGAAATGTGTAGTTTTGTATTAGTTTCCTTTCTGCAAATTTAGATATATTAAATTGTGCATGACATCTTCAGTTACCTCCGAAAGCCACAGCTGGACTGATGGTGAGGGATTGAATTATGAATGTATGGTTTTATATTAGTTTACTTTCTGCAAATTAGATATCAGTTACTCAAGTTGTTTATGGTTACTTCCGAAAATCATAGCTGGACTAATGATGAGGGATCAGAAGACAAGTTGATGTAAATTGATTTAGATTTACTTTATTGCAACTTTTGGATTTCTTTCAGCATAATTTATTTTGTGTTTAAACAGCAGCAAGAATAGTTTGGTTTCATGCTCACTAGTTCACTGTTTTGATTCATTAGACTAGCGACACCTTTTCATTTAAATGACATTTCATTTCCTTTCAAAGTTTTGTTATTGTATGTTTCAAATTCCTTTTTAAGTTTGAAGTTGGTAAATCATTATAAAGGATATCATTGCCTTGAACAATCATAACCATACTTGTTTTTATTTTAGAATTTCCATCTCACATTAGAAAACCAAAAACGACAAAAAGACAAGAAATAGGTTATCTTGCACATATAGTGCGCCACACTTCATCATCTTACGAATCCCGGATTGATAAATTAATGTAGCAATTTAGGACACACTAAATTGACCAAGCGGGTATCTTTATTTGTGCACTCTTATTATCTTTGACAAGAGCGGGGGTGACTGGGTAATTAACTGCGTTCTCTAGGACCAATGTCATGCTTCCAAGTGTCGTTTCCATATTGGCTCATCGATGGTGCGTTTTCATTGGTTGATGTTTGTGGTTAAGTGGACCAATGGGTGGAAGCCATGTGGGCCAATGGATGGCTTCCACATGGCCTCCCAAAAGTGTGGTAAAATTATCGTTGTGGTCGAATGGGCATCACGTGTGTTGAACCCGCGACCTCTCGTCAAGAAACACAATTCCTTACCGCCATGCCACCAATGGTTCTTAACATAATATGGCCAAATGTTATATTTAAGGTTTAGTTGGATGACGATTGGGAGACGAGGTCGAGGTTAAGCCCTAATCCCCAGTCACCCCACGCCCATGAGACTACAAGCATAGGGCACCGAGGGTGTGGGATTAACCTCGACCCAAAGCCCCATGTATCAACCCTACCACAGTCGCAGTTGGAGTTTAATGTTGGCACGCAGTTGGAAGTGTTGGTTCATGATCTGTAGAAAAACTCAATTCACAGTTATAAGCAATATCCATATCAACAGGAGAATCAAAATTATCTACATCACCTTCGTTTTGTTTAGTGGAACTTCTTGTTCTTGTTTTTCCAACCTCATCAGGATGAACATTCTCCAATGTCTTTGTCAGCCATTTGGGAGGACCTTTCTGAGATGGCCCAAGCTGCTCATTTGACTGAGTTGGGATTGATTCAAGATTCAATCTCCCAATTCTGTCAATCACATCATTCAATGTGTCATCCGTGGTTGTTTCTTCATGTGGGGGAGAGAGTGCTTCAAGACATGATTCCATAGTTTGATTCAATATCGGAATCCCCCCTTCAAGATGTGGAATCTGATTATCAAATTCTTGGAAAGACTTTGCATGTGTGAATCTATCCAGGCGATCAAGTTGCCGCTCAACAACCTTGTCACTCTTGGAAGATTCAAGGAATATGAAATCTCTTGCTATTACAAACTTCTTATTTGCTTCATCATAGAGACGATATCCTTTGGAGGTATTGGAGTACCCCAAGAAGATACATTTTCAACTTCTAGCACCAATTTTGTTCCTTTGACCCTTGGGTATCAAGGCATAACAGGTGGACCCAAAGACCCTGAAATGCTTTACCGAAGGAATGTGGCCATGCCACATTTCAAAAGGAGTTTTGTTTCTAATTGAACTTGAAGGAAACCTATTCTTTATGTAAACAGCACATAGAACTGCATCAGCCCAAAACATCAATTTTACATTCTTGAAAAATAACATGGAGCGAACCATATTTAAAATAGTTTTGTTCATTCTTTTAGATACACCGTTCTATTGGGGATTATATGGCATAGTTGTTTGATGTTTGATCCCATGTTGACGAAGATAGTTTTCAAATTTGTTTGAAGTGTATTCTTCTCCATTATCAGTACGTAGAGAGCCAATATGAGTTTGTGCATCATTTTCAATCCATGCATGAAAATTCTTGAATGTTTGAAAAGCATCAGACTTGTTCTTCAATAAGTAAATCCAACACATTCTGGTGTAGTCATCAATAAATGTCATCAAATATTTATTTCCATTTGCAGAAGCAACAGGCATAGGGCCACATAAATCTGAATGAACAAGCTCAAGTTTTCTATGTGCTCTAGAGTGTGAATCATGAAATGGTTGTTTGCTATGCTTTCCTAGAATACAAGCATCACATTCCTTAGGTTTTCTAGGAATTGTAGGCAGTCCATCAACACCATTTTTCTTCAGCAAACGAAGGCTTTCATAGTTTAAGTGTCCAAATCTAGCATGCCATAAAAGACTTGATGGGAATGTACCTTCATCATGATGTGAACTGAATGCAAAGTTTTGAGCATGAGCAGATGAACCTTTCAGCTTCAGGAGTCTCCCTTCTTCTATTCCCTCCATGACAAGTGAGTGATCTGATGCTTTTATGACCTCTGCCTTGCCATCAAACAAGTGAATGGAGTGTCCTTGCTGGCGGATTTGGACCAGGGACAACAAGTTTCTCCTCAACTCAGGGAGGTATAGAACCTCATGTAGAATATGATCTGGAAGACTAGGCAACTTAAGCCTGACTGTGCCAAGCCCTGATGGCTTGAGTTTGGATTTATCTGCGAAATATACTGCTCCATCAACTTTGTCAGTAAATTCTTCAAAAAAATCTTTTCTAAATGTCATGTGACATGTTTCTCCTGAATCTAGCAACCAATCATCTCTCCATGAAGTAAATGAAACATCAAACAAGTCTTCAGTTACTCCATTGTTACAATGTGCTAGAACATAATGAGCGGATTCAGGTGCGTTACCTTTGTATTTGTCATTATTTTTACCTTTTTCTTGATTTATTTACTGCTCAATTTTATCCCAAGGTGTCCTGCATTTGGATGCATCATGTACATCTTTATTGCAACATGTGCAATGAAGATCGGATTTGTCGGATTGTCTGCCTCCCCTTTCTCTGAAGTTTCTTCTTCCTCTTCCTCTTGTGCCACCTCTTCCTCTAGATGAATCTGGAGCATGAATATTTTCTCTATGTGCATAGTATGCAGCATCTTCAGACGATGAAGGGACTATCATCTTCCCGAAAGCTTTCTCTCTTTCTGCAAACTTTTTCTCAAGGGTCTCAAAGGTGATATGCTCAAGGTTTCCACTTTCTTGCAATGACTCAAGATAATGTGAGTAAGTCAGATATAATTCCTTAACATATGCTATGAGAGATATGTCAATTTTTACACCAGTGTTGTCAATATCATGCATGATAGATCTTACTTCTGAAGCTAAAGCA
Source organism: Pinus albicaulis (assembly GCA_034641835.2). Taxonomy (NCBI): domain Eukaryota; kingdom Viridiplantae; phylum Streptophyta; class Pinopsida; order Pinales; family Pinaceae; genus Pinus; species Pinus albicaulis. The sequence goes on from CM076569.1 coordinate 262,264,655, forward strand.
AGGGGATCATCATTCTTCATTTCAATACTGAACAGCTTAATCATCAATTGAACAATTTCTAGTTTTGAATGTGAGTCATAGAGTTCTTTTAGCTTTCTCAAGGCTTCATAGGCATTTGAAAATGATGAAATATGGCGACTCACCTCTTCATTTACGGAAGCTGCAATCAAGGCATAGGCCTTGCAGTTTTTGTTTTCCCAAATGGCGAGCTCCTTGTCTGAAGTGGGCTTTGCTGGTGGATTTCCTTCTTGTCCTTCACAGATTCCTTTCCACAACTCATTAAAAATGAGTGTGTGCTTGATTTTCCGAGACCATTCAAGATAGTTCTCTTTGCCGGAGAGAACCACCCCTACAATAGATATGAGAGAATGCATTCTTCTGAAGGGAAAAAATAATTACTTTGCTGGAAAAAATTCTTTTGAGGGGAAAAAATTTTGCTAGAAAAATCTTCAATTCTGGAAATATCTTGGTTCTGCAAAAAATATATATATATGTTTTACCATTTTTGGGGAGAAAAAATTTTATGGGTAATACATTATAAATGATGGAGTGGTATTGAAAAATGGGGGTGGAGTGGTATATGGGGGGGGGGGGGGGTGGTGATATTAAATAAATATGGGTGGTATAATGAATGGTATTAAAAAAGGGAGGCAGTGTTATTATATGGTAGACAGAGCTTATTGTAAATGGATTTGGGGGAGACAACGTATTATAGATAGAGTATGAAAACAGTTGGGGAGGAGTCGGGTAGATAGAGGGCGGGTAGGCAGTGGGACGGAGGTAGGGGTGGTGGGGACGTAGTTGGATAGGAAAGCGGTGGGTGGGGCAGGCGGTGGCGGGGGATGACGGGGTATGCGTAGGCGGGGAAGGGTTGGAGAGCCGGTGGGGGAGCGGTTCGGGGGTATGCGCGAGCGAGAAGGGGTTGGGGGCGACGAGCGGACCCATTTTCGTGGCCTAATCTGGGGTTCTACGGATCATGAACACGCTTCCTTCAAGGTCGCTTCTCATGATGAATGGAAAGAAGCGATGCAAAAGGATTATGATGCCTTGATAAAGAATGGCACTTGGAAGCTGGTTGATCCGCCTTTGGGAACAAAACCAATTGGCTGTAAGTGGGTCTACAAGAACAAGTATAAAGTAGATGGCTCACTTGACAAGCACAAGGCCAGGCTTGTGGCAAAAGGTTTTGCACAAAAAGAAGGAATCGATTATGAAGAAACTTTTGCTCCCACAGCAAAATGGACCACCATCCGGACTCTCTTTGCCCTAGCAGCTCAGAATGGATGGAAAGTCCATCAGATGGATGTAAAAACCACCTTTTTGAATGGAGATCTAAAGGAGAAAGTTTATATGTCCCAGCCAGAAGGATTTGTTGTAAAGGGTCAAGAACACAAAGTTTGCAAGCTTATAAAATCCTTGTATGGCCTCAAGCAAGCACCATGAGCCTGGTATGAGAAATTAACCAAGCATCTTCTGAAACTTGACTTCAAACATTTTGATCTTGATGATGCAACTTTGTTTGTTAAGAAAGTTGGAAAAATAGTTGTATATCTTGTGGTGTATGTAGATGATCTTTTGATAACAGGGAAAAATGAGAGCTATATTGCATCCATGAAGAAATAATTGAAGAAAGGTTTTGAAATGACTGATTTGGGTTATGTTCATTACTATCTGGGTATTGAAGTAATTCAACATCCTAAATTTATATTTATTTCTCAAAAGAAGTACATTAGAGATCTTTTGGACAAGTTTGGCATGGATGAATGCAATCCCTTAACCACTCCAATGGAACAAAACTTGAAGCTCACATCTATTGAAGGGAAGGAATTCAAGGATGCAACTAAGTATAGACAACTTATAGGAAGTATTATCTACCTAACCACCACCAGACCTGACATTTCATTTGTTGTTGGAATCCTCTCAAGGTTTATGCAAAAACCTTGTGAAGGGCATTGGTCTGCTGCAAAAAGAGTGTTAAGGTACTTGAAGGGGAATCGAGACTTTGGACTCAAATATACACAGGTAGGCGACTTCAGCTTGATCGGATACTCTGATTCAGACTTTGATGGGGACAAAGAAATAGGGGTGTCTACTACAGGTTACACCATGAGTCTAGGATCAGGAGCTGTCTCATGGAGATCACGCAAACAGTCAATTCCAGCAGATTCCATGACCGAGGCAGAATATGTGGCAGCAGCTGAAGCAACAAATGAAATTGTGTGGCTCCGAAAAATCCTGGAAGATTTGCAGATGAAACAAATGTATTCCACATCACTCATGATCGACAACACTTCTGCAATAAATTTGGCCAAGAACCCAAAGTTCCATGATCGAACAAAGCACATCAATAAAAAATACCATCTAATTCGACATCATGTTCATGCCAAAACCATCCATCTACATCATTGTTCCACAAATGAGGAAACTGCTGATATCTTCACCAAAGCACTTGGAAGAGAAAAGTTTGAAAAGTTCAGATTGATGCTTGGGCTCACCAACATCCCTTCGGATTAAAGGGGGGAATGTTGACACCTAATCCTAAAGGGTTGGGTGAGAATATTCAATATTGTATATTAAATAATATTAGGAAATAAGGAAGGCCAAGAGTCATTGGGAGATGAACCCCAATAGCCTCACCTCCATGTATAAATACATGCACATTCTTCATCTAATACACATTTTGATTTGCGGAGTTACCTCCTGGTTTGACGGGAAGCAACCCACCGTAGAACATGGGTTCGACCTTAGTTCAATGGTGTTTAGAACCCCTAGTGGTAACATAAAACCCGACACATAAGCGGGGATGAACCACCGTGTAATGACTATTTATCGTTGGCGTGGAAATACAAATCATAACCTCGATAAAATATAACACGACCATAGTTTGGGAGCATGGTCAACAGTTGGCATGGGGATTTAAACCAACTGAATTCGACGACGAAAAATAAGCCACGTGGCCCCATCTTATCAGCTCACAAGGGTTAGTGGGAAATTAAATGAGGCGACATTTTTCACCCAATCCAACACAAATCTCGTCGTCGTTGGGTGAATTTGTCGCTTGGTGGTTCAAAAAAAGGAGGATTCATAGGATGGTTAGCAGACTAGTGCAATTTGTAGATCAGATAACAACAAAACTTCACCATAGCATAATTTGTTTAGTTTTTGACCAATTTGAGCCCACCAAGAGCCCGACTAGGGGTTTATTACTATTCTGGAGCCATTGGAGACATTATTTTTAAATTTTGAGCCCTTCAAATCCATGTAATCACATATTTTAGCAGTTAATGAAAGAGGCCCAACATTGGAAGTTGGACTAGGAGATGTAGCCCAAGAGGGGTGAACTCCTTTATCGTTTTTTTTGTCTTGTGTTATTGTTTATGGTATTGTTGTCTCTATTTTTATGCTACAAAATGAGTTTAAAACAGTTAATTTATGTGATTTTTTAACTTGTCTAATTTCCTAAAATACATAAAAAAATTACTTTCACAATTCATCAAACCTTCAAGTTTTCAAATATAGATCAGGCGCCAAACTCGAAAAATTCAAGAAATTACTCACTATAGTATATAAATTGATTGAGGATCCAACACAATTTATGAGTGGACACCAATCTCAATGATGAAGCGACTCTAACCTGTTCTAGGTTCCAACCTGACTAAGGCCTCGACCTTAGTGATAAGTGGGATCCAACCTGATTAAGGCATCAACCTTAGTGGAGGCACGCACCTCCTTCTTCAACTTATTTTGGAACTCCATTTCATATCATTTTCAAACTAGATCCAGTCTCATAATTTATCATTTAATTATAATTAATATCAAAATCTGAAACTTGCAACGACATCCATTGCAATCACTGTCATAACATACAACCATTTTCACCGTAATAACTATCACAATGTGCAACCACTGTCACTGCAATCACTATCACAACATGCAACCACTGCCACTGCAATAATTATCATAACCTTCAACCAATGTCACTACAATAAATAATGATATCAATCACTATTATAGGCTTTCATACTATTTTCCACGCTCTGCTCCAACCAATTCATCAATCTAGTCACTCAAACACCCTACTCATAGACCCTAAAAAACATACACAAGAGATTTTTTCCATCAAATAAGTGTCAAAAGGGTATCACACACCCTTGGTTGCATTCATTTATAATCCTTGATCGCCCAACTTCTTTGAGAATCAAATTTGGACTAATATTAAGCCCACAATTTCAAAATAACCATATAAAACTTTATACTAAATTAAATATTCTACAACTTTAGAAATGATTAGTAGCCCACAATTTTAGGAAACTCATGCAAGTCATATATATCTTTAGAAATGATTAATTTTAGGTGATTGTGGAAATTTTTTGTTCTATGTAAAATCTATTTAATAATGAAAAGTGCTTGCAACACCCCAAGTGTAATGATGAAAAGAGCTTGCAATAGGCCAAGTATTTTCATCATTTTTTCTTTGTCTTTCTATGAATCTTGAAAACATGTGGTGGAGGGGGCAATGGATGACTATGAGTGAACTATATAAAAGTAAAAAGGTTGGTGGTTTGAGATATATGGGCTTGGGTTATTGGAGGACTCAGTCACAACTCTGTCACTAGGCCTCTAATGACTTTGGAGTGAAATTGGAAAAATGATGGTCATGGGATGTCTTCTTTTCTTTCCTGATGTTGAAATGATGTGAATTTAAATAGTGTTTTTCTTTGCTAGGTTGGTTGACATTTATGGTATATATTTGAAATGGTGTTTTGAATTTTGCCATTATTGTGTGAAGAGACATTTTTATTAGTCTATATGATTGTTTATAATTTTTGGTATTCAGTTGGTATGATTTGTTTTTTGAAATAATGTTTTGGATTTTGGGATTATTGTAAAGAGATATTTATTTGTATTATTTTAAATTGGTTTGATATTATTAGTTATTTTTTGTTATTTTTTTGATAAAAAATAATTATAAATTTAAAAATCTATAGATATTTAGTTATATGTTTTTTTAGAAGTTTTAATAATAATATTTAAAAGTTTAAAAATATATGAAATGTTAGATTTAAGATTTTGTAATCCATAATGTAGAAAAAGGAACTTTTGGATTAATCACATCATTAGGATTAGGTTGACGTTTCGAACCAACTAATGTGGTTCATCCTCAGGACAAGGTGGAAAGACTAATCAATCTCAGTGAATAAATAGTGGAGATGCATCATTACCCGGAAATAGCCATTGAGAACTACCTGTTAAGAACTAGCCGTTAAGACTAGTTGTTAAGAAGTAGCTGTTATAAAGTTAGTTAATTAATTAAATAAATTTTTTATTTAATTAAATTAAATAAATTTAAAAGTAAAATTGATTAATTAATAAATTATTTAGATAAATAAAATAAATCAATAAAATAATCAAAATAGCAATCAAAATAAAATAATAAAATAAAAACAGAAAAACGTAAGAAAGAACTAAGAGAGGAAATTTTTTTCTAAATAAATAAATAAAACTAAATACTTAAAATAAAGTAAATTAAAAATTTAGTTAATAAAATAGATTTTTATTATGAAATTAAAATAAATATAATAAGTAATAGGGGTAATTTTTTTATTAATTCAGTATATAAAATAAAATTAGTTAATTATTTAATTAAAATAAATATAATAGGTAATAGGGCGTAATTTTTTTTATTAATTCAATATATAAAATAAAATAAATTAATTAATTAATTACATAAAAATAATAATTCAATAAATTAATTAAATAAAATAAAAATATAAACGAAGTAATCTAAGACGGTACTAGGAAGGGGCAAAATTTAACAAATAAATAAACTGCACTAAATAAATAAAGTAGAATAAAAAAAAATAAAGAATTACATAAAAATAAAACAAATCAATAAATTAGTTAAAATAAAATAAAAAGTAAAAAATATTAAACATAATTCACTTGGCGAGAACCAGGGTCCAACTCTTACTTAATTTCCAACCATCATCACAGTTGAGATTCTTAGCATGTCATTCAATTTTGATCGCCTCTCTTAATTTCCTATCGTGGAAGTGATGTACCCTCGCAACGACTTTAGAGTCTACAATACAAACATGGTGGCACGATTTTTCCACATGTTAAGCAAGTGCTGAGGTACGAGACTGACTATGTCTAATATCCGCAGCATATTCCCAGATCCTTTGCCTAATAGATCGACCTGTTTCCCTTATATAGGAAATTCCACAAGAACAAAGAGTCATGTAAACCCCTTTCATATCCTTAAGATCGATAAAGTCTTTAACATACCCAAGAAAATTTCTAATAATGCAGAGAAGTTATAATCTAATGTATTAAAATAAATATATATAATTCTTAATTAAATTATTTTACATTTTAAAAATACATTACCGTGATCATACTTACCCAAAAATATAATATTTATCTTTTATCAACATCTATATATTTTCATACATTTCTCGGTGAATCCACAATCTTTCATTTTATGTGCAACGTTTATTAAAGCAAGTCAAATCGGAAGTCCTATTTCCAGAGAAATTTCGTCCATTCAAAATTAGATTAGATGGCAAGTTGGAGCAGTTGAAACGTCAGAGTATATGTACGTATGGATGAACAATGTCCCATTATAATTTACCACTACGCCTTAATAATCTCCAATCTTGAATTTCTAATATGTTGGGATGGTGTTAAATATGAATTTGAAATTTAGTTTATTTTTAAAGTTTTCATATTTGTAATTTTACAATTTATGCATATTAATACTAAAATTATGTAAGATTTTTGAAATTGTTTTTAGAATAAATTACATTGGTAGAAATTTAGAAGTTCGAATTTTTGATGAATTACATTAAATAGTTAAAAACTTCTAGCAGTAACTAATGATGTGATTAATCTAAAAAGTTTCAAAAATAATTATGGATCACAAAAATTTGACATTGAATTTATCCTAATTATATCAGTACTGAAATTTAAAATTCCACATATTGCAATTGCAAAAATAAAAACCAAATATAGATAAAGTATTTACAAATAAAGTCAATGGTAATTTGGTGATTTGTACTTTATCACCATCTTATCTTTACATTGTTAGAATTTTGTTGTGTAATATAATTCACAATTTTCTTATTTTAATAATATATATCAAGATTTGGAAGGTCAAATGATGAGAGAAGTGGGTATAATGATATGCTCATATTAGTAAGAACAAAAACATGTTAAGAAAACTCCTTTAGAAAAAAAAAGTAATTTCCTAAGATTCACTCCCTTAGGGTTTTTTTTTTTGTTGGTTGGTTTTTCAAACATTTTTGAGTTCCTCTCCTCTTAACCTGCATATCTATCCCATCCTTGTAGCTCTTCACTTCAAATCCTAATAATAAATTTTAATATAAATTAAAAAATATCACTAAATTAATAAAGATTATGTAAATTTAATAATTTAAATTTATAATTTTTTTAAAAATTTAAAAATTTCAAAAAAATTATTATAAAATGTATTAAATGATATTAGCAATAATATTTTAATTATTATAAATGAAATTATTAATTTTATTTAAATTACTAATTTTAATATTATTGTCCTTATATAATTTCATTTATAATAATTTTAATATTATTGTCGTTTAAGAAATATAACGTTATAGTATTACAAATTAAATATAATTCAAAATTAATACCTATTAATTCTAAATATAAAACTTAATATATTAACCTAATAAACTTTAATTTTATAAAAATAAAAAATTTATAATTTGAAAAATAAAAAATATACCTATCACTCCCTTTACAAATCAAAAGATAATTCACAGAATTAGTAAACAAAATTAGACCAAAAAAACTAGTGTATTACACTTTCTCTATGAAGCTTTAAACTAAACCATTAACAACTAATACTACACCTAAAAAATTCTTATCACCAAAAATGAAAATATACTCTTAAAGAAACATTGAACTCTAGTTTTTCATAATATAAATATTATTTAATATTTCTAATATAATAGTAAACTTTAATTACTATAATATAAATATTATTTAATAATTCTAATATACAATGGGTTGAGAAATCAATTAAGGCTTTTTATTTTAATTGATTTATTTTATTATAACATTATTTTGTGATATTTAATTATTAGTTTTTTTTTAATTATTAAGACTAATTCTAATCAATAAATAAAAGAGGACACAAGATGTAGGCATACAACCATGGAAAAAATTTTAGGTAGGGGAAAAATCAGTCAAAAACTCTTCTTTCAGTAGATTCAAATGAAGTTGAGATGACCGAGAGTCTTATTACCTAGACCAAGGACACCATCCACCAAGTCAACCTTGTTTATAAGTGTCACATCATGTTTTAGTTTTGCAGTCATATCATAGTCATACCTTATTTTTGTCCTGTGATCATAACAATCCTATAGTCATACCTTTTTTTTGTCTTGTGACCATAACAGACTTGTAGTCATACCTTATTTATGTCATGTGACGATAACAATCCTGAAGTCATACCTTTTTTCAGTTTTGTAATCATAACAAGCTTTGGTCCTGTAGTCTCGTCAAACTTCAGTCTTGTATTCATGTTATGCTTTGATTGTGCGGTCTTGTTATGCCTCAACCATGTATTCATGCCATGATTCTATTATACAACCTTGTCATACTTCTATATGGAATAATTTAGTGTCTTGATCCTGTAATCACCCATTACTTCAATCTTATGAATTATCCTTACTTCGTTGTCCTGTAATATGAACTTCTAGACGTCTCTCTATTGGGTCGAGTTCACTAGGGTATATATAGTTGTTTTTGCGTGTAAATGAGATGACATGAAGAATAGGAAAAGCCTAGTTGTAGAAGGTGAAATTGGAATTGATTTAAAAGAGATTGAGGTTGACTTGATGTATGGAGGTTTTGACATGACTAAATAAATTTATTTCTTTGACACCATGAACCTAAGAAGGGTTTCTTACATTATAAATTTGGCTTTGACTTAAACAAAAAATCCTAGAGAAATCAATGGGTGCTTTGACCTATTGACCATTGACCCAAGCATGAAACCCATGCTTTAATAAGTCAATAAAAATTTCCTTTTATAATTAATTTTCTTTTCTTTCTTTTGATAAATATGTGACTCAAACTCAATTGTGAAGACCAACCCTAGTTACATTCTTTAACGTGTTAATTTTTGCAACTAGGATCAAATTCCACATTGAACAACTCAAATGATTAAAATAATAAGTTAATTAGATTCCTCTTTTTGAGAGGATCAAAACTGGTCTATAAATTGTCACAATTAGTTAAGCGGAAGTAAGTTATGATTTATTTTATTATTTTATGAGCTGGCCTAACCACATGTTGATTCGGTCAAAGTCTTAAGTGGTCCCTCACAAATTTATAAATAGAAGCGACCCCATGTTCATTGGCACACATTCACTCATGAGATCTTCTTCATGTTGTTTTGGTTATTGGTCGTGTTTTTGTTTTCTAGCTCACACAGGTACGTCGCAAGAGGATCGCCTAGTGGATCAAGATGACAGACATTTCAAATCTGGGTATTTTGGATATGGGCCACAGGTAAAAGAACTTGAGTTAGTGGCTTTTTTGGGCTTTGGTCGCGGGGTAAGCTTGTTTTGGTAGCGGATCATTTGGTAAAGTCGCTTGCAGGAAGGCTTTATGGTGTGACCAAGGTTCTTAGGTCTTATGGCCCTTAGCCGCGGGCATAGAATTTTGTGGTAGCATTTCAGAGCTCCAAATCTGTGAGCAAGGCTTGTTAAGGTCCCGAATATGAGAGTTATTGGGAAATTTGATTTTGGATCTCTGTCAGTTACTTGCATAGCTTCATCACTCATCCGTCACTTAGTCATAAACACATTACAACAGTCATTGAAAATATTCCAGATCTAGATCTATATCTAGGTAGCTGAGATCACATGGTATTGGTGATCCATTGGTTTCATGTTTTGGTATTGTAGGTCTATTATTCCGCATATCAGATTTGTTTAATTCCACTGTATACATGTACTGAGCTCATTGTACTCTCTGTTGAAATATTTTGAAGACAATTTATAGAAGAACAAGATTTGAAAGGGCTTCCCCCACAACGGGGTTTTTCCATGGTCTTGGACCAATTTTTGTGTCTCATGGTTGTGATATTGTCTTCTCTTCCGTTGCGTGCATTGTTCTATCTTCAATTACAGTTTATGGTTATTTATATTTCACATACCTGAATACATTGTTAATGGAAATATAATTTGAGCTTAAGTAACTAATACATCATAGAGAAACATTGAAAAATTAACATGGTATCAGAGCTAAGGTGAAGGACAAGCCCAAGAGAAGTCAAGCTGTGAAGCCTACATTATGAGAGAGTATATATACATGTTTATTAGAAAGCATATATATCAAAGGAAAGATCAACATGCCAAGTTCGAGATGTCTTCCTCTACCTTCTAGGAGCATGAGAAACTAGGTGATGCTTCTAACTTTGTTTCATGGAAATTCAGATTGGAGATTATTTCTTATAATAAAGATGTGTTGGAGTACATTCAAGGAAATATGAACAAACCTTCATAATATGCCTCCATCACCATTAATAAAAGGTACAAGAAAGGTGAGTCTAAAGAAAAACAAATCTTATCTAACAGGTTACAAGATCGCTTACTTGCTTATGTTGGGAATTTGAAAAAGTTTAAAGATATGTATGATAAAGTAGCGAGCATGTATGAAGTTAACAATATGAATGAAATTATTACGCTAAAATATCAACTCAAGGAATTAAATATGAAAAAAAGTGATATTGTTCAGTCTTACATCAAGGATCTCTCGTCTTAAAGATCAAGTGTTGAGGGTTCGTGAAGATGTGCTAGATAGAGAATTGGTTATCGTGACTCTCATAGGCCTCCCTCCTATGTGGGAAACCTTATTTACTACTATCAACAACATCAATATCTTTTCATCATTTAATGAAATCGTTGGGAAGTTGACTCAAGAAGAATAAATAATGATAGCAAGAGGAAGGATTCAGAAACATGAAGAAGGAGAGCCTGTTGCTTATGTTTCCCACAACATAAGAAAGAAATTTAAAGGAGGCCCATCAAAAATACATCCTCATAAAAACTCAAAAGGAATAAATGGAAGGTCTCTTGCTCACAATGAATGCTAAAACTGCAACAAGAAAGGTCACTTTTCCAGTGATTGTCTAGAAAATAGAAAGAAGCCACGTTATAACAACTATGATAAAAGAAGAAAAGACAACCCAAGGATCAACCATGACAAAAAATATGAGAGGAGAAGAATAAATTCATCAAGCGACCAAGAAGCATACCATCCATCTCAAAAGAGGTCAAAAGCTTCCAGGTATGAAAGTAATATCGTGGATAAAAATGAATATATTCTTATTTATGCACTTACTTTTTCTTCTCCACTGAATTCATGGGATAGTTTGCTAGTTGATAGTGGGGCCACTCATCACTTTTCTGGTTATAAAGAAGTCATCTCTAATCTGGTAGAGAGGGAGACTAAGTTAAGGATAATTCTTGGAGATAACTCCACTCATCCTGTAAAAGGATTTGGGTCGGTTAAATTTCAGTTAAACACTAGGGAATTAGTATTACTAAATGATGTCATGTATGTGTCAAGTCTTATGAAAAAAATTATTTCTATATCTGCATTAGAGGATAAAGGGATGAGGGTTTCCTTCATCAATGGTAAGGTCCTAACTTGGATTGTTGATTCACATATATATGCATTCACATTAGGTCTAAGATCTGAAGGACTCTACAAGGTGAAATGAAGTCCATTATTTTCATCATCCCATGACACCAATCATCTCTGTGAATTATGGCACCACATACTGGCTCATCTACACTATGATTCTCTTCCGAAATTGAAGAGACTGGTATCAGGTATACCTGATGTACAAGCTCAAAATGAAGGAGTTTTTCCTGGGTACGCTAGTGGAAATAAAAAAAGGGGACCATTCCCCTCAAGTAAGAACAAGACATATGATACCCTCCATCTCATCCATTCATACATATGTGGTTGGATGCCTGTGAACTCCGTTAACGGTCATCTCTATTACATTAACTTCATTGACGATTACTGCATAAAGACATGGTTATATTGTATCAAGCACAAGTATGAAGCCTTTAACAAATTTCAGGAATTCAAAGCATTAGTCGAGAATCAATCCGGGAAAAGGATCAAAGTGTTTAGATTTGACAATGGAGCAGAGTACATGTTAAAATAATTCATAACATTCTACAAGAAGGAAGGGATCAAGAAGGAAACTATTGTACCTTATACACCATAACATAATGGCCTTGCTGAAAGAAAGAACCGGTCGATATTGGAAGCTACTCGTGTTATGCTTCATGATCATAAGGTACCTAAGTTTTTATGGGCTGAAGTAAAAAATGCTTTTATATATATCCAAAACCGAGTACCTCATCAAGCGCTGAGGAATAAGACTCTACAAGAAATATTCAGAGGTAAAAAATCTAGACATCAGTTTTCTTCACAAATTTGGATGCCATGTATTCTTTCATCTGCCGAAAGTCAAAAGGAATAAGCTAGAAACTACAGGTAGAAAAGGAATATTTGTGGGTTACTGTGAAAACTCCAAGGCTTACAAAATATGCATTCCTTGTCAAAGGAAGGTTTAAATTGTAGATATGTAACCTTTGATGAAGATGCAACACTTTGTAAAGTAAGAGATCTTCCTCTGTCTTGCAAGGAAGATAATGTTGAGAATGATATTCTAGATATCTCATTTGTGCCCAAGTGAGGAAATGATGATACACCCATGGAACCTATGGATCCATTAGATCCACCTCCCTGTGATCTTCCTTCAAGGAAGAGACCGATTTGGCTTCATGACACGCTAGAAGACATAGAAAGTAATATTCCTATTTATCGATCATTCAAAGAAAGAAAGGAACCTTGCATGCATCAGGGTTATGTTGCAGCTATGAGTACCTTGTGTTGAGCCCTAGCATTGCACCAAGAATGCTGCAACTCCCAGAGGCTTCTCTACTTGACTTTATCAACCCAAAGTTTGTACAAACTTGGAGGTGACAGTGATATATACACAACAGATGCATTCTACTCATGTCATCCTCTTCTGAGCTCTACGAACACTAGTAGAAAATAGCTAATTAGTTACTAAAAAAAGACTAAAATTTGCATATAAATGACTATTTTTTGGTTGGTGACCAATTGTAGCTAATTTACAGTATCTTATAACGTGACCAAATTTTAATCGTTTTTAGTTTAGTCATTAATTATTTGTCTCAACTTTATGTCTAGTAGTATATTTAGTCATAAATTTGGTCATTCATTTAGTCATTGATTTATTCATTAATTGTCACAATTAATGACCAAATATACAAAAAAATATATTACTAAATGATCACCCTAGAAAACCAATTAATTACCAAAGAAATATGACCAAAATGTTGGTCGTGTTATAAGATACTATAAATTGGCTACTAGTAGTCATATATATGCAAATTTTAGTCATCATTTGAAACCACTTAATGACCAAAGAATTGACAAAATTTTGGTTGTGTTATAAGATACTGTAAATTAGCTACTAATAGTCATATATATACAAATTTTAGTCATCATTTGAAACCAATTAATGACCAAAGAAATATGAATAAATTTTGGTCGTGTTATAAGATACTGTAAATTAGCTACTAATAGTGATATATATGCAAAATTTAGTCATCATTTGTAATAAAAAATTTATCATTTGTAGTAGACATTTATCTTTTTTTGGTAGTTTCATATTCATTATATTAATGACTACTTTAGTAGTTTATATTCATTTCATTTACTTTCATTAAAAATTATTATAAGCAACTAATTTAGTCGTATATTCATTTTATTTGTGTTCATTAATAAACATAAACTACTAATTTAGTAGTTTTAGATTGATTTTATTTGTTCATTATAAATCAACATAAATTAATTAGTATGATTTTGCAACTAAATAAAATAAAATTGGCATACAATGTACATGTTCATCTAATATGAAAATACAAAGTTACATATGTTAATTACAATACTAAATAATATCAAGTGAAAATATAGCTAATTTCAACCATATAAATTATATTATATAAAATATCAAGTATTACAATATGAGTTTCTAACTTAATATTGGTTGGAGTACACACATGAAATATTGTTCCATCACTTCAAAACATTAGCATTGTGTTGTCAAGGCATTGCAGGAGAATTTACCAACTCTAAAGACTTGACCATCAATCTCTATGTGTGTCTCTTATGCAGGATATTGACTCTACAGGTACCACTAGACCAATTATATTCTCTCTCTCTCTCTCTCTTTAATTTGCATTTTGTTGCTTCAGTATTATTATTCTCCTGTTTCTTCAATTGATGCTTCTTACCATCAATACTGAGTTCTTTTTCTGAAAAGGAAATATGATACAATGCAGAGTATAAGACATGAAATATGATGAACACTGGAATATAAACTAAAATAGACTATAAAGGATTTATACTTATACCTCAACATGAGCAATATTATCAATTCCATTTTCCCCCATAAAATCAAGAAACTCGATCTAGTTTTCTTTGGTTGGGCAATAATGGCTTCTATGTGGCCAAATGACCTATATAAACAAAGAAAATAAAAATTCACCATATAAAATAACACCTTAGTAAAATTAGTATTCAACATTCAAGAAATATTAGGCGCAATCATGCCAAACAAGTTACATGATAAAAATATCAAGTTGTAGATTACCTATGCAAAATAGGAGTGCAAACAAAAATCCTAGAAAATACCAAAGTTAAGTCTAGAATAAAAAGAAATGAAGTAAAAAGTCTACAATAATAGGAAAACCTCGTATACATGTATATAACCAAATAATGTAGAACACTAAGTGAATAAGTCCAAGGCTAGAGGTCGATGATGTCAAGAATTCCCAAGTATGATGAGCATTTATTTAGATAAGAACTACTATTTGGGTCCATTATCACATATGAATAATCCAACTAGTATATATAATATTATTAATGTTCTTCTTATAATTATGGATCACTACAATATAAGTGTATAAATTGCAAAGACAATTCCCTTCCCATTGTGTTCCTCGCCTGGTGTATAATATATTTTCTATGATTTGGAGCAAATTTACAACATATAAATATGTAGCAATCACCACTAGTAATCCCCCAAATTTTTTTATTTTGGAATGTAACTTTTAGATTCCAGTTGCTATATGATTCTTGAATGGAAAATCCACATAGAATTCCAACACCAAACTTCCAATTTTAGGGAACCTGTGGCCATCCTCAATCACTCAAACTCAAAACATCAGTGATAATTATAATGAAAATATAAAATAAGATTATTTTTGATATGTTTTGTATATTTACATGCAAAGCACCAAATATTTTTCCCATATTTACCATACTTGTAATTTCCAATATATAATACATTGATTGATCTTTTATAGAAAATACTTGATTCAATACAAACAATAATTTAACATATTACAACAATACCACCAATATTTGATCCTCAATTACACTAAAAGAAAAAAGGACATTGGCGAGGGTTGAAAAATGTCACCATAACCTCATTGGTGGCAGCTAAAGGAGCCTCTGTCACCAAAAAATTGAACGCCACAAAAGGTGGCATCAGTAAATGTATAGGTGTTGTGGTGACATTCAAGTTTCATCGCCAATAATGGTTTATAATGATGGATAGTGACCATCACCATTTCATATGAGAAATGGTGATAGAAATTAACCTTCACCACCATAAAAGTGAACGTCACCAAATGTGGCATCGCAAAAAGTATAAGTGTTGTGGTCACATTCAAGGTTCGTCACGAATAATGATTATAATTACGGATAGCGACTTTCACCATTTCATATGAACAAAATTGATTTATGGTGATGGACCTTTCATGGTCATCGCTATTGATGCATATACCTGATGAAATTCATTTACCGTCACCATTTCATATTTTGGTGAGGGTCGAAAAATGTCACCATCTTCTCATTGGGGATAGTCAAAAGAGTCTTTGTCACTAAATATTGATCGTCTCCATTCCATATAAATATCAGGTCATGATGAAATCAGACCATGAACCTTCTGCTTGTAAAGCAGGTGTTGTTCCATTGAGCTAACACCCTTTAAAGAATTAGACTTTAAAATCATAGATATTGAAACTTTATAAATTGTAATGTAAATTCTACAACTTTCAATAAATTATAAAACTTTGTAAAGTATTGGAAAATATTTTACTAAACAAGAAAAATAGGATCGAAGTGTGTACCTAATGGCTATGGAAGTTATGAAAAGTGGGTGGAGGGAAAAATAATCATGTATAAGATACTCAATATTTTGAGTTAAATACTCAATTAGAAGTGAAAATTTAAATAAATTTATAACCTATAAATGACCTACAATTATCAAATCTAAAATATGAAATTACACCAAAGAATGATTTCTCACCTTGTGAATCATGTAAATATGTTGTGACGACATAAAAATATGCCTCTAAAAGATTGATTTCCATGCCAAAAATCCGAAAAAAATGAGTATATATGATGCAATTATAAATAATGAGCTATGTACTTGAATCATATTGGCTATGGGGTCTAAAAAACTAATTGGGAGTGGTTCTTGTTTTTAATTAATTAAATATGTCAAAATAATATAATCAATAACAATGATCCTGAAACGTAACCACTAAACATATGTTAAAAATTGAAAGTAAAAAGTTTGGCTAATATATGTTACACCAACAAAATATCAAAGGGGAATTCAGACACTTCCAATTCCACACCAAGCATTAGTATCCAAAGATGTAATTGTATGGATACAAGGAAAGCTCTCTGTACCTATCAATGATAACTATGTCCTCCCAAAAGTACTTCAACTAGCAAAGGGGTGTGAAGTCAAGCACCTCAAAGCAAAAAAGTCTACACATTACAAAAAAAAACTTCATTCCCCCTCTACCTTTATAGAATATATCTAGGGAATAAAAAAAAATCCATAGAGAATAGGATTAGAGTGGGAAAATTAAATATGATAAGAAAAAAATGACCAACAACGAAAATCTACTAATTTGAATATGTTTAAAGTATATTAAACAAAGATGACATCCATAGTACATTAAAGTGACATTGGTAAATTTTTGGATTGGTAAATTTTCAACTATCCATAGTGCCACCAATCTAATGAACTGTGATAGGAGATTTTCCCATTAATGGAGTAGCATGTTTAAATCTCACATTGTTTCTTGATAGCCATTTTCTTTAACTGACAAGCATGCATATTTCTAGCACATAACTGCAAAACATTGACATAAAAGTGAGAATAAAGTCGAGAAGCCCAATCTACCTTATTGGAGAAAAACAAGAAATAAAAACTTACTTACAATGTGCCAACCATTCAAATGATAGAAACATGAAAGAATATGTCATGATACTTCTCATCAAGGGAAAAAAAAATCATATCACCTGCAACGATGAATTTATAAAAAAATTTCAGAAAATGATATTAATACATTAACTATAGTTGGTTGGAAAAAATAAGTCAGGGATATATGTAGTTAGTTGGGAAAAAATCATCCTTGAGGAAAACGAGCCTATACTCAAAAACTTAACCCTTAGAGAGTACCATTTAGATATGGGTTTTGTCATGTGGTGGGTCACCTGCACTTAGCCCAATATTTGAGGAAATAACCAACCAATTGAGGGTACATAATTGTTTTTTATTTAACTATATTAAATATATCATCCATTAATTTAAATAATTTCCTTCATCCAACCCATGTATCTTTGCCAATAGTTCTTGAACCTTAAAATCATCAAGAAAATAAGCCAATATGATTAGACAAGAACTTTTTTAAAAACCTGCCTCACTGGGGGTATAAAGGGGAAACCAGTGTTGCATAAAAAGGCCATTATTCTTGAAGAACCATGGAAACCCCGTTGTACTCATTTAAGATACTCTTAAAGTTGAAATTCCAATCTAAAAATGACTTTCCCTTTATGTTCAAAGAGAAATATTCCCTTTACAAATATTTTTTGAGGTAGATATGCATCTCATCATTACATCACATAAGGCGGAAAGGCCACTCCATTGAACTTTCCAATTAATGTTCTTTCATGCGCATACATGAAAATAATATCTCCTCAACCAAGACCTCCAACATGACTAACACACTAAGGTCATAGATTCTCCTAGGGAGAATTGATAGCTTATCCAAGTTTATAGAAGATTTTTTTAGAGGGGTCATAGGAGACCGAATTGGATATTTTATTGGAAAATTTCTAGAAGCAAATAATTCCTTCAGGGCTTAGGGAATATTGACCTCTTTCTTCCAAGTAATCCCAATTCCTATTGTCTATTACAAATTTGCACCAGCTAGTATGCACCTACCTCCTAAATAGATATATTAGTATGATGAGTTTGTTAGCAAATAAAACTAAGCTGAAAATAAATAATGCGATATTACTCCACATTCCCCATCCCCCACCCAGTCACATAGCAAAACTAAAGCATAAGAAAAACATAAAAAAATATATGTCACATATTTGTGGTTCTAACTTATAATTTTGTATA